>NC_069443.1:31791244-31796244 GCF_026875155.1 Cherax quadricarinatus | reverse complement strand
CAAGTGCTGGACACAGTGCACACAACCGAGGAAGAAGTGAAGAGGCTTCTGAGTGGCTAGATTTCCTCAAAGGCAATGGGGCCAGAAACATCTCCCCATGGGATTGAGGAGGGAGCGAGGCGCTATGTGTACCCTTAACAACAATATTCAATACATCTTTTCGAAACAGGAGATTGCCTGAGGCATGGAAGACGCAAATTAGTCCCAATCTTAAAAAAGGAGACAGACATGAAGCGTTAAACTCAGCCCAGTGTCACTGACATGTTTTAGTATGCAAAAATCATGGAGAAGATTATCAGGAGAAGAGTGGTGGAACACCTAGAAAGGAATGTTTCTCATCAACAGCAGCCAGCATGGTTTCAGGGACGGAAATCCTGTGTCACAAACCTACTGGAGTTCTATGACATGGTGACAGCAGTAAGACAAGAGAGAGAGGGGTGGGTGGATTGCATTTTCTTGGACTGCAAGAAGGCGTTTGACACAGTTCCCCACAAGAGACTGGTGCAAAAAACTGGAGGACCAAGCAGGGATAACAGGGAAGGCACTACAATGGATCAGGGAATACTTGTTCAGGAAGACAGCAGCGAGTCATGGTACGTGGGCGAGGTGTCAGAGTGGGCACCTGTGACCAGCGGGGTCCCGCAGGGGTCAGTCCTAGGACCAGTGCTGTTTCTGGTATTTGTGAAACGACATGACGGAAGGAATAGACTCTGAGGTGTCCCTGTTTGCAGATGACGTGAAGTTGATGAGAAGAATACACTCGATCGAAGACCAGGCAGAACTACAAAGGGATCTGGACAGGCTGCAGACCTGGTCCAGCAATTGGCTCCTGGAGTTCAATCCCACCAAGTGCAAAGTCATGAAGATTGGGGAAGGGCAAAGAAGGCCGCAGACGGGAGTACAGTCTAGGGGGTCAGAGACTACAAACCTCACTCAAGGAAAAAGATCTTGGGGTGAGTATAACACCAGGCACATCTCCTGAAGCGCACATCAACCAAATAACTGCTGCAGCATTGGGCGCCTAGCAAACCTCAGAACAGCATTCCGACATCTTAATAAGGAATCGTTCAGGACCTCGTTACACCGTATACGTTAGGCCCATATTGGAGTATGCGGCACCAGTTTGGAACCCACACCTAGCCAAGCACGTAAAGAAACTAGAGAAAGTGCAAAGGTTTGCAACAAGACTAGTCCCAGAGCTAAGAGGTATGTCCTACGAGGAGAGGTTAAGGGAAATCAACCTGACGACCACTGGAGGACAGGAGAGATAGGGGGGACATGATAACGACATACAAAATACTGAGGGGAAATTGACAAGGTGGACAAAGACAGGATGTTCCAAAAGTTTGGACACAGCAAACAAAGGGGACACAGTTGGGGAAATAAAGCACAGATGAATCACAGGGATGTTAGGAAGTATTTCTTCAGCCACAGAGTGTTTAGTAAGTGGATAGTTTGGGAAAGCGATGTTAGTGGAGGCAGGATCATTACATAGCTTTAAGCAGAGGTATTTATAAAGCTCCGGTCGGGGGAGGTGAACCCAGTAGCGATCTGAAAAAAAGGGGGGGCCGGGTCGGATCGACCCGCAACCTCAAATAGGTGGTACAAAAAGGTGAGTACACACACACACACACAACCCACACCCCCCAACACACACCCAGGGGTGATCTCGACCCCCGCACCACAATTTTTGGTGGGTACACACAACACACCACCCACACACCCACACAAACCCACACACCCCCACACACACCCCACACACCCCCACACACACACCCACCCCAACACACCACACCCACACCACACACAATCACCCAGGGCTAAGTTCGACCCTGCAAACCCCAAATTAGGTGGGTACACACCACCACACACACACACACACCCCCCTACCACACACACCCCAAAACAACATCCCACACACACACCCCACACTACCACACCACACCAACACACAACACACACACACACACACACACACACACACACACACACAACACACACTACCACACACACTACCACACACACTACCACACACACTACCACACACACTACCACACACACTACCACACACACACACACACACACACACACACACCACACACACACACACACACACACACACACACACACACACACACACACACACACGTACTCATATACAACAGGCCTAGTGTCTAATCGACATGTGCCTAGGACAAAATGGTAACACACACACACACACACACACACACACACACACACACACACACACACACACACGCCACCTCGGCTAGTGTGTCGACCATTGCTCTGTTGCTCTCATCTTTATTCTTCTCTTGGCCTCCTGCAGTTCTATGGTGGGTTGTACATTACTGCAATTATCACCTTATGTCCCTCAGACTGGATTGTTCCTACTAAGTAGTCCCTTTCGCCCATGCCATCCGTTCCTTCCATTTTCTCAAACCCCCACTGGTTTTTAATGAGCAGTGCAACTCCTCCTCCCCCTCTCCTCCCTCTGTCTTTCCTGGGATTTGATATCCGGGTGGAAAGATTGAATCTGTTATTATTCTGGTGAGTTTTGTTTCTGTGAGTGCTATTATGTCTGGGGATGTCTCCTTGATTCTTTCATGCCACTCCTCATACTTACTTGTTATTCCATCTGCATTTGTATACCACACCTTCAACTTCTTTCTAAGATGTGGTCTGGGAGGTGTATTGGGGTTGGGGAAGTGGGAGACCTGATAAGGAACTATGGGTGGTTGCTGTGGGGGTGGAGTTTGTAATGCAGTGGGTGAGGGCATTGGATGTGGCATGGGTGTTTTGGTTTAGAGTGTTTGGTTGCACTGGTTTCCTAAGGGAAACAGAAATAATGGGAAGAACAGAGCGAGTCCTTGGTTCACCCAAAGGTGTAGGGAGGCAAAAACTAGGTGTACTAGAGAATGGAAAAGGTACAGAAGACAGAGAACTCAGGAAAATAAAGAGATTAGCCGAAGAGTCAGAAACGAATATGCACAGATAAGGGAGGCTCAGCGGCAATACGAAAATGATAGAGCATCGAAAGTCAAGACTGACCCGAAGCTGTTGTACAGCCACATCAGGAGGAAAACAACAGTCAAGGACCAGGTAATCAGACTGAGGAAGGGTGATGGGGAATTCACAAGAAACGACCGGAAGGTATGTCAGGAGCTCAACTCAAGATTTAAAGAAGTATTTACAGTGGAAACCAGTAGGACTCCAGGAAATCAGAGCAGGAGGGTGCACCAGCAAGTGCTGGATGAGGTACATATAACCAAGGAGGAGGTGAAGAAGCTGCTATGCGAACTTGACACCTCAAAGGCGGTGGGACCAGACAACATCTCTCCGTGGGTCCTTAAAGAGGGAGAAGAGATATTGTGTGTACCGTTAACAAAGATCTTCAACACATCATTTGAAACTGGGCAACTCCCCGAGGTATGGAAGATGGCAAATGTAGTCCCAATTTTTAAAAAGGGAGACAGACATGAGGCACTAAACTACAGACCTGTATCACTAACGTGTATAGTATGCAAGGTCATGGAGAAGATCATCAGGAGGAGAGTGGTGGAGCACCTGGAAAGAAACAAGTGTATAATTGTCAACCAGCATGGTTTCAGGAAGGGAAAATCCTGTGTCACAAACCTACTAGAGTTTTATGACAAGGTGGCAGAAGTAAGACAAGAGAGAGAGGGGTGGATCGACTGCATTTTTTTGGACTGCAAGAAGGCCTTCGACACAGTTCCTCACAAGAGGTTACTGCAAAAGCTAGAGGATCAGGCACACATAACAGGAAAGGCACTGCAATGGATCAGAGAATACCTGACAGGGAGGCAACAACGAGTCATGGTACGTGACGAGGTGTCAGAGTGGGCGCCTGTGACAAGCGGGGTTCCACAGGGGGTCAGTCCTAGGACCTGTGTTGTTCTTGGTATATGTGGAATGACATAACGGAAGGGATAGACTCAGAAGTGTCCTTGTTTGCGGACGATGTGAAGTTAATGAGAAGAATCAAATCGGATGAGGATCAGGCAGGACTACAAAGAGACCTGGACAGGCTACAAGCCTGGTCCAGCAACTGGCTCCTTGAGTTTAACCCTGCCAAATGCAAAGTCATGAAGATTGGGGAAGGGCAAAGAAGACCGCAGACACAATATAGTTTAGATGGCCAAAGTCTGCAAACCTCACTCAAGGAAAAAGATCTGGGGGGTGAGTATAACACCAAACATATCTCCTGAGGCGCACATCAATCAGATAACTGCTGCAGCATACGGACGCCTGGCAAACCTACGGATAGCGTTCCGATACCTCAGTAAGGATTCGTTTAAGACTCTGTATACCCTTTACGTGAGGCCCATACTGGAGTATGCAGCACCAGTTTGGAATCCACACCTAGTCAAGCACGTCAAGAAATTAGAGAAAGTACAAAGGGTTGCAACAAGACTAGTCCCAGAGCTACGGGGATTGTCCTACGAAGAAAGGTTGAGGGAAATCGGCCTGACGACACTTGAGGACAGGAGGGTCAGGGGAGACATGATAACGACATATAAAATACTGCGCGGAATAGACGAGGTGGACAAAGACGGGATGTTCCAGAGATGGGACACAGACACAAGAGGTCACAATTGGAAGTTGAAGACTCAGATGAATCAAAGGGATGTTAGGAAGTATTTCTTCAGTCATAGAGTAGTCAAGCCGTGGAATAGCCTAGAAAGTGACGTAGTGGAGGCGGGAACCATACATAGTTTTAAGGCGAGGTATGATAAAGCTCATGGAGCAGGGAGAGAGAGGACCTAGTAGCAATCAGTGAAGAGGCGGGGCCAGGAGCTATGAATCGACCCCTGCATCCACAAATAGGTGAGTACAAATAGGTGAGTACACACACACACACACACACACACACACACACACACAACACACACACGGGTTTTCTTCAGCAAGCTCAGTAAATTGTCAGGTTTCTTTTATTTTTTCTTTTTTCTTTTCCGAAAGGTTTCGAAATTAGATTG
>NC_069443.1:31758053-31790744 GCF_026875155.1 Cherax quadricarinatus | reverse complement strand
CCATAGTGTTCTTTTAAACATGAGCCCTAGGTCCTGTTACCCTGTGACCATAGTTTTTCCCCCTTTACCATGTGCCTAGTGCCCCCTGTTACCATAGACCATAGTGTTGTTACCTGATGACCATAGTGTCCTGTTACCATGATGACCATAGTGTTCTGTTACCATGATGACCCATAGTGTCCTGTTACCATGATGACCATAGTGTCCTGTTACATGATGACCATAGTGTCCTGTTACCATGATGACCATATGTGTTCTGTTACCATGATGACCATGTGTCCTGTTACATGATGACCATAGTGTTCTGTTACCATGATGACCATAGTGTCCTGTTACCATGATGACCATAGTGTCCTGTTATCATGATGACCATAGTGTCCTGTTACCATGATGACCATAGTGTTCTGTTACCATGATGACCATAGTGTCTGTTACCATGATGACCATAGTGTCCTGTTACCATGATGACCATAGTGTCCTGTTATTCATGATGACCATAGTGTCTTGTTATCATGATTGACCATAGTGTTCTGTTACCATGATGACCATAGTGTCCTGTTACCATGATGACCATAGTGTCCTGTTATCATGATGACCATAGTGTCCTGTTACCATGATGACCATAGTGTTCTGTTACCATGATGACCATAGTGTCCTGTTACCATGATGACCATAGTGTCCTGTTTCCATGATGACCATAGTGTCCTGTTATCATGATGACCATAGTGTCTTGTTATCATTATGACAGTAGTGTCCGGTTCCCATGATGGCAATAAAAGCATCATAATCACTTGTTGATGTTATAGCGTGATCTGTCATGTAGACAGGAAGACGGGGGGGGGGAAGAAGAGGTGACGGGGGGGAAGATGAGGCTGACGGGGGGGAAGGGCTGACGGGGGGGAAGATGAGGCTGACGGGGGGGGGAGATGAGGCTGACGGGGGGGGGGGAAGATGAGGCTGACGGGGGGGGAGGAGATGAGGCTGACGGGGGGGAAGATGAGGCTGACGGGGGGGAAGATGAGGCTGACGGGGGGGGAAGATGAGGCTGACGGGGGGGGGAAGATGAGGCTGACGGGGGGGAGGAAGATGAGGCTGACGGGGGGGGGGAAGATGAGCTGACGGGGGGGGAAGATGAGGCTGACGGGGGGGGGGGAAGATGAGGCTGACGGGGGGGGAAGATGAGGCTGACGGGGGGGGGGAAGATGAGGCTGACGGGGGGGGGAGGAAGATGAGGCTGACGGGGGGGGGAAGATGAGGCTGACGGGGGGGGAAGATGAGGCTGACGGGGGGGGGGAAGATGAGGCTGACGGGGGGGGAAGATGAGGCTGACGGGGGGGGGAAGATGAGGCTGACGGGGGGGGGAAGATGAGGCTGACGGGGGGGGAAGATGAGGCTGACGGGGGGGATGAGGGAGGGGGAAGATGAGCTGACGGGGGGAAGATGAGGCTGACGGGGGGGGGGAAGATGAGGCTGACGGGGGGGGGGGGAAGTATGAGGCTGTGTTTCGACTCACAAGCAGAATCTCCTTACCATACTACAATGCCTCTTTATTTTAGCTGAGAAAGTTTTTATAAACCAAAACACTTTGCGTGTTCTTCCTTAACTATTTCGTGACTTGTTTTCATAACTCCTTGCTTCGCTCTCCTCGTAATTCCTTTCCTCCTCTTGCTTTGTTCTAGTAATTATTCTCTTCTTCCTCAGCTCTCCCTCACACACACACCCGCCCTCACCTCTCATCCTACCCCCCCCTACTCCATCCATTAAACCCCCCCCCCCCTCACCATCATAAATGGAGCATAGCGGGGCTTCCCCTAGCTCTTTTGAGTCTTTCTTTTTGTCCTCTTGGCTAAAGGAAAGTGCATAGACTGTATAGATTTTTTAATAAACAAAATTGGATACATCAACAGTGTGTTGCTACCCTACTCTACATGATAGTTATATACAAGGAGCGAGGGCTAGCTGTGTTTTCCCGTCACACAGGATGGGAGTTTATACATGAATCTGTCAGCCTGAGTTGGGAGACCATTACAGGGCAATAAGAATATATCGTCGAGCTTTCCACTAAGGGTTCATTAGTCACGGCAGCTTCATAGGTTTCATGTGTACGACAAATATAATATTAAAAAATGTTACCCACTACGTTCTTGGTGGGTAAAATGTGGGTCATTGATTAGGTGCTGCATACAAGGGTGGGACTAAATGTTGGTTGACTCCGGTCTGGACAGAATGAGTCTGGCGAGAACATCTGAAATTATGAAACGGTCAGAATTCTTTGGAATGGTATTATTTGTAGTTGCAGTAAGAGCAGATTCTAAACAGCGCCTGTTATACCGGCTAGTTTCTCTGACGACTAATTTAGCGTGTTTGAAGATCATGAAATGGTTGTGGGGGTTTCGGTGTATAGTGCAGGCGTTGTTTAAATCATCTCTGTGGCATATTTTCTTGTGTTTCCTGATGCGTTGCCCAGGCATCTAGAAATCTTTCCCAAGAAATAGTTTGTTGTACCCTCAACATGGGATGGTACAGACGCCAGCAATGCTTTCTTTGTGCTGTGTTTCTCTTTGTTAAAATGTCTTTGAGAGTGCAGGATGTGTAGTGCCTATGATTGTTTTACTCTTGGCAAGATGGCTGTCTTTTCACTTGATAAATGTACACATTCATGAGGTATATCACTAAAATTTTTAGTTTACCTTATTTAGCTTCATCCATTACTACACAAGTAAACCACAAAACTAGAGTCTTGAACATATTATTAAGTAGATGAAATCTAGTTTCCATTTAGAAATTGTTAGCTGTGATGTATTCCAGCCACAGAAATGCTATTATTATTGTATTGATGATGAGGTGCTAAACCCATAGGGGTCATAATAGTTCAGTCATAATGTGAAAATACTCACCACTATCCTTAGAACCTATTCCTGATTTAAATAAAAGACCTGGAACATATAAATGGTGGGTTAAAACATTGCCAGAATATAATGGTGGGTTAAAACATTGCCAGAATATAATGGTGGGTTAGAACATTGTCAGAATATAATGGTGGGTTAAAACATTGCCAGAATATAATGGTGGGTTAGAACATTGTCAGAATATAATGGTGGGTTAGAACATTGTCAGAATATAATGGTGGGTTAGAACATTGTCAGAATATAATAGTGGGTTAGAACATTGTCAGAATATAATGGTGGGTTAAAACATTGTCAGAATATAATGGTGGGTTAGAACATTGTCAGAATATAATGGTGGGTTAAAACATTGTCAGGATATAATGGTGGGTTAAAACATTGTCAGAATATAATGGTGGGTAAGAATATTGTCAGGATATAATGATGGGTTAGAACATTGTCAGAATATAATGGTGGGTTAGGACATTGTCAGAATATAATGGTGGGTTAGAACATTGTCAGAATATAATGGTGGGTTAGAACATTGTCAGAATATAATGGTGGATTAGAACATTGTCAGAATATAATGGTGGGTTAGAACATTGTCAGAATATAATGGTGGGTTAGAACATTTTCAGAATATAATGGTGGGTTAGAACATTGTCAGAATATAATGGTGGGTAAGAATATTGTCAGAATATAATGATGGGTTAGAACATTGTCAGAATATAATGGTGGGTTAGAACATTGTCAGAATATAATGGTGGGTTAGAACATTTTCAGAATATAATGGTGGGTTAGAACATTGTCAGAATATAATGGTGGGTTAGAACATTGTCAGAATATAATGGTGGGTTAGAACATTGTCAAAATATAATGGTGGGTTAAAACATTGTCAGTATAGAATGGTGGGTTAGAACATTGTCAGAATATAATGGTGGGTTAGAACATCGTCAGTATATAATGGTGGGTTAGAACATTGTCAGAATATAATGGTGGGTTAAATCATTGTCATAATATAATGGTGGGTTAAAACATTGTCAGAATATAATGGTGGGTTAAAACATTGTCAGAATATAATGGTGGGTAAGAATATTGTCAGAATATAATGGTGGGTTAGAACATTGTCAGAATATAATAGTAGGTTAAAACATTGTCAGAATATAATGGTGGGTAAGAATATTGTCAGAATATAATGGTGGGTTAGAACATTGTCAGAATATAATGGTGGGTTAGAACATTGTCAGAATATAATGGTGGGTTAGAACATTGTCAGAATATAATGGTGGGTTAGAACACTGTCAGAATATAATGGTGGGTTAGAACATTGTCAGAATATAATGGTGGGTAAGAATATTGTCAGAATATAATGATGGGTTAGAACACTGTCAGAATATAATGGTGGGTTAGAACACTGTCAGAATATAATGGTGGGTTAGAACATTGTCAGAATATAATGGTGGGTTAGAACATTGTCAGAATATAATGGTGGGTAAGAATATTGTCAGAATATAATGGTGGGTTAGAACATTGTCAGAATATAATGGTGGGTTAGGACATTGTCAGAATATAATGGTGGGTTAGAACATTGTCAGAATATAATGGTGGGTAAGAATATTGTCAGAATATAATGGTGGGGTTAGAAATTGTCAGAAAAATAATGGTGGGTTAGGACATTGTCAGAATATAATGGTGGGTTAGAACATTGTCAGAATATAATGGTGGGTTAGAACATTGTCAGAATATAATGGTGGGTTAGAACATTGTCAGAATATAATGGTGGGTTAGAACATTGTCAGAATATAATGGTGGGTTAGAACATTGTCAGAATATAATAGTGGGTTAAAACATTGTCAGAATATAATGGTGGGTTAGAACATTGTCAGAATATAATGGTGGGTTAGAACATTGTCAGAATATAATGGTGGGTTAGAACATTGTCAGAATATAATAGTGGGTTAAAACATTGTCAGAATATAATGGTGGGTTAGAACATTGTCAGAATATAATGGTGGGTTAGAACATTGTCAGAATATAATGGTGGGTTAGAACATTGTCAGAATATAATGGTGGGTTAGAACATTGTCAGAATATAATGGTGGGTTAGAACATTGTCAGAATATAATGGTGGGTTAGAACATTGTCAGAATATAGTGGTGGGTTAGAACATTGTCAGAATATAATGGTGGGTTAAAACATTGTCAGAATATAATGGTGGGTTAGAACATTGTCAGAATATAATGGTGGGTAAGAATATTGTCATTATGAAAATTATCTACTTCAGGTTCCATATTTTTAATACTGTTGGAAAACTTTCAAAAGCAAGAGACTTTTTAATATACTATATATGTCGTGGTGAATAGATAAAACTGGTCAATTAGCAAGAATTCACTTAATTTTAAGTCCTTTTTAAAATTTTCTCTTATACGTTTAATTTTTTCATTTATGTTAATGTAAAAATTAATAATTTTGTACCAAAAGAACCTTAGAAAACTTACGTAACCTTATTATAACAAGCGCAATTCAATTTAGCCTAATACAACTAAATATATTTTAGATAAGTTTAAAATAATTTAATAATCGACAAACACAATGAAATATATTTTTTTCGTTAGGTTCAGAATGATTTTTGCGAAATTATTCCATACACAAATTTTCGCTTGCCTTGTTCGGCAAGAAGAATATTGCTATTTAATACCAAATTAGCAAGTTTTTACCTATTCGACATGACATATATATATATATATATATATATATATATATATATATAATATATATATATTTTATATATATATAAATATATATTTTATATGGTTTAGAAAGACACGTAAGCAAACACTATAACATATTTATTAGAAAACTTTTTCGGTCCTGGGCCCTTTGGGTCACTTCTAACATACAGATGTATGTATGTAAAATGTTCGCCAAGACCATAGTCCTGGCACGGGTCCCCAATCTTGCGATGCCCCGTCCTCTGGCTCCCGATGGAGAAAGGTTCCACAATGATGCGACGCATGCCGCTCAAGCGCCCCTCTGGTCAGTTCAACTGGTGCATCGCATAAGCGACACCATATGTAACAATGGACACTAGCGAGGAGGAGGATATGTCATTATTACAGGTAACAGCTTGTCTGGTTCGTTGACCCCATGGTACACTAGTGGGGGCCGCAGTCATCTCTGGGTCCTCTTCGGAGGGAATATCACCCCTAGTTGCCTGCGGAGTGTCTCAGTAGCTTCGCACTCTAGAAGAAAAGTGTGTTAGGGGCCGCTGGACAACGTCTGACAGTACTGCACATCTCCTCCTCTGCCTTGTCTACCATCCTCTTGGCTGTGGGAAAGCCCAAACGAAGCCGATGGATGGCGGTACACTGCGCTTGGACCAGCTTCATCATATGGAGGGGGTTCTCCCTGAGTCGCTGCTCGGTCCCCACTGTTGAGATGGGGTATCACCTAAGCCCCTCCCCCATAAGTTTCGTGGCTCTGGCAGCCACCAGTTTGGTCTGTCGTGGGCTGATTGGGACAGTAATCCCAACATGGATAGTCTGTTGCTGCTTTGGCTGCATCATCTGCCGCCTCATTTCCCAGACGCCAGCATGGCTGGGGATCCAGTTCAATGTCGATCTATTACCCTGAACTTCTAAGGTGTCATTATGCTCAGGATCGATGTGATTGAGGTGAACATTATCCTGTGGTTGAGGATGGGAGAGGGCATTGATTGCAGAGGTGGAATCAACAGTATGTTCAGGTCGGAGTCGATGTCGTAGGGCATGTGACAATGCCTGCTGAATGGGCCACCAGCTCAGCTTGAAGGATCGTGCAGTGGTCAGGGAGTCGCCAGCCTTGTGTTGTGACCATTGTGGTACAGTCCAGCTGCTGCTCTCTTCCTGTCAGGGTCGCCCAGAACCATCTGTGAAATACACTGCACACGTGCCTCCCTCTGCCAGTTGCCATGCTTGTCTCAGCATGATTGCTGGGGGTGTCTTGACTGCAGAGACACTTAGAGATGGGTAGCTGCATAATGAAAATATCGCTGGATCTGGGCGCCAGGGAGGTGATGGATGGTACCCAGCAACAGGAAGGTCAAAACTCTTCTCACAGAGCAGCTGTACAGGCAGCAGCTTCTGCCCAGCAGACAAAATGAACGAATCCAGGAAAGTCCGTGAAGAGTTGTGGGATCTTGTGACATGTTGTTAATATCCGTCTCCTTAGTGGGGTACCTTGCTCCCGGTGCAGAATCGTGGCCACTTTGCAGGCGTTTATTTATCTTACTCTGTCAGCCAAGGAAGGAAGCCGGCCTCGATCTGAGACATACTGTGTTGGTCCAGATGGGGGCACCAAGCATAGTTCTTATCGCCTGGTTTGTACGACCTCCACCCTTTGCCTGCTCTGCGGGAAGAGATGAGCTAAAGCCGGTGCACTGTAGTCAATGAGCGAGCGAATAGCTTGTATATAGTACAGCGAAGTACATCTTTGCTTGCCCCTGCACGGTGCCTCGTCATGGCTCTCATGGCTTTTGAGTCTGAGTAGAGCACGTGACCTGACATACTCGGCCTGTTTCTGAAAGGTCAGCTTTTTATCATGTAGATTCCCAAGTACGGTAGGAGCCTGTCCACTCAAGTTCTATATCCTGAATACGTAATCTATTCATAGGATCTGGTCCCTTGAACATCATTGCAAGAGATTTCTCGGCCGAGATCTTGAGGCCTGGGTTTCCTTGCAGACTGCGTAATTAGGTCCAAAGCTCTCTGAGCCTGTCGTTCTAAATTGCCTTCCCATTCACTACTATGTACAAGATCATCAGCATAGCTGAGGAGCTGTGTACCACTATGAAAGGGAAGGCTCACAAGTTCCTGCATGAGGATGTTAAACAGGGTAGGACTGAGCACACCTCCTTGTGGGGTACCGTTTTCCAGGGTTTTTAAAGGAAGAGTAGTGTCCCTGAAAGCTGACACAGGCCTGCCTGCCCCTAAGGTAGGACTCTATCCAGGCCAGGAGGCGTCCTTTGATTCCCTTCCGAGTAGTATTGCCAGAATTGCTGTGGGGTGGCTAGCTCAAATGCCTTCTCAAGGTCGAGGAAAAACGACGATACTGGTTTTTTGTTGCTATCAGCAATCTGGCTTAGTAGAGTGGTTATGCCCCTCTCTGTTTCCCACTCCTTTGGTAAACCCAAAATGTGATGAGAGGGTCCAAGTTTCCATAGAGGCGGTTTAACACCATCCTCTCAGCAGTCTTGGCTAAGCAGCTGGTCAGCGATATGGGTCTCATACTGCCTGGGTCCTTGGGCTTTGGAATTGGTACGATTGTAGCTTTTTTTCCAAGCTGCTGGGAGTGTCCTGGCCCCCCACGACTTTTTAAGACGTCTAGTATGGCCTCCCATCCACTCTGCCCAGCCCGTGCAATCATGGAGTACGTCCACACCATCGATGCCCGGGGCAGTGTCACCTGTGTTCTTAATGGCACGTCGGAGTTCCAAGTCCGTGAGGTCTACATCAGTCACATCTTCCGATTCACATGCAGCTTGTATCGTTAGCTGGCGCTGTGGCAGAAGATTCCGTCTGTATTCCGGATGTCCTGTGGGAACTGAGTGGAGGCTCCCCTGGAAGTGAAAAGCTCCACTAGTTTCTCTGCTTCCGGGAGGGGTTCGGGTGTGCTGGTGGCCTCGGCTTGCTCTTGCCAGTTGCTAGTTGAGCTTGCCCCATATCTCAGATAAGGTGGTGTGATGCCCGAATGTTGAGCACCACTCCAGCTATTTCTTCAGTTTTTTTCTCTGAGAAGGGTTTTGCGGGCATGCTGCACAAATGGCTCTCAGAGTATTTTCCCGTTCTCTGCAGTAGGTACGCCTGTATAGCTTCCTAAAAGAGTTGATGCGGTGGTTCTGCCCCCCGCCCTCGTCGTTGTAGAACCACCAGTCTCTTTTGTGAGTGCGTCCCTGCGGACTTCTTTGGAATTGCGCACTCTGCTGCCGGATGAGAACAGTGATTAGCTCCTGTTCAGCCATATCACAGTCTTCAGATAGGAGTATGTGGACCACCAGTCATGAAGATAATCCCTGGAACACCTTCCAGTTGGCCCTTTACGTCCCATCTAGGAGGCAGCACAACTGTGGGAGGCCTGTTGATGTGAAGGTGTGATCACTGCAAAGTGGTCACTGACAAGGTGAGGATGAGTTTCCCAGTGGCTCCTGCTGCGAGTTGTCTTGACCCAAAGGTAAGGTCGAGGCAGCCACCCAACAGGTTGTGGGGGTCTTCCCTTGTTTAGCAACTTTACCTCTGGAATATCGTTTTAGGAGCATTGCTATATGTCCCGCCAGCAGCATTGGTTGCTGAGTGAGAGTGCAGAATAGGGTGATGTGCGTTGAAAAACTCCACCCACAATAATACATCAGTGCGTGCTAGTTTCGAGGAGCTCTGCAATGTCGAGGGTGTGTCTTTGGGTTCTTGTAGATGTTTTAGATGGAATGGGCGCCCCAGGTATGTGCACAAGGATGGCCTGTACCTCGACATCCTCCCACAGTCCCCAGGGTTGGCTATAAAACCCCGTGAGGTATTGTATTGGATACAAATACAGCTGTGCCTCTGCAGTGAAGCCCGGGTCCATGTGCCGAAAATACCCAGCAAAACCGGGTTTGTCTTGGGGAAAATAGTCGGGACAGTCAGAGTTTCTTGTAGCAAGACGATGTCAACCCGATCCCGAATTACTGCCTCCCACAAGAGGTGCTGTTTGCCCCTCAAGCCCTGAATGTTCCATTGTAGGACCTTGAGGGTGTGATTTGGTACCGAAGTTATTCCATCGCTGTGTTTCCTGAGCTGGAGACTGAGTCCTGCCCGCTCTGAGAACCTGCAAATTCATGGCATCCCTGTCTCCTCTTCGGTCAGAAAGCACACTCTCAGGAGAGTACTGACATCTGCCGGAATGCGCTCTGTTGTTTCCCTGGAGTTGATTGTTTTGGGAAATAAGATCCGTGAACACCTTGAATGAGTGCTACGAGATCCTCCCTGGTGAGGGCCTGCTTTGGAGATGGGTTCGAACAGTGATATTATCTGGCTGCTGTGGTCTGTAGGGACTGTGAGGGTTGGATTTCTTTATTGTATGCACCGTGGTCTGTTGCTGTATACCAGGCTGAGTAGCCGGGATCTGCTGGTGAAGGTGCCAGTTGAGTCTGCAAAGCGCCTGTGCCGGGTAAGGAGTGCCTGCGTTGTCGTGCTATGGCCGGTGGGGGCTCGTTTAGTGCAGCCTGCTGATCGCATTGACCCGATGGACCATGTTGACGCCTCCTGTTCCTCTTGTTTCTGTTTCTTCGTTGAGGTAGGGGTGCAGGAGGTTCTTGACCTTGACGCCTGGTTGAGGCTTCTAGGGTTGGAAATTCCTGGGCATTGACTTGGTTTAGCTGCTGAGAGATCTGCGGTATGGCAGGGTTCTCTGCATCCATCGTTTGATGATCCGTCATAGCCTGTTGCCGAGTTTTTGGCGTCTTCCAGACTTCTGAATTCTGGGGAGCCTCTCGGGGCATCGAGGATTCCAGGCATGTGTTTTCTGCCTGCAGTTCGGGCATTGTGGAGTTGGTGGCGATGCATTTTTTTAGCTTGGTGATGCATTCCTCGGTAGGGGGTGCTGGCTGCAGACACCGCAGATTACTTGTTCGGACAGAGTGCACCCGGGTGTCCATAAAGCTGACACATGAAACAGCGAACTGGTTCTGCTGTGAAGGTCCTGACATCGTACCTGCCCCAAGAAACCCAGGTCTAGCTGGGATGGCAGTGGTCCTACATGCTGAATGAGAACCTGTCGGGTTGGGCGTTGCCTGCCGTCTTTGCATTAAGACGTTGAGCTGACACCCCCACTGGGGTGAGCTGCTACTGCCTCGATGGGCATCATCAGCGGGTATCGCATCACTACACCCTTGGTGATTTCTGCCGAGAGTCCATTCCTCCAGGGTGAATGAGCGATCTGTCCCCCATGACTCCTTCAAGGTGGTATACATTTCCTTGTTGAGAGGAGTCAATATTGGTTCTCCCTCAAGTTGAACCATATCTTGAATTCAGGTTGTGTCGTGATTCCAGGTATGAAACAACCCCATAGTGGGTTCTGTGGTCCCCATAAGACTTCACCTTGATTTGCCAGGTCGGTTGAGCTGGTTTGCCTGCTCCTTGGACGGACGGTGCTTCTTCTTCTTGTCCACAGTGTTCCATCCCTCTTAGTTTTCGGGGGGTGCGGTGTTTATTTCCGCACCTGTTTCTATTGTCGCTGGCTCCATGGTTGGGACTGTCAGATCTGCTACAATGTGAGCAGGATCTTCCTCTTCCTCTCGCAACTTCTTCGCTAGAATTTCGCCCCACATTTCCAAATCTGAGTCCTCCGTCGTGTTCATGGAGCATCGTGGCCTCTTCTTTTCGGCAGAAGCCATGTGCCTATCTTGTGATAAGGTAGTGAACTCCGTGAACTGAGAGTGTGTCAAAGACATTATATATATAGGCGGAGAGTGAGATGTGACGCACGTGACCTGAGGAATGTCATAAGAACATAAGAATGGAGGAACACTGCAGAAGGCCCACTGGCCCATGCGAGGCAGGTCCTTATCAAAACAACCTCTGCCTATGATGAGGACGGGTAGACGATGAAATCATGTGACTCCTGTGTTGTTGGGTTGGTGCTGCTTAAGTATCATGTATGCCAATGTTTTTGAAATTTTGTAGTTTCCAGTGGGTTTCGTTCTATAGTGTCGGTGACGGCGATTTTGTGAGGCTTCTAGGCACCGTCGGCGTCTGAGGTCTGGTTCGGTGAGAACGAGTTGTGCCTGTTCCAGTTCATCAAATGCCCCGTGGAGTCTCTGTGGAGGACACAGGCGTACCTTACATCGTCTCTGTTAGAGGCATTTCGATGCTCATTCAGGCGGACTGCAAGATCTCTGCCTGTCTCGCCTACATATTTCTTGGGACAGAACCCACAGGGGATAGTGTAGACGCCTGCTGTAGAAGTTAGAGGTGTGGGGCTGCGTTTCGTAGTGAGGTCTTTGATAGAGGATGTGTTTATGGTGGAAACGTTGATGTTACTCATAGCAAGTGCCCGGCGAGTATTGTATTGCTGAGATGGTGATACCACGGTCCACTCCTAGACAACTGACCACATCTAGACACCCTTTCTCTCCTGCTGTTTACGCCAACCTTAGAGAAAGCTCTGATGAACTGCGACATGCTCAGAAGGAGGCCTCATTACGTGCCGCTCAGATTCGTGCTTCACTTCCTACTCCTGACAGAAGGACTGCAGAATATATACTCAGCCAAGTTACCACTGCCAACATCCAACAGAAATTGAAGCTATCACGAAAACTACAAGACCTGTGTTCCCACAGCAAATGGAGCGAAATGGGACGACCAGAAATCATAAATAACTTATCTTCCTATACACTAACCGTCACCGAGACAGAAGCCCTCAGCCTAGGGCTCAAGTTTACTACCGGCATCAACAAGAAACATAATCTGGTGGATATGGTAACCAAGAACCAACCTTTTGGAGACTCCGAGTTTCAAAAGGGCTTTGTCCAAGGAATTATCACTGCTGCAGCTACTGAGCCTTCAAGACCGGTCATTCCCAGAAGATACATCCAAGCACTCAGGAACTTGGCCAACAACGATGATATCGTCATTACAACCGCTGACAAAGGAGGTGGTGTGGTGTTACTCAACACTGTCGACTACAACAATAAAGTCTTAAATCTTCTCAACGATACCAGCCTGTATCGGAATCAGTGCTACTTCAAAGTACCCAGACTTTCCTTCAAAAGGCTCGTAGCATCTTACGAAAATCAGAACAAGGCAAAAAACTACTTAAACTTTTACCAGGTCAACCGAAACCAGCACGCCTGTATGGCCTTCCTAAGACACACAAACCTGGCATCCCACTACGGCCTATCACTTCAGGCATAGGGAGTGCACCACACAGACTAGCCGGCCACCTTGCCAAATACCTTTCAGCGCTTCTGGGCACCATCAGTCAAGCCCACCTCAAACACTCAGGTGACCTTCTCTCCCGAATTTCCAACCTGAATGTCAAAAACAAAAGCATGGCTTCCTTCGATGTCACAGCCTCCTTTAACCAACGTTCCTACTGACGCTGCAATTCAACATTCTGAGACAGAGGCTAACTGAAAACCACGACCTCCCTTTACCTCTTGTAGATTTCATCAATCTAGTGGAACTGTGTGTTAATTTCAACTTCTTCAAGTATCAGGACAACTGTTACAAACAATGCTTTGGGATGGCAATGGGCAGCCCGCTCAGCGCTGTGCTTGCCAACCTCTTCATGGAAAACTTGGAGACAGAGAAATCAGCACCCTCATTCCAACACCTTACCTGGCTAAGATACGTTGATGATATATTGGTTTTCTATCCGAGACGTCTCGATATCCAGGCCCTTCTCAACAAGATCAATGCAGTTGAACCCATAAATTTAAAGTTTCCCAACTTAACTCAAAAATTGATGGCAAACTTCCTTTCCTCGACTTTTCTACTGTGCAAAACCTAAACGACAGGGGACAAACTTCTTTTCCAAAGTGTTAATAGAAAACCTACCCAAAAAAGGGGAGATCTTATAAAATTCAAATTAAACCCCAAGAAAAACCCGCACAAAGAGGGGAAAGTTTTCTTTGGGCTTTTTCCCTGGGGGAGTTTCCTTCGCATTCCCCCTTGTTTTCTAGAAAAGAATGCCTTAATAACAAACCCTTTTACACGTCTTCATTTTCCCTCTTTTTCATCCGAGATTGCGGGACTCAAGGCACGGGCTACCCTCAACAAACCGCCCTGGAAACCCCCCCAAACATTCATAGTACTCCCATTTTGGGGATGTTTCCACGAATTTCTCGCCGGGGGACTTTTCTATGAGTAACATCAACCCTTTCCACCATAAACACCCTCTATCAAAGACCTCACTACGAAACGCGCCCCACACCTCAACTTCTAAAAGGGGGCGTCTACATATCCCCTGTGGGTTCTGTCCCAAGAAATATGTAGGGGAGACAGGCAGAGATCTTGCAGTCCGCCTGAATGAGCATCGAAATGCCTCTAACAGAGACGATGTAAGGTACGCCTGTGTCCTCCACAGAGACTCCACGGGGCATTTGATGAACTGGAACGAGGCACAACTCGTTCTCACCGAACCAGACCTCAGACGCCGACGGTGCCTAGAAGCCTCACTAATCGCCGTCACCGACACTATAGAACGCAACACTGGAAACTACAAAATTTCAAAAACATTGGCATACATGATACTTAAGCAGCACCAACCCAACAACACAGGAGTCACATGATTTCATCGTCTACCCGTCCTCATCATAGGCAGAGGTTGTTTTGATAAGGACCTGCCTCGCATGGGCCAGTGGGCCTTCTGCAGTGTTCCTCCATTCTTATGTTCTTATGACATTCCTCAGGTCACGTGCGTCACATCTCACTCTCGCCTATATATATAATGTCTTTCTACCTCTGTATGTTAGAAGTGACCAAGGTCCAGGACCGAAACGTTTTCTAATAAATATGTTTAGTGTTTGCTTACGTGTCTTTCTAAACCAACTTGTCGGTATTTATTACCAAGGTTTATACCATATATATATATATATATATTTATATATTATATATATATATATATATATATATATATATATATATATATTATATTGTTGTGCCGAATATGTAAAACTGGTCAATTAGCAAGAACTCATTTAAAATTAAGTCCTTTCTTAAAATTTTCTCTTATATGTTTTAAAGATATATTTTTTTCATTAATGTTAATGTAAAATTTTTTAATTTTGCTCCGAAAGAATCTTAGAAAACTTACCTAACCTTATTATAGCAAGAACAATTTATTTTTAGCCTAAACCAACTAAATATATTTTAGATTTGTTTACAGTAATTTAATACTAAACAAAACACAGTGAAATATATTTTCTCGTTAGGATCAGAATGATTTTGGCGAAATTATTGCATACACAAATGTTCGCTTGTCCTATATGGCAAGATGAGCGTTGCTATTTAAGCCAAGATCGTAAGTTCTGCCTATTCGGCACGACATAATATATATATATGTATATATATATATATATATATATATATATTATATATAATTATTTTTATATATATATATTTATTATATATATATATATATTATATATATTATCCAGCAAAGCGTGCGTGAGCGTGTTAGATAGGAGTGGATGGAGACGAATGGTACTTGGGACCTGACGATCTGTTGGAGTGTGAGCAGGGTAATATTTAGTGAAGGGATTCAGGGAAACCGGTTATTTTCATTATAGTCGGACTTGAGTCTGGAAATGGGAAGTACAATGCCTGCACTCTAAAGGAGGGGTTTGCGATAATGGCAGTTTGGAGGGATATGTTGTGTATCTTTATACGTATATGCTTCTAAACTGTTGTATTCTGAGCACTTTGTAAAAACAGTGATAATGTGTGGTGTGGTGAAAGTGTTGAATGATGATGAAGCATTTTCTTTTTGGGGATTTTCTTTCTTTTTTGGGTCACCCTGCCTCGGTGGGAGACGGCCGACTTGTTGAATATATATATATTATATATATATATATATATATATATATATATATATATATATATATATATATATATATATATATCCATGGGGAAGTGGAATAAGAATCTTTCCTCCGTAAGCCATGCGTGTTGTAAAAGTCAACTAAAATGCCGGGAACAATGGGCTAGTAACCCCTTTTCCTGTAATAATTACTAAAAAGAATAAGAAGAAAATTGTCAAAGTGGGAAGTCTGAAAGAGATGATTGTGGATGTTATGAATGAGAAGAAGCTGAATGTCCTGGCTTTAAGTGAAACGAAGCTGAAGGGGGTGGGAGAGTTTCAGTGGAGAGGAATAAATGGGATTAGGTCAGGGGTTTCTAATAGAGTTAGAGCTAAAGAAGGAGTAGCAATAATGTTGAAGGATAAGCTATGGCAGGAAAAGAGGGACTATAAATGTATTATTTCAACTATTATGTTTAGTAAAATAAAGGTTGTATGTGAGAAGTGGGTTACAGTAAGCGTATATGCACCTGGGGAAGAGAGAAGTATAGAGTAGAGAGAGAGATTTTGGGAAATGTTGAGTGAATGCGTGGGGAGTTTTGAACCAAGTATGAGAGTACTTGTGGTTGGGGATTTTAATGCTAAAGTGGGTAAAAATGTTGTGGAGGGAGTAGTAGGTAAATCTGGGGTGCCAGGGGTAAATGAAAATGGGGAGCCTTTAATTGAGCTATGTTTAGAAAGAGGTTTGGTAATAAGTAATACATATTTATGAAAAAGAGGATAAATAAATATACAGGTATGATGTAGCAGTAATGAAAGTAGTTTGTTGTAGATTATGTTTGGTGGAAAAAAAGTTGATGGGTAGGCTCCAGGATGTACATGTTTATAGAGGGGCAACTGATATATCGGATCATTATCTAGTTTTAGCTACAGTTAGAGTAAGAGGTAGATGGGATAAGGGAAAATGGCAACAACAAGTAAGGGGAGGTGAAAGTGTATAAACTAAGGAAGGAGGAAGTTCGGGGTGAAATATAAGCAACTATTGGCAGAAAGGTGGGCTGGTGCAGGTATGAGTAGTGGGGGGGGGGGTTGAAGAGGGTTGGAATAGTTTAAAAATGCAAGTATTAGAATGTGGGGCAGAAGTTTGTGGTTATAGGAGGGTGGGTGCAGGAGGGGGGAAAAGGAGTGATTGGTGGGAAAGATGAAGTAAAGGGTGTGATAAAAAAGAAAAAGGCAGCTTATGAGAGGTTTTACAAAGCAGAAGTGTTATAAGAAGAGTAGGGTTTATGGAGAGTAAAAAAAAGGTGATGAGAGTGGTGAGAGAGTGCCAAAATGAGAGCGGATGATAGAGTGGGAGAGGTATGTCAAGAAATTTTAATGAAAATAAGAACAATTTTGGAGTGAGTTAAACAAGTTAAGAAAGCCTTTGGGAACAAATGGATTTGTCAGTTAATAACAGAGTAGGGGAGTTAGTAGATGGGGAGATGGAGGTTTTGGGTAGATGGGGAGAATATTTTGAGGTATTTTTAAATGTCGACGAAGAAAGGGAGGCGGTAATTTCATGCACTGGCCAGGGAGGTATAACATCTTTTAGGAGTGAAGAAGAACAGGATGTGAGTATGGGGGGGTGCTGAGGCATTACGTAGACTGAAAGGGGGTTTAAAACGCTGGAACTGACGGGATCATGACAGAAATCTTAAAAGCAGGGAGACACATAGTGTTGGAGTGGTTGGTATTTTTGTTTAATAAATGTATGAAAGAGGGGAAGGTACCTAGGGATTGGCGAAGAACCTGTATAGTCCCTTTATATAAAGGGAAGGGGGACAAAAGAGATTGTAAAAATTATAGAGGAATAAGTATACTGAGTATACAAGGAAAAGTGTACGGTAGGGTTATTATTGAAAAAATTAGAGGTAAGACAGAATGTAGAATTGCAGATGAGCAAGGAGGTTTTAGACTGGGTAGGGGATGTGTAGATCAAGTGTTTACGTTGAAGCATATGTGTGAGCAGTATTTAGATAAAGATAGGGAAGTTTTTATTGCATTTATGGATTTAGAAAAGGCATATGATAGAGTGGATAGGGAAGCAACGTGGCAGATGTTGCAAGTATATGGAATAGGTGGTAAGTTACTAAATGCTGTAAAGATAGTGATGAGGATAGTGAGGCTCAGGTTAGGGTGTGTAGAAGAGAGGGAGAATACTTCCCGGTAAAAGTAGGTCTTAGACAGGGATGTGTAATGTCACCATGGTTTTTAATATAATTATAGATGGGGTTGTAAAAGAAGTAAATGCTAGGGTGTTCGGGAGAGGGGTGGGATTAAATTATGGGGAATTAAATACAAAATGGGAAGTGACACAGTTACTTTTTGCTGATGATACTGTGCTTATGGGAGATTCTAAAGAAAAATTGCAAAGGTTAGTGGACGAGTTTGGGAGTGTGTGTAAAGGTAGAAAGTTGAAAGTGAACATAGAAAAGAGTAAGGTGATAAGAGTATCAAATGATTTAGATAAAGAAAAATTGGATATCAAATTGGGGAGGAGTAGTATGGAAAGAAGTAAATGTTTTCCAGATTTTTGGGGAGTTGAGTGTCCAGTGGATTTAATGAAGGTGAGTAATCATAGATTGTGAAGGAAAAAAGGTGAGTGGTGCATTGAGGTATTGTGGAGGCAAAAAATTGTTATCTATGGAGGCAAAGAGGGAATGTATAAAAGATAGTAGTACAAACTCTTTTGGGGTGAAGTTGGTTGAAAATTGCTGCAGTGAGGGGCGGTTGGAGGAGTGGGAGTGTCCTGTTGGGGGGAATTTGTTGTGTAAATATGCAGAAATTGGAGTGTGGAAAATTTAGGGGAAGGTGTGGAGTTAAAAAAGTATTAGTCAGAGGGTGAAGGAGGGGTTTTGGGTTGGGGTGGTTTGGTCATTTAGAGAGAATGGATCAAAAAAATGAATGGAGAGCATATAAATCTGTAGGGAAGGGGAAGGCGGGGGTAGGGTCGCCTCGAAAAGGGTTTGGAGGGAGGGGTAAAGGAGGTGCTGTCGGCGAGAGGTTTGGACTTAAAGAAGGTGCGGGGAGGTGTTAGACAGGATTTGAAATAGAGACAAATGGTATTTGGATTTGAGAGTGTTGGAGTGTGAGCAGGGTAATATTTAGTGAAGGGATCAGGAATCGGTTATTTTATATAAAACCGGAATTAGTCCTGGAAATGGGAAGTAAAATGCCTGCTTTTAAAGGAGGGGGTTGGGGTATTGGCGGGTTGGAGGGGTATATTGGTATTTTATATAAAATACTTCTAAACTGTTGTATTCTGGCACTCTGCAAAAACATGATTATGTGTGGAGTGTGGTAAATAAGTGTTAATGATGATGAAAGTATTTTCTTTTTGGGGATTTTCTTTTCTTTTGGGTACCTCCTCGGGGGAGACGACGACTTGTTGGATATATTAATATTATTATATATATATATATTTATATAATATTTTATATAATATAGGTAGGGGTTTTGTGGACCAGGTGTTTTACAGTGAAACATATAATGTAAACAGTATTTAGATAAGGCTAAAAAAGGTTTCTTTGTGGCATTTATGGATTTGGAAAAGGCGTATGAAGGGTGGATAGGGGGCAATGTGGCAGATGTTGCAAGTGTATGGTGTGGAGGTGGGTTACTGAAGCAGTGAAGAGTTTTTACGAGGATAGTGAGGCTAAAGTAAGAGTATGTAGGAAAGGGGGAAATTTTTTCCCAGTAAAAGTGGGCCTTAGAAAAGGATGTGTGATGTCACCGTGGTTTTTTTAATATATTTATAGATGGGGTTGTAAGAGAAGTAAATGCGGGGTCTTGGAAGAGGCGTGGAGTTAAAAAAAAAATCACACACAAAGTGGGAGTTGTCACAGCTGCTCTTTGTGATGACACTGTGCTCTTGGGAGATTTGAAAGAAGTTGCAGGATTGGTGGATGAATTTGGTAAGGGTGTGCAAAGAAGAAATTAAAGGTGAATACAGGAAAGAGAAAGGGTTATGAGGATAACAAAAGATTAGGTGATGAAAGATTGAATATTCAGATTGGAGGGGAGAGTAGGAGGAGGTGAACGTTTTCAGATATTTGGGAGTGGACGTGTCAGGGGATGGGTCTATGAAGATGAGGTGAATCATAGAATTGATGAGGGAAAAAAGAGTGAGTGGTGAAATTAGGAGTCTGTGGAGACAAAGAATTTTGCCCTTGGAGGCAAAGAGGGGAATGTATGAGAGTATAGTTTACCAACGCTCTTATAATGGGTTTGTGAAGCTGGGTGATGAATGTTGCAACGAGGGAAGGTGGAGGCAGTGGAGATGTCATGTCTGAGGGCAATGTGTGGTGTGAATATATGCAGAAAATTTGTAGTTTGGAAGTTAGGAGGAGGTGCGGGATTACAAAAACTGTTGTCCAGAGGGTGAGGAAGGGTTGTTGAGGTGGTTCGGACTTTGTAGAGAGAATGGAGCGAAACAGAATGACTTCAGGAGTGTCATCTGTAGTGGAAGGAAGGCGGGGTAGGGGTGGCCTAGAAGGGTTGGAGGGAGGGGGGTAAAGGAGGTTTGTGTGCGAGGGGCTTGGACTTCCAGCAGGCATGCGTGAGCGTTTTTGATAGGAGTGAATGGGGACAAATGGTTTTTAATACTTGAGTGCTGTTGGAGTGTGAGCAAAGTAACATTTATAAAGGGATTCAGGGAAACCGGCGGCCGGACTTGAGTCTGGAGATGGAAGTACAGTGCCTGCCACTCTGAAGGAGGGGTGTTAAATGTTGCAGTTTTAAATAATTAGTGTAAAGCACCCTTCTGGCAAAGGGGTGATGGGGGTGAATGATGGTGAAAATTTTTTTTTTCGGGCCACCTGCCTTGGTGGGAATCGGCCGGTTGTGATAATAAAATAAAATAAATTATATATAATATTAAATTTTTTATATATATATATATATTTTATTATATATATTTTATATATATTTTATATATATATATGTGTGTGTGTGGTTGTGTGCAAGGAATTCGCAAGAGCAGGCGAAATATACAAAACATGATCTCTGGCAGAAGGAGACTCGAAAACCTTTCGAACCTTGGAACAAGATACCTTGTTCCAAGGTTCGTAGGTTCGAGTTTCCTTCGGCCAGAGATCAGTGTTTGTGTATATTTCGCCTGCTCTTGCGAATTTTTGCATTGCTAAAAGTCTAGTAAGGCTGATGCATGCAGGGGATGAGATGAAAAGGTGTAAGCCTTCTCCCCGAAAGTGGCTGCATTGTGCTAGGCGCCAAGGTATTGTCTTAGTGTGGTGAGAATGGTATAGCCTGCGTACCCTTTTTCCAAGGTTCGTAGGTTCGAGTCTCCTTCGACCAAGATTAGTGTTTGTTTATATATATATATGTCATGCCGAATAGGCAGAACTTGCGATCTTGGCTTAAATAGCAACGCTCATCTTGCCATATAGGGCAAGTGAAAATTTGTGTATGCAGTAATTTCGCCAAAATCTTCTGAACCTAACGAAAAAAATATATTTCACTGTGTTAGTTAAGTATTAAATTATTGTAAACAAATCTAAAATATATTTAGTTGGGTTAGGCTACAATAAATTGCGCTTGTTTTTTAATAAGGTTAGGTAAGTTTTCTAAGTTCCTTTTGGTGCAAAATTATAAATCTTTACATCAACATTAATAAAAAAAATATTATTTAAACGTATAAGAGAAAAATTTTTGAAAGGACTTAATTTTAAATGAGTTCTTGCTAAAATGGCCAGTTTTTACTATTCGGCACGACATTATATATATATTATATATAATATATTATATAAAATATATATATATATATATATATATATATATATATATATATTTATATATTACACGGCCGATTCCACCAAGGCAGGGTGGCCGAAAAAGAAAAACTTTCTTTATCATTCACTCCCTCACTGTCTTGCCAGAGGGGTGCTTTACACTACAGTTATAAAACTGCAAAAATTAACACCCCTCCTTCAGAGAGCAGGCACTGTACTTCCATCTCCAGGATCAAGTCCGGCCTGCCGGTTTCCATGAATCCCTTCATTAAATGTTACCTGCTCACACTCCCAAAAGACGTCAAGTATTTATATATATTATATATTATATATATATATATATATATATATTATATATATATATATTATATATATTATATATAATATATATTTT
Source organism: Cherax quadricarinatus (assembly GCF_026875155.1). Lineage (NCBI taxonomy): Eukaryota > Metazoa > Arthropoda > Malacostraca > Decapoda > Parastacidae > Cherax > Cherax quadricarinatus. Next base: position 31,769,145 of record NC_069443.1, on the reverse strand, counting down.
TATATATATATTTTAATCTAAAATTTAAAAAGAATCTTTTCTAGGTTAGATAAATTATTGTTGTTTGTTTGAAGCCAGTCTAAAGAGATATTTCTCAAGTTACAACATGAATAATTACACAGGTAGATTTTTAATTTGTGAGCTAAATTTTCACCTTCACAGTTTTAATAACAGTTTTCGTCCTTTATTTAGTATAGTTTTGTAAGGTAGAAAATATTTTGTATATGTATTGGGGATGACTTTACCTGTGAACTGTGGTCACGCTTGGACCTTAAGTCACTTTTAAAGTTTTTAAACACTATATTCATTTATTATTATCTTCTTGCTGCTTGTTTTTTCAACATTTTCTCTATGCCTTGTTCTTTACTTTACATTTTGGCTTTCTTCCTTTCCTTGTTTCCTCCCCTCCTTCCTTACCTTTTTCCTCCCTCCTTCCTACCTTGTTTCTTCCTCCTTCCTTACCTTGTTTCTTCCCCTCCTTCCTTACCTTGTTTCCTCCCCTCCTTCCTTTCCTTGTTTCCTCCCTCCTTCCTTACCTTGTTTCTCCCCTCCTTCCTTACCTTGTTTCCTCCCTCCTCCTTTCCTTGTTTCCTCCCCTCTTCCTTACCTTGTTTCCTCCCCTCCTTCCTTACCTTGTTTCCTCCCCTCCTTCCTTACCTTGTTTCCTCCCCTCCTTCCTTACCTTGTTTCCTCCCACCCTTCCTTACCTTGTTTCCTCCCCTCCTTCCTTACTCTTGTTTCATCCCTCCTTCCTTCCCTTGTTTCCTCCCCTCCTTCCTTACCTTGTTTCCTCCCTCCTTCCTTATCTTGTTTCTCCCCTCCTTCCTTACCTTGTTTCCTCCCCTCCTTCCTTATCTTGTTTCATCCCCTCCTTCCTTACCTTGTTTCCTCCCCTCCTCCTTACCTTGTTTCCTCCCCTCCTTCCTTACCTTGTTTCCTCCCCTCCTTCCTTACCTTGTTTCTTTTCTTCCACCTTTCATTTGTAACATTATTCTCCATGTTTGTACCCAGGTATCTGCCAGGCTGTGATGGTCGCCACTACACAAACCTCAAAACTAAATATACCTCAAATCAGCTTTTCTCATTCTAATTTTTCCTTGGCACAATTTTCGCTCCTGGTCTCATTCTTGACGTTATGGCTGGAAGAGTAAAGAAGGTGCAGGTGTGGTGGGTCGGGTAGGCACAGGTGTGGTGGGTTAGGTAAGTGTAGATGTGGTGGTGTCGGGTAGGTGCAGGTGTGTTGGGTCAGGTAGATGTAGGTGTAGGTGTGGTTTGTTCGGGTAGGCACAGGTGTGGTGGGTTCAGGTAGGTGCAGGGTTTTAGATGTGGTGGGGTCGAGTAGGTGCAAGTGTGGTGGGTCAGGTAGGTGCAAGTGGAGTGGTTTTCGGGTAGGCGTCTGTGTGGTGGATCAGGTAGTTGCAGGTGTAGGTGTGGTGGGGTTGGGTAGGCGCAGTGTGGTGGGTCAGGTAGATGCAGATGTAGGTGTGGTGGGGTTCGGGTAGGTGCAGGTGTAGTGGGGTCGGGTAGGTGCAGGTGTAGTGGGGTGGTAGGTGCAGTGTAGTGGGGTCGGGTAGGTGCAGGTTAGTGGGTCGGGTAGGTGCAGGTGTAGTGGGGGTCGGGTAGTGCAGGTGTAGTGGAGTCGGGTAGGTGCAGGTGTAGTGGGGTCGGGTAGGTGCAGGTGTAGTGGGTCGGGTAGGTGCAGGTGTAGTGGGGTTCGGGTAGGTGCAGGTTGTAGTGGGGTCGGGTAGGTGCAGGTGTAGTGGGGTCGGGTAGGTGCAGGTGTAGTGGGGATCGGGTTAGGTGCGGGTGTAGTGGGGTCGGGTAGGTGCAGGTTGTAGTGGGGTCGGGTAGGTGGAAGGTACATAAGATGTAAGGCCGGTGATCTTGATGACTGGTCTTAAGTAACCATTAATCTCAGGGCTCCTCCTCCTCCTCCTTCAGTACCTTCCATTCCCCACTCAATCGTCTTTCAAGGTATCCTGGTTAGACAGATAGACGTACATATGCATGCAAATGCAGAGATGAACACAAACATAACACAAACATGTGGTTGCAAGTATCGCGTTCTAGTTCATGTCTCCGCCCCTCAGCTTGCTGCTTCTAGGTCCATTCCCTCCTAGCCTCTTAGGCCCTATTGTTACTGCTCTTAAAACTATGTAGCCCTTCCCATGCTTCCACCACTTAATCATCGAGATCATTACTCTACCCGACCACTCTGAGACTGCAGAAATACTGACATCTTTCTGGTTCACGTGTCCTTATTACGAACACAGGTACACTAAGAAAGAACCAGTTGTACTTGGCCGTAAATCAAGTCCTCAGACAAGGAATAGACTTGGAAAATAAGGCAAAGTCAAACACTGAAGGTAGTTTTTGAGGAGCAGTATTTTCCGTCCACCAATATTTACAATATATACATAGTTCATTAGAACAGCAAAATGTTAATATGCAAGAGAGCAAGTGAGTTCACTCACAGAAGTTGTTTCCATCTCATACAAGACCAGTATGAGTTAACCCTGGCTTGCTAGTACAAGACCAGTATGAGTTAACACCCTGGCTTGCTAGTACAAGACCAGTATGAGTTAACCCTGGCTTGCTAGTACAAGACAAAGTATGAGTTAACCCCTGGCTTGCTAGTACAAGACCAGTATGAGTTAAACCCCTGGCTTGCTAGTACAAGACCAGTATGAGTTAACCCCTGGCTTGCTAGTACAAGACCAGTATGAGTTAACCCCTGGCTTGCTAGTACAATACCAGTATGAGTAACCCCTGGCTTGCTAGTACAAGACCAGTATGAGTTAACCCCTGGCTTGCTAGTACAAGACCAGTTGAGTTAACCCTGGCTTGCTAGTACAAGACCAGTATGAGTTAACCCCTGGCTTGCTAGTACAAGACCAGTATGAGTTAACCCTGGCTTGCTAGTACAAGACCAGTATGAGTTAACCCTGGCTTGCTAGTACAAGACCAGTATGAGTTAACCCTGGCTTGCTAGTACAAGACCAGTATGAGTTAACCCCTGGCTTGCTAGTACAAGACCAGTATGAGTTAACCCCTGGCTTGCTAGTACAAGACACAGTATGAGTTAACCCCTGGCTTGCTAGTACAAGACAGTATGAGTTAACCCTGGCTTGCTAGTACAAGACCAGTATGAGTTAACCCCTGGCTTGCTAGTACAAGACCAGTATGAGTTAACCCCTGGCTTGCTAGTACAGACCAGTATGAGTTAACCCTGGCTTGCTAGTAAGAGTCTGACTCTACCCAGGGATGTAAATATAACGCCAATTTCGGCTGGGGTTACCCTCTCACCCAGTTGATTTGATGCATAAACCTGACAGCTAATAATCAGAGTGGGTGGGAGCATCTTACAGCCACACCGACCTTGCTGCCAGTTTTGCTGTTACAGAGGGAATGAAAGAACTGCTAATGTGATGAACGCCGTATAAATTGTAACGTTCTCGGCACACGCCCCATTGCTTGTAGCCCCTGTGTACCTGTTACTCGCTCAGCCTCCTTGTCTACCTCATAAAGCCTCCTGAATATTTTGTATATTTATATCATGTCTCCCCCTGTTCTTCTCTTCTCCAGTGTCATTAGATTCAATTCATATTAGTTTTCTTCGTAGCTTATGCCCTTTAGCTCTGGAATAAGCCTCATTACATGCTTCTGCACTTTCTCCAGTTTCATAACATGCTTTATCAGGTGTTGGTACCATACTGGTGCTGTACACTTAAGATGGGCCTGACATGTTGTATAAAGGGTCCAGAATGACTGCCGAGATTCGTGAAGGCTATCCTAAAATTTGTCAGACGAGCACTGGCTGTAGTGGGTATTTAGTTGATGTGAGCTTCTGGCGATATACCAGGCACTATGCGCTCTTGACCTTTATGGTTTAGTGCTTAATTAGTTGTAATAATAATAATAGTGGTAATAATGATGAAAACTAGGTACTATGCTCACCCAAGGTCATGCCTAAAAATTACAAGGCATGACCAACTTCCACCTGTTGATTTTTCCAAGATGATCCCACCTACGACTGCTTTACCTCACCTGTCTGCAGTATATAAGCCCTTTCTTCGCGCATATACTGTATTCTTATCCAGATTAATGGACTGATTACATCGACTCAAGGCTGAGGGATGATTACCTCAAACTCCTTCTGATCTTCACCATTCTTCTTTGTACTTGACTGATGAAGCACTGTGTGGAGAAGCGTGTGTTTACTTTATCAATTATATCTGTTCTCTGAACCATTTATCTACAATACGCATTATGACCGAAACTAGGAGACTGAAACTAATGGAGACGTTTCGGTCTGATCTTGCACCACTAACTGGTCACACAGAGAAGCGTGAAGGGAAGAGAGCCAGAATATATACATTCTCGTACCTCGCCCTCTCCCGTACATATTCTGGCTCCCTTCCCTTCCCGCTTTTATGTGACTAGTTAATGGTCTGTGTCGTCATAAGTTTCAGTCTGCTATGTATGGGTTATTTATGTACTGTTCCTTACATCTCTATGGATGGAGTCCCTCAAGGAAGGTTCCTTGATGTTGGTGAGGGGCTCTTGATTTAGGAAATTGGATCTGTGCTCCAGTTCCCCGAATTAAGCCTGAATGCCTTCCACATCCCCCCCCAGGCGCTGTATAATCCTCCGGGTTTAGCGCTTCCCCTTGATTATAATAATAATATGGATGGAGTATGGATCATCTGTGTCTTCAGCTACCATCTGTGTCACCTTGATCCTGGTTGTCTTAATTCAGGCAGTCTGTCTCTGTTTGCCCTGTAAAGACTTCTTAAGATTTTATCCGTAGTAATTATGTCCTTCCTTGTGCTTCTTTCCTCTAAGGTCGTCAGGTTCCCTTTCTTCAACCTTTCCTCACAAAGCATTCCTCTCAGTTCTGGTTCTAGCCTGACTGCAAACTCTGGACCTTTTCGTGTTTCTTCATGTGCTTGGTCAGGGGTGGGCTTGCATGCTGTGGCCACGTACGTAATGTCCTTTAAGATTCTGAAGGATTTTTATATTGAGGTGTTACAAAAAAACGCGATTCTAAAGCTTAGAGATCTCCAGTGAATACTAGAAAGGACTGCCCTTCTAGCATCCAGCCTGTTACTGGGTTTTCGTAACAATTAGTCAGTATCCTTGTCCAATTATCCATTAGAATTCAGTATGATTCAATAGTGCTTCAGGATTACAACTGGTAGGCTACAAACTAGAGAAAATAAAATTTAATAAATTTATTGAGTATGGTCTAGAGGTATATCAAAGTTAAATTAAATTAATAATAATCAAAATAATAATAATCACTTCTCTCGTTTACAGTATTATTGTGCTGAAAGCACATATCACATTTATAATTCTTAAGTACCTTCTGGTACTTTAACATTTAATAAGATATTATAAATATGTACAAGTAAGTTTGTGTATGTCTGTAAGTGCTCTAAGTAGTTCGCGATGTCTCAAGACTCGATAGACTTAAACAAGTGACTGACAAAGTCCTCAAATAAACTAAACTTCTTGACCAACTGGCAATCAGAACAGTCTGCTTGAACAATAAAAAGAATGCTAAGCCCAATAGCAATATAACAAGCAACTGCGACACAGAATCAGGAACAAGGAGATAATATAACGACACTAAGTAGGGACCATCAGCAGATCCTCCACAAAAGTCACAAAACTCCCATACTACTGAATCTAAGTTCAGCATAAGAAAATCCCCGACTGTGATTAATACACAGATACCAGTACAAGTTAGGTCAGCAGCTACAGCTCAGGACCTGAGTTGTTTCGAGTGTCTATGAGACACACAACCTCAGTACAACGTCGAAAATCACTAAGTCTATGCAATGTTCTGTGAAGAGAGTTTTACAGAACTAACAAGAATAATGAGACAGACAATCTGTCCAACCACAAGAGAGTCTAGACCAGACTGAATACTTCAGGCGAGGTGAGGAAACCCCACTCCCCTCGTAGTGATAGCTCTGGGGAAGCTGATCAAAAAAACAGAACCCGGCAGAGTAACAAGCAAAGAGCGAAAAATTACAGAGTTAGACAATAAGACTTGAATGAGCACTACCTAACAAATAACAAGTAAAATAAAAATTTAAAAAGTTTTTTTTCGATTAAGTATTATCGCAAATATAAGAGTATAAAAATTTTGAAAAGGTATAAATTTTTTATTATAATCATAATAAAATTATATATATTGCAAACCCATTCGGGGGGTTGCAACTGGGGTTTCCCTTAATGTTAGGGGGATTTTGTAAACTTCTATGCCGCTGACATTATATGGGTTATGTGTATTTTGGCGATTACTTGGTGTTATTTTCATACCCGGGGTATTTTCACTCGTTTTGCTTTTTGTCCCCAGAAATGTTACTCTATCCGGTCTCCCCTCACCTTTCCTATGCGTGCCCTTTGCATTTTGGGTTGAACTCGAGAACCCACTTATTTGAACAATCTTTAGTTTTTGATACTTCTGGAGTTTATCATTTTCTCTTCTTTTCTTTTAATTGAGAAGTTTACTCGTCGGGAAAAAACAGTGATACTATGATCAGTTCACTGTTGTGGGTTTTCATGTTATCTGGAACAGTGTGACTAGTTTTTTTTTTTTTTTTTTCGCCGGTTTTTTTCCGGCCCCGGGTTTTTCCCAAGTGTGGTGCCCGGCCTTGGCCCCTATCTGGGGAGTTCTCGAGACCTAAGTCCCCCATGGGGAGGTAAAAGTACCCCCTCATCTTTGGGAAAAAAAGTGTCCCAGGCCCTAGCCACGTCCCCGCCCTCACGGGTCCGTAAGGAGAAGCTGGGCCCCCGGGTCACCGTCTGCCCCCCCCAAAAGGGGCTCGGGGGGGATGGCAGTCTTGTGAGTGCTGTGATCTAGTGGACCCCCGCGGAACCCCCTTTGATGTTCATCCTTATGTCACTTTTTTCCCCTTTTCATTACGTACCCTAACCCACTTCAACATTTCCCTTTCAACCGGGGCTGTTCCTTTTATTTTGGTTTGATTTCTGATAGGGTGTGTGTCAAATGCAAGAAAAGCATTAAAATTTTTCCCCCTGTATTGTTGATGAACGGGGCACAGAACCCAACGTTTTAAAAAGAACTGTGCAAATTTGGGTATTTTATTTATAGGTGGGTTTGTGAACCATTCATCTACAATCCTGTCGAACTGCAACTTCTTTGGGTCTTAATACTTTGGGGAATTCGTCGCTTTCCCAACCTTGGGCCACCTATTCCACATTGGGCAATGTGACACCCCCTATGATGCTGACCTCCCTGCCCTTTGGGTTTTTTTAAACTGCTTCTCCGTCTTGCCGTATTTTACCAAAAATTTATGGACTGACCAAAAACGATCCAGGTTGGGGGGTGATTACCTCTTCTCCTCCCATTCTTCAAGCCTCCCGTGTATGGATGTGAAGCCCCTGTTTTGGCGAAACGTTTCCTTAAAAAAGATACCCAAAAGTTTACATGTGTCTAATTTATCCCGCCTTCCGTTTTTCCCAGTTTTCTGCAGTTTAATTTGCTTTATTTTCCCCTTTACCCCTTTTTGTTTCCCGATCAAAAATATGGGTTTCTTGTTTTTTTGTTTCTTCTTTTTCATGCTTGGGAAAAATTTCCCCTTTTCTATTGGCATTTGTCTCTATTTTCATCATACTTTTTGTAATTTTTTCCCCCCAGGCTTTACATACACCCCAATCTTACCTCTTACCAGTTTCCCCATGATCGCTGGACACGAATTTCCCCTTTTGAAATTTCCGCTATATTATAATAATTTTTGTGTGAAAACAGGTGTGTGGGGGTGTGTGTGTACTACCTGCGTGCACACACCAAATATTTCATTCCTTTTAGGGGTCGTTTATGGTTTAAAAATTTGGTATTCGGTGTACCCTTTTCAAATTGGTGTAGTGTCATGAACATTGTGTAAAAATCAACGCGTTTTCTTTAATGTTAAAAGAGACCGGGCAATGATTGATTCACACACACCCACACACACACACACAACCACCACACCACACCAACACCACACACACACACATAACACACCCCACCCACTGGGAGCCAAAGAGATGGATGTAGTATGGAAAAACCCCGCATCAAAAATTTAGGAAATCCCGAGAGAGAGGGAAGTGAACAGCAAGGGCTGGGCCTTGTATTACCTTTGGGATTCAGACATCGGGATATCTTGTATGAAAAGGCCCCCGGGACTAGTGATCTGTGGGTTTTGTGCTTCGATTAGTTGACTCCAAGTGGAGAAAGAGCAGGAAAAGGGGGGAAAAACAAATACAAAAGGGGGAACTATAGGCTGGGAATCCTTCAAAAAATTCGTGGGGAGGGAAAAGACAGGAAACCGTACAAGAAATGATGGACTACGTGGGAACAAAAAAGAAGGGGAGAGGAGGGTTTGTTCCCAAAGGGAAATAGAAATAAGGGGAAAAACAGAACGGTTTGGTTCATCAAAGGTGTAGGGAGGCAAAAAAATTGGTGTATAGAGAAAGGGAAAAAATACAGAAAACAGAGAACCAGGAAAATAAAGAGGTTTTGCCGAAGAGAGGAAACGAATAGACAGATAAAAAGGGAGGCTCAGCGACAATATGAAAATGAATAGCATCGAAAATCAAGACTGCCCCAAGTGTTGTACAGCCACATCAGGGGGAAAACAACAGTCAAGGACCAGGTAATCAGACTGACGAAAGGTGATGGGGAATTCACAAGAAACGACCGAGAGGTATGTCAGGAGCTCAACACGAGATTTAAAGAAGTATTACAGTGGAAAACCAGTAGGACTCCAGGAAATCAGAACAGGGTGGTACACCAGCAAGTGCTGGATGAGGTACATATACCAAGGAGGAAGTGAAGAAGCTGCTATGCGAACTTGACACCTCAAGGCGGTGGGACCAGACATCTCTCGTGGGTCCTTAAAGAGGAGCAGAGATATTGTGTGTGCCATTAACAAAGATCTTCAACACATGATTTGAAACTGGGCAACTCCTGAGGTATGGAGATGGCAAATGTTAGTCCAATTTTTAAAAAGGGAGACAGACATGAGGCACTAAACTACAGACCTGTATCACTAACGTGTATAGTATGCAAGGTCATGGAGAAGATCATCAGGAGGAGAGTGGTGGAGCACTGGAAAGAAACAAGTGTATAATTGACAACCAGCACGGTTTCAGGGAGGAAAATCTGTGTCACAAACCTACTAGAGTTTTATGACAAGGTGACAGAAGTAAGACAAGAGAGAGAGGGGTGGATCGACTGCATTTTTTTGGACTGCAAAAAGGCCTTCGACACAGTTCCTCCACAAGAGGTTATTGCAAAAGCTAGAGGATCAGGCACACATAACAAGAAAGGCACTGCAATGGATCAGAGAATACCTTACAGGGAGGCAACAACGAGTCATGGTACGTGACGAGGTGTCAGAGTGGGCGCTTGTGACAAGCGGGGTTCCACAGGGGTCAGTCCTAGGACCTGTGCTGTTCTTGGTATATTGTGAACGACATAACGGAAGGGATAGACTCAGAAGTGTCCTTGTTTGCAGATGATGTGAAGTTAATGAGAAGAATCAAATCGGATGAGGATCAGGCAGGACTACAAAGAGACCTGGACAGGCTACAAGCCTGGTCCAGCAACTGGCTCCTTGAGTTTAACCCTGCCAAATGCAAAGTCATGAGATTGGGGAAAGGGAAAAGAAGACCGCAGAACAATTGTTTAGATTCCCAAAGACTGCAAACTTCATCAAGGAAAAAGATTTGGGGGTGAGTATAACACCGGCATATCCCCTGAGGCGCACATCAATCAAGATAACTGCTGCAGCATACGGGCGCCGGGCAGACCTACGGATAGCATTCGGATACCTCAGTAAGGATTCGTTCAAGACTTGTATCCCATTTACGTCAGGCCCATATGGAGTATGCAGCACCAGTTTGGAATCACACCTAGTCAAGCACGTCAAGAAATTAGAAAAGTGCAAAGGTTTGCAACAAGGTAGTCCCAGGCTACGGGGATTGTCTACGAAGAAAGGTTGAGGGAAATCGACCTGACGACACTGGAGGCCAGGAGGGCAGGGGAGACATGATAACGAATATAAATACTGCGCGGAATAGACAAGGTGGACAAAGACGGGATGTTCAGAGAGGGGACACAGACACAAGAGGGCACAATTGGAAGTTGAAGACTCAGATGAATCAAAGGGATGTTAGGAAGTATTTCTTCAATCATAGAGTAGTCAGACCGTGAAATAGCCTAGAAAGTGACGTAGTGGAGGCGGGAACCCTACATAGTTTTAAGGGGGAGGTATGATAAAGCTCAAGGGCAGGGAGAGAGGGGGACCTTGTAGCAATCGCGAAGAGGCGGGGCCCGGAGCTATGAATCGACCTCTGCAACCACAAATAGGTGAGTACAAATAGGTGAGTACACAGCTTTGACTCGACCCCTGCAACCACAACTAGGTGAGTACAATTAGGTGAGTACACGACACACACACACACACACACACACGGCGAGGTATGATAAAGCTCATGGAGCAGGGAGAGAGAGGACCTAGTAGCAATCAGTGAAGAGGCGGGGCCAGGAGCTATGAATCGACCCCTGCAACCACAAATAGGTGAGTACACACAAATACACACACTACACTCTCTTCCTGTGAGAGACTCACCCGCTGTACATCGTTCAGACCAAGCAGTGCTTCAAACTCCATCTTCTGTCTGCAGATCACTCTGTCTCAAGTGTCTTAAATTAATGACTGTGTTATCCCTCATGTATCTGTGACATACCTGTGGCTGTTTTCTATAATTTTGCTAACCCAGCCCGATCTGTTACAAGACTTCCCTAATTAAGCTTAACCTGTTACATGACTTCCCTAATTAAGCTTAACCTGTTACAAGACTTCCCTAGTTAAGTTTAACATATTGCAAGACTTCCCTAATTAAGTTTAACCTGTTACAAGACTTCCCTGGCTAAGCTTAACCTTTTGCAAGACATCCCTGATTAAGCTTAATCTGTCACAAGATTTCGCTGATTAAGCTTAACCGTCACGGACTTCGTGATTGGTTATTTGTTACAAAGACTTTCCTAATAGTAGCAGTGCTCTAATCGCTT
>NC_069443.1:31738675-31757553 GCF_026875155.1 Cherax quadricarinatus | reverse complement strand
ATTTTTTTTCATACCATTTTATAAAAGAGTATGCCAAAAGTTATTGAAATATAGAAAAGGGATCCTTAATTTTATGTGCACATTTTTTTAACCTTGTATAATTTTTCCAGATTACTAATTTTAATTTGATTTTGACAGTACAATACTTGGTATTTTTAAAAAAAATACTGTATGTTGATTCAAGTTTACAGTAAGAGTTTTACATTCCGGTACTATATGCTGCGTGTTCTCAGATCCTGGCCGTGCCTCCTAACTTCTTCATATTCCTTGTATCTGAGATAATGCCAGTCATTGTAGATGCACATGTGTAGTCCCATGTCATTCTAGAGTAGTATGGTAGCTCATCTGGACACATCTGACTGCTGCTGAATTTGCCTGGCAAGGATTCCCCATCCTTTGTGATGGGCAGTGGTGTTCTTGCCCTCTGATATGACAAATGAGACCATGGAGGCCACATTGGTCTGCAGGTTTTATTAGGCAAAAAGGATACACTAGTGTGAATGGCTCAAGGGTGTGCACATCCAGGAAGAAGTTAGGGACCAGTATTATTATTATTACATGAAGACAGGAATGCCAATATTGCTATCAGCACTGCCTTGGGGGACTCCTATATTCCCACTCCCAGGTTAACTGTCAGCATTGCATAATTCCATTAGCAAGTTTTTAGGAAAAGGCTGAGTGGTTTCCTGAATATCTACTTCAGGTGTTTCATTATATTCAGTCAGTGAAAATACCGACATGATGAAAAAATTAAACACAATGCAGTATAATGTTTGTGACTTGATAAAGTCCACTGTGTGGGCGAAATGTAGTCAATAAAGGATCGCATTATACTGCATTTGTATTTAATTTTTCCATGTTCACTCAGTTTTGAGTTGCTCAAGGAGGATTAGCTTGGACAAAGTTAGGCACCATAACCATTTTGTTACATCTTCAGGTCATTTTTTTTGAGAACTGTGAGAATGGCCTGGGAACCCAGAGATATTCCAAACAAGACTATCAAAGCATCAACTACTGTCCCAGTGGTTGAGGCTTTTAGTAGAATGGTTCTAACTGCAGCAATGGATGACTTCTGTTTAGATGATTTTGCATTTGTAAGGACCTCTATCCATGAATTCTCCTCTTGGAGATCTACCAGGAACTCTTCTGTATCTGCTAGTGCTGCCATCTAGCAACAAAGATGAGTTTGCTGAACAATTCTGGGTGTTCTGCGGCTGATAGCACTGCTCTCAATTCACATGCTTAGTCTCCATCGTTTGATCCTTGCTAACGGTGGAAACATTTGGCATGTTTCCTTACACCTGCTGTTCCATTCACCTAGCATGCAAGTAGGTACATACTTAGGTGTTAGTCAGTTTGTGTGGGTCACATCCTGGGGGACAAGATTTAAGAACTCTAGTGGAAATAAGATACAGTCCTCGATGATGCACTGACTTTCTTGAGTTACCCATTCTTACTTTTTTTTTTTTGTATACAAGTAATCTCAAGAAAATCACATGGGTAGTTTCTATTAGTATATTGTATTTTTAGTCATTTGTCTCTTAAAGAGTGTGAAAGGTGTTCCTAGCAATCACTGCAAGGATGGTAAGGTCATTGTGACAGGAACATAACTTGTCTTGTTCATCAAAGAGCGTGCTTGTTTTCATTTTAAATACCTACTTGACACCCTTACATGCTTGCTTTTTTTGCACTTCTTTCTGATGGCCCAGCTATTGCTGCAGGCAATTCCATTTCTTAAATATAGTTTGGACAAGTACATGAGGTGTGGGTGAGTGAGAGCTAGACCTGCTGCTTAGTATGGGCCAGTGGGACTTACCTTTATGTTTGATATACCTTTGATGAGTTCCAAGAGTCTTTTTTACTCCCAGAGCCTGGCCATGGGCCAGGCTTGTCTGGTGCTTGCCTGGTCAACCAGGTTCTTGTGCTGGTGGCCTGCTGCCCCACATATCCATCACAACCTAGTTGAACTGGCACCTGGTGAAGATACTTGTCCAGCTTCCTCTTTAAGACTTCTACACTTGTTCCAACAGTGTTCCTTCATTCTTGTGTTAAATGACGCTGATCTGTGACCCCCTCCTTTCTACTGATGTCCTACCTTCAACACTAACTTTTTTTTTTCTACCTGTGAGGGGGTCTTGATCCAAGGAATTGGATTTGTCTTACCCTTTCTTGGATCGAATATAATTGCCTCTCATTCCCAAAGGTTCTATATGACCCCCTATGAATTTAGAGCTCCTTTCATAAATATAATAGCACAGTAGCACCAGTCAACTCTCAGGTTCAGCATTTTTCATGAATATTGCTTACGATAATAACAGTCCCATCGGTTGAATGTTGAGTAGACTGTCTTAAAGCTCCTCTATATACTGATTTTTTTCATAAATGCAACAGAATAAGTCCAAAATTTAACAGCGCATATTATAAGGGCATTTTTATGTGCCATACAATTCTGGTTGTATTTTTTCAATTGCATTTATAAAAAAATAGCAAGCATGCAGGAGTGTGTTAGATAGGAATGAATGGAGATGAATGGTTTTTGGGACCTGATGAGCTATTGGAGTGTGAACAGGGTAATATTTTGTGAAGGGATTTAGGAAACTGGCTAGCCGGACTTGAGTCCTGGAAATGGGAAGTAAATGCCTGCACTTTCAAGGAGGGGTCTGGGCTATTGGCAGTTTGGAGTGACTATCTAAACTGTCGTATCTGGGCACCTCTGCAAAGACAGTGATTATGTTTGAGTGATGGTGAAAGTGTTGAATGACAATGAAAGTTTTTTCTTTCTTTCTGAGTTTTTCTTTTGGGTCACCCTGCCTTGGTGGGAAACTGCCGACATGTTAAAAAAAAAAAAAATAGAGGAGCTTTATAAAGGAAGTATGTATTACATATTTCTTTCGTTATTTTCATCATGTTGTGACAAATAAATGTATGTAGGAACAAAATTAGTTAGTTTTCTATATGCTTTATATTGGATTTTTTTTTTTCTCAACAAGTCGGCCGTCTCCCACCGAGGCAGGGTGACCCAAAAAGGAAAGAAAATCACCAAAAAGAAAATACTTTCATCATCATTCAACACTCTCACCTCACTCACACATTATCACTGTTTTTGCAGAGGTGCTCAGAATACAACAGTTTAGAAGCATATACGTATAAAGATACACAACATATCCCTCCAAACTGCTAATATCCTGAACCCCTCCTTTAAAGTGCAGGCATTGTACTTCCCATTTCCAGGACTCAAGTCCGACTATATGAAAATAACCGGTTTCCCTGAATCCCTTCACTAAATATTACCCTGCTCACACTCCAACAGATCATCAGGTCCCAAGTACCATTCGTCTCCATTCACTCCTATCTAACACGCTCACGCACGCTTGCTGGAAGTCCAAGCCCCTCGCCCACAAAACTTCCTTTACCCCCTCTCTCCAACCCTTTCGAGGACGACCCCTACCCCGCCTTCCTTCCCCTATAGATTTATATGCTTTCCATTCTCTCTAAATGACCAAACCACCTCAACAACCCCTCTTCTGCCCTCTGACTAATACTTTTATTAACTCCACACCTTTTCCTAATTTCCACACTCCGAATTTTCTGCATAATATTTACACCACACATTACCCTTAGACAGGACATCTCCACTGCCTCCAATTTATAATAATTTTCAAAGTAAAACTAAAAAAAAAAAGACATTTCTTTAAATTTTTACAGTAAAGCAGAGGTATTTTCTCCTACCTTACAAATATCATATTTTCATGGTGGAATTGCTGATCTCATAGGGGGTAATACAATATTATTATTATTACATTCATGGGAAGCCTAAACCAATAGGGGTAATACATCACCTGGGGAACTGCAAGGCAGTCGGGTTCAATCCAAGGAAAGGAAAACCCCTTACATCATCAAGGCACCTTCCTTAAGGAAATAGGGATCGAACAGCACCTAGGGAATGTTAGGCAGTTAGCTTTGATCCAAGGAAGGGAATGGCAGCTCTAATTTACTGGGTAAACAACCCTTTAATAGCATTAAGGCATCCCAGTGAAGGGTGCATTTATCAAAGAGTTATGGAAATAATTCCTGCCTAAAATTATACATTCCCTCCTTGTTTTCCAGCCATTAATGAGGCCTTATGAGTCAATTTCTTTTTTAGAAATTTTTTTTCAATCTAATTTTAACTTTTTCATATTAAATAATTAACTAATCATATTATTGTCATATAAAATATTAGTACTAGTAGTGCTCTTATTATTGTAACAGTATATTATTATATTGTTATTACATTCATGAGAAGAACACTAAACCCACAGAGGTTTGTGCAGGGGCCTGAAGGAAATGGGTGGCAATTAGGTTTAAATCCAAACGGAACCTCCCTGGAGGGAAATAATATAAAAAAAAATCACAATATTCATCAATTTCTAGACATAGTCTATCAAAATAGAATTAATTGTAATAAGGTGGTTAGAATTCCCAAACAATATTTTCAGGCAAAAGGATGCAAGTGCTGCTAATCCCACAATAAATGGTTGCATTTGTGTCCTTTTACCTAACAATTAATTTATGTGGCCATTTTACTAAGTGAAAGGCAGTTTTGGGGTTAGTTAATACACAAGAACACAGATAAATATATATAATGTATACTTTATAATGTATGAATTGAAAGTAGAGTAGCACAATGAAATATAGTCATGCTTCATTTTTAATCCAGAATACAATTTTTATAAGATAGCTGATTTCTTTGAAGACACTTTTACTGATTTTTACAAGTTTGTATTTTTGAAGACTGTTTAAAGTTTTACCATAATTATTATTGTTGTTTCCAAAGCATGTACTAAACCCACATGGATAAATACAACTCTGCATATAAATTATAATATATGATTCCCAACCCCTTCAGGGCAAGTTTCCTTGATGCTGGTGTGGAGCTCTGATCTGGAAAATTGGACTCGACCCCCCTTTCCTTGGATCAAACCCAGCTGCCTCCCATTCCCCATTGCTGTATGATCCTTTCAGGTTTAGTACTTTTTGTTAGATAAAATATTGACCCAAGGCCTGGTCATGGAACAGGCCATGGGGTGTTGACTCGTGGAACACCCTCTACTATACCCCCCCCAGGTATGGTTTAAATTAATTTTTATTTTAATTGGGGGGTAAACATTAAACCCATAGGGAGGCTAAGTCCTGTCCTTCCTTGGATAAAACCTGAATGTCTCAGGCACCTACAGATCCTATGAATTTAGGGAGATCCTTTAAAATAAATCACACTGGCAGTCACTATGTTATCTAAAAAAAAGCACTAAACCCATAAGGGGGATATAACACCTGGAGGAATGGGAGGCAATCAGGTTCAGTCCAAGAAAGGGAAAATCAGTCCGGTTCTTTGAATCAAAAACCCTCTGTGGACTACCTTCATTGGACAATGTAGTCACTGATAATGGTTTATGTAAGAGATAACATACAGTAATTGTTTAATTCTGTATTTTAAAAGAATAAACATTTTAAATTAAATTTATTTTTTTATTAACCCACTGTAACTGCCTAGTTTTACATCAAACAGGAAAGATGTCAATATTAATCTACAAACTTTATAAAGTTGTTTTTCTTCTTATTTTTAGTAATTTATACAGGGAAAGGGTTACTACCCCCTTATGGCACTTTAGATGCCTTTTACAGCACTCATGGCTTATGGAAGGATTCTTTTCCACTTCCCCATAGAGATGGGTCTTTTCTTTCTGTTTAATAAACAGCAAGAATATAACTGGTACTGTATGTTGCTGCTACAAACTTATACTTAGGTCACAGTACACATGCATGTACATGTGTGTGTGTACACAACCTCTGTGTTTTCTTCTATTTTCCTATTTCTTCTATTTTCCTTTTAAGAAAATAGAAAAAAAACACAGATGGTTGTGTACACACACACATGTACATGCATGGTACGGGTGACCTAAGTATAAGTAGTAGCAGCAACATACAGTACCAGTTATTTCTTGCATGTTTATTAAACAGAAAGAAAAGACCCATCAATCCTACCATTGTTGTCACAGTTGCTTTTTGCTGATGACACTGTGCTTTGAAAGATTCTGAAAAGAAGTTGCAAAGGTTGGTGTATGAACTGAAAATGTATGTAAAAGAAGGGAAAATTAAAAGTGAAAAATAAGGTGAAAATAGGTAAAGAAAGATTGGATACCAGACTGGAGGGAGGAAGTGAATGTGTTCAGATATTTGGGAGTCGACTCATCAGCAATGAATCAGAAAGATGTGAAACACAGAATAAAAAGGGGGAGAGGTGCATTGAGGCATCTGTAGAGACAAATAATATTATCAATAAAAGGCAAAATGGGGAATGTATGACAGTATTGTGGTACCAACACACAAAGGGTGTGAAGCATGGGTTGTAAAAGTTGCATCCAGGAAGATGCTGGAGGCAAATGGAGATGTGTGGTGTGAATAATAAGCAGAGAATTCCCAAACCCTTTGGGGATAAGAAGGAGATCAGGTTATTTAAAGTATAATCCAGAGGGCCAAGAAGGGGTTTATTGAGGGAGTTCAGACAGTAAAAGAGGGTGGAACAAACAGGATGACTTGGATGGCATACAATCTGAAGGCCCGAGGGAAGGTGTGTAGGATCATCCTAAAAAAGGTTGGAGGTAGGGGGTAAAGGTGGTTTTATGTGCAAGGGCTTAGACATTCAGCAAGTGTGTGGTGAGCAAGTTAGATAGGAGCAATGGAGCAAATGATTTTGGGGACTTTAAAAGATGTTGGAGTGTAAGCAAGGTAACATTTGTGAAGGGATTCAGGTTAGCCGAATAAGTCCTGGAGATGGGAAGTAACCATGCCTGCACTCTGAAGGAGGGTGGGGATATTTGCAGTTTTGGAACTGTAGCATTGGCATGCCTCTGGCAAGACGTGATGGTGAAACTGTTTTTTTTCTTTATTTTTGGGTCACCCTACCTTGGTGGGAAAACACCAGTGTGTTAAAAAAATAACATACAGTAACCTTAAAAATTTTTTAACTAATTCTACAGCAAAAATGTAATGTATAAATCTTATAAAACTTACTAAATAAATATAATAACATTACTGTGGACCTTTATATGTAAAATTAATTTTTTTTTGAACATGATTTGGTTATCAATGGAGTTTTATTTTATAATAATTGTAATGTGTTAATGTCATAACCCCTTTAAGAAAGATACCTTGATACAGTGAAGGGCTCTTGATCAAAGGAATTGGAGCTGCCCTTCCCTTAGATCAAACATGATTACCTCCCAAGATCCCTATAAGTTTAGTGTTTCACAAAGAATATATTAATAATAATGAAACAAAGAGACAGAAATACCTGAGGTTACACATTACTGCTCGACAGTTTCCTTTCCACATCTCTCTGCTAGCCAGTTTACACACACAAAAATAATTTATCAAACACTATTAAAAAACTTGACTAATCTGTTTTTGTTTGAGTTTCATCTTCAACTGGTAAATTTTCTGCTCAAAATCCTTAGTGAGAGCTGAAAAAAATTAACAGTGGGTCAGATTTACATTAAAAATATGCCCAAAATTTCTAACTCAAAATTACTTTGGGAAATGCTAGATCTAAAAAAATATGGAGATTTATTTGGATAAAGTGAGATGAAGTTCTGGTGAGGGAATTTTAGCTAATGAAATTTATAGGAAATAACAGCAAAATGTGAGATCATTATTAAATAATAGCTTTGTTATGATTATAAAATAATAATAATTGAATAACAGGAGTTGTTTCAACTGTATTAAACGACCACACCCAAATTTAATTAAAACTATCACTTACATCATCTTCTACAGCTTTAATTTCTTTCTGTTTTGATGTATTCACAAGTGCCTGAATTTTCTGAAAGAAAAAATTCACAATTAAGAAGCCAGTGTTTTAATGTGAGGAATATACAGTGGACCCCGCCTTAACGATCACCTCCCAATGCGACCAATTATGTAAGTGTATTTATGTAAGTGCTTTTGGGTACGTGTATGTTTGGGGGTCTGAAATAGACTAATCTACTTCACAATATTCCTTATGGAACAAATTCGGTCAGTACTGGCACCTGAACATACTTCTGGAATGAAAAAATATCGTTAACCGGGGGTCCACTGTATTAATATTTTTTTTTTTAAGTTTCTTCATATTTTTCCACTTATTGACTTTTAGGAGGCTGCCTTAATACTGATGAAGGCAACTAATCCGAGGAATTAGAGCTACCTTACCCATTCTTGGATCAAACTTCTTTACCCAGATGCTATATGACCCTTTTTAAGTTTGGAACTTTCCCCTTGAATATGGTAATATTAATAATATTAAAAAAATTTTCACCTATTTTAGTTTGCAAATTTTAGCTTGATCCTTGTTAACACAAATAAACAAATTACATGGATCAACCTCCAGCTCCTGGCCAAGCTTGTTAACTTTCAGTCAGCATCATGAGCTCGAGCATATCTACTGAGTACAGCTTCTCCTCACTTAGTGACGTACTCGTTTACTGATGGTTTCGGGCTTACAATGGGCTCTCTGTCCTTTATGCATACCTAAATAATGTATATTGAGCTAAATTTTCCCCTATTCTTTTTACTACAATATACAGTACACTAAATAACAAAAAGGCACAATACCGTGACTGGAACGATACACAAATAACCCGCACATAAAAGAGAGAAGCTCACGACGACGTAAGCTTCTCTCTTTTATGTGCGGGTTATTTGTGTACAGTACACTACTTTATAAACATTTAAAAATATACCTGAAATGTTATAAATAGTGCAAAGGTGACATTAAAACAATATCAAAGATGGTTGACACAAACCCACTACCATTATACATGTAGTATGCTCATTGCTCAGCGATGAATTTGTTTACCGACATGGACTTAGGAATGGAACCCTGTCGTTAAGTGAGGAGAGGCTGTGTATGTATAAAGTTGCCTCTACCTTTTTTTTTTTTTAAACTTCATAGTTTCACAGGATTAGATTCAATGTTGTTTTCTTTTTTCAAACCACAGGACAATGGCATAACTCCTCCTGATAAATTATAAATGTAAAAAGAAGAAAAACTTCACGTTTCTTTTTTTCCCAAAGGGTCCCCCTACCTTAGTGAAGGAGGGGTCGGTGGGGTTTAAAAAAAAAAACCTTTACCATTTTGCGGTGTGGGACATTTCAGACTTACAAAAATAGGGGAGCATGACCATCAGTTAAAGGGGTTTGAAAAAGGGACACATACAAAAAAGCAAAAGACCTTTTATTTTTTGAATTTTTTGCCTACAAGAGTTTTATCAAGCAAGCCTTTGTAGGGGGGAAAAAAAATTGCCTAACAAAAACAGGTCTTTTGCAAAAAGGTGCCTTTTCCAAAATTATTAAAACCCCTTCCAAAAAACATCCTATTTTGATGTTACTTATTAATTTCCCCAGGAAATTTTAATACATTTCATGTCACTTACATTTTTTTTTTTATAAATATAAGGGGGAACCCCTTTATCCATGGGGGATATTTTTCCAAAGGACCTCCCAAACCCTTATTTAAAGTCCTTTACTTTCCCATTAAAAAAATTTTTTTTTTTAATTTAAATTATGCAAAAAACAGTGAAGAAATTTTGTCATTTTTTTTACTGATGGGAAGCATTCTGGCTTCTTTGGGCTTTGAAGAACTGCCAGCTTCTCTACTTTTGTGTTTTTGGGGCCCTTTATTATGCAAATTAAAAAGGCATTTTTGGGCTACAGAAAAATTTGGAAAATTTTGGAAATCACTGGATACGGGGGTTTTTCTACTGTATTTTAAACCTCAGTTATAAATAAAAATTTTTTAATCATTGTTTTTCTTTTTAAATGGGGGAAATTCTTTTTGTTTTTTAAAAGGGGGGGAACCAAAATTTTAAAATCCCATTTTTTTGGGCCTTTTGAATTTTTTCAAAAAACCCCCCTGAAATTTTTTGGGGAAAACCTAATGGGTAAAAAAATTTATTCAAATTTTTTAAAACTTTACTTGAAATTTTTTGAAGAAAACTTTGGTTTGAAAAACCTTTCCAAAAATAAAAAGGCACCTTCTTTTTTTTTTCTTCCACGGGGCCTTTACGGCATAAACATCGCGTGGTACAGGAATTTGGAAAAGGAAAAGGGGTTTTTTAAACTTTAAAGGGGGGGGGCCCCTTTCTGGGGTTTGTGAAGTCCCTAAAAAAAAATTTGTTTGGTAAAAAGGGGGAAAACAAATAAAATTTAAGTTAAAACCTGGGTTTGGGAAAAAATTTGAATCAAAAATTTGGGTTAGGGAAAAGGGATTGTTTGAAACTTAAGGATTTCTTTGGGGCAAAGAATTTTCCTGGTGAAATGGGGGGAATTATAAGTATTTTTTAAAATTTTATATTGTAACCCATTTTAAGGTTTTTCCAATTTGAAAAGGGTAGACATATCCTCTAAGCCGTGTTCGGAGAGCCAAAAAAACCAGGAAAAAAGGCAAAAGTAAAAAAAATTAAAAAGGCCTTTTGTTTTAGATTTCCAAAAAGGGGGGCAAGGGGTTTTGATTAATCAAAAAATTCCCCCCGTTTGGGAATAGTTGGGAGGGGTTTGGGGAAAAAAAAAAACTTGGTCCAAACCTAGGAAGGGGTTTTTGGTTTTGCGTTCCCTTTTTTTTAAATAAAAAAAATAACTTAAAAGGGTTTTGGGTCTTAAAGGGAAGGGTAAGGGGGCCCTGGGAATTGGGGGGAAAAGGGGGGTAAAGGGGGTTTTTGGGACGGGAATTTTGCCTTGGTGGCGGGGGGAAAAGTTTTGGAGTAAAGGTTTTTAAACGTTTTTGGGTGTAAAGAAAATTTTAAATTTTGAAGGAGGGGGTGGGGGGCAGTGGGAAAGAGTATTGTCGGGGGGGGCGGGTTTGGGGGAAATTAAAAGGGGCCAGGTTCCCTTTTTGAAAAAAAGGGGAAGGGCGGTTAAAAACCTTTTTAAGGGTCGAGGGGGGGTGTTGGTGGTTGTGGGGGAAAAAGGCGGGGCTTAAGGTGTTAGGAGATTAAGGAACCGGGTTGGGCCTGGAAAGGGGGGGGGGGTTAAAAGGGTTTTTGTCAAGGGTTTTTCCAGACCAGGTTGTGCTGTTTAATTGGATGGGAAAATTTTTTTAATTGATGGCTTTTGGGTGTGGGGAAGTAAAATTTTAAAGGGGGTCGGGGAAACGGGGGGCCCTTGGCCTTGGGGGGCCGGGAGTGGGAAAAAAAAAAAAAATTAATTGTGGGGGGTGTTTTTTGGGTTTTTAAAAATTTTGGGGTGTAAAGACCCCGGAAAGGGGACAGTAAAGGGAGTGTTTGGGGAAGGCTTTTTGGGGCCCCCCTCCGGGGGAAATGGGGAGGGGAATAAAAAAAAATATTTAATAAATAAAAAAAGGTTTTCCCTTTTGGTCTTTTTTTTTCCCAAACAAAAGTCAAAATTAAAAGGCAAAATTTTTTACCTCTTCCCTGTCCAATTTTTTGAACAAAAACATGTTTTTCTTTCTCTTTTTGCCTCATTAATTAAATTTCTGTACCTTTTTTGTTTTTTTTAATTGTAATCTGGGGGGGGGGGAGGGAAAAATATTCAGGCTAAATTAGGGAACTGGAGAACATACCCAAATTTCCCTTAAAGATCAAGAGCCCCTCCCAGCATAAAGGGGAACTTCCCTTGAGGGGGTTTTACTATTTGTAACTACAGGTTAGGGGGTAAAGGTTTTGGGGGGCCCATGTTTTTCAGTTTTTGTCTTTCACAAATTTTTTTAAAAATTTCCCGGGGGTTTTTTTGGAGTATTAATATTTTTCTCTTGTAGTTTTTTCCTTTAAATCTATAATTTGGCAAAGAAAAATTTTTCTAATGCCCTTTTTATTCCAGTTTTTTTTTTCTTAGCAAATTTCCTTTTTTCAAGTTTTTTTTCTTTAAAAATTGCAACAACTTTAAAAAATTTATATGTCGGGAATTTTTAAAAATATTTAAATATGGCATTTATAAAAATTGATGTTTGAGATTAAAAATAAAAAAACATTTTTAATATTTTATTTCATTTAAAATTAGTCTCATCAATGACCCAGTTTTTGAAATTAGCAATAACACTTTTTATTTATACTAAAAAATAGTAATAAAAAAATTTAATTTTTAATTTAAATTTTTTTAAAAATTAAAAAATTACAAAGGTGCCCCTATCTACTTGGTCTTCTAAATTTTATACTTTAACTTTCATCAAAAACAGCCCCTTGGTTTTTTTGTTTAAAGGGGAAGCCCAAGTAATGTTCTCACCTGTCAGACCCCAAAAAATCATGGAATTTTGGGGGGGGCCCCCCCCCTTTTAATTTTTTCCCCCCCTTTTTTTTTTTCCCGGGGGCCCTTTCCCACCAGTGACCATGCCCTTTTCAATTGCAAACCTTTTTAAAAAAAAAAAATTTTTTTTGGGTTTTTTTAAAAGGGGGTTTTCCCCCCCTTAAGGGGGGGTTTTTTTTTTTTTTTGGGGTTTTTTTTTTTTTAAAAAAAAAAAAAAATTAAAATTTTTCCCCCCGGGGTTTTCCCCTTTTTTTTAAAAATTTTTAAATTTTTTTTTTTTAAAGGGGAAAATTTTTTTAAAATTTTTTTTGGGGGGAAAATTTTTTTTATTTTTCCCCGGGCCCCCAAAAATTTTTTTAAAAAATTTTTTTTTAAAAAAAAAAAAAAAGGGTTAAAAAAAAAAAAAAAATCAAGGGCCCTTTTTTTAAAAAAGGGGGCCCGGGGGTTTTTTTTAAAATTTAAAAATTTTTTGGGCCCCCAAAACCAAAAAAAGTTTAAAAAATTTTTTAAAAAAAATGGGAAAAATTTTTAAAAAATTTAAAAAAACCCCCCCCTTTTTTATTCCCGGGGGGGGAAAAAAAAAAGGGGGGGTTTTTTTTTTAAAAAAAAAAAAAAAAAAATTTTAATTTTTGGGGGGGCCAAAAAAAAAACCCCCCCCAAAAATTTTTTAAAAAAAAATAAAAATTTTTTTTTTTTTTTATTTAGGGGTTTTTTTTTAAAAATTTTTTTTATTAAAATTTTTTTTAAAAGGGGCCCCCCCCCCAAAAATTTTGGGGAAAAAAAAATTGGGGGTTTAAAAATTTTTTTAACAGGGCCCCTTTTTAATTTTTTTTAATTTTTTGGGGGGGTTTTTTAAAAAAAAAAAAAAAACCCTTAAAAGGGGGGGTTTTTTAAAAAAAGGGGGTTTAAATTTTAAAAAAAAGGGTTTTTTTTTTTAAAAAAGGGGGGGGGGGGTTTTTTTTTGGGGGGGAAAAAAAATTTTTTTGGGGGAAAAAAAGGGGGGAAAAAATTTTGGGGGGGGAAAAAAAAAAAGGGGGGGTTTTTAAAAAAAAAAAAGGGGGGGGAAAAAAAAACCTTTTTGTTTTTAAAAAACTTTTAAAAAAAAAAAATTTTTTTGGGGGGCCCCCCCCCAAAAAAAAAACCCTTTTTTTTTTGGGGGGGGGGAATTTTTTAAATTTGGGGGCCCCCTTTTTTTTTTTTTTTTTTGGGGGGGATTTTTTTTTTTTTTTTCCTTTTTAAATAAAATTTTGGTTTTTTTTTTTTTTTTTTTTAAAACCCCCTTTTTACCAAAAAGGGGCCCAAAAAAAAAACCCCCCGGAAAAACTTTTAAAAAATTTTTTTTTAAAAGGGGGTTTTTAATTTTTAAAAAAGGGTTTTTTTAAAAAAAAAAAAAAAAAAAAAAAACCCTTTTTAAAACCCCCTTTTTTTAAAAAAAAAAAATTTTTTTAAAAAACCCCCCTTTGGAAAAAACCCCCCCTAAATTTTTTTCCCTTTTTTTTGTTTTGGGGGTTTTAAATTTTTTTGAAAAATTCCCCCCCTTTTTTTTTTTTAATTTCCCCCCCCCAAAAAAAATTTTTTTGGGAAATTAGCTAAGGGAAATCCTATCTTCAAATAAAGAGATAAGTCATTACCGTCAAATTATCGCCTAATAAGCCTGACCTCAACAGCAGGCAAATTGTGGGATGGTGCAGTGTGAGGAATGGCATACAGTGTGGGGGTGGTGAAGTATTATGTTTTAGTGGAGTACAGTAATAGTGTGCAGTATGGTGTAGGGCTGGAATACTGTACATATAGTGGAGAGGGAAAGGTAGTGGAAAAGCAAGAGAAAGAAAGAGGTATGGGAATAGGAAAGAAAGAATGGGAGAGAGAGACTTCTGAGCACTGTCCACTGTTTTTTAAATTTCATTATTAAAAAATAAATTCCTAGGTAGTAGGTTGGTAGACAGCAACCGCCCAGGGAGGTACTACTGTCCTGCCAAGTGAGTGTAAAACGAAAGCCTGTAATTGTTTTACATGATGGTAGGATTGCTGGTGTCTTTTGTCTGCCTCATAAATATGCAAGATTACAGGTACGTCTTGCTACTTCTACTTACACTTAGGTCACACTACACATACATGTTTTTTTTTTTTTTTTTTTTTTTTTTTTTCAACAAGTCGGCCGTCTCCCACCGAGGCAGGGTGACCCAAAAAAGAAAGAAAATCCCCAAAAAGAAAATACTTTCATCATCATTCAACACTTTCACCACACTCGCACATTATCACTGTTTTTGCAGAGGTGCTCAGAATACAACAGTCTAGAAGCATACACATATAAAGATACACAACATATCCCCCCAAAAACTGCCAATATCCCAAACCCCTCCTTTAAAGTGCAGGCATTGTACTTCCCATTTCCAGGACTCAAGTCCGACTATATGAAAATAACCGGTTTCCCTGAATCCCTTCACTAAATATTACCCTGCTCACACTCCAACAGATCGTCAGGTCCCAAGTACCATTCGTCTCCATTCACTCCTATCTAACACGCTCATGCACGCTTGCTGGAAGTCCAAGCCCCTTACCCACAAAACCTCCTTTACCCCCTCTCTCCAACCCTTTCGAGGACGACCCCTACCCCGCATATATATACACACCCCTCTGGGTTTTCTTCTATTTTCTTTCTAGTTCTTGTTCTTGTTTATTTCCTCTTGTCTCCATGGGGAAGTGGAACAGAATTCTTCCTCCGTAAGCCATGCGTGTTGTAAGAGGTGACTAAAATGCCAGGAGCAAGGGGCTAGTAACCCCTTCTCCTGTACAAATTACTAAATTTAAAAAGAGAAACTTTCGTTTTTCTTTTTGGGCCACCCTGCCTTGGTGAGATATGACCGGTTCGTTCAAAAAAAAAAAAATAAATTCAGATACTTGGGAATTGACGTGTCGGCGGATAGATTTATGAAGGATGAGGTTAATCATGGAATTGATGAGGGAAAAAAGGTGAGTGGTGCGTTGAGGTATATGTGGAGAAAAAAAACGTTATCTATGGAGGCAAAGAAGGGAATGTATGAAAGTATAGTAGTACCAACACTCTTATATGGGTGTGAAGCTTGGGTTGTGAATGCAGCAGCGAGGAGGCGGTTGGAGGCAGTGGAGATGTCCTAAGGGGAATGTGTGGTGTAAATATTATGCAGAAAATTCGGAGTGTGGAAATTAGGAGAGTTGTGGAGTTAATAAAAGTATTAGTCAGAGGGCTGAAGAGGGGTTGTTGAGGTGGTTTGGTCATTTAGAGAGAATGGATCAAAGTAGAATGACATGGAGAGCGTTTAAATCTGTAGGGGAAGGAAGGCGGGGTAGGGGTCGTCCTCAAAAAGGTTGGAAGGAAGGGATAAGGGAGGTTTTGTGGGTGAGGGGTTTGGACTTCCAGCAGGCATGCATGAGAGTGTTCGATAGGGGTGAATGGAGACGAATGGTATTTGGGACCTGACGATCTGTTGGAGTGTGAACAGGGTAATATTTAGTGAAGGGAGTCAGGGAAACCGGTTATTTTTATATAGCCGGACTTGACTCCTGGAAATGGGAAGTACAATGCCTGCACTTTAAAGAAGGGGTTTGGGATATTAGCAGTTTGGAGGGATATGTTGTGTATCTTTATACATATATGCTTCTAAGCTGTTGTGTTCTAAGCACCTCTGTAAAAACAGTGATTATGTGTGAGGTGAAAGTGCTGAATGATGATGAAAGTATTTTCTTTTTGGGGATTTTCTTTCTTTTTGGGTGACCCTGCCTCGGTGGGATACGGCCGGTTTGTTGAAAAAAACAAAAAAAATTACAGTTCAGGAGCACATCTCTGATTATAACATAGGTGTTTATGGGAAAACTGGTTCTCACTTCCAAACAACTGACTTACATATTACTGTAAGGAATGCATTAACATCCTAAGTGGGAGACTTACTCTACCTGTACAGTATTTTAAACCATTATAAATAGAAAAACCTAGGAACAGTAGTAGGTTGGTAGATAGCAACCGTCCAGGGAGGTTCTACTGTCCTGCCAAGTGAGTGTAAAACAAAACCTTGTAATTGTTTTACATGATGATAGGATTGCTGGTGTCTTTTGTCTGTATCACAAACATGCAAGATTTCAGGTACGTCTTGCTACTTCTACTTACACTTAGGTCACACTACACATACATGTACAAGCATATATATACACACCCCTCTGGGTTTTCTTCTATTTTCTTTCTAGTCCTTGTTCTTGTTTATTTCCTCTTATCTCCATGGGGAAGTGGAACAGAATTCTACCTCCGTAAGCCATGTGTGTTGTAAGAGGCGACTAAAATGCCGGGAGCAAGGGGCTAGTAACCCCTTCTCCTGTATAAATTACTAAATTTTAAAAGAGAAACTTTCGTTTTTCTTTTTGAGCCACCCTGCCTTGGTGGGATATGACCGGTTTGTTGAAAGAAGAAGAAATAGAAAAACATCTTAAGAATACAAAAAATGTATTGTACTGAACATTTAACAGATTAATATCCCTTAAAGCAAAGATAATGAATAAGAACAATTGTAAAAAGAAGAAAATCTTTCATTTCTTCTTTTCTGGGTTAACCTGCCTTAGTGAGAGATGGCCAGTGTGTTAAAAAATGTGTAAATTAAATTTTATTAACTTTACAGATCTTACCTTGCTTTAGTGATGCCTTTGAAGTCATAAAATCTGAAGAAACAGATCCTGGGTCTAATCCCAATGTCTGAGGTCCCCAGTCATTGACAACATGGGTCACTGCAAATTTGAAAATTCATTTAGAAATATAAGTGACTTTAAACATTAAACAGTGAAAGATACTGTTAAGAAACAAATAAAATACATATGTGATCTCATTTTTATATGGGGTAAATAAACAAAAATAATAATAATAATGTAATATTTCAACAATATGTATGCAACAGTAAAAATATTTTCCCAGTTATATTCCATGAAGTGTTATATTGCATATAATCTTTAGAATTACAGGCTAAAAAAATTCCCTAATCCCACATGTTAGTCCTATAACATCTTGAATAAAATGAAACATCTACAGTACTGTATATGCAAAACAACCCCTTGATAATGTGAGTAGTCACGAAAGCGCTTGGAATTTCACTATTCGTTCACAGTGGTTGTTTTGCATATTCTGAAATTACCTGTTTACTGTGATCTTATTGCAGTACTGTATATACAAAATAATCTGCACACAGGAGACTGAAACTTATGATGACATTTCAGTCCGACCTGAACCATTAACTAGTCACACTGTGTGACTAGTTAATGGTCCAAATCAGACTGAAACATTGTCATAAGTTTCAGTTTCCTCTGTGTGGGTTTTTTGTGTGTTGTCCCAGTCATGGCATTGTGCCGTTTTATTCTTTATGGTACTGCATGCTACATTAATAGCTTACTTTTCAAATGGCTATTGGAGCCTTTAGATCTTAAAACAACTGCTGTTGTCCGAGCACAGGAATTAAGCGACGAGGAACCTCCAGATAACATGCAGAACTCTTGCACATTGAGTACATCCAGTTCCTCTCGTTTACGTTGTTGAAATGCAGCAATTCGTCGATCAAGCTAAGAAGGTAAATATTATTACAGAAATGAATAAACAGAATAATGAAAGGGGACTCAAACTGGTCCGTGCATGTAGCAGGCCCAACACATGGACCAAAGTTCAAATCTCTGTCCATTCTTTTGCTCGATTGTGACACATTCTATTTTTTTTTTTTTAACATGCTGGGCGTCTCTCACCGGGGCAGGGTGACAAAAAAAAAAAAAAAAAAAAAAAAAAAACTTTCACCATCATTCACACTATCTCTGTCTTTGCAGAGTCGCACAGATACGACAGTTCAAAATTAATACAAGAATAAATAAATACTAACAGTAGCACACATCAAGGAATTGTAATTTTTAGTGTACAAAAATGTAATGGACAATGAAATATTATAATATTTCTAGATTTTTAATTAGTGACAAGTTGTGAACTTAAAAGAAAAAAAGCTGAGTAATTTATTATAATTTTTAAATAAAAATATAACTAAAATAAAATAATTTTTTTTATTTCTTTGTGTAGTATTCAAACTGTAGTTTACACGTAATAAAATAATGTTAAGCACAAAGAAAGGCACTAACATGCCTGGGCATTTCAGGCAGGCTAATCCTAATGCTCACAGACTACTTAAAACTATAAATTGGCGGAGTGGTAAATTTTAATTATGCGCTATTACAAAAAATAGGTAGAAAAAACATTATAATTGGAAAAATTTATAGTAGAGAGGTATCAAAAAATATTACAATTAGTAAAATTTAAAATTATACAATTTTAAGTGCATATTAATACATACTATGATATGCACTTAAAATTGTACAATTTTAAAGGAGGTTTTGTGGGCAAGGGGCTTGGACTTCCAGCAAGTGTGCATGAGCATGTTAGATAGGAGTGAATGGAGACGAATGGTATTTGGGACCTGATGAGCTGTTGGAGTGTGAGCAGGGTAATATTTAGTGAAGGGATTCAGGGAAACCGGTTTTTTTTTATATAGCCCGGGCTTGAGTCCTGGAAATGGGGAAAACAACACCTGCACTTTTAAAAGGGGGGGTTT
>NC_069443.1:31721812-31738175 GCF_026875155.1 Cherax quadricarinatus | reverse complement strand
TTTTCCCCCTTTTTTTTTTTTTTTTTTTCCCCCTTAGTATCTTAAGGTGGGAGTAAACCCCGGGAAAATTTCCCCGGGGTTTTAAAGGGGCCCCGGGCTCCCCCCCGTCTTTGGCCCAACCAATGTCTGCCATGGAGGAGGAAACAAGTACCTCCTTGTTTCTGGGGCCAACTGTCGCCAGGCCTAGCCCCATTCCCCGCCCTACGGGGCTCGTAGGAAGAAGCTAGGCATCTTGGGCGCCACACACCCGCTCATCTGTTCGAAGGGTGTGGCAGCTAACACAGCAGCAGACGATGTCAGGAGGTACAAAGGCAGCAAGTACTACAGATCCTTTTAGAGCCACCCCAGTTTTGGGCCGAAGCTCGGCCTGGGAAGCTCAAAATTCCTCTTTCTGTATGTTTGTCTCTGTTTTCTACTGTTCACTTGTCTTTTCTCATCTAACCATAGCAGTCTACCGCTTGTTTAACCGGTTTGTTAATGCTGGCAGCTCACAACGTAACGCCACAGTGATAAGGAAGGCATGCAAAATCTTCACAGGCTTGCTGTGAAACATAACGTGAAGCGAATCTTCGTAAAGCTGTGAATCGCCAGTGATCTCTCACTGTGGTTGCTGCACGCAGTGTTCACTGAAGCTGCTTGGTACACAAGTCCGTGCTTTTCTCTCTGGGGAAAATATGATATCAGTTTGACTCAGTTTAAAAAAGAGCCATTTACTGACACATCAACATGCTATGCAGGAATTATAGTACAACAAAGCTTCAAGTACAGCACTGTAACCAGTCCTCGTGTTATTACCAGCGCCAATGATATTTATTTCTAGTTGGTGTTTTACAAGGCCAGTTTAAGGGCATTTACATTAAAATTATTTGATGTTAAAATAGTGGTGGACAGGGATAGTCCAATGAACTTTTTTTTTTTTTTTTTTTAGCCCAAAATGTCGACAGAAATAAACGAACTTGATAAAACCCAAAGAACATTCTAGTGTGACACACACTTTTTAAAAAATAAAACGTTTTTAAGAAAAAAATAAATTTTTTAACATATGAAAATAAGTGTTTCAAACCAGATCTAAATCCAACTTGACAAGTGTACAAACCACAGGACTAGTGACGTAGTTTAACACTGAAAATGTCTCTGTCACTATCCCATCCCACCCTATCCCAGCCCACACTCCATCTATCCAGCCCCACTCCATCCTATCCCAACCTACACCCCATCTATCCCAACCCACGCTCCCTCTATCACAGCCCCCCTCTCTCCTATTCCCGTCCACCCTTTTGCCTCTATCCAGCCACCTCTTCCTCTATTCAGCCACTTTCTCCCGGGGGCTACTCGCCACCTCCTCAGGAAGGAGAAAGAAGAAAGTTTTTTCTGCAAAAATTAAAACTACCACCCCCACAGTTTCAATACATTGAAAATGATCCCCAGACAAATTAAGTAGTAGCGGGCCCCTATGTCCAATGATTCTTTAAAGGTAGAGTCAAAAAAAGACTAAAATTTGTTTAAAACGATATACGGAGTTGAATCAAAAAAAAATGCAATTCATTAATTTAAAAAGAAAAAGAAGGATTCAGGCATCACAGGATGTGAAACGCCTTAAATACAATAAAAAAAAATATTCGAGGGTTAAAATTTAAAATTAATAATAAAAAATAATAATAATAATAATAATAATAATAAAAATAATAATAATTAATAAAAAATAAAATAAATTTTCCTACAAAACATGTACAAGGTATAAGGGACTGACATCAAAGAATATGCTAAAAGAAAGCCCTTGTTTATATAGAGCATTTCGGCAAAATTAGGTTAAATTTGTCCCCAGGGTTTAAACCCCCACCAGTCGACTAACACCCAGGTACCCTTTTTCTGATGGGGGGAACACTGGACAGCAGGTATCTTAAGGAAAAACGTCGTAAAGTTTCCACCCGTACCGGGATCGACCCCCGGACCACAGTGTGTGAGCTGTACAATTCCGGTAGTAGTGTATAAACACACAAACACATCATTCAGCGTACATATATGCAAGATTAGCGAACCCAAAAAATAAACAAAGGAAATAGATCCCTAAAAGGCAATGGGGCCAGAAAACATTCCCCAGGGGTTTGGAGAGGGAGCAGGGGGCCTATGTGTCCCCCTAAAAACAATATTCAAAATCTATCGAAACAGGGAGATTCCCCTGGGGTGGAAGCAGAAAATTTGTCCCAACTTTAAAAAGGAGACAACATGAAGCATTAACTACAGACCATTTGTCACTGACAGTATAGTATGCAAAATCATGGAGGTTTATCGGGAAAAGGGGGTGGAACCCCCAAAAAGGGATGTTTCCTAAACACACCCAGCATGGTTCAGGGGGGAAATCCTTGTCACAAACCTCGGGAGTTCATGAATGGGACAGCAGTAAGACAAGAAGAGGGGGGGGGTGGTTGCATTTTTTGGATGAAAGAAGGCGTTTGACACATTTTTCCACACAAGAGAGGGTGCAAAAACTGGGGGACCAAGCGGGGTAACGGGAAGGAACTACAATGGATCGGGGAATACTTGTCAGGAAGACAGCGCGAGTCGGAGTGGCGAGGGTCAGAGTGGGCACCTGTGACCACGGGGTCCCCAGGGGTCATCCTAGGACCAGTGCTTTTTGGTTTGTGAACACATGACGGAAGGAATAGCTTGAGGTGCCCTGTTTGCAGATGACGTAAAGTTGATGAGAAAATACACTCGATCGAAGACCGGGCGAATAAAAAGGGATTGGGGAAGGGCTGCGGGCCCGGTCAGAAATTTGGCCCCTGGATTCAATCCCCCAAGTGCAAATATAAAGTTTGGGGAAGGCAAAAAAAGGGCCGCAGACGGGTACACGGGGGGGTCAGAGATAACCCTACTCAAGGAAAAAGATCTTGGGGTGAGTTAAAAAACCAGGACTCTCCTGAAACGCACATCAACCAAATAACTGCTGCAGCATATGGGCCCTAGCAAACCCCAGAACAGCTTCCGACATCTTAAAAAAGGAAACGTTCAGGACCCTGTTTCCCATACGTTAGGCCCATATTGGAGTATGCGGACCATTTTGGAACCCAACCTAGCCAAACCGTAAAGAAACTAGAGAAATGCAAAGGTTTTCAACAAACTGTCCCCCGAGCTAGGAGGTATGTCCACGAGGAGAGGTTAGGGGAAAACAACCCGACACACTGGAGGGGCAGGAGAGATAGGGGGGACATGATAAGACATACAAAAAAACTGGGGAATTGACAAGGTGGAAAAGAAAGGTTTTTCCGAGATTTGGGCACAGTAAAAAGGGGACACATTTGGAAGTGAAGACACAGATGAATCACGGGTTTTTGGAAGTATTTCTTCAGCCACAGAGTAGTCAGAAATGGAATAGTTTGGGAAGCGATGTAGGGAGGCAGGCCATACTAGCTTTAAGCAGGGGTATGATAAACTCCGGTCAGGGAGTGCCCTAGTAGCGATCAGTGGGGGCGGGGCCAGGAGTCGGACTCGACCTCCGGAACCTCAAAAGGGGTACAACTGGTGAGTCACACACACACACACACACACAACACACACACACACAAGAAGACGTACAATAAAGTCAATAGCGGGAGAGTGGATTAGTAGCGCCCCAGCGATGAGGCAGGGCCGGGAGCTGTGAACGACCCCTGCGACCACAATGGTGATTACCACAAAAAAAATCATGAGAATTAACAAAAAAGGTTTGAATATGAACAAAAACAAATGGTAAAAGATTGTAAATTTAATAAATGTGCAAAGACACTTATAAACCAGATTATAAAATTTTCCACGAACACTAAATAAAATTTTCCCTACCACGTGAGTCCCCAAACAAGGGTTGCGGGGTACCCCACTAGCTCCTGGTAGAGGAGTAGCGGTGACCGACTCTTGAGACATAAAAGTAAGTTTTTTCTGTGCAATGTTGCTGGAAGCAGACTTCCAGTCTCCTCGGGTATAACGCTGCCCAAAATGAACACGTTCTATATGTATCTTTTTCCAGTTACTCTATTTGAAATAAATTTGGTAGTTTACGCATAAAAAGTAAAAGGCACAAGTGCAACTAATGTGACATTTATTGTGGCAAGTTTCCTCTCCAGGATTTTATAAGCCATTACAAACTTTAATGGACACAGAGGGTATTAAAGGTCAGAGTGGGGTAAAATACTATGAGGTCCTTTTTCGATGTTCACTGTGGTGTAGTAGTTGGTAGGGGTAGTGAAAAAAAAGAAATAAATTTGGGTAGAAAAATTTAAATTTGTACATGAGTAAAAGGTTTAAAAAAAGCTATTACTTGGGAAAACAAAAAAAATATTAAAAAATAAAAACGGGAATTAGGGGGGCTTGTTTAGTGTTCACTCTCTGTG
This sequence comes from Cherax quadricarinatus, assembly GCF_026875155.1. NCBI lineage: Eukaryota > Metazoa > Arthropoda > Malacostraca > Decapoda > Parastacidae > Cherax > Cherax quadricarinatus. The sequence goes on along the minus strand of NC_069443.1, from coordinate 31,733,808 downwards.
TTTGTGTATTAACAGTATATGTGATGGGGGTTTTTACTGTTTTCAGGAGGATTCTTGCTAAGGACTTCGGAGAGGGAAGCTGCCGTTGTTTTTTTTAATTGTTTTCAAACAGCGTTTGTGCTGATTAAAGGGCCCCTTGCGTGTGCGGAAATTATTTTCTTTTATCACTAATTGGGCGTCCTGAATTTAAAAGATGATTGGGGGGAATTTTCGGTGTTGTACACGGGCGTTTTTTAAGTTGCTTTTCCTCAGCGTATATGTGTTCTTTGGGGGGTGTCGGGTTTCTTGTGTTTTACCTACGTGTCTTGTCACGCCTCCACAGGGGATTTTCCCAAGGAACCAAACCTTTTTCTTTTTAACCCAATACTCTCATTTGAATATTACTTTCCCCACTGTCAGTTTCCAGTCCTTCAGTTTGTTCTGTACACAGATTTTTGTAGCAGAAATGTAAGTTGCTTTCACTTTGCAGTTTTTTCTGTGCTACGCTGCTGACGCTTCCTGCAAATATAAGCGTAACAAGATATTTGTGAATTTTAGTCTCTATTTTCATGTAAGTAATTAACGGTAATAAACTGGGTATTGATGACCTTGACTTAACTACACACTGAGTGTAGCATTACGCTTATTTCTCCTTATATTTTACAAATTTGTGGTAAATAATTGTTTGTTATGGCCCTGGCTGCCTTCAAGAAGAGCTGGACAGATACCTAAAGTCAGTGCCGGATCAGCCGGCTGTGGCTCGTACGTTGGACTGCGTGCGGCCAGCAGTAACAGCCTAGTTGATCAGGCCTGATCCATCGGGGGCCTGGTCATGGACCGGGCCGCGGGGGCGTTGATCCCCGGAATAACCTCCAGGTCATACACAAGTTTCCAATAGCGGAGCGACACTTGTTTCGTTACCAAACATGTGGAACCTCACTCTTGTCTGACGAGGTGTTTATATATATTACTGTTAAATGATGTACTGTTTTGGGGGGGGGGGGTGCCCTACGGAATTTCTTTTTTATTACCTGGAGATATATTAACTCAACGTTTCGCTCAAAAGAGTTCCTATCAAGTTATGACTCAATTAAGGCCTCGCTTACCTTAATAAAGACTGCTTCAAGTGTCTTTGTGTTATCCACATTTATCAGCACCTCCTTTTAACCTTTACAAACATCATGTTTTCTTTCCTCTCACTAATTCTTTATATATACATTGTTTTCACACTGTCACTCGCTTGTTCTGGTACGCAGGGTAGCCAGTTTAATAAACAAAATTAATTTAGTTTTGACAGTCTGGCCCTGCACAAATATTTCCAGTTAAGCAATACTCCAAACCTCGTTATCATATCGTTGTTGGAACTATTAACGCCTCGTGACGGGGGGGGGGAGTGAAAGATATTATTGGTCTTGGGAACCTGTCATTCAAACTGCTGATTAATCCACGTCTTTCTGGTTGACTAGATGAAGCCTCTCCACCTGCATTAGAGTGATGCGGTTCACTTTTCACTTGGCGGGATCTTTGTGTAAAGTAAAAGGACACAAGTGCGACTAATGTGACATTTATTGTGGCAACGTTTCGCTCTCCAGGAGCTTTATCAAGCTTGATAAAGCTCCTGGAGAGCGAAACGTTGCCACAATAAATGTCACATTAGTCGCACTTGTGTCCTTTTACTTTACATATTGTCGGTAATTCTACCAACTTTATTGGGATCTTTGTGGTTGAGAATGGATTAAATTTCCCCAACACGTGGTAGTGTTTTCCTTATTTTGTTTCCCAGTGCTGTGTGAGACCTAGTGAGGAAATAAAATAAAGAAGAAAGAGCATGATGTAATGAAGAACAAAAAGGCACAATAACATGACTAGAACAATACACAAATAACTCGCACATCGGAGAGAGAAACTTACGACAACGTTTCCGTCCAAGTCGGACCGAAAAAAAAAATAATAACAGGGTTTAGAGAGATAAATTGTTAGAATTAAGATGATCAAGATACGAGGGGACGCTTCTCTCTCTCCTGTGTGCGAGTTATTTTGTGTATGATGAAAATGATTAAGAAAACCCTCAAGACGAAGAATGAAACACTTGTGCAATATTTAGGAATCATCTTTATTACAGAAAAGTTCCGCCAGCCAGTGGTTTCTTCAGTTCATTTCAGAAAAGAACGGTAGAAGATGAGGAGGAGTTTGAGGTAATCAGTCCCTCAGCATAGAGTCGATGTGTTCAGTCCATCAGTCTTGACTTGTAGACTAGACATGTAGGATCTTCTGTCTATATAAAGGATCGTCACTAATGTTTTAAACTAATGAAGTTAAATGACCTCTCAGTCTGTCCTGGACCATTATATGACCTCTCAGTCTGTCCTGGACCATTATATGACCTCTCAGTCTGTCCTGGACCATTATATGACCTCTCAGTCTGTCCTGGACCATTATATGACCTCTCAGTCTGTCCTGGACCATTATATGACCTCTCAGTCTGTCCTGGACCATTATATGACCTCTCAGTCTGTCCTGGACCATTATATGACCTCTCAGTCTGTCCTGGACTATTATATGACCTCTCAGTCTGTCCTGGACCATTATATGACCTCTCAGTCTGTCCTGGACCATTATATGACCTCTCAGTCTGTCCTGGACCATTGTATGACCTCTCAGTCTGTCCTGTACTATTATATGACCTCTCAGTCTGTCCTGGACCATTATATGACCTCTCAGTCTGTCCCTGGACATTAATGACCTCTCAGTCTGTCCTAGACCATTATATGGCCTCTCAGTCTGTCCTGGATCATTATATGACCTCTCAGTCTGTCCTGGACCATTATATGACCTCTCAGTCTGTCCTGGACCATTATATGACCTCTCAGTCTGTCCTGGACCATTATATGACCTCTCAGTCTGTCCTGGACCATTATATGACCTCTCAGTCTGTCCTGGCCATTATATGACTCTCAGTCTTCCTGGACCATTATATGACCTGTCAGTCTGTCCTGTACCATTATATGACCTCTCAGTCTGTCCTGGACCATTATATGACCTCTCAGTCTGTCCTGTACTATTATATGACCTCTCAGTCTGTCCTGGACCTTTTATATGACCTTCAGTCTGTCCTGGACCATATATATGACCTCTCAGTCTGTCCTGGACCATTATATGACCTCTCAGTCTGTCCTGGACCATTATATGACCTCTCAGTCTGTCCTGGACCATTATATGACCTGTCAGTCTGTCATGTACCATTATATGACCTCTCAGTGTGTCCTGGACCATTATATGACCTGTCAGTGTGTCCTGGACCATTATATGACCTGTCAGTCTGTCCTGGACCATTATATGACCTCTCAGTCTGTCCTGGACCATTATATGACCTTTCAGTCTGTCCTGGACCATTATATGACCTCTCAGTCTGTCCTGGACCATTATATCGACCTCTCAGTCTGTCCTGGACCATTATATGACCTCTCAGTCTGTCCTGGACCTTTATATGACCTCTCAGTCTATCCTGGACCATTATATGACCTCTCAGTTCGTTCTTGACCATTATATGACCTCTCAGTCTGTCCTGTACCATTCAATGACCTCTCTGTCCGTGGCAGACCATTCATGTGATATCAGCGAGTCATGGACCATTACTGACGTCTGTCTGTTCTCGACCATTAATGAAGTATCGGTCCGTCAAGAATCATTAGTGATGTTTCTGTCACTCATGGACCATTATCAAGTTTCAAGACTGGTTTTCATTTTCAAATATTGGGTTGTGAACTGTTGCAGCTACGGTATTGTGGGTTAGTTGTGGACTGTTGCAGCTACGGTGTTGTGGGTTAGTTGTGAACTGTTGCAGCTACGGTTATTGTGGGTTAGTTGTGATGTTGCAGCTACGGTATTGTGGGTTAGTTATGGACTGTTGCAGCTACGGTATTGTGGGTTAGTTGTGAATTGTTGCAGCTACGGTATTGTGGGTTAGTTGTGGACTTGTGCAGCTACGTATTGTGGGTTTAGTTTGGACTGTTGCAGCTACGTATTGTGGGTTAGTTGGGACTGTTGCAGCTACGGTATTGTGGGTTAGTTGTGGACTGTTGCAGCTACGGTATTGTGGGTTAGTTATGGACTGTTGCAGCTACGGTATTGTGGGTTAGTTGTGGACTGTTGCAGCTACGGTATTGTGGGTTAGTTGTGGACTGTTGCAGCTACGGTATTGTGGGTTAGTTTGGACTGTTGCAGCTACGGTATTGTGGGTTAGTTGTGGACTGTTGCAGCTACGGTATTGTGGGTTAGTTGTGGACATGTTGCAGCTACGGTATTGTGGGTTTAGTTGTGGACTGTTGCAGCTACGGTATTGTGGTTAGTTGTGGACTGTTGCAGCTACGGTATTGTGGGTTAGTTGTGGACTGTTGCAGCTACGGTATTGTGGGTTAGTTGTGGACTGTTGCAGCTACGGTATTGTGGGTTAGTTGTGGACTGTTGCAGCTACGGTATTGTGGGTTAGTTGTGGACTGTTGCAGCTACGGTATTGTGGGTTAGTTGTGGACTGTTGCAGCTACGGTATTGTGGGTTAGTTTGGACTGTTGCAGCTACGGTATTGTGGGTTAGTTGTGGACTGTTGCAGCTACGGTATTGTGGTTAGTTATGGACTGTTGCAGCTACGGTATTGTGGGTTAGTTGTGGATGTTGCAGCTACGGTATTGTGGTTAGTTGTGGACTGTTGCAGCTACGGTATTGTGGGTTAGTTGTGGACTGTTGCAGCTACGGTATTGTGGGTTAGTTGTGGACTGTTGCAGCTACGGTATTGTGGGTTAGTTGTGGGACTGTTGCAGCTACGGTATTGTGGGTTAGTTGTGGACTGTTGCAGCTACGGTATTGTGGGTTAGTTGTGGACTGTTGCAGCTACGGTATTGTGGGTTAGTTGTGGACTGTTGCAGCTACGGTATGTGGGTTAGTTGTGGACTGTTGCAGCTACGGTATTGTGGGTTAGTTGTGGACTGTTGCAGCTACGGTATTGTGGGTTAGTTGTGGACTGTTGCAGCTACGGTATTGTGGGTTAGTTGTGGACTGTTGCAGCTACGGTATTGTGGTTAGTTGTGGATGTTGCAGCTACGGTATTGTGGGTTATTGTGGACTGTTGCAGCTACGGTATTGTGGGTTAGTTGTGGACTGTTGCAGCTACGGTATTGTGGGTTAGTTGTGGACTGTTGCAGCTACGGTATTGTGGGTTAGTTGTGGACTGTTGCAGCTACGGTATTGTGGGTTAGTTGTGGACTGTTGCAGCTACGGTATTGTGTGGTAGTTGTGGATGTTGCAGCTACGGTATTGTGGGTTAGTTGTGGACTGTTGCAGCTACGGTATGTGGTTAGTTGTGGACTGTTGCAGCTACGGTATTGTGGGTTAGTTGTGGACTGTTGCAGCTACGGTATGTGTGGTTAGTTGTGGACTGTTGCAGCTACGGTATTGTGGGTTAGTTGTGGACTGTTGCAGCTACGGTATTGTGGGTTAGTTGTGGACTGTTGCAGCTACGGTATTGTTGTTAGTTGTGGACTGTTGCAGCTACGGTATTGTGGGTTAGTTGTGGACTGTTGCAGCTACGGTATTGTGGGTTAGTTGTGGACTGTTGCAGCTACGGTATTGTGGGTTAGTTGTGGACTGTTGCAGCTACGGTATTGTGGGTTAGTTGTGGACTGTTGCAGCTACGGTATTGTGGGTTAGTTGTGGACTGTTGCAGCTACGGTATTGTGGTTAGTTGTGGACTGTTGCAGCTACGGTATTGTGTGTTAGTTGTGGACTGTTGCAGCTACGGTATTGTGGGTTAGTTGTGGACTGTTGCAGCTCGGTATTGTGTGGTTAGTTGTGGACTGTTTGCAGCTACGGTATTGTGGTTAGTTTGGACTGTTTGCAGCTACGGTATTGTTGTTAGTGTGGACTGTTGCAGCTACGGTATTGTGTGTTAGTTGTGGACTGTTGCAGCTACGGTATTGTGTCGTTAGTTTGAGTGTTGCAGCTACGGATTTAAGTTACATTTACTACTATAAATCTTATTTAAAACTAGTATCTGAGTTTCGTTTAAATGTTTACAACTGTAGAAACTACTACTCTGCTTACAGAATAAATACATCGTGAGGTGTATGTCTCTCAGTGTATATAAAGTACACAAAGAATTTACATAAATTCTTATTTTTGAGAATAAAATGTGCTCGATAGGCTTTAAGCCCAAGAAACCAGCCAACCTACATATCCAGAGCCTCCTTTGACCTACCTAACCAGGACCTCCTGTGACCTACCTAACCAGGACCTCCTGTGACCTACCTAACCAGGACCTCCTTTGACCTACCTAACCAGGACCTCCTGTGACCTACCTAACCAGGACCTCCTGTGACCTACCTAACCAGGACCTCCTTTGACCTACCTAACTATGACCTCCTGTGACTACCTAACCAGCCTACCTGTGACCTACCAACTCATTGACCTCTGTGACCTATACTAACCAGGACCTCCTGTGACCTACCTACCAGAACACTCCTGTGACTACCTAACCAGGACCTCCTGTAACCTACCTAACAGACCTCCTGACCTACCTAACCAGGACCTCCTGTGACCTACCTATCCAGGACCTCCTGTGACTTACTTATCCAGTCCACTAACCTTCCTATCCAGAACCTCATCTGACCTGTTTATTAAGAACCTCCACTGATTTAGCTATCCAGAACCGCCAGTAACCTACCCACCCAGAACCACCACTAGCCTACCTATCCAGAACCGCCACTAGCCTACCTATTCAGAACCGCCACTAGTCTACCTATCCAGAACCGCCACTAGCCTACCTATCTAGAACCGCCACTAGCGTACCTATCCAGAACCGCCACTAGCCTACCTATCCAGAACCGCCACTAGCCTACCTGTTCAGAACCGCCACTAGCCTACTTATCCAGAACCGCCACTAGCCTACCTATCCAGAACCGCCACTAGCCCACCTATCCAAACCGCCACTAGCCTACCTATCCACCAGAAAACCGCCACTAGCCTACCTGTTCAGAACCGCCACTAGCCTACTATCCAGAACCGCCACTAGCCTACCTATCCAGAACCGCCACTAGCCACCTATCCAAAACCGCCACTAGCACTAACCTATTCCAGAACCGCCACTAGCCTACCTATCCAGAACCGCCCTTAGCCTACCTATCCAGAACCGCCACTAGTCTACCTATTCAGAACCGCCACTAGCCTACCTATCCAGAACCGCCACTAGCCTACCTATCCAGAACCGCCACTAGCCCACCTATCCAGAACCGCCACTAGCCCACCTATCTAGAACCGCCACTAGCCTACCTATCCAGAACCGCCACTAGCCTACCTATCCAGAACCGCACATAGTAGCCACTACCTATACCAGAACCGCCACTAGCCTACCTATCCAGAACCGCCACTAGCCCACCTATCCAGAACCGCCACTAGCCTACCAATATTCAGAACCAACACTAAACTATTTATCCAGAACCTCTACTATCCAGATATTCTATCATTATCCTCAAGTATTTCCGCGTGCTTCATGTTCGATATATGGTGTGGAGGATGCTAGTTAAGTCGCTAACTTGTGTCCCCGGGTGACCGCTTGTGTTCCCACCAATAATGGACGGAGAATCGAGCCTCCATCACTCACTGGCCTCACTGATCCACGCCACATATTAAAATTTCAAGATTAATTTTCCCCCCCCCCAGCGACACTTCTCAGTCGGGGCCCCTCAGCACTCTCTCAGTGAAAAGAATATTTTGTTCCCGTGCCAAAGCGTGAGGCTAGTGAAGTGCTCTTAGCCCAAAGGGAATTTGGAGCATTGGATCCCTAGCTATTTTTCAAGGGGGACCTTGGCAGACACCTCAAGTCAGTACTTGACCACCAGGCTGTGGTTCGTATGTCGGTTTGCGTGCGGCCAGCAGTAACACCCTGGTTGATCGGGCCCTTCACCCGCGAGCCTGGTAAATGGACTGGGCCTCGGGAGCGTTGACCTCAGAGCACCCACCAGGTATATTTCCCCTTGGATTAAACCTCATTACCTCACATTCCCCAGGCTCAACAGGACCGCTACAGGTTCAGAGATTCCCCGTAATTATAAAACACGAGCAACACTTGTAAGTTCTCTTAACGTAATTTACCTTCAGATTCCTCTTGTGGTATAAACTTGTTTGGTTTAAACAACTTCTTTTTTTTTGTCCAGAAAACTTAAAATTTATTCCCAAGCTGGAGAAAGTTTTCTCCTCACTGCCTTCATATCAATTTTATCACAATGTTAAGATAACTGTGCTCAGCGGGGCTATACACAGCTTATGAACATACAACCTTATTACACCAGACTCACGCTCTTGTTATTTAGCAGTGTGGAGAGAAGAGAGGAGAGAGAGAGAGAAGAGAGAGATGGAGAGAGAGAGAGAGAGAGATAGAGAGAGGGGAGAGAGAGGGGACAGACGACAGACAGACGGGACAGACAGAGGAGAGAGGAGCAGAGCAGACAGACAGAGTCAGACAGACAGACGGGGAGAAGAGAGAGAGTATGCTGCAATTTCTTGCTTTGCCTGCCCTCCCCCTCTCATCTGCGACTGCTTGACAGAGTAGAAACAGAGCAAAGACGTCTCATCTCTCGCCTGGACCATCCTGGATAGATCTGTCATTTCAGCAGAGCCTTCAAATAGGGGGATGTGAGTGCCTTACTGTTTTGTACAAGGCCAATATTGTCAAAATGCCCCCCAACCTGGATCCACTTCGAGGACAGCGTAAGCAAGCTTCTGTAAACCCCAAGCAGCTACTTCGCTCTGGGTGACTCTTCTCCAGAACATCACTTCATCTGAGATCATTTATTTACAGGATGACTCGATTCTGGAACACATTCGACAGCATTATGAAGTCAACGAGATAAAGTCAGTTAATCAAATGAAAATGTGGGCCACAGATGGCTCCATCTTCATCCTGTTCCCTACTTGTATGTTTCATAACAATAAAAATGCTTTCAAATGAGCTGATATAGGTAACAGCTCTTAGCTTGTCAATAAAGTTTGGGATCCTTACCTGTAAATAGCTTGTCAATAAAGCTAGGGATCCTTAACCTAACCTTGTCAAACCCTGAGTATTTTCGATGTGTCTGAGATTTTCTTCAGACACAGATCAAAACAATCACTCTCTTTCTACAGTGATTGTGAATTTCTCAGGTAATCGACAAGTGTCCAATACACTTTGAAGGTTTCAATCCTAACTCATTATTTCACAACAGTAAACAGATAATGACCACCAGAGCAGCAGCACAGTTGGAGCCCAGAAAATCGTGTAAGAAGCTACACAATATTGGCATTAATAGCAACGCAAAAAAATAACATTTATTCTAGAGTTTTTCTGGGGCGAGGTTTTCCGAGGTAATTTATAGTCAAAGTTCCAGGGTTTAGGTCACATATTAGAATAAGAAGGATTGGAGAGGAGGGGGAAAGGAAAGGAAGAGAGGGGAAGAAGGAGGATGAGGGGGAAAGAGGAGAGGAGGAGGGGAAAGGAGAGGAGGGAGGGGAAGGAGGAGGAGGAGGGGAAGAAAGAGGAGGAGGGGGAAGAAAGGAGAGGAAGGGGAAGAAGATGGAGAGGGGAAGAAGGAGGAGGAGGGGGGAAGAAGGAGGAGGAGGGGAAAAAACATGAATAGAATGAGGAGGAAGATAAAAAGGCGAAGGAATACTGAAACGGTAAGGAACAGGTGGATGGCAAGAAACAGTGTACAACAGAAAGAAGAGGAGCAGAAAGGAAAGGAAAAGACACAAAGAGAGAAGCAAGGAAGACCATAAAATGGCCAGCATTGTCCAGTAGGGCCGCCAAAGGTAGCAATAATGCACCTCTGAGGTGACAACGCTCACAGTCCCTATGGGCTTTCCTACCCCTAAGATAACCGTCATCGTCACTTCAGCTCTGAAATGAAATTGTCGAAATTCCTGTAGTTTCTCAACCTTTATTAGAATATTTGACGATATCCTCACTGCCCTACTGAAACTCCCAACTCAGGCTGACAAATTTCAGCACAATGGTTTGTAACCTTTCCTATGTTGTGGAGTGTGACAGAAAAACATAACTAGCTTTTGTTCCCACTATGCATCACAGAGAACTGAATAACAACACATTTTGCTAAATAAAAGCAAACCATGTTTGGAAGAGGCTTGTTTACTAGGCATGGAGTTAGCCACCACTTACTCTGAACGCTTATCTGATTGTTTCATTGTTGTCCTGCAGACAACTCTTACCCTTGCCAGTTTCACCAATGCCGCTTTAGATGATATGTTTGGTGCAGTGCTCATCTCTGTCCCTCCCACCTAGGTGGTAGTCTTCCACCTGCCTTCTACATCCTGTTTCCATTTACTGGGGTGAATTCTATTAGGCATTTAGAAGTGGTCGTTGTAGCATGTAGTAGATTACTTCTGACCTTATTATCCTCGTTAATATGTGTCACTTACAAACAGTGGCATATATAAGATCATATAGGCCAGTGTTTGGTAAGCCCTTTACCTACTTTAAAAACTACATGAATCCAAGAAATGACTTTAGTGCTATTCCATTAACAACGTCTTTCTATCTTGACACCATCACTCACGGTAGAGCTGTGTACTAAGTTTCTTAGTACCCTCATCTATCCTCCCTGTCACCTCTCCCGCTCTTCCCATGATTATTAATTATTATTATTATTATTTATGACCTTACGAGTCATACATCGCCTGGGAAATGTAAGGAAATCATGTATGATTCGAGGAAGAGAAGGAAAGCTTCAAATCCTTGGATTAGAGCCTTTGAAAGACATGAAGGCCATCAACCCCCATTACTTCCCACCTGAAATGGTTCTTCTTTGTAGATGAGACTCTTGCGATGATTGAAACATTCTAACTCCATCCACAAGACTGAAGTGACAATGCAACTGCCATTACCGAGTTGTTGTTTCTCACAACAGCCAAGATCAAGCCTCACTTATTTTAATAGACCAGAGCTCAACAAACGTCCCCGTTTTATTTTTGTATAAGTTACTCAGGGTTTAATAGTAAGCCCAACGTGCCATAATTCATCAAAATTAAACTGTGTAGAATTCAGTAGTGTTATATAACGCTTCTTCCGTCGAAATGCGTTATTCAAGAACCATGGACTACAGTCTCTGGCTGGACTTGAATCTTGCGTGAGCGGTTTAAGCTGGACTAGGTCTGCTGTGATTGGCTGGCTTGGCTATATCTGGGCTGAGACTCCTCTGACTGGCAGGAGCGCCAGGTTCTCCCCATCACCGTAGATCTGTCAGAGTTATCTACCATGAGTGTCAGTTCACCTTCATGGTAGTGTATACCATTAACGTAATGAAACCGGAGTCCAATAAAAAACCTGAGACATATATAAATGGCTAAAATTATCAGCAGACAGTGTAGTATTATAGGAAATAGACACCTGCGTTATTAAATTATAATTTTATCTTCCTTCAAGGCTTATCCAGAGAATCTGTTTGGTAAAAAACCCTCAAAGTTTATTTTATTCCTGGGAAACCGATAAAATCATGGGGATCATCCAGCGGCTGGGAAATGGGAGAAAATCAGTGTTGATCTGAGGAATGGGTGAGTGACACAAATTCTTAGGATCAAATTCTCTTGAAAGAAGCTTCATAATATTTCTTCAAGAGATGTAATTATACATGGTAGATGCTAAAGAAGTTAGCAAGGATAATTAATAATAATGATGGTTAAAGTTAACAAGTGGGAGGAACAATAGAACAACCTTAGTTAATGTTTGTTCTACAGAGGATAGAAGAGTCAGTCTTTTTATTCTACGTTAATCTGTGCTAAACTCACCCTCTCTCTCTCTCTCTCTCTCTCTCTCTCTCTCTCTCTCTCTCTCGTCCCCCGCTCACAGTATCTCTCACCCTCCCCACAACACCTACACAAGTACCCTAACACATGATAACTACCATTTGCTGAAAATCATAAAGGTGAGATCTCCTGCCCCGGGGCTGTTGAAAAGTTTATGTCGGCGAAATTTCATC
>NC_069443.1:31414549-31721312 GCF_026875155.1 Cherax quadricarinatus | reverse complement strand
TTGATTTGGAAAGGGTTTAATAAACAAATTTTGAGGGGGTGACGGGTTAATAAGACAAACTTGAGTTGACAGGTTAACAAACAAATTGAGTGTGACGGTTAAAAGACAAATTTGAGTGTGACAGTTAATAAGAAAACTTGTTTGGGTTAAAAAAAAGGGGGGGTTTTGTTGGGGGGGGGGGGGTTAATAAGACAAACTTGAGTGTGACGGTTAACAAGACAACTTTGAGGGAAAAGGGTTAAAAGACAAACTGAGTGTGACGGTTAATAAGACAAACTTGAGTGTGACAGGTTAATAAGACAAACTTGAGTGTGACAGGTTAATAAGACAAACTTGAGTGTGACAGGTTAATAAGACAAACTTGAGTGTGACAGGTTAACAAGACAAACTTGAGTGTGACAGGTTAATAAGACAAACTTGAGTGTGACAGGTTAACAAGACAAACTTGAGTGTGACAGGTTAATAAGACAAACTTGAGTGTGACAGGTTAACAAGACAAACTTGAGTGTGACAGGTTAATAAGACAAACTTGAGTGTGACAGGTTAATAAGACAAACTTGAGTGTGACAGGTTAATAAGACAAACAGGTATAAATTTAATCATTAGAGTAACTCAACATAAGACTTGTGCTAGATATTCAAAGACAAAAATAATTTTAGAATGTTGACTCCTAATTCAGCTCATTCTGGCAATATTAGTGACATTTATGCAGATTTTAACGTTTCCGAGATATACTTAGCAAATGGCTTGCAAAATGTGTCATGACCATTTTTTAATCTCTTTGTGCTTAATTATATTTCACAGACTTATGTGAGTTTTCCTAATCCATTCTAACCTAACCTTTCCTAAAGCAACCTAGTCTGACTTAACCTTACCTAACTTAAAATATAGGTTATGTACGGTTTGTCAGGAAACAGGACAAGTGCTTCCTGAAGCGGGTCTTAGTCATATAATGACCCAAACCTGGAATTTTTGGTCATCTGACCGAGGCCTTCTGCTGGCTTACCGGTCCACCTCTTTAAAATATATTACGGTTATGATTATAACTATTAGACCAAATCACCATCACCACCACTACCACCACCACCACCTTCAACACCACCACCACCACCTCCAACACCACCACCACCTCCAACACCACCCACCACTACCAACACTACCACCACTTCCAACACTACCACCACCACCTCCAACACCACCACCACTTCCAACACTACCACCACTACCAACACACCACACCACTTCCAACACTACCACCACCACCTTCAACACCACCACCACCACCTCCAACACCACCACCACCACCTCCAACACCACCACCACCTCCAACACCACCACCACCACCACCTTCAACACCACCACCACCACCTCCACACACACCATAACCACCACCTCCAACACCACCTCCAACACCACCTCCAACACCACCATAACCACCACCTCCAACACCACCACCACCACCTCCTACACCTCCACCCAACACCACCGCCACTACTACCTCCAACACCACCACCACCACCACCACCATCACCACCAACACCACTACCTCAAACACCACACCAACAACCACCACCTCCAGCAACCACCTACAATCAATCACTTCCAACACCACCACAACCACCACGACCTCCAACAACCCATCCACCACCACCTACAACCACCCTACAAAACACACCTATCAACGCCACCACCATCACCTACCACAACCACTCTACAACCACCACCTCCACCACCATACCTCCACACCCCACCAACACCACCACGCACAACCACCTACATCACCTTCACCGCCACCACCTCCACCACCAATACCGCCAACACCACCACCACCACTACCTCCAACACCACCACCACCAATACCTCCACACCACCACCATCACTACCACCAACACCACCACCAACCCACCACCACCACCAGTAATTCCAACACCACCACCAACACCACCACCACCACAAACACCTACAACATCACCTCCAACGCCACCACCACCACCACTACTCCAACACCACCACCACCCACCACCACCCCCACCACCACCTTCCACACCACCACCACCACCTACCAACAACTCCTACAACATCACGTCCAACACCACCACCACCATCCACTAACCTCCAGACACCACCACCAACACCCACCACCTGACACTCCTTCTACACCACCAACCGACTCACCACCACCTACAACAATCACCTCCACCACCAACACCACCACCACCACTACCTTTCCAACACCACCACAACACCACTACCAACACCCACCACTACCACAAGCCACCTACCACATCACTTCCAACAACCACCACTATCCACAACCACTACAACATCACTTCCAACACCACCACCCACCACAACCCCTACAACATCACCTCCAACAACCACCACCCCCACTACCTCCCAACACGCACCACCACTACCTCCACACGTACCACCAACACCACGTACCAACACCACTAACAACACCACCACACCATCAACCACCTACAACATCACCTCCAACACCACCACCACCACTACCTCCAACACCACCACCACTACCTCCAACACCACGTCACCAACACCACATACCAACACCACTACCAACACCACCACCACCACAACCACCTACAACACACCTCCAACACCCACCACCACCCTACCTCCAACACCACCACCACGACCTCCAACACCAACCAACCAACACCACTACCGAACACCACTCCAACACCACCACCACCACAACCACGTACAAACATCACTCCAACACGCTCCACCAACACCACTCACCAACACCACTACCAACACCACTACAAACACCACCACCACCACAACCACCTACAACAGCCCTCCAACAACACACCATGACACACACCACCAACACCACTACAAACACCACTACCAACACCACCGCCACCAACACCACCTACAAACATCACCTCCAACACCACCACCAACACCACCACACAACACCACAACCACCAACACCACTACCAAAAACCACCACCACCACAACCCGACCTACAACATCACCACCAACCCACACCAACACCACCACCAACCACCACTACCACAGCAACTAACCACACCACCACCACCACAACCACCTACAACATCACCTCCTAACACCACCACCACCACTACCTCCAACAACACCACCACTACCTCCTAACACCACCACCAACAACCAACCACCAACACCACTACCTACACCAATAGACCACCACCACCACCACCAGACAACACACCTACAACATCACCACCAGACACCACCACCAACAACCACCACCAACACCACTACAAACACCACTACACACCACCACCACGCACAACCCTCCTACAACATCGCCCCCAACACACCACCACCAACACACCACCAACTCCACTACCAACAACCACTACCAACACCCACCACCACCACAACCACCTACAAACATCACCCCTCCAACACCACCAGCCAACACTCACCAAACATACACCACTACCAACACCACTACCAACACCACCAACCACCACAACCAGTACCTACAACATCACCTCCAACACCACCACCAACACCACCAACCAACACCACACCAACACCACTACCAACACCACCACCACCACAAACCACCTACAACATCACCTCCAACACCACCACCACACACTAAACCTCCAACACACCGACCACTACCATCCAACACCACCACCAACACCACTACCAACACCCCTACCAACAACCACCACAACCACAAACCACCTACAACATGCACCTCCAACACCACCACCACCACTACCCTCGCAACAACCACCAACTCGCACAACCTCCAACACTACCACCAACACCACTACCAACACCACTTACCAACACCACCTACCACCTACAACCACCACAACCTCACCTCCAACACCAACCACCCCCACTACTCAACATAACGACCAGCCACTACTCCAACACCACCACAACACCACTAGCCAACCACTACCAACACCACCAACACCACAACCACCTACAAATCACCTCAAGACCCACCACCACCACTACCTCCAACACCACCACCACTACCTCCAACACCACCACCTAAACACCACTACCAACACCACTACCAACACACACCACCCACCAAATACCACCCACAAACAAACACCTCCAACACCACCACCAACACTCCCACCACCAACACCCTACAACACTCTACTACCATCTCCACCACCGCCCCACAACCAGCCTTACAACATCACCATCCAACACCACCACTCACCACTACCTCCAACACCACCACCAAAAAACTACTCCCACACCACCACAACACCACTAACCAACACCACTACCAACACACACCACCACAACCACCTACAACAAGCACCTCCAACACCACCACCACCACTACCTGATCCAACACGCACCATCCACTAACCTTCCAACACGACCACACACCACTACCAACACCACTACCAACACCACCACCACCAACAACCAACTACAACATCACCTCCAACAACCACCAGCCACCACACCTTCCAAAAAACCACCACCACTACCTACAACCACCAACCAACACCACGACCAACAAGCCACTAACCAACAACCACCACCACCACAACCACCTACAACAACCCCTCCAACACCACACCACCACCACTACCTCCCAACACCACCACCACTACCATCCAACACCACCACCAAACACCACTACCAAACAACCACTAACCTACACCACCACCACCACAACCACCGACAACATCAACGTTTCCAACAGCCACCGACCAACCACACACCAGCCAACACCACTACCAACACACTACCAACACCAACCACCACCAAACCACCACAACATCACCTCCACACCACCACAAGCAACACACCAACACCACTTACAAACACCACTTACCCAACACCACCACCACACGACCACACCTACAACCTCACCTCCAACACCACCACCAACACCACCACCAACACCACTACCATCGACCACTAAACCAACACCACCAGCCACCTACAACCACCACAACACACCTCAACCACACCTCCAACACCACCACCACACCACTACATAACACCACTACCAAACACCACCAACCACCACATACCACCTACAAACATCACCTCCAACACCACCACCACCACACCTCCACACCACCACCACTACCTCCAACACCACCACCAACACACTACCAACACCACTTACCACACCACCACCACCACAACTCACCTACGACACATCACCTCCAACACCACCACCACCAACACACCACCATCACCACTTACCAAAACCACTACCAACACCACCCACAACCACAACCACCAGACAACATCACCTCCAACACCACCAACCAACACCACACCACACCAACTACCAACACCACTACCAACACCACCACCACCACAGACCAACCTACAAACATCACATCCCACACACCACCACAACCACCACCAACACCACTACCAACACCCCTACCAACACCACCACCACCACGAACGCACCTACAACATTCACCTCCAACACCCACCACCACCCCTACCTCCAACACCACCACCAAACCACCCAACACCACCACCAACACTCACTACCAACACCACTCACCAACACCACCTACCACCACAACCACCTACAACATCACCTCCAACACCACACACCAACACCACCACCAACCACCACTACCAACACCACTAACCACCAACACCACCACCATCCACATACACGACTTACAACAGCACCGCCAACACCACCACCAAACACCACAACCACAACCATTTACCATCACCACTACCAACACCAACCACCCAACCACCATACAGACCACTACTACAACATCACCTCCAACGACCACCTACCAACACCACCACCAACAACCACCACTACCAACACCACTACCAACACCACCACCACCAACAACCACACTACACAGCACCTCCAACAACACCACCAACGCACTAACCTTCAACAACACCACCACAAACACCTCTACCAACACCACGACCAACGCCAGCCACCACCACAACAACCTACAACATCACCGCCAACACCACCACCAACACCACCACTCAACACCACTACCAACACCACACCAACACCACCACCACCACAACCACCTACAACCTCTCCTCCAACATCACCGACCAACACCACCACCAACACCACTACCAACACCACTACCAACACCACCAGCCACCACAACACTACCAACATCACTTCCAACACCACCACCAACACCACCACCAACACCACTAAACCAACACCACTACCAACACCACCACCAACACAACCACCGACAACATCACCTCCAATCACCACACCACCACCACGCCACGTGTGCTGAATTATGTCAAAGATGAATATCAACAGTAAATTGTATTGTCCAAGTATTTGTTGCTGGGACCAAGTGAAGAATTTGTAACAAGATGAGAACAGCTTGTGAAACTGTAACTGAATGCTTCTTCCCTTGTATATATATTAATGAATAATAATAAATAATAATAATAATAATAATAATGAATAATGAATAATAATAATAATACTAAAATACAATAATATTAATAATAAAATTATAATAATAATAATAATAATAAAAATAATAATACAATAAGAATAATAATAATAATGAATAAATAATAATAAAAATAATACAATAATAATAATAATTATAAAATAATAATAATAATAAGAAATAATAAGAATTAATAATAATAATAATAATAATAATAATAATACAGTAATAATAATAATTAATAAAAGAAGAATTAATAATAATAATAATAATAATATAATGAATTAATAAGAATAATAATACAATAATAAGAATAATAGTAATAATAATAATAATAACAATAATACAATAATAACAATAAAATAATGATAATAATAATAATACTAATAATAATAAATTAAAAATAATACAATTAATAATAGAATAAGAATAATTATTAATAATAATAATAATAATAATAATATAAATAATACTAATAAGTAATAGAATAGATTAAGAAATAATAATAATAAGAATAATAATAAGAATATAATAATAATTTTAGAATAATAAGAATTACAATAAAATAATTTTAAGAAGAATAATAATAATAAAATACTAATATATAAAATAATAAAATAATATTAATAATAATTAATAAGACAAGAATAATAATAATAAAAATAAGAAATAATATTAAATAAAAAATAATAAAATAATAATAATAATATACAATAATAAAATATTAATATTAATATAAGAAAAATACTAATAATAATAATAAGTAGAATAATAATTAATAATGAAGAAGAAGAATTATAAAAATAATACAATAATAAGAAGAATAATAAAGAATAATACTAATAATATAAATAATACAATAATAATAAGAATATAAAAAAGAATAATAATAATAATAATAATAATACAATAATGCATAATAATGAATAATAATAATAATAAGAATAAGAAGATAAGAAGGAATAATTATATAAAAAATAATACAAGAAATAATAATAATAAGATTAAGAACAATAAAAATAAGAATAATATTAATAAGAATAATAATACAATAATAATAATAATACAAAAAAATAATAATTATAATAATAATAATAATAAGAAAAATAATACAATAATAATAATATTATAAAAAAATAATATGAGTAGTTAAAGAATAAACTATAATAATAATAATAATAATAATAATAAGAATAATGAATAATTAGAAAATATTAATAATAATATAATACTATAATAATAATAAGAATAATTATAATACTATTAAGAATAATAAGAGATAATACAATACTAATAATAATATAAGAAAAAAGAATAATAATAAGTAAGAATAATACAATAATAATAATTAACAAATAATAATTAATAATTATAATATGAATAATATTAATTATAACAATAATAATATTTAATAAAAATATACAATAAGATAAATAATTATAAGAATAATAAATAATAATAATACAATTTTAAAATAAAAAGAAATTAATAAGTATATAATAATAATACAATAATAGATAACAATAATACTATAATAATAATAATAAAGATTAATAATAATAAAAATAATAATAAGAATTATAATAATAATAATAATAATATATAAGATTAATACTATAATAATAATAATACGATAATAATGATAATAAATTATAATAATAAGAATAATAAAATAATAATTCATAATAAAATATATAAAATAAAGACAATAATAATAATACTTACTAATAATAATAATAAATAATAAAATAATAATTATAATAATACAATAATAATAATAATAAAGATTAATAATAAATAATAATAAAAAATAATAATAATACAATAATTATAAGAATAATAATAAAGAATAATAAGAAGAATGAATAAGACAATAAGTATAAGAAAAATTGAAAAAGAATAAAATAATTAATAAGAAAAAGATAAGTATAATACACTACGATAATAATAATATTAATATAATAATAATAATAATAATACAATAATAATAAAAAATACTATAAGTAATAATAATATGAATAATATAATAATAATAATTAATAATAATAATAATAATAAATAATAATACAATTATATAAATAATAATAATAAAATAATGAAAAGAAATAATAATAATAATAATAGATAATAATAATACAATAATAAAAAAAGATTATACTATAAGTAATAAGTAAAAGATAATAATAATAATAAATTAAATAAAATAATAATAAAAATAATAATAAATAAAAGAATACAATAAAAAAAAATAATAATACTAATAATAGTAAAATAAATAATACAATAATAAAATATTTAGAATAATATAATAATATTAATAATAATAAGAATTATAATAATAATAATACATTAAGAATATTAAGATATAGAGAATATATTATATTAAGAATAATACAATAATATTAAGTAATAATATTAATAAGTTAATAAAATAAATAATAATAACATCATTATAATAATAAAGAAGTAATAATATAATAATAAGAATAATAATTAAGAATAATAAAAATAATTAAAATAAGATTACTATAAATTATAATAATAATACTATAATAACAATAATAATGAATAAAAATAAAAAAAAATAATAATAGATAATAATAATAATAATAATAATAATAATATAAATAAGAATAACAATAATACCATAATAATAATAATAATAATATAATAATAATAAAATAATAACAAGAATAAAATAATAATAATAATAATAATAATCAAAATGAATAATACCATATTAATAATATAATAATAATAATAATAATAAGAATAATAAATAATACAATAATAATAAATAATAATAATAATAATAATAATAAGAATAATAATAATAATAATAATAATAAGACTATAATAATAATAAGAAGAATAAAATAAATATTAATAATAATCATAATAATAATAATAATAATAATAATAAGAATATTGGGCTTGATGAAGAATAAGAAGTCTAGAAATAATAATAAGAATATTAATAAGAATAATAATAATAATAAATAATAATAATTATATTAATAATAATTATAATAATATTACTTTAATAATAAGAATAAAATAATATTAAGAATAATACAATAATAATATTATAATACTATTATAAGAATATTAAGGATAATAATAATAATATAATAAATTAAGAATAATAAAATTATATAATAATAAGAATACATTAAGAATTAATAAGAATTATTATGAGTAAGATGATTAATACTTAATAATAATAATAAAATAATAAGAATAATAATAATAATACAATAAATAATAATAATAGATAATATGTTTAGTAATAAAATAATAACAATAAAAAATTGAGAATAAGAATGAATGAATAATAATAATAATAATGAATAGAAGGAATCTTAATACAATAATAATAATAATGAAATATAAAAATAATAAAATAATAATAATAATAATAATAATATTATTATTAATAATAAATAATAATAAAATATAATAATAATATTAATATTAATAATAATAATACAATAATAATAATAATATTTACTAATTATAAATAATAATAATATAATACAATAATAAAAATATTAATTAATAATAAAATAATAAAGAAAGAATAACTAATAATATTACAATAATCATAATAATAATAATAATAATAATAAGGAATAAGAATAATAAGATTAATAATAATAAATTAAAATAATATATGAACATTAAAATAAAATAAAATAAATAAAAAAAATAATAATAAATAATAATAGTTAAGTAATAAAAAATAATAATAATAATACAATAATAATAATAAGAATAATAAAAATAATAGATAATAATTAATAATAACAAAAATAATAATACAATAATAATAATAATAATAATAATAAAAATACGAAAATAATAATAAAAATAATACAACAAGAATTATATAATAATAATAATAATAAAATAATAAATATTAATAATAAATAAAAATAAAATACAATAATAATAAGAATAATAATAATAATAATAATAATAGAAATAATACTAAAAATAGATAATAATAATAATAATAAAATACAATAATAATAATAATAATACAATAATAATAACAATAATATTAATAATAATATAATGAATAATAATAATAATAATAATAAGAATAATAATACAATACTAAATAATACTAATATATACAATAATAAAATAATATTGTTAGGTGTTGTGATTTAAATAAATAATAATACAATAATATTAATAAATTCAATAAGTAATAATAATAATAATAATAATAATAATAATAATAAGAATAATAATAAAATAATAATTAACAATAATAAGAAGATAATTTCTCTTAAAAATAATATTAATAATAAGTAATAGATGATAATAATAATAATATTAATAATAATAATTATAAATAATAATAACTAATATATAATAATAATATTACAATAAATACTTATAATAATCAATTCTATAAGAATAAATAATAATAATAATTAATAATAATAATAATAATAAATAAATAAGAATATAAGAATAATAAGACGAATAATAATACAATAATAATAATGAATATATGAAATAAATAAAAATAATAAAATAGATAATAATATTATAATATATAATAATAAGGATAAATAATAAAATAATAATAATGACTATAATGATCTTAGTTCATACAAGACAACTTATACAGATCATGGCTGAGCATCAGAACAAGGTACACATCGAGCAGCTGACATCAGGAACCAAGGTACACATGCACATCTGACATCAAAACAAGGTACACATCACGAGCTGACATCAGTAACAAGTACACATCACAGCTGAAGCTCAGTAACAAGGTACACAGCACAGCTGACATCATAACAAGGTACACATCACAGAGCTGACATCAGTAACGAAGGTACACAGAAAGCCGCGTTATATACGGTTATTGTGAGTAAATGTGAAACGATATGTACAAGCTGAAGACCTCGATCACTTATCAGAGGCCACACTCGTGCAACATCCTACAAGGCAACAGAAACCTGAAGTTTCGCCCGCATTCCTTTGGGGAAACTTCGTGAAAATGTAACTTTAATACCAGTGACTCGTCTGTTTTCATTGTTTTTGGGCAGAAGTTAATTCTTTATGGGTGACTCATGGCACGATTCTCTTTCCTGGGTTTATTTTTCCTAATCCTGATATATTTTGGAGCCCTCTGCCCCAAAATCGGTACTTTTCTTTCCCAGTCCTTTTGGCTCTTCCCTCATCAATATAAGTCTTGAAGATCTACATGAAGCTCTATTATCACCCCGTCCTCACGTGTCATGTGCACATATTATTAATCAAAATGAACTGATTAGTCCTTGCATCTCTTAGCCCATCGTTTTTTATTTTTTTTTGGTCTCTTTCGTTCCCTCATCCTTCCCCCTTGCCTCATCTATATGCCATAACGGAATCATCGTGATTAATCTTGTGTGGGTGGATAACTATAACATTACATCTGCTATATTATTTATTTTGTTGTTTTATATGTTACTTAGTGTTTAATAAATGAAGGAGACCGCTTCACCGAACGATAGATCCCACGCTAAACGTTTCCAACAGCGTTTCCAACAGCTTTTCCAATTACCTCATTCCAAGTATCTACCTCCAAAACCCGACCATCAGGACTATTACCAGTAATCAGACAGACAAGATTCCATCCTCTGCAGGATATACATTATCCCCTTGTAATGACTGCCTAAACATCCAAGACCAACCAAACACGTATTCAGAACACCATACGCAGGCAATCTACGATCCAGAGGAATGTTGTGTTCAACACCGAATATTCACTACAACCATTTAATTCACACAGGAAACGCAAGACTTAATCGCCAAGAAGTACAACACTCAATAACCGAAGAAGCCTGGAATGGATCACGGAGCAGTACAGTCCAACAACTTCATAACAGAACAACGCTTCTATTACTCTAGTTGAACCTCTTAGCCAAGAAAGTTTCTTCACCTGCGATCCCCACATAAAACATAAGAATGAGGAGTAATACTGCAGAAGTCTACTCATATACTTTAAGCAATCTCTATTACAACGACCCATGGTATTGAGACTCTATGACCCAACTCGTACATTCTCTCCAACCTGTCTTTCATACCTAGAAATATTCACGTCCGCCTCCAGGTAACCTTTTTGTGACTATAACTCCACTGTGTGGGCGAAACTTTGTCAATAAAGTATTATATTATACTGCAAAGTGTGTTATATTGCCATTGGTCGTATTATTTATACATTTTTTTTTTTATTTCCAGTAGAGTTGGGTGATACTGCTGTCTTGAAAGAACGGCTGCAGGAGTATAGTCGGTCTTGCTGTCGTAGCAAACTGCAGGGTAGGTAGTATGTGTCCCTACCTGGGGAGCTTGTGAGCCATACACCTGCATAGTAGGTAGGGGTGGTGGTCTTTGTGCTGGGTCTTGGCTAGCAGCTGCATGTTAGGTAGTGGTGTGGTTTTTGCCTGGTCTTGTTGGACAGCTGCACTATTAGTGGTGTGGTCTCCTGGGGTCTTGCATATCACACAGGGTAGGTATATGTAGATCTTGCTGCGGTTCAGGTCACAGCGTCAGCCGTAGTAGCAGTGTGGTCCTTGCTGGGCGTCCTTGACACAGCTCCCAGTAAGTAGTAGTGTGAAGGCTTGCTGTCTTGACACAGCTGCTGCGTAATGAGCGGTGAAGCTTGCAGGGGCTTGCACAGCTCATGCTAGTAGTGGTGTGGTCTTGTTGGTCTTGACTCTGCTGGCAGGAAGTAGTATGTCATCTTGCGGGTCCTTGACACAGCTGCTTGCGTAATAGCTTAGGCTTGCTGGACTTGCACAGCTTCATGCTAGGTAGTGTGTGGTCTTGCTGGACTTGACGCAGACTCATGGTAGGATGGTGTGGTCTGCTGGTCGTGACACAGCTGATGGTGAGTAAGTGGGGTCTTGCCTGTGCCTTTGACGCAGCTTCAGTAGGTAGGTAGTGGTGTGGTCTTCGCCTGGGTCTTGACACAGATGAAGGTAAGTAAGGTGTGTCTTGCTGCCTTGACGCAGCTCATGGTAGGTAGTGTGTGTCGTGCTGTCTTGACTCAGCTGAAGGGTAGGTAGAAGTGTCTTCTGGTCTTGACACAGCGAAGGGTAGGTAAGGTGTGTCGTGCTGGGCTGAACAGCTGAAGGTAAGTAAGAGGTGGCTTGCTGCGACACAGCTGAAGGGTAGTAGAGAGGTGTGGTCTTGCTGGTCTTGACACAGCTGAAGGTAGTAAGAGGGTGTCTTGCTGGTCTTGACACAGCTGAAGGTATCGAGGTGTTGTCGTGCCTGGGTCTTGACACACTGAAAGGGTATAGTGTGTGGTCTGCTGGGTCCTTGACACAGCAAGAGGAATGGTCTGCTGTCTTGACACAGCTAAGGTAGGTAGTGGGGGTCTTGCGTCTTGACACAGCTGAAGGGTAGTAGTCGTGTGTCTTGCTGGGGTCCTTGACACAGCTAAGGGTAGGTAAGAGGGGTGGTCTTCTGGGCCGTGACACAGCTGAAGGGTATAAGGTGTGGTCTTGCTGTGGTCTTGACACCAGCTAAGAGCATGGGTTGTTCTTGCTGGGTCTGAACACAGCGAAGTAGTAGAGGTGTGTCTGCTGGTCTTGACACAGCTGAAGGGTAGGATGGTGTGGGTCGTGGCTGGTCCTGACACAGCTGAAGCTATGGTGTGGGCTTGCGTCTGACACAGCTGAAAGGTATAGTGGTGTGGCTTGCTGGTCTTAGACACAGCGAAGTAGTAAGGGTTGGCTGCGGTCCCTTTTATGACACTAGCTGAAGGATAGTAGTGGTGGGTTCTTCTGGGTCTTGACACAGCTGAAGGTAGGTAAGGTGTTCCTTGCTGGAGTCCGTGAACAGCTGAAGAGTGTAAGGTGTGGGTCTTGCTGTCTCTGACACAGCTGAAGAATAGTATGGTTGGTCTGGCTGGGTCTTGACCCATCTTGAAGGGTAGGTAGAGGTGTGTCTTGCTGGTCAGGACGCTGAAGGTACTGACTGGTACAAATCCACTTTGAAGAAAATCTTGTGTGAGCTGTTACAACCAGTGTGAAAAGACTTTTGTGTGTATGGACAACACTGTGGAAACTAATTTTTGTTGACTGGTACAGCACTGTAAAAGATCTAATTACTTGTGTACTCGTACAACCCTGTGAAAACTAATTACTATGTTTTACTGGTAAAACCACTGTGAAGAAATTATTACATGTGCGACAGGGTACAACCACAGCTAAGAACTTTTTTTGTGTCAGTACAACCACTGAGAAGAACTCTTTTTTGGGGGCGGGGGGTCGGTACAACCCCTGTGAATCCGTTTCGTGTGTGCGGTCAAGCACTGGTAAGAACGTATTCTTTGTATGACTGTAACATACCACGTTAAGACGTTGTTCTTAGTTGACGGTAACAACCACTGTTATAAGAACGTTTCTTGTGGTAGACGGTACAAACCACTGCGAGAACTAATTACTTGCACTTACAACCACTGTGTGAAAACTAATTACTTGTGACTGTTACAACCACTGTGAAAATGTATTTTCTTGTATGGATTGGTAAGGGGGGGGGGGATGGGGGGGGGGGGGGGGGGGGGAACAACCACTGAGAACTTAAAAAATTGATCTCCACTCGGATGACTCTGAAAGAAAAGTAATATGGATGGTAATCTGATAAATTCATAAATCTTTAACACCTAACGAGAGTTAAAAGGAATGATTGGCGTGTGATTCGGAGTCAGTTTTGGTATGACAACAAACATTCTCAATTAAAGTAGTGTCATGTCAATGATCGCATAAATGTTATCTTGCTGAGGCAGTTAATCCATTTGTGATAATTGGCTCCTCATGACTGACATCGTCTGTTACCATATTTAAATTAAAAACGAGTTCCATTATTCGTGTGTAAATTAGTCTTGTGTCAGCTTCTCTTATCTGCGGTTCAGTAATTGATGATACTGTCAGAGTATTGGCTATGTTTGACATTTTTACTAATTATATAACATTTCTCAGTGTAAGCACAATAATGGTTCTTCTTAACTGTCACATTGCTCTTGTTATCAGTCATTTCATACTGATTACAAATCAAATTTATTCATTCATTTACATATATTTATAAGACCGATTTTTTTTTCTTATGCGCGAGAAAATGTGCAAATATAAATTAATCTCGTGAAAAAGTCTGGATATTCCTGCTATATAAGAGTATTTCCTCTATACTAAATTCTGCATATACTTTTGCTATACTAAACTCAGAGTATATCCTGCTATATAACTCAGGTATATTCCTGCTATACTAACTCGAGTATATTCTGTATACTAACTCAGAGTTATATTCCTGCTATACTAACTGAGTTTCTGCTAACTAACTCAGAGTATATTCCTGATATTAAAATTGAGTGAGTATCTTATGATCTAACTGAAATATGCTAAAACTCGAATCAGGTAATCCTGCTATACTAACTCAGAGTATATCCTGCTATTAATCAACAAGTTATCATCATATACATGGGGATATTCTTACTAACGAGTAATATTCTGCTATTAATCAGAGTATATTCCTGCTATACTAACTCAAGAGTATATTCTGCTATACTAACAGAGTTTATCCAAATTAACTGGTATTCCTGCTATACTAACTCAGAGTTATTCTGCTTACTACTCAGAGTATATCCTGCTTACTAACGGTGATTGTGTATATCTCAGTTTAAATTTTCATGATTATAATCTTTTGCGGTAGTCACTGAATACTCAATGTTTCTGGGGTGTGAAAATTGAGGCTTGCAGTGAATTTACATAAATGTCATCTCGTTATAAAGATGACATATAATTCGATGATCAAGTGTAGGTCGTATTGGTTAAAATGTTAACCAACGATTAATCAATCAATTATGATAACGAATGACATTTGGGTAGTGAAGTTGTAGTCGGTGTGGAAAAGGGGCTTTCTGGTCACGGGGAGGTTACACCTGTGGTAAGGGAGTAGGAAGGTTATATTGTAAACGATTTTAAGGCACAGACTTACTGGAGAGTGATGTCATTAGGGTGGGTTGGTGGTGTTGGTGGTGATGGTGGTGGTGGGGGGTGGTTTAGCGGAAAAGTATGGGCCGGCTGGTGGTAGTCGTTAATGCTATCTACATTGCAGTGCACTCATTAACGTTTTTGTGCATTCTTTTAACACTAAAATGTGTGGGTTTGTATTATTACATTTGTGAAGTTTTTTTTCTTATCTATGTGGGTGATTTATACTTACACTGTGTCGGTGGCGTATTCACTGAAACAAATGTTTATGTATATTACTTAGCATTTTTTGATATATATTCCTTACAACTATGTTGGTGATGGGGTTTATGAATCTATGTTGGGGTGTACTCCTTTACATTTGTTGTATTTTATTCACTGACACTTAAGGGTGGTATTCACTGAACTTATGTGGGGTGTGTATTGGACACTTGTGTGGGTGTGGTTACATTACGTGCTCAGAAATATCTCTGAGGACACTTCGCTGGCAAGTGGGAGAGCACATTATTGACTCGAACACGGGAAATGCTGTCAGTTAAAAGTTTTTGAGGAAGGATGGTAGATTGCCTTGGGCTAAGAAATGGGCTTTGGGCCAAATGTTATACTCCAGTTGTGTCATATGCCTTTCAGGTCAAAATATGCCAATAACTGAGTGGTATTTGCAAAGGCATTACCCAAATAGTATCAAGGTAGTAGGGTCTATGGTGATCGGCCTTACGAAAGCCATATTGACTAGTGGAGAGCTGTTGTGTGGCTCTAAATACCACATTAAACGTTTATTTACAGGTTCATCTTTGGGAAACTGCCTGGTAGGGCAGGGAGTTGTGGGAGGCATTGTCCCGTAGTACCCGGTTTGCGGGAAAAAGGGGAACAATGGTGGATTTCCCCAGCGGGGAAGAAAATCCTGGGACCAAAAAGAAGAGTGAAGAGGTAAAAAAGCTCATCATGGGGGATGAAGGGAACCTCACTAAAAGCGTGAGTTGCGAGTAAAGGTCCAGTTTGCCCATTCAATTCCCGGGGGCTACGGAAAGGTGGTCAATATGAAGAGGAAGTAAGAATGATTGGAAATGATCGTTTTATGTAAGTTCGGTAGGACAGACCGGCGAAGTTAGTGCGTGGGGGAGAGCAGACCAATAGATCGATGAAGAGAGAGTTATGAGTACGGGATCAAAATGGGTGGGAGTACCCGTATTTAAAACATGGAGGGGGGTGAGAGGGGGAGGAAAACCCTCCAATGGATGCCCGTGAGTCACAATGAAAACCCCCCCAGAGGAAATGGTGGGCTTAAAATTGGTCCGGGGGGGGGTAAGGGGGGTGGGTTTTGGGTGTTGGGGGGGTTGTTGTTTTTATTTTTGGGGGGGGTTTTGGGGTGTCTATGGTTGATCGGCCTTACGAAAGCCATATTGACTAGTGGAGAGCTGTTGTGTTGTCTCTATTACCACATTAAGACGTTGATTACAGCCGTTCCATACTTTGCAAACTGCCTGGTAGAGCAAAGGGACGATAGTGAGGAGGCATCATGTCCCGTAGTACCCGGTTTGCGGAACGGGAGAACAATGGTGGATTTCCACAGCTGGGGAAGAAAATCCTGGTGACCAAAAGAAGAGTGAAGAGGTGTAAGAGGACTACAAGGCTGATGATGTAAATGTTGTACATCGAATATGAATGTCATCAGCCAGGCTGCCGGATGATCGGCAAGCTGAGAGGGTTGCCTCCAGTTCCTGAAGTGTAAAGACACACATTATTATTCTCGTCTCTGAGTGAAGGAAGTCCAAGGGTACTAAACTCTTTGCAGACTTTGAGGGAAAGGAAACTAGGGGCATAGATGGAGCCCCAGGAAATGCGGCCAGATGAGTGCCACATTCAATGGCAACGTCAAAAGGGATTGCACATCAACACCGGCGACCCGTTTAGAAAGGAGCCGGGTCAGGAGAGTATTTACACTCAGTTCTCACTTTTTTCAGACCTGCACTCATAGAGGGAAGGGCAGAGGTGAGGTGGGAAACATAATCTCTCCAGCAAGTGCGTTATAGCATCACGGATGGACACGGCGAGCAATCGCACGCTTCCACGTTCTGCTTTAAAATCAAGAAGTCTCTCATCGGTTTCTATTGTACCGGTTACCTGCCCATGCAGCACGTTTCAAAAACGTTTACGAATAAGTACAAGAGGAGACCACCATGCACGCACTTCTAGAGGAATTTGGCCATGCTGTAGGTTTGGGGTATATATATGGAAGCTGCGGTGAAAAATGACGTCGAGAAGATGTGTAGGAAGCTTCATCACTGGGATGAAGCGGAAACCTCACTAAAAGCGTGAGTTGCGAGTAAAGGTCCCAGTTTGCCCATCATATTACAAAGCCGAGGGACTTACGGAAAGGTGGTCAATTATGAAGAGGAAGTTCAAGAATGATTGGAAAAATGATCGCTGTATGTAAGTTCGGTAGGACAGACCAGGCGAACGAAGGCTAGTGCAGTGAGGAGAAGAGCAGACCAATAGATCGATGAAAGAGAGAGTATGGTACCGGATCAAAATGGGTGGGAGTACCCGTATTTAAAACAAGGAGGGGGTGTGAGAGGCGAGAAAAGCTCCAATTGGATGCCTCGTGAGTCACAATGAGAAACCCCCCCAGAGGAAATGGTGGGCATTAAAATTGCCAGTACCAGAATGATGGTGTAGGATGGAAACAAGAAAGGCAAATCTGGGATAGAAAAAATGCTCGTGAAAGGAGAGAGATATAAAGAACATATTGTAAACCATTATTTCAAGTGGATACGGCTGCAGTGTAATGCAGCGAGGTATGAACAAATAGTTGACAGTCGGACATATCATTGCATAGATGAGGGCACTTTCATTAAAGGTCCATCTGAGAAAGCGATCGAAGAATACAATAAATTATGCGTGAGATAGGTTGGAAAACAGCTGAGTGTATTTTGGTTTTGTAAAGCAAAGCACAACAGGGGAAGACCTTGGAAAGCAACATCTGAAGCTCACACCGATTACCCCTGAGGCCGCGGATATTCCACTGTAAATAGAACCAATGATTGGCAATGAAGAAGATTACCAGAATTCGTAGGAAGGGCACCTACGGACTAGAGGGGTTAGAAAAGTCAACGTGAGGTGGCAATGGAAGACGTTAAGCAGTGGAAGGAAAGGAAGCGTTTGCGAAGAATGGAGTTGTGGGAGATGGAGGAGAGGGAGAGAAGGAAACAGGAGGTGGATCAGTGTCCATTGAAGGTTTAGTCTCTGCAATATATTATGAATTTGCTTAAGTGTTTCTGAATTGAAGACGTATGGGAGACAATATTGGAGTTAGAAGGAGGAGGTGTGAGCAAAGATTGGACAGTAATGGACCTGTACCAAAGTGATGGGGGGCGATAGAGTGTAGGGGACTGGAGAAGAAGTTGGTGGGAGGGGACAGAAGAGGAGAAATTGGAGCGGGACGAGGGTGGAAGGCATTAGTACGAGGGAGGAGGGTGAACCACTTGTGATAGGAGCAGAGAGAGGGAAGAAACTAGGCTCAGAGGACTGGAAAGGTTAAAATGCGGCGGAGGGGAAGAAGGGGAAGGGGGGGCAAGGAAGATTTGAGCAAGGGGATTTTTTGGACTTATGAGAAGTAGTGGGGCGATTGGTGGAAGGTGTCGTACGAGGTCTTGTCGATACCAGGGCGTGTGAGGAAGGATGCGAAGATGTGGACAGACTGAGGTGTAGTAGGAGGATGTCAGAGCCCAGGACAGCAAAAGATTAGGATATGGAGTGGGCTATGGAAGGGTAACCACAGAGGAGGCTGCAGAAGATGGGACCCAGCTGTGGGGGTACGTTTGAAACACGAGAATAAGAAACACGGGGTAGTCTCCTTGGATGTGGAGATGAGAAACTGCCATAGCATATGGGAGACTTCTTGCCTTTTTGAGGAACGGATTTTATGCTCATTTAAGTAGACTTGCAAATGGCGAGATGTACGAAGGGTTGAGCCTCATGACAATTTAAGGCAAGAGGGAGTCGTCTGCAATATGTATTAGAATGGTCGTTGGCACCACAGACTGGGGCATTCGGTATAGATCTTCCAATATTTCCGCTTGGGGGGAACCAAACGCCGCAATATTTTCACTGTTGCGATGTAAGGGATCACCTTTCGAACTTGTAACCGATGTCCGCAACTTAAACAGAGGACAGGAGTTCATGGCTGTCGAAGTAATTCGGGCCACATTGCAAGGGTATTGTCTTGCCCGCGGGCAGAAAGGACATAAGTGCTACTTGGTGGATTGGGAGATTGGAGTTTCCAGCTGTTCAAGGATGTCATTGCCCACATGTCTGGATTTCGGTTTGGGACTATGGTATGTGGCAGAATGATTAGTACATACAAAGAGTAGAATTGAGAAAAAGATGTTTTACAATGTGATAGGTGTCGTATCGATATGCTAAAGAAAGAAGATCATGAGCTTGGGTAGCATTCTGGATAGTGATGATGCACGCGTACAGCTCTGAGAGCATGAAATGAATTATCTTCTACCAACATGGCGCAGGAGTGCTTTGTCAATACTATGGTCGGGAAAGATAGGCAGAGAAGAAGAAGTCGGTCTAAAGTAAAGATTTACTCCATTGTGTGGTCCGCTAACTAAGCGCGGAGAGGTGGAGTGCATTGAGTGTCCGGTCTTTTCCGAGTAGAATGGGAGGTAACGAAAGTTACACATCAGGAGATTGTCGCTGGCGTTTAGGAGGTGGGACCGGAGTTGGTCCGACGTGAAACAGGCTGGTGATTCGAAAATTGCCGTACCGTAGAGGGAGAGGCCAGAAGCATTGTTAAAGTAGAGCTGAGGTCAGACAATTCGAAGAGTCAGTCGCAACCCTGGTCCCTGAAGGCGGGGGAGGAAACAGCACCAGTAGAGGTACAGGGGCATTCAGGAAGTGTCCGAAGAGTGGTCAAAAAACGAGCTAGGGGTCAGAATGGGGTGCGGTATCAAGAAGGGGCTGGGGTAGTAGTTCACAGACTGGGTTCTCCATGGTTAGGTTACCCTTTTCTTTTTGTTTGTAAGAAAAAAAAGAAGAAAGAAAGAAAAAGAAAAAAAAAAGAAGAAAAAAAGGGGGAGCGGGAGGAATAGTTCCAGGAGGTATGATAAGGCCAGAAATCTCCCTCCACGCCTCAACTGGACCTCAGAACCGCAAGTTATCGCAGATGCAGCATGGAACTGTGCCTACTCTACCCTTCATGCCAGTAACCAGCAATGGGATTGATTAGCAAACCTCACTTCCGCCCGAGCTACCTTTGTGGAACAAAAGGAGAGGGCGGCCGGATAGCCACCAACAAAGCTACCTCTTTCGGCCACCACCCCCGGAATCCGAAAGATGGCTTCCAGAGATACACTGTCGCCCGAACAGACACCCAAAGCCACTCTTCGGGATACCGGAGGAGGATCAGGACTCCCCAGGCGATCCAGATTCCAAAGCAAACTAGCCACTGGAAAGAACTCTCAACGGAATGTGATGAACCCGGTACCCTTTCCCTACCTAGGAAGGAAAGTAGCACGCTGTGGGAAAAAATCCAAAGGCAAAAAGAGAATGGCAAAAGGGAGGGTGGTGGGGAGGAGGAAGAAAGGGAAAAGGGGAGGATGACGAGGATGGGATAGGGAGGGAGAATTGGGGGGTAATTAGGTTTCACTCTGGGAAGGAGACCGACCGGTTCTAATTCCTCAGACAGAGCCTCTTCACCACGCCAAGGAGGCCACCCTTGAAGAGGTTCGTAACAACCTGAGACTCATCAAATTTGTGACTCGTCCAACCCGAGTCTCGTGCAACCTGAGACCTGCCCAGCCTGAGAGTGGCGCCGACCCTGGCATTGGGCGGAACAACAGATGTGCCAAACCATGGTGTGTGACAGTTCATGTGTCTAGTCACTCTCCGAGGTTATAGGTTATACGAAATTGATAAAAAAAGTAGCTTAGTTTCGCTTCCTAAAAGAAGCTACAGGGGGGGGCTTTTACAGTAGTGTCCAAATTAAATGGACAGTGGATGAAATAGAAATTTATTTGGAAAATTAATGTTTTTTTTAAAAATACATGGCAATGAGATGCAGATAACTGATTTAATAAGAGATATGACTTCCCTTGGCTTTCACGTTTTTGATTTAATAGGAGATTTGATTACCCTTTGTTACACGCTTTGACACAGAGTCACCAATGTTGAACAATTTTGGCAAGTTCTTCGTCATGGTACCAGCACCTTATAACAGCGGCAATGGCTTCTCCCACAGTTGAACAAGGTTCCTATTTCGCGCAGGCTCTGCGTTTGGTTATTGCCCACGATTCTCAACTGGGTTCAGGTCGAGAGAGTTTCCAGGCTAATTTAACAGGAAAATGTGGTTGGAAACAGATCCTGTTGATAAAATGCCTTCTCCATCAGGAAAGTCTCTTTCCACAATGGGAAGCAAATGAAGTTGCCAGGATTGCTTGTTTTGTCACTGTTCATCGTTCCCTTAACAAATCGCAAGCAGCCCATGGTCTTCTTTAGCAGTAAATCTCCAAAATTCTTGTAGGTGGGCGTTTTGGCACTTGGTCATGTGTTCCATTTACGAAGAGGTTCGTCTTTGCATTCGTTCACTATTCATTGATCTGTAACCCATGTACTTCAAAAATGTGTCTATCTAAAAAAATAACTTCAATATCTATCATCTATCCTTTATGATCAGTGCTCTCTGCAGCCCTTTTTTTATCCTTTTGTTTCTGGTTCATAGCAGCAGTCAATAAGTGTTTCTTTGACTGGTTTCTGGCAAGGTACGGCCAACTTCAAGGTGCCTTCGCAAAACAGTTAAGAATCATGATGAAGCTCATGGAAAACAGGGAGAGAGTGACTTAGTATCGACAGTGAGAGGGCGGGGCCAGGAGCTATGACCTCAACCCTGCAACCACATATAGATGGTATTATAGAACCCAACTCCCACACATGTACAAACCATACCACCCAATGTTCAGTCAACACCACACTGTACAGCTGGTATCTCACACTGCACAACCACTACCTACATGTCTAACAACTCTCTACACCATTATTTGCTGTCACCCCTCTTCTACCATGCTAGTATCTACCTTTGCCTCCCTTTGTAACTTGTTTCATCAACCTCCCCAACATTGCCAATTCCTACTAATACTGCTACCAGTGTCTCCACAACCACATGTTCAAACCTCCACTATTTTGGGAATGTTGATATCAGAGAATTCACCTTTCAAAGACAACTATAGTGTCACTATCACATCTGCGAAGAAAATGATTAGGACGGATAAACAGAACTTTCATAACAAGAAATGCCAAACCAATGATCCTTTTTTAACCACTTGTTCTCTCTAGGCTGGAACATACTTTTCTCTATCAGCTTTGTTCGACTAGTGAATGTACAGAGAACCTTCAAGTCAACGTGTAAGTTGAGTCAAAGCACTTTCCTTACTGGGAAAGTTTGGGGTTTTCTTCCCCTGTCCTCCTTGGAACGCAGGTAAGTGACTTACCATTCATTATCTTACACCTAAAAATGTATTAGAAAGACTGGTCCCAAATCTGCACATATAACTCACTCACTTAAAGGAAGCAAAAGTATGGGGAGACTGTGCAACTACCAAGTGTAAATGAGGTGCCATGAGTTACTAGGAAGAAAGTACATTTAAGGTCTGGGTCGAAGACTGTTCAAACAGCCTCCCACCCTAGCTGCCTTCAAGAGGGAATGGAACAAGATATCTTAAATCTATACCAGATCGCCGGGTGCGGTTCATACATTGGATTATGTACGACCGCAGTAAAGCCTCCTGGTTGATCAGCCTAATCCACCGGGAGGCTGGTCAAGGTGGGATGCGGGAGCGTTGACCCGAATCGACCTCCAGGGTAAACGCTAGCTACCCACTGTCTCACTACAATTGCTACCCACAACATAATGAATAACACCTCCATTCAGTGTAATTAACGTAATTTAGATAAAAATCCTATGCTACTGCAAAAGGTAACACAGTACAATGCAAAACAACACGTATGATAATATTGTGAACATCCCGCGCTTTCCGAAGTTCTCACATATCAGTGAGAGAAATCACGAAATCGCTTGGATATTCACTATTTTTTTCAGAGTTGTTTTGCATATTGTGATATCACACGTTTAATGTTGGTCTTATTGTATGAGAACATATTTATATTCAGAAATGTACCTTATTGGAATATTGTTAAGATATTACAAGGAGCAACATTAAGATATATCAGCGCAAGATTGTAAGGATACCACCAGTAAACAACATTGTTTAGATTTACCGGTTAACAACATTGTTAAGCTTTACAGCGTAAACAACAGTGTTAAGATTTCCAGCAACATTGTTAAGTTTATACCAGCACATTGTTAGATACACCAGCAACATTGTTAAGATACACCAGCAACATTGTTAAGATACTCCAGCTACCATTGTTAAGATTACAAAAACATTATTTAGATATACATAAAACATAGTTAAGATATACCAGCAACATTGTTAAGTTATACTTAACATATTTCTATGATATACCAGGGCAACATTGTTAAGATATACCAGCAACATTGTTAAGTTATACCAGCAACATTGTAAGATATACCTTCAAACATAGTTAAATATACCAGCAACATTATTAAGATTTACCAGCAAACATTATTAAGATTACCAGCAATATTGTTAAGATATACCAGCAATGTTATTAAGATATACCGCAACATTGTTAAGATATACCAGCAAACAGTTGTCTAAGATATACAGCAACTATCGTAGGGTTCTTAAAAGGAGATATCGTGGGTTGAAGGTAGACACACTTGTTGGATGGTAGCGACATATTGTCAGTACTGTGAGGATGGAAAATGGAGCCCAGCCTCTGCCTGGTCCCAGCCTGTGTCAAACGCCGGCTGAGAGGGAGGCGAGGTACGACGTACACATGCGCATCCGTGACGTCACACAAACAGTCACAGGCCTAGGATCGCTATCTAAAGATATGGATGATAATGATTGCCTATACTCAAACACAGGGATCATCATATGCTGACACAACTTTGTTAAGATATACCAGCAACCGTTGTTATTAAGATATTCAGCAACTTGAATAAAGATATACAGCAACATGGTTATGATTATACCCAGCAACATTGTTTACAGATTACCAGCAACTATATTAAGATATTCCTGCATACATTGTTAGATTATACCAGCAACATGTTAAGACTATTCAGCAACATTGTTAAGATATACAGCAACATTGTTAAGATATCCAGGTACATTGTTAAAGCTATACCAAGCACATTGTTTAGATTCAGCAACATGTTAAGGGATTTCACCAGAACATTTGTTAAGATATACCAGCAACATTGTTAAGATATACCAGCAACATTGTTAAGATATACCAGCAACATTGTTAAGATATACCAGCAACATTGTTAAGATATACCAGGAACATTGTTAAGATATACCAGCAACATTGTTAAGCATTGTTAAACATTTATAAGTGGCACAACTAATGAAGACAAAGTAATGACCTTGATTTATAAATTAACGTAAAGTCCTCGAGCCAAAAAAAAAAAAAAAAAAAAAAAAAAAAAAAAAAAAAAAAAAAAAAAAAAATGACCTATATAATGAAACGTCATTTTTCGACGTAAGCCATAAAATAAATGTCTTGGATGGACGTGACTGATATAGAGCATCATATTTCGAGGTAACCCCACGTATTTAGTGTAATATTTCGAAGTGACCCATATATTTTACATCATACGCAATCGTCCCACTTCCGCTGGGTTTTATTACACCATAAATATGTAATTTGAGTGCCGGTGAAGCTTCAAAGGCAAGGACTACTATGGCAATGGACCTGGAGACCTCATAAATGCAATACTCTTTGCAGTCATGCGATCGCTATGCGCCAGGTGTCCTTCACGCCGCTCTAATTGCACCAGCCACACACAGAATTTTAAGCAAAGTGATCAATTTCTTTTCGCATTTAATTTTGAGTTTTATCAGCTTGTCACAAGTAAGACAGTTTTGATTGGCTGGAATGTTGATTGTGGTGCCTTTTAATGTAAGGTGACGTGTCTGGGTATCGGTATCGTGCTCTTGTACGCTAATTACTGAATATTTCTTAATTGATTGGCGTTTGCAGATGTGATGCTGAAAAAACTTATATTTCTAATTGATACCTTTACTGTTATGATATTTAATGTGGCTGTAATTCGTATAAGTAGTTTTTAATATTTCAATAATGTTTTCTTTATTATTATATTTATATAAAAACTCGGACATAGGAGCGAGAAGCTCTGATGACGTTACGGTCCGTCTGGACAAATTTACAAGCGCGCTATCACAAGAAGGTGAACGGAGCCAATATAAGCTCTCCTCATTTAACGACGAAGTCCCGTTTCCTAAGACCACGTCCGTTAAACGAATTCCTCGTTTAAGTGAGGGGCATACTATTATGTAGTGGAGTTTGAGTTAACCATATAGATTTGTTTGAATGTCACCTTTGCACCATTCATAATTCTGGTATATTTTTTAATGTTTATACATCAGTGTACTGTATGTTGTATAAACTGATAAAGCTATATACTGGTCAGAGAGCCCGTCATAAGTCTGAGGCGATCGGGTAAACAAGTACGTCGCTATGTGAGGAGAGGTTGGGTATGGAAGAGTGGGACAGGAAGAGGAAGAGAGAGGAAGAAGGAACATTGTTATACAATTTTATTTAATTGTAAATTAATGTACAATATATCTTGTTAGTTTGTCATTTAATGTGAAAGAAAAATACATAATTGGTTATTTAGTTATAACGAACACAGGTGTATAATGGTGTGCACCACCTTTTTATTGGGATAAATAGTGGAAACAAGACGAACACAGGGTGTATAATGGTCTGCACACCTTGTTATATTGGGATAAATAGTGGAACATGACGAACACAGGTGTATATGGTTGCACACCTTGTTATTTGGGTTAAATAGTGGAACAAGACGAACACAGGTGTATAATTGGTGTGCACACTTGTTATATTGGGATAAATAGTGGAACAAGACGAACACAGGTGTTTAATTGGTCTGCACCACCTTGTTTGTTATTATGGGTAAATAGGTGGAACAAGACAGTAGTAACACAGGTGGATAATGGTCTGCCACCTTGTTATATGGGGATAATAGTGGAACAGACGAACACAGGTGTATAATGGTGTGCACACTTGTTATATTGGGATAAATAGTGGAACAAGAGAAACACAGCGTGTCTAATGGTCATGCACACCTTGTCATATTGGGGATAAATAGTGGAAAACAAGACGAACACAGGTGTATAATGGTGTCTGCAAACCTTGTTATATTGGGATAAAAATAGTGGAACAAGACGGAACACAGGTGTATAATAGTGTGCAACTGGTTATATTTAGATAAATTGATTGGACAAGAACGAAACACAGGTGTATAATGGTCTTGCACACCTTGTTATATTGGATAAATAGTGGAACAAGACGGAAACACAGGGGTATATGGTCTGCACACCTTGTTATATTGGGATAATAGTGGGAACAAGACGAAACACAGGTGTATATGTCTGCACATTGTTATATTGGGATAAATGTGGAAACAAGACGAACACAGGTGTATATGGTCTGCACAACCTTGTTATATTGGGATAAATAGTGAACAAAAAAAGTTAAAAAAAAAAAAAAAACAACACAAAAAAAAAATTTTTTTTAAAAAAAAAAAAAAAAAAAAAAAAACTGGATCAAGCGAACACAGGTGATAATGGTCTTGCACACCTTGTTATATTTGGTTAATACTAAAAATTATTTTTCCCATCCCCCCCCTAACATTCGGATAAATAGTGGAAAACAGACGAACACAGGTTGTATAATGGATCTGCACACCTTGTTATTATTGGGGGGATGATAAAAATAGTGGATACAAGGACGAACACAGGTGTATAATGGTCTGCACACCTTGTTATATTGGGGATAAATAGTGGAACAAGACGAAACTACAGGTGTAGAATGGTCTGCACACCTGGTTATATTGGGATAAATAGTGGAACAAGACGAACACAGGTGTTATAATGGTCTGCACACCTTGTTCTATTGGGATAAATAGTGGAACATAGACGAACACAGGTGAATAATGGTCTGCACCTTGTATTTATTGGGATAAATAGATGGAACAAGGACGAAACACAGGTGTAAATGGTCTGCACACCTTGCTTATATGGATAAATAGTGGATCAAGACGAACAACAGGTGTATAATGGTGTGCAACCTTGTTATATTGGGATAAATAGTGATCAAGACGAAACAGGTGTATATTGGTCTGCACCCTTGTTATATTGGATAAAATAGTGAACACAAGACGAAACACAGGTGTATAATGGTCTGCACACCTTGTTAGTTGGGATAAAATGTGGAACAAGACGAACAAGGTGTATAATGGTCTGCACTCCTTGTTATATTTGGGATAAATAGTGGAACAAGACGGAACACAGGTGTATAATGGTCTGCCTACACTCCCTTGTTATATTGGGATAAATAGTGGGAACAGCAAAAAGAAGCAGAAGTTATATGACTTGTATTTCCTTCACCAAAGAAGCAAGCTGATATATTTATATAAATACACTATTTACAATTGTAGATGAATTGGTTCAGAGAACCGACAGTTGTTGAATTTGACACATGTGCAACTCTTAGGAGGATACCAAGAGGTGCACATGTGTCTCAATTCAACAATATTTACAAGTTGTACAGTTAATGTAAGAAAAAGGGCACAATCGGTGATCAGAAGAGCAAAAGGGAGCCAAAGAAGCTTTGTGGGGGCCAGTAGCCAACAATCAAAACTGTGTCACAAGGGAACACATGCTTCCCAATCCGGGGGGCTTGTCCTGATTGGCCGTGAGGGATACTGAAAACATGGAACCTCTTTTGAGCTTAAATCTTTAACCTGGTTTTGGGTTGTGGGGAGGCACCCTTTTTTGCGAGGGGAAACAATGCTGAAAAAATGTAACATCTCGTAGCATGCCCACCCCCACCCCCAAAAGGCCTAATATCCGAACAGGTTTCCCCTCCATGGGTATTCCCCAAAAACCAAAAATTTTAATGGCACCACCTTTCCTTTTAAACCCACCCAGCTATTAGGTATGTTGCCCCAAAGTAAAAACTTTTTCGGGGTACACAAATACAGTTACAAAAAGGCATTTCTTTTTTTCAGGGGTGAGAGCAGCCTCTCCACGGTATAACATTCTTTTAAAAACTTTTAGGTTTGAATGAGGGTAGTGTTTTCGTAGGTAATACGTCTATATTGATGTACGGGCCTGGGAATCCCTTTACACAAGTTTTTTTAAACCTTTTTCCGACTGGCAGCCTGGTGGGGGATTAAATTTTACGAAAAAAATTTAAATCCTTTTTCCTTCTGCGATGCTACCGACTGGGTGCCAATTTCGTTTTTTTCCCCTTTGAAAGCGAGCGCTGGGGGAAAAACTGTTTCGTTGCGGGGTCATCATAAAATGATCGAAGGCGTCGGCTTGTTCTTTCCGTTTTGACTCAGTTTTTCCCCATTTTATTGCTCATTTTGTAGCCTCCGTACTTCATATCATATCCTCATTAATTCGGATTTTCCTTCGACGGTATTTAAACCTAAAATCGTACCAAGGGACTCGATCGGGTCTTGCAAGTATCTTTGGGGCGGCCTTCTTTGTTTTAAACCAAAAAAGCTCCCCGTGGCTTTTCTGTCCTTCTCCCGTTGCTCACAAAGGTCTTATAGCCCGGGGAGAGCCTCTTCATAACCAGATTTGGTGCCCAAGCCTCCGTTTTCCCTTTCAGCTAGGTTTGGGCAAATTCATGGTCATGCTTAAGGGACTAACATGAAAATTGCGGAGGGACCTTTCACTGGTTTTTTTTTTAAACTCGTCTAAAGAACGTTTTTTACCCCTAAATTTTTCCCTTTTGGGTAGTTTTTTTTTCACGTTTTTCTATTAAATTCTTCTTCAAACCCGGTCTTTTTTAAAACCCTTTTTTCTTTATTTCTTTTTTTTCCCCCTTTTCAGTTGTTTCGATCTTGTAGGAGCATCTCGAGTTCTCCAACGGGTTTCTATGTTGTTGACAAGGTCTTTGTAATGCCTGTCTTCTGTACAGCTCTTGCTCCCCCCCGGAGATCCATCTGGCCCCTTTTCAAGTTTGTCTGGCAAGTCGATGCTCTTGCTTAAGCTCTGTATCTTAAGAGGGGAACGCCCCAGTTCACGTCCGGGCGTCGACCGAGCGCGGAGTTACCCCCGCCACCCTCTTCACCCGGGCGGGCAAGCTCCTAGACTTGGGGCACATGCAAGTACACCTCGTTGCTTTTTGGGTTTGTGGAAACCCTCTTGCTTCTGACGTTTAATTCGTTAGGAGGAGCTGCAATCTTTTATTTGGCAATAAGTAAAGCATTCATTGAGTATCGCATGGTGGTACCCTGGGGTTGGGATATACCTGAGCCCCTCACCACCAGAATGCATCGGAAAGCCGTTGCTGGTAGGTAAGTACTACCCACACCAGTTTGTCTATACTATGAGGTCCATCCTCACCCCCTACAAGTGTGGTGGGCCTCCCCCATGGGGTAAAGCTTGCTTATGCCAAAAAAGCGGGAGCCTCACCGGGGAGCCCCGCGACGCCCCTTACCGCAGAGCGCCACGACTGAATGAACGTCCCTCAACAGTAAAAAAACCCCGGAATGAAAATTATTATGACTTTTTTTATTGAATTAATTTCATTTTTCTAATTTTTACGATTATTGTAATACAAAAAAAAAAAACCGCAGACAGTGAACTTTATGGGAATAAAAAGTTCCTACATGCAAGAATTTTTCAAGTTACAAATGTAATCATTTCCCCACCAGTCGAGAATATTTAAATCACTGAAGAAAATTTTCATTGTTATACCAGATTTTATTATTTAATCAAAAAAGCGCTAGCCACAAGGGTATACATATAACCAGAAACCCCATACACATCTCGGTACTCACGGTGAATGCCCGGGGGCTCAGGGGTTGCTTGAAAACTTTGTTTTAATAATTCCTGTAAAAAGCAACATTATCAAAGCACAATCTACTGCTGGTTTTTTTGGGGGTTCCCCCTGAGCGGGTTCAAACCCCCCCCGGGGTACTTTCACAGTAACGTAATCACCCACCCCATCATAACGGAAGCACACTAACTCCTGTCATGCAAAACCACGGAAACATTCCCAGGTCTACAAGTACTGGGGGGGGTGATGGCGACAGTACAGGGACGGGGACAGTAGCATGCAGTAGCATGACAGTGCCCAAAAACAGTGACAGTAGTAGAGTGACGAAGAGCAGTGCAGAACATTGCAGGGGGAAGAACCTCCATTATAAAAAGGGAGGGAAGGGGGTAGAATCCATTAACGGCAGAGGATGAAACCCCCACTCTGATAAAGGCGG
The DNA here is from genome assembly GCF_026875155.1 of Cherax quadricarinatus. Classification (NCBI taxonomy): domain Eukaryota; kingdom Metazoa; phylum Arthropoda; class Malacostraca; order Decapoda; family Parastacidae; genus Cherax; species Cherax quadricarinatus. The sequence continues at coordinate 31,689,431 of NC_069443.1, read as the reverse complement.
AAGGATAGAACCCCCACTCTGATACAAGGACGGAAACAGAACCTCCATTACAGGGAAATGAATGTTTCCGGGGGTTTAGCGTTCTTGTTAATTAATATTACAAATTACAATTTTTTTTTATTATTATTATATGGTATTTAGTATGTTATTTTTTTTTATTATTATTATTTTTTTAAATTTTTAAATTTATTATTTATAAAAAAGTGGTCAACAATTTCGGGCCCAATTATTTACGTGATTTAGGGAAGTTTGTGGTGCTGTTTTCCAATGTCATGGGTTTTGCTTGATTGGCTTATTTTTGATAAATTTGGTACCCCATTGAAAAACTAAAGAGTGAAAAATTTTTATTGATCAGGGGGGGCTAACTTCAAATACATTGAAAATATTCTTTAGATCACGCAATAACACAACACACTTGTCAGATGGAAAAGCTTCTGAAAAAACTATTTGATATTTTCGTATTTTTTAAAGTTTTGTTGAGTGGCAATTGGAAGAGTGCTTTTGGTTCTATGTGCAATAAACAATTTCGAATTCAAAGGAGCGTCTATAAACACCGCCAAATCCATGGTCAAATTTTTAGGTCTCTTCAAGAAGCCCAAGATGTTTTGTAGCATACAAGTTTTCACTTGGCTGAAGTAAGGAAGGAGTTCAACCCTTTTTCCCAAATGGGATGTTTTTTAAAACACAGTTCTTTTTTTTAGTCGGATGCAAAAAATTTCAGTTTTTTGTTTTGGAAAAAATGAGGTCAGTATAGTCTTGATTTTTTTTGGGAGAATTGGGGGCTGTTGAAATATTTTCTTCATTTACTTCCACGCTATACCTGTTTACATCCTAAACCCTGATTTCTTAAAACATCTGACGGGGGAAAGGTCGTTTTGTAAACACGGAGGGGAAATCTTCACTGTGTGGACAGTTCCCCTTGCTGATTCCAAATCAGGATATTTCCATTGATTTTCGTATGACTGAAACCTTTCACATTCACATACGAAACAACAGTCGTCAGGGGGCTTTACGACTCTCCCACACCTAAGCACCCCCAATTTTAAATTTTTCCCTTTGCCTATTTCCCCACGGAAGCATCTACACGGGTTTTTTACAAATCTTGGGACCCAAGACTTGTCCTGTTTCCCCAAGCGCCACCCAAAATAAGCAAGATAATTGTCTTACAAAAATTTTTTTTTTTTTTTTTGCAAAGAGTATTCCCCACAAATGTAGAAAAAATTTATGAGATTGTTTAAGCAGACCTTCGTGAAGAACTCATGTTTATTGGAGAAAATAGCAACAAAAAGTTTAAAAATTTTGTTATATGGCTTGTTATAAAACTTCTCTCGTTATTTTAAATCTTTAAAAACTTTCTATATATAAAAAATTTGTCACTGTATATACATTACACCGTTATGGCTGTTCCCTTTTAAAAATGGGTATGCATTTTCCCAAAAAACTAAAGCCTATTTGAAAAACAATGCCATTTTCGAATTCAGAAACCCCAAAATTTCCTTAAAATTCATTGGCAATCAATTTTCCTTACGCGGGGCCCACCGGGGCTTAATGGAATTTTGGAACAGGCCCCACTTTGCCCAAAGTTTGAAAGGTTTGAGGCCAATTACATTCCCTTCCCCCACTTGAAAAGGGGGGAAGCTGTTCCCAAAACCCTCTCTCAGTACTGTCCCAAAAGGGGAGAAAGTCATTAAATTTTCCCCGACCTTCTACGATGGAAGAACAAGTTCCCCCACAAAAAAATGAAACCAGGGGGTAAAAAAGGGGTAGGGGAAGGGAGTAAAAGCAGTATATAGGTTTTATTGTTGCAGTGGGAGTGGTGACAGTAGTTGTGTAGCTTCCCCCCATTTATTCATCTTTTCCCTCCTCATGTTCGCTTCGGGGTTTTCCTATCTTTTTCCTTCCTTTGCGAGTTGCGGAAAATCCTCGAGGTTTTTTTTCCTAAATGGAGTTTTTCGGAAAGAACTCACTAGCTAAATGCTTTTGCTTTAAAGGGGAAAAAAATATCTTTTTCATTCTTTTGGGGGCCCTTTTGGGTGATCTGGCTTCTTCTCCATCGCCTTGTGTTATATCTTTCCAGGAATTTGAAGGGGGTGGTACCGCCATTCAGGGGGAACATAAAGACTCAAAACAGAATTCTTTTGAGTGTTACAGCTCGTCTGAATAATTCGGGAAATCCGGACCCGAAAAGTTTGCTCTCAAGTTTCCTTAAAAAAAAATTAGGTGATAAACTTTTGGGTGAAAGGACAAGTAGAGGAAAAGAAAGCATTTTCCTTTACGGGGGAAGTGCCAGCAGCTGGGTTTTTAAAGGGTTAATGCTCCTGCTAGCGAAGGGGGTAAGTTGCAGGGTTTTTTTTTATATTTTTTTTAAAAACCAACAATGCAATGACAAAAAGGAAAAACCCCAAAGATGACAAAAATGAACAATACTGAAAAAAAAGTTTTCATTGATATTGAAACATTAAGAATAACATTCAATAAACAAATATGACCCTATTACCCAATATAAAATCAGATACGAAGTTTTAAAAAATGTCCTTACTAGACATGTGGAAAATTTAAATTTCGAAAAAACATGCAAACCTATATTAATCTTCCCCAAATTAATCTCTTGCTCTTAATTTTCACTAGAAAAATAAAATACAATTTTACTTTAATTTTTTCGTTCAGGGCAAATTCCTTCTCCGGAAAACCCGGAAAGAAAATAGGATAATTAACCAAAGAGCAAGAACACATCCAACGAAACCTACACCACCTACGGCCTGAGAATGCACGGTCCCGCAGCTGCTCGCCCGGTGTGCCATGTACATTTCACGAGAACTGACGGTCCCGGGACTGTCGCCCAGGTGGCCTGTACATTAAACATGAAAATGCAGGTCCCCATGCCCCCAGGTTCACATTATTACAAATTGGAAACGCCTCCCCATGTCCCCAGGTGTACATGAAATTTTAAATGTACCTACAATTAATTCCCCTAAAATTTTTTCAATAATGAACTAGAAAAAAAATTTTTCATAAAAAAGACATTTAATCAAAGAACATTCCACAAATTTTCTAAAATTTTATAATAAGTTTTTTTATTCCATCTGTTTATAAATTCTAATCAAACACGAAAATTTTTTCCATTCCCTTAAAACCCAAGTTGGGGACTTAACAACCTTGTTTCCATAAAAAAAGGGGCAATAAAAAAAAAACCCTTTTTTTTTAAAAAAACTTTAAAATTACCAAAATTTTTTTAACCCAAATTAAATGATTAAAAGTTTTTTTTAATTTAAAAATTTTTTTAAAAAAAAAAATGAAAAAAATTTTTTCAAACTAAAACAAATAATTTTACCTTTCATTCAACTTTAAAAATTTAAAAACCTTTAAAAAACTACACATTATAAAAATTAGGCAAATTAAAAGAAAAAAATTCTTTTAAATCAAAACAAATAAATTTAAAATTTCACCCAACAATTTTTTTACAAAAACAAGTAAAAAACTTTGGAAAAATTTTAATTTAAAGCCAAATTTTACCCTTCCATTTACAAAATTTTAATTTTCCTAGAAAAAGTTTGAATTCATTAAAAAATTTTAAAAAAACCATTAAAAAATATAAATTTAAATAAATATCTACATCTTCAATTTTATTTACCCATTTACTAATAAATTCAACATAAAACCCCCCCCCATATATACCACACCCCACAAACAAAATTGGAAAATACACAAAAAAAGTTTAAATTTGAAATTTTAAAAATAAAATTTTGTTCTTGAAACATGCAAAAATTTTAAATTTCCAGACTAAAACCCCATAAATTTCAAACTCTCACTAGCCCATTTGGAAACCCCCGCCCTTTTATCCCCTTACCCCGCCCCAACTCCGTAACCCCCATGTTTCCTTAATTTAAATCCCTCTATTCCCCTTAAAACCCCCTTATTCCCACACGCCAAAAAGTGCTGTTAACTTATCTTTAAAAAGTTCGCTCCCCTGCCCGTTTTTAATCGTTTAATCCCACGCATTCTCTACCATCGTCCCCCACCATGTCAAGCAAACCTAACACCTCAAACCCCCTTCCCCAACCCTTTTTACCTTGCCAAACAAAACCCTTATTGTTCTACATCCAAAAAAAATACATTTTTTATGGAAAAGTTATCCCACCCAAGCCTTCTACCCCCCCCCGTATTTCTTATTTGGGAATAAAACCTTCCAGCGGGAAGATCCCTTAAAAATCTTACATTATTCCGTACTTTTGGGTTTTTTAAAGTAATTTTTTTTAAAGCCCCCCAAATTACGCAATTCACGGAAAACCCCTTTACCACTGAAACCCCCCTTACCTTCCACCCCCCCAAGGTTTCCCATTTTTGTAAGGGCCCCATGTTTTAAAAACCCTAACCCTTGCCTCACCTTTTGAACCCCTACCCAACCCCTTGCATATTGGTTTTTTAAAACCGCCTTCCCCCCCCCCCCCTCCCCTTATAATATTTCAAATACACACCCCCCCCTTTTTAAAAGATAAAAACCCATCCCCCAACCTTTTTACAACCGCCCCCCATTCCTTCCAACCCCGAATTTAAAAACCCCTTTTTAACCTTGATCCACTGGTATCTAATTGCGCCATTTCCAAATTTTTTTTAAAAGGGCTTTTTAAAATTCTTTTTGGGAAAATTTGGGTGAAAAACTGGGGGTTTAACACCCCACAAAAACGAAATTTAAGGGGGGGGGGAACTTGAATTTTACTTACATAAACGACCCACAAACGTTTTGGCCCCTTTTCCCCCCTTTAATACTTCAATTCTTTAACCTCCCCCAAGTCCCAAAAATTTTTTTTCCTTATTTTAAATTGACATCCAGAACCTTTTCAAAACATTTCACTTTTTCCCACCAGGGAAACCTTTCATTATAAAAACTTTTTCATCAAAAATTCCAACAACCAGCCCCCCCCACCCCCTTTTGTCCCCAACCCCCATTTCTGCTTTTCCCCCAATTCCCCTTTTAAAAAAAAAGGGTTGTAAAACCCCCAAAAAGGAAAGGGACAAAAACCGACAACCCCCATTAATTTTTCTCTAACCTTCCATTTTAAATACCCCAAAATTTTCTTAAATTAATTTCCGATTTAAATTTTTTCCAAACCCCTGCCCCTTTATAATTTCCATAACGCTTCCCTTTTACAAAAATCTATTTTCCCCCCAATTTAAAAACCAAAACCCCCCCCCTCCCAAACTTTTTCCCAAAAAAATTCAACAAAAAAATCCTCCTTTTAAAACTTTCCCACCCCAAATTTCCTTTTAACCTTTTCCAGGGACCCTTTTATTTGACAAAATTTTTGGGAAAAAAACTTATAATCACCCAATAACGAAAAGCACGATGTCTTTGGTTAATGGCCACCTTTAGGCAACTAAAACGACCACAGCCATCCGCTGCAGTGCCCCTAAAACCCGATCCCGCTTAAAGGATTATTGAATAACTACCAAAATTCTTTAAAACCTCAAATTTTGGAGATAAAGTCACTGGGCAACCCATCAATTCCCTGGTGCCCTTACTAATTTTGCGCCCCGGATAAAGCTTCCCCATGTCTCGCACGGGCACATTCCGTTATCGTATTCGGCGGATTTATCGGCCCTTCCAAAACGAATCGATCATGCTCTGTCAGTGTCAACTCCACACTGCACTAAACCTTCCAATAGCTGTAATGCTATTTACCACTTAATTCCCAACACAGATTGCGTTTTCAACTAAAACCCAAAGCATCAATATACCCACTCATAAACCCTCAGGTCGTCGTCAATCACTGGTCCCTTTATACCCTTGCATACCTACCTGAACATTCACCCCATTAACTCCATTGCCTTCGACGTGGTGTGTGACTCCGCAACACACACGAGCCGACGGCCCATCTCCCCACAAAACCTCCTCAATCCCGGCCCTTGAAACCGTTCCCCCATCAAACACTCATTTGTAAATTCCGGATATTTTCCTTCAAACTTTCAATTTCAATAACAGGATAATTACATTAATTTGGCATAACAGTCGCGCAACAGCCCCATCTAAAAATTTTTGAAAACCGTATTGTAACTGATTAATAATCTCTTCCTCCGATTAATATAATTATCCTTAATATAACGTTTTTTTTTAGCTATTGTTTCCACCAATTAACCATGGCAACACCCCTGGTGCAACACCACTAAACGATCCCACAAATGTCCAAAAGACAAAAGGGCTAATCCTCTCCATTAATAACTTTAACATTCAATTATCCAAAATGATGGACCCCTCCGAGGCACACCCCACAATACCACATCTATTACCACTCCTCTATAATCCAACAAATCCACTTCTATCACATCCACCCACCGCACAGTAACCGCACAAGGCACGTACATTCCGGTCCCCACTCGCCGCAGTAACCACGTTTTAAATGAAGGTATGCGGGGCCTAATGAATCTACCATCCATCCCACATCGCCCTCCCCCCCCACGACACATATCCTTTAAACCCCACACCCCCCGGTCAATATATCCCCCAATATACCCAAACAAACACCCAACACCCGCACCTCTGGCTCCACATCTTTTAACGACGTATCACGCAATTCCAATCTCCTCCCTATATATTGCAACAATTCGTAAACCACGTAAAAAATAGACACAGCACGTCCCGAACAAAATTTGTTTAATACTCAACGGTCACCCTCAGTCATCGAGACGACCATATACACATACAAACTAATGGAACCCTACCCCCCATGTTCCATCCACTCTAAATACCCTCCCCTTCCTCGCCCTTCACTAACGACACTACCCTGACTATAAACTGGCTAGTTGTCCTTTAACCAAAATGCAGCCCCACCTTTCATACGTGTTCGCATGTTCCATGTACACATTATAACACCACTCATATCCCCAACTCTCATAAACCAGGCCTAAAATTATGTTCCTGTAAGAATACACATCCACAGCCCCAAGTCCGCCACAAAACCAAATACACATTATACCACATAAGCTTCCGTCTCCACACACCTCTCAACGCACCCGTTAATATTATAGTAAAAACACTTGAATACAACAATGGTTTTTCTCCTTTTGTCGCCCGGCTTGACTTTAAAAACCCCAGTTCGTTTTGCAACACCTCTGTCCCGCCCCCCTTTTGGATGTGAATCACCTTTGCAACCCATGATCCTTGGGTACACACCATTCCCTCTCTTCTGTACCTCCCACCCAGACTTTTTTCCCAGTGCGTTGGGGGCAGGAGTTAGCACAACATCAAATCCGAATGATGCTGCAGTCCTCTTTTCGTGTCCCCGCCCTCCACCTGCATTTTGAACATCTGAAGCACCCTCCTGATGCACCTCCACCCTACTACTGCATGCATAACCTTCAAATGGTCCTTTATACTCTCATTCTGTCGACAAAAACCGTCATCATCTCTATCATCATTCACAGCCTTCCCCAGAACTAAGCCTGGGTCTTCCCACCTGATCTAGAGACCGAATCCTCTAACAAGTCATCCAACAACGCCTTTACCAAAGACGGCCGGCCAACTTCTTCACCAACATATTAGGTAGTTCTTCTCTCTCCTCAAAAAACCTAATTATGTCAATGACTGAGATTCTCCTTGAAGCGTACAATTGCGATTCGAGCTCCCTTTTCTTTGTCCACCTCCCTCGCTCCATGACAACCGTTGTTGGGGCGGTGTAGCAAGAGACTGTTCTCGCTCATCCTCGCCTACCTCGTCCAACTGGCTGCTGTTGCTGTGTGTGCCGGGTACCCACTTCGTTTCCCCACACTCTGCGCCGCGATATGGTCATATCCCACATAGCCGACAACGCGTTGTTGCCCCGCATACGGTTACATAGACTGAGTCCGTAATTCTTTCAACACAATATATGAAGGTAAAAGGGTGTCGAAGAGAGGTCATTTTAAACTGTAACGCACCTACCAGTCGCACCTAGCATACGGTCCAGTTGTCCCAGCTCCCTACTGTGGCAACGTGAACTCGTCCCATAAGTACGCAGTTCCACTGGTATATCAAAATCAGGTCGCCTCAAAAGGCACATTCCTATTTTTCACCCAAGTGTAATTCGAGTACATCATGAAGGTCTCACGACACACAAGCTGTATTTAACCGGTATGATTGGTCTCCTGATACATGTCCGACCACTCCTCGTTAGACTTGTGCAGACCGTCATTTTAACGAAGATCTTGTCATTCCATTTAAATGCGACACCACATATCTCCTCATTTGCATACCAAAGGTATCGCGAATGATCGCGGTAAAATAAATCCATGTTTTGGATCCTGTGACCAGCACCACGGATCATCTCAATCAGAACATGTTGATTCTTCTTTTCTGCTATACAGCGCCATGTTGGAAAAATTAAAGTATCCAAAGAACCAACCAAACGCTAGGGGCAGCACATCAGGTAAATCTGCGCAAAATCAAACTCAAAACATGAGTCTGCGCAGCTCGTCCACACGGCTGCGGAGGCTATGTAGGACAATGAACCTCAGCGTAAGCATTAGCACTAAGGGTTGAGTAGAAGTTTGCCTCCTATACTTAGTGTATAGTAATGTGTTTCCACTACTGTCTAAACTAACTCCTTCAAGGAAGGCTGAGGAGGGTGACTTGAAGTTGGTGAAGGGCTCTTGATCCAGGGATATGGAACTGCCCACCCTTTTCTCTGATCAAACCTGATTACCTCCACGTACTATGTATGGTACCCCTTCTTGTGTGATGGAATGACACATGGAAAATATAGCTAGCTTTTGTTCCCGCCATGTAACTGTTATATCGAACATTCTTGATGCATTCAATTTTTCTAAATAAAATAGATACATGCGTTGTATTGTTATGGATTTAGCGTTTCACCATGAATATGATAATGTGGGCTACATACTCACTTTCCCATATTAAAGAAGTTCCTACTGTATCTCTGACCAGTTTGTATCCATGAGTAACATGCAGCTCCACTTTTTTTCCGTCCTCAAAATAATTGACTGATGCAACCTTGTTCCATAAAGAATAACGTACCTTACACTAACCTTTTTTATATAAAAACCCCACTGCTACTAACGCCTTAAAAATAGTCTCAGTGGAATGTTCTTTACATGTTATGTTGGAATATGAGGTGGCTGTAGTAACGTCGTAGGAAGTACTAGTCAAGGTGGCTGATTCATGAGTCGGTGGATATGATAAACATTGCTCTTCCAATACTAGTATAACTAGAGGACTTGTATATCAAGACGAGCAGTCCAGTCCGGTGAGGAAAAAGTGAAATAATGATAGTGACAAGTAAACAAATATAAAAGTCAAAGATACACATGATCATTATCAACACAAATAAATAAATAACAAAAAGGCACAATACCGTGACTGGAACGATACACAAATAACCAATAACGTCTACGGTGGGGATGCCCGGGTGTTGTGCATGTGTCATTTCATCCTGTCGGTATTATATACAATTCTTGTACTACTACTACTACTACTACTACTACTACTACCTCCACCTCTTCCTGCCTATATATAGCCGTCCTACTCCACCTCTGTTAGTGTGACTTTGTCAATGGTCCAAGTCGGACCGAAACGTCGTCGTAAGCTTCTCTCTTTTATGTGCGGGTTATTTGTGTATTATCAACACAAAATGTGATGGAAGTCTCGACCAGATAGTTACCGACAGATCACCAGATCCTGAAATTGGTGTTGCTGGATAACGCTCTACAGTAGTTAAGAATTAGAAGTTTGTCAGGCATCTTGAAAAGTTTGTAAGACTTCAGGACTGGGTATCATCAACCCAGACTAACAAGTTGCCCTTAAATTGACCACTGAAGGGATGAGAGAGTAAATGAATTAGCAGAAACAGGAGCACAAGGAAATATAAACTACAGTTAGGAGAAACAGTGCAACAAATTACAAAGTGAAAAAGTAGACGATTTCGGTAAGGGAAGTTTATAAGAAAATTGTCAATATCTAAAGTGGTACAATAACGTTGTATATGATAAAATATTTGTTTATGGTAAGAAAGGTGGAAACAAAAGAGTAACGACGGTGGTGACATTTTTATGTGGCAGGATGGTGTAACTTACTGAGAAGAAGGACAGTATGTAGAGAGGAAGATAAAAACATCACGTACTATATTTTATAGTGTACCGGAATACAAGATTATAGAATCATTACTGTAAATATATATGCACACTACAAACAAGTTGTAAATAAGGTTGATAGCATTTTTCAAAAGTATGCAGAATTTGCTGCATTCAAATAATGTTGCTTGTAAAGGTATCGATACCTGTGGGTAAATATGTATGTTTACTTATAGGATGAGTGGCACTGTCCATTAAACTCGCCCATCTGGCCACAATCTTAAAAATCTTCTCTCAGAGCTGGAATTTCATGGATTGCACTTCAGTGACTACTCAAGCACGATCCATCCTCAAAATGTCCAGTATTTACATTTTTTTTTGTATAAATTAATAAATATAGTTATATATTTGTAATTACATGTTTGAGTTTACGGGAGTTATTGCCGAGGTAAAATATTCTGTTTGTCAGGAGAAATGTAACGATGTGTGGTGTGTTGGGAGTTAATGACTCAGTGGAACTTTTTCTCACCTGAGAGAAGCCTTCCTCGGGCTTACCAGTCAACCTATTTAAAATAAATAAAAAGTACAACACGAAGTGTAATGGTAGACCAGTCCTTCTCACATAAAAAAGTAATAATTACAAAGTTGTGTCTGGTGTCTCCTGGTGGTGATGGTTGAGATAATGGTAGTGGTGGTTATGGAGGTGGTGGTTGTGATAATGGTGTTGGTGGTGGTAGTGGAGGTGGTAGTAGTTGTGGTGGTGGTGGTGGTGGTTTATTAGTCAGGAAACAAGACAAGTGTTTCCTGACACTGATTTTTGTAGAGTGATGACCCCAGCGAGGTTTTACATTACATTTAATAACAGTCAACAATTTTTTTTTTGCCTATTCACTTTCTACTGAGGTAGTGAAGCTGAGTGTGTGTACACATGCTAGGTCGTTTTCCTGGGAAATTACAGCCATTCGCTTGCTATTAAAGCAATGTTCGCATTTCTTCTTATGTATTTTTTTGTATATCTTTACAGTATTTTGGAAGGGAAAACTTTTTTTTTATGTTTCCATGCGTACTTCTAGCAGAGCAGGTGTGCTTTTCTTGTTTTTTTTATTATTATTATGAACCCTCTTACAGGACGGATCTTGTCCTAGCTATGGATCCTCTAGCAGGACTGAACTCTTTCCTGACAGGCCTGGAGATCCTCTCCCCAACTCCACCCAGGGAAAGAGAAAGCTGACAATATGCTTTGTTATGTATCACAATTTGATTCTAAAAATACTTCAAACATATTGTCGCATTATATTAAACTGGTGCTTAAATCATATAGGATTTTTTGTTCGTGTGTATGTGACTTACATATGCCATGTACCATTCTCTGATCAGTCCGACTGTGCTGAATCCATTTATTACCTATAAATGAATTCCACCTCATATCTAACATTAATATTATATCCTTAAACCTAAATTACTATGCAATATAGAATGAATTTAATGCGGAAATAACTTTTTTTCAGCAGGAGGCAGCATCCGGTTCACGAGTCCACTACAAGGTAAGTTAAAGAGCACAACTTGTCTACATTGTGTACCCGGTTTTCACCACTGAAAGGTAAGTTTAAATCAAATTATTTAGTAACAGTCGTCTTGTCTAAGCTCTAGTGATGGTTAAGGAGAACTTGACTAACAATTACCGATGAGCGGTTCTCGTTTTGCTTCACAATGCATGTAACAAACAACACGTAACAAAATATTTTAAGTTGAGTATTGAATTATCAGTGGAAAGAAATGTAAACCAGAATTTAATCAATATTGGATACAAGACGAGACGGGAATAAAAGTCTTGTCTTGTGTATTATTCACTGATTGTGATGTTTTCAAATGAGGGGAAAATGCTATTAAAGGCTTATTAGTGAGTTAAAGAATTCAAATATGGGATCATCCCTTCTTTATAAGTAGGTCAGCTGGACCTTCGTACGTATGAGCAGTTCTCAGAGGCGGATCCACTATGAAACTAATGAAGCTTAAGTTTCAGGGGCCCTAATCCCTGAGGGGCTCCAGAAGTGACTTTAGTCCACATTGCTTAAACATTTTTTGGGTCCACTGTATGAGAAGGGTTTTTTAAAAATAATATAGTATAATTCAATACAAAATAATAGTAAAATAAAAATTAAAAGGTTATTAAAGTCTGATGTAGGCCTAGTTGTGAAGGTGACCCCATAACTGCTCAGGTTTCAGGTAGGCCTAGCTGTTGCTGGTTGTGAAGGTGACCCCATAACTGCTCAGGTTTCAGCGACCCAAAACTTTAACTCCATCACTGGCACTGACTACGATGATTAAGATACATGTTTAACACTTTAGTATCTTTATCTGCCTGAACGTTTCGCCTGCACACCAGGCTTTATTCTTCAGACGACTGAAGAAGCTTGTTGTGCGGTCGAATCGTTTTAATATTAAAGATAACCAAGTGTTGCATATGTGTCTTATTTATCAACTTGTCGGTGTTTTATACCGTAAATACGTGACTGATGTTCATTTTAATACAAAGTAAATAAAACTCTCGCAGAAAAAAGTAAATTAACAACAAAGGTTCACTAGAATTCAAGACTTTTAAAGAATCCCTGCAAAGGCAAATCGATACTCTTTATATTCAGTTTATTTTTCCTTAAAAATTTTTCCTCTATTTTCCGCACTTACCTGTGACATGCATATAACGGGTTCGAGAGTTTTTCTACTCTCGCGTCCGGCGTGAGGCCAGGCTTTTCTCTGTAGATTCCTAGCGAGCTAGGCTGTTGCTGCTGGAAGCCCGCTAGCCCACATATCCATCACAGCCTGGTTGATCTGGCACCTGGGTAGATAGTGATCCTATTTCCTCTTGAAAACTTGTATACTTGTCCTGTAATTCAACCATATTTTACCCATAATATACCCATACTTTACCCATAATATGCCTATACTTCACCACACCGATATAAGGGACCACGCCCGTATTAGAGACCACGCCCATGGTGAGGAACCACACCAAATCTCTTGAGAATATTCTTGCTGTCTGATAACTCCACAAGATAACACAAGGTCCATAACCCTTGTGTTGGTGGATTATCTCAGACTATCTTATCTATAGATAATTGCACTCGGCAAAGCATTATCGTAATCCTGGACAGTCCTACGGTATGACTGGCAAGAATCGTAAGTGAGGTAATGGGCAGAACTGGAACGCTTCGTGCATAAGGGTGATTACTCACAAACCCACTTTTTCAAGAAAAAAATCGACTTTTTTTCCTCAAATCAGTTCCTGATCACCCGGGCTTGGTGCATATTTTGGGCTGCAGGCAGAAACGGGCCCTTCGATAGGCCTGAAACCAAAGCCTGTTTGGGGGAGGGCCCGGGGGCGGTAAATTTTCCGGGAACAAACTACGGGGGCAATTAAATAGGTAAAAAAACAACTGAAAGGGGCTGGCTGGTAGGCAAAAATCCGTAAAATAACGTAATAAAAACTTTAGGGAATGGTCTCTGTTATACAATTTTTTCTTTTCCAAATTTGTCTATCTAGCCCGGGAAAAACCCCAAAAATTTAAAGCCTCTATTCCCCCAAACCAAAGCAAAAAATTTTTGACCCTTTCTTCTCTTTTTCCCTTTTTTATTCCCCGAAGGGGGACCTCACCTGCAGCTCAAAATATACCGGCAAACCTTTTTTTCGTTTTTTTTTATCTTTTGTGGAATTTTTTCTTTTTAGTGTATTTAATTTTAAATATATATTTTTTTTATATTTTATATATATATTATATTATATATATAAAATTTAATATTGTATTTTATATATATATAAAACCTATATATATATTATATATAAAATATTATAAATATTATATATATATTTATATAAAATATATATTTTATATATAATATGCTTGGTCCCAAAAGGGTTTAAAATTAGTAACCAAAAAACTCATTTAAAAATTTAAAGTCCTTTCAAAAATGCTCTCTTATGCAATAAAGTTTATTTTTTTTCATTTATTTTTAATGAAAAAATAAATAATTTTGAATCAAAAAACCCTTTTAAAAAACCCTTTACCTAAACCTTTTTTAAAAACAAGGAAATTTTAATTTGGGCCAAAAAAACAAAATATTTTTTGAAAAGGTTTACAATTTTTAAATTTAATAAACAAACACAATGAAATATTTTTTTTTTTCTTTTAGGTTCAGAATGATTTTTGCAAAATTTAATTGTATACACAAATTTTCGCATGCCTTTTTTCGGCAAAAAGAGCGTTGCTATTTAACCCAAACTCGCAAGTTTTTACCTTTTTGGGCAAAACACACACACACACACACACAAAACACCACACACACACACACAAACATATGTAGCAAAAAAATTGAAAGGGAAACTGGGGAAGGTTTGCCCCAAGGGTAACGGGGGAAAATAAAAAAACCCAGGATGGCCCATGGTTTCCCCAAGGGTGCAGGGGGGAAAAAACCAAGGGTGGGGCTAGGGAAGGAAGAAATATGGGAAGGGCAAAGGCCCAGGAGAAAAAGGAAAACCCAATTTCGTAGGGGCCAAAAATGAATATGCACAGAAAAAAAAGGGAGGCCCAAAGACAATATAAAAAAGGGCAAAGCAGCAAAGCCAATCGGGCCCCCAAAAACTGTTGTACAGCCACATCAGGGGAAAACAACAGTAAGGCCGGGAATCAGGCTAAGGAAGGAAGGGGGAGAGAAAAACGGGAAATGCCCGGGAAAGTATGTGAAGAACTCAACAAGAGATTCAAAAAAGTGTTCACAGAGGAGACAAAGGGACTCCAAAAAGAGGAGAGGTGGGGCACACCACCAAGTGTGGACACAGTGCACAAACCGGGGAAAGAAGGAAAGGGCTTTGAGTGAGTAGTCCCAAAAAGGGCAAGGGGCCAGAAAACTCCCCCCATGGGTATTGAGAGGGGAGCAGAGGGCGCTTGTGTACCCTAAAAAAATATTCAAAACATCTATCGAAACGGGAGTTTGCCTGAGGCATGGAAGAAGCAAATGTAGCCCCAATTTTTAAAAAAAAGGAGACAGACATAAAGCTTTAAATACGACCAGTTCACTGCATGTATGTATGAAAAATCATGGAGAAGATTATCAGGAGAAGAGTGGGGAAAACCCCAGAAAGGAATGTTCATCAACAGCAGCCAGCAGGTTTTCGGGGACGGGAATCCTGTGCCAAAAACTACTGGGTTTATGACGGGTTTCGCAGTAAGAAAAGAGGAGGGGGGGGGTGGATTGCATTTTCTTGGATGCAAGAAGGCGTTTGACACATTTCCCACACAAGAGATTGGTGCAAAAATGGGGGAAAAGCGGGGAAAACAGGGAACCCCCCAACCAAAAGGGTTTCAGGGAATACTTGTCAGGAAGAAGCAGCGAGTCATGGTCGTGGCGGGGGTGTCGAGTGGGCCCCTGGCCCGGGCGGGTCCGCGGGGTCAGCCCTAGGCCCGTGCTGTTTCGGGTTTTGTGAACGCTGAGGGAAAGGGAATTAGATTGGGGTTTGCCCCTGTTTGCAGAGGGACGTGAAGTTGATGAGAAGAATACACTCGATCGAAGACCAGGCAGAACTAAAAGGGATTGGACAGGCTGCAGAACTGGTCCGAAATTGGCCCCTGGAGTTCAATCCCCAAGTGAAAAGTCATGAAGATTGGGGAAGGGAAAAAGAAGGCCGCAGAGGAGTACAGTTAGGGGGTCGAGACTAAAACCTCATAAAGGAAAAAAAGATTTGGGGTGAGATAAACACCAGGCACATTCCTGAAGCGCCCATCAACCAAATAACTGCTGCAGCTATGGGGCCTAGAAAAACCCTCGAACAGCATTCCGAAAATTTAAAAAGGGAAATCGTTCAGGACCCTGTAACCGTTTCGTTAGGCCATATTGGGTAGGGCACCTTTTGGGAAACCCCACACCTAGCCAAGCACGAAAAAGAAACTAGAAAAAGTGCAAAGGTTGCAAAAAGACTGCCCCCGAGCTAAGAGGTATGTCCTAGGGGAAAGGGGTTTAAAGGGAAAATCAACCTGACGACATGGAGGAAGGAGAGTAGGGGGGACTGATAACGACATACAAAAAACTGAGGGAATTGAAAGGTGGACAAAAAAAGGATGTTCCAGAGAGGACAAGTAAAAGGGGGCACAGTTTGGGAAACTAAAACACAGATGAAACCAGGGGTTTTGGAAGTATTTCTTCAGCCCAAAAGTAGTCAGTAAGTGGAATGTTTGGGAAGCGATGTGTGGAGGCGGATATAATAGCTTTAAGCAGAGGGACGATAAAAATACGGGTCAGGGAGGTGACCTGTAGCGATCAGTGAAGAGGCGGGGCCAGGACTCGGACTCGACCCCGCAACCTCAACTAGGGGATCACACAACACAACACCCCAACATAATATATTATATATTTATATTTTATATATTTATATATATTAATATATTATTAAAATAATTAATCTAATCTAACAGAAACTTTTTAGGTTAGATAAATTATTGTTGTTTTTTTGAAGCCAGTTAAAGAGATATTTTTTAAGTTACAACACTGAAAAAATTTCACAGGGAGATTTTTAAAATAGAGTAATATTCACCTTCACAGTTCAATAACAGTATTTAAACGTCCTTTTTTTAGTTAGTACAAGTTTTTTAAACCGGGGATAGCCGAAAATTTCTACGCTGCTTTTAAAATTTGGGAAAAATGCTTGCACAGCCCAATAACAGCCTTTCTCTAAGTATTTCCCGGTAAAAGGTTTAAAACCGACCCCGAAGCATTCTTGTTATCTCACTGAAACCTTAGTGAAAGAAAAAAATCCGATAACTATTATAGATATCACTTCTCGGGGAATGCCTAATTGCCTAATAACCTAGTTTGCTCAACTTATTCAAGAATTTGCATAACTTTATTTCACTGTTTCCCCTGAGGTGATCCGCAGAATTTACTGAAGATTTTTGGAATACCAACTTTCTTGAATCGAGGCATACATGTTCCATGTAGAGAATATCCGAACTGGATCCAATATGAGGCCTGACCTGGCTCTGGGACACGAAGCAAGGAGTAACTAGGAGAGTGGCAACGGTGCGCTGGGAGAGCACTCACCAGTTGGTGACACAAGGGTGAGTTTAGCATGGATTGATCGGTGGTTTGCGCTACTTAACCACCATCTGTTAGTAACATTCTTTGTTGAAGCTCATCATTCTCGCATATTTCAGGGCAGATAATGGAATGAATACTAAACAAATCTTCTTTATTTTATGTTTAAAAGTGAGATTATAATTTCAATATTATTTTAGTTTATATTTAAATCGTGTGTATATTTATTCAGATATAAAAAAAGGCAGTGACGTAGAAAGGTATTGGTAACAAATTTTTGACAGGCAAGGTTTGTATAGGAAAATGGGACATTTCAGCAGGTAACCGTAACTTGTCAGTCTCAGTGCTGCTGGTACAAGTGCTAACTGTTTATAATGCTCACAGAGATACTAACCATTCACCGCTCTTATTAATTTTAATTTTCTCTGGCTTACCTGTTTTAATAATCCAGTGTAACAAGTCGCAGGATGACTTATTTTATTAATTAACTCTTAGTGGTAACAGAATAACTGCTCTTAACTGTAAATGCATCATGGTAGTAACTGATATGCCCTCACTAACACACATTTGGTAACTCGTTTGATTCCTAAGCATATTATTTGTGTTTAACAACCCACATTATTATTAAAATTAAATTTATTGCGTAGCACTAAATCCGTAAGGGGTCTTACAGCGCTTGTGTAGTGGGAAGAAATCAATGTGGATTCGAGAAAGGGGATCAAGAGGATGAAGAACCCCTCGCTGGCATCAAGACACCTTTCTTCCCCGTGAAGAGTTAATAATCCACCACCTTACCCAAGAGACGAGCTGCTGCCTTACAGCTTTTCTCTCGATCTTTTCTAACGTGTCCACAGGTGGGGACACCTCACAACTGCTGTCTGTTCCAATTTTGCCGAACATACGTATTATAGTTTTTTCTTTTTAAATTTCTCCAGCTGGATACAATACCACTGCACCACAACATTACAAAAGAAATTTACTGTATTTCAAGTGACTGTGCCTATTTGCCGAATGGATGAGGTGTCCAGTAGTTCGATCACTAGCGCACTCAGCTCACATACTGAGGTCCAGAGTTCGAATCTCCGGTACGGCTGGAAAACATTAGGACGTGTTTCCATAACACACCTGTTGTTCCTGTTCATCCATCAGTATAAAATGGGTACCTAGGTGTTAGTCGACTGGTGTGGGTCGCATCCTGGGACAAAACTGACCTAATTTGCTCGAAATGCTCTGCATAACAAGCAGTGATTGTCATTGATGTCAGCTAGACCTCTGTACCTTGTACATGTACGTGTAGTAAATAAAAATATTATTATTGTTGAGTCCAGTAAGATGATTGTATTTTAGTTTTTATCACATCCCAAGTTTGAAGGTAAGACGGGGATGGTACACACAACACACACACACACACACACACACACACACACACACACATACACACACACACACACACACACACACACACACACACACACACACACACACATACACACACACACACACACACAACACACACACACACACACCCACACACACACACACACACACACCCACACACACCCACGCACACCCACCCACACACACCCACGCACACCCACACACACACCCACACACACAAAACACACACACACACACACACACACATCCACCCACACACACCCACACACATCCACCCACCCCACACCCACACACATCCACCCACACACACCCACACACATCCACCCACACACACCCACGCACACCCACCCACACACACCCACGCACACCCACACCCACCCACACACACACACACACCCACACACACACCACACACACACACACACACACACACACACACACACACACACACACACACACACACACACACACCACACACACACACACACACCCACCCACAAACACACACACACACCCACACCCACACACACACACACCCAGGAGCTGAGTCTCGACCCCTGCAACCACAATTAGGTGGGTACACACACACACACACACACACACACACACACACACACACACACACACACACTACCACACACACTACCACACACACTACCACACACACTACCACACACACACACACACACACACACACACACACACACACACACACACACACACACACACACACACACACGTACTCATATACAACAGGCCTAGTGTCTAATCGACATGTGCCTAGGACAAAATGGTAACACACACACACACACACACACACACACGCCACCTCGGCTAGTGTGTCGACCATTGCTCTGTTGCTCTCATCGTATTCTTCTCTTGGCCTCCTGCAGTTCTGTGGTGGGTTGTACATTACTGCAATTATCACCTTATGTCCCTCAGACTGGATTGTTCCTACTAAGTACTCCCTTTCGCCCATGCCATCCGTTCCTTCCATTTTCTCAAACCCCCACTGGTTTTTAATGAGCAGTGCAACTCCTCCTCCCCCTCTCCTCCCTCTGTCTTTCCTGAGGATTTGATATCCGGGTGGAAAGATTGAATCTGTTATTATTCTGGTGAGTTTTGTTTCTGTGAGTGCTATTATGTCTGGGGATGTCTCCTTGATTCTTTCATGCCACTCCTCATACTTATTTGTTATTCCATCTGCATTTGTATACCACACCTTCAACTTCTTTTCTAAGATTGTGGTCTGGGAGGTGTATTGGGGTTGGGGAAGTGGGAGACCTGATAAGGAACTATGGGTGGTTGCTGTGGGGGTGGAGTTTGTAATGCAGTGGGTGGGGGCATTGGATGTGGCATGGGTGTTTTGGTTTAGAGTGTTTGGTTGCACTGGTTTCCTAAGGGAAACAGAAATAATGGGAAGAACAGAACGAGTCCTTGGTTCACCCAAAGGTGTAGGGAGGCAAAAACTAGGTGTACTAGAGAATGGAAAAGGTACAGAAGACAGAGAACTCAGGAAAATAAAGAGATTAGCCGAAGAGTCAGAAACGAATATGCACAGATAAGAAGGGAGGCTCAGCGGCAATACGAAAATGATAGAGCATCGAAAGTCAAGACTGACCCGAAGCTGTTGTACAGCCACATCAGGAGGAAAACAACAGTCAAGGACCAGGTAATCAGACTGAGGAAGGGTGATGGGGAATTCACAAGAAACGACCGGAAGGTATGTCAGGAGCTCAACTCAAGATTTAAAGAAGTATTTACAGTGGAAACCAGTAGGACCCCAGGAAATCAGAGCAGAGGGTGCACCAGCAAGTGCTGGATGAGGGTACATATAACCAAGGGGGAGGTGAAGAAGCTGCTATGCGAACTTGACACCTCAAAGGCGGTGGGACCAGACAACATCTCTCCGTGGGTTCTTAAAGAGGGAGAAGAGATATTGTGTGTACCGTTAACAAAGATCTTCAACACATCATTTGAAACTGGGCAACTCCCTGAGGTATGGAAGATGGCAAATGTAGTCCCAATTTTTAAAAAGGGAGACAGACATGAGGCACTAAACTACAGACCTGTATCACTAACGTGTATAGTATGCAAGGTCATGGAGAAGATCATCAGGAGGAGAGTGGTGGAGCACCTGGAAAGAAACAAGTGTATAATTGTCAACCAGCATGGTTTCAGGAAGGGAAAATCCTGTGTCACAAAATATCTAGAGTTTTATGACAAGGTGACAGAAGTAAGACAAGAGAGAGAGGGGTGGATCGACTGCATTTTTTTGGACTGCAAGAAGGCCTTCGACACAGTTCCTCACAAGAGGTTACTGCAAAAGCTAGAGGATCAGGCACACATAACAGGAAAGGCACTGCAATGGATCAGAGAATACCTGACAGGGAGGCAACAACGAGTCATGGTACGTGACGAGGTGTCAGAGTGGGCGCCTGTGACAAGCGGGGTTCCACAGGGGTCAGTCCTAGGACCTGTGTTGTTCTTGGTATATGTGATTGACAGAACGGAAGGGATAGACTCAGAAGTGTCCTTGTTTGCGGACGATGTGAAGTTAATGAGAAGAATCAAATCGGATGAGGATCAGGCAGGACTACAAAGAGACCTGGACAGGCTACAAGCCTGGTCCAGCAACTGGCTCCTTGAGTTTAACCCTGCCAAATGCAAAGTCATGAAGATTGTGGAAGGGCAAAGAAGACCGCAGACACAATATAGTTTAGATGGCCAAAGTCTGCAAACCTCACTCAAGGAAAAAGATCTGGGGGGTGAGTATAACACCGAGCATATCTCCCGAGGCGCACATCAATCAGATAACTGCTGCAGCATACGGACGCCTGGCAAACCTACGGATAGCGTTCCGATACCTCAGTAAGGATTCGTTAAAGACTCTGTATACCATTTACGTGAGGCCCATACTGGAGTATGCAGCACCAGTTTGGAATCCACATCTAGTCAAGCACGTCAAGAAATTAGAGAAAGTACAGGAGGGTCAGGGGAGACATGATAACGACATATAAAATACTGCGCGGAATAGACGAGGTGGACAAAGACGGGATGTTCCAGAGATGGGACACAGACACAAGAGGACACAATTGGAAGTTGAAGACTCAGATGAATCAAAGGGATGTTAGGAAGTATTTCTTCAGTCATAGAGTAGTCAAGCCGTGGAATAGCCTAGAAAGTGACGTAGTGGAGGCGGGAACCATACATAGTTTTAAGGCGAGGTATGATAAAGCTCATGGAGCAGGGAGAGAGAGGACCTAGTAGCAATCAGTGAAGAGGCGGGGCCAGGAGCTATGAATCGACCCCTGCAGCCACAAATAGGTGAGTACAAATAGGTGAGTACACACACACACACACACACACACACACACACACACACACACACACACACACACACACACACACACACACACACAAGGGTTTTATTCAGCAAGCTCAGTAAATCTGATCAGGTTTCTTTCATATTTTCTTTAATCTTTTCCTGAAGGTTTCAGAAATTGGATTGAGTTGGCAGAGAACTTATCTTGTATCTGATAGTTTATGTTTTAACAGCATATGTTAACTTGTGTGTGCCTTGTCATGTTAACTTGTGTGTGCCTTGCCATGTTAACTTGTGTGTGCCTTGTCATGTTAACTTGTGTGTGCCTTGCCATGTTAACTTGTGTGTGCCTTGCCATGTTAACTTGTGTGTGCCTTGTCATGTTAACTTGTGTGTGCCTTGCCATGTTAACTTGTGTGTGCCTTGCCATGTTAACTTGTGTGTGCCTTGCCATGTTAACTTGTGTGTGCCTTGTCATGTTAACTTGTGTGTGCCTTGCCATGTTAACTTGTGTGTGCCTTGTCATGTTAACTTGTGTGTGCCTTGCCATGTTAACTTGTGTGTGCCTTGTCATGTTAACTTGTGTGTGCCTTGCCATGTTAACTTGTGTGTGCCTTGTCATGTTAACTTGTGTGTGCCTTGCCATGTTAACTTGTGTGTGCCTTGCCATGTTAACTTGTGTGTGCCTTGCCATGTTAACTTGTGTGTGCTTGTCATGTTAACTTGTGTGTGCCTTGCCATGTTAACTTGTGTGTGCCTTGTCATGTTAACTTGTGTGTGCCTTGCCATGTTAACTTGTGTGTGCCTTGCCATGTTAACTTGTATGTGCCTTGTCATGTTAACTTGTGTGTGCCTTGCCATGTTAACTTGTGTGTGCCTTCCCATGTTAACTTGTGTGTGCCTTGCCATGTTAACTTCTATGTGCCTTGCCATGTTAACTTGTGTGTGCCTTGCCATGTTAACTTGTATGTGCCTTGCCATGTTAACTTGTGTGTGCCTTGCCATGTTAACTTCAGTGTGCCTTGCCATGTTAACTTGTCTGTGCCTTGCCATGTTAACTTGTGCGTGCCTTGCCATGTTAACTTGTGTGTGCCTTGCCATGTTCACTTGTGTGTGCCTTCCCATGTTTACTTGTGTGTGCCTTGCCATGTTAACTTGAGTGTGGCTTGCCATGTTAACTTGTGTGTGCCTTGCCATGTTAACTTGTGTGTGCCTTGTCATGTTAACTTGTGCGTTCCTTCCCATGTTAACTTGTGTGTGCCTTGCCATGTTAACGTGTGTGCCTTGCCATGTTAACTTGTGTGTGCCTTGCCATGTTAACGTGTGTGCTTGCCATGTTAACTTGTGTGTGCCTTGCCATGTTAACTTGTATGTGCCTTGCCATGTTAACTTGTTTGTGCCTTGCCATGTTAACTTGTATGTGCCTTGCCATGTTAACTTGTGTGTGCCTTGCCATGTTAACTTGTGTGTGCCTTGCCATGTTAACTTGTGTGTGCCTTGCCATGTTAACTTTTATGTGCCTTGCCATGTTAACTTGTGTGTGCCTTGCCATGTTAACTTGTGTGTGCCTTGCCATGTTAACTTGTGTGTGCCTTGCCATATAAACTTGTGTGTGCCTTGCCATGTTAACTTGTATGTGCCTTGCCATGTTAACTTGTATGTGCCTTGCCATGTTAACTTGTGTGTGCCTTGTCATGTTAACTTGTGTGTGCCTTGCCATGTTAACTTGTGTATGCCTTGCCATGTTAACTTGTGTGTGCCTTGCCATGTTAACTTGTGTGTGCCTTGTCATGTTAACTTGTGTGTGCCTTATCATGTTAACTTGTATGTGCCTTGCCATGTTAACTTGTATGTGCCTTGCCATGTTAACTTGTGTGTACCTTGCCATGTTAACTTGTGTGTTCCTTGCTATGTTAACTTGTATGTGCCTTGCGATGTTAACTTGTCTGTGCCTTGCCATGTTAACTTGTATGTGCCTTGCCATGTTAACTTGTATGTGCCTTGCCATGTTAACTTGTGTGTGCTTTGCCATGTTAACTTGTCTGTGCCTTGCCATGTTAACTTGTATGTGCCTTGCCATGTTTACTTGTATGTGCCTTGCCATGTTAACGTGTCTGTGCCTTGCCATGTTAACTTGTATGTGCCTTGCCATGTTAATCTGTATGTGCCTTGCCATGTTAACTTGTCTGTGCCTTGCCATGTTAAAATGTGTGTGCCTTGCCAAGTTAACTTGTCTGTGCCTTGCCATGTTAACTTGTCTGTGCCTTGCCATGTTAACTTGTCTGTGCCTTGCCATGTTAACTTGTCTGTGCCTTGCCATGTTAACTTGTGTGTGCCTGCCATGTTAACTTGTGTGTGCCTTGCCATGTTAACTTGTGTGTGCCTTGCCATGTTAACTTGTGTGTGCCTTGCCATTTTAGCCTGTGTGTGCCTTGCCATGTTAACTTGTCTGTGCCTTGCCATGTTAACTTGTGTGTGCCTTGCCTTGTTAACCTGTGTGTGCCTTGGTATGTTAACTTGTGTGTGCCTTGCCATGTTAATTTGTATGTGCCTTGACACGTTAACTTGTGTGTGCTTTGCCATGTTAACTTGTGTGTGCCTTGCCATGTTAACTTGTGTGTGCCTTGCAATGTTAACTTGTATTTGCTTTGTCATGTTAACTTGTATGTGCCTTGCCATGTTAACTTGTGTGTGCCTTGCCATGTTAACTTGTGTGTGCCTTGCCATGTTAACTTGTGTGTGCCTTGCCATGCTAACTTGTGTGTTCCTTGTCATGTTAACTTGTATGTGCCTTGCCATGTTAACTTGTGTGTGCCTTGCCATGTTAAATTGTCTGTGCCTTGCCATGTTAACTTGTCTGTGCCTTGCCATGTTAACTTTTGTATGCCTTGCCATGTTAACTTGTATGTGCCTTGCCATGTTAACTTGTATGTGCCTTGTCATGTTAACTTGTCTGTGCTTTGCCATGTTAACTTGTCTGTGTCTAGCCATGTTAACATGTCTGTGCCTTGCCATGTTAACTTGTATGTGCCTTGCCATGTTAACTTGTGTGTGCCTTGCCATGTAAATGTGTGTGTGCCTTGCCATGTAAACCTGTGTGTACCTTGCCATGTTTGTAGATGAATGGTTCAGAGAACCGACATGTTGATAAATTAGACACATGTGCAACTCTTGGGTATCTTTATTGAGGAAACCTTTCGCCACACAGTGGCTTCATCAGTCCATACACAGGAGAAACTTGAAGAACAGGAGGAGAATGAGGTAATCAGTCCCTCAACCTTGAGTCGATGTGTTCAGTCCATCAATCTTGATTGATGTAAACCTGTTTGTACCTTGCCATGTAAACGTGTGTACCTTGACATGTAAACGTGTGTACCTTGCCATGTAAACCTGTGTGTACCTTGCCATATAAACCTGTGTGTACCTTGCTATGTAAACCTGTGTGTACCTTGCCATGTAAACCTGTGTGTGCCTTGCCATGTAAACCTGTGTGTACCTTGCCATGTAAACCTGTGTGTACCTTGCCATGTAAACCTGTGTGTACCTTGCCATGTCAACCTGTGTGTACCTTGCCATGTAAACCTGTGTGTACCTTGCCATGTAAACCTGTGCGTACCTTGCCATGTAAACCTGTGTGTACCTTGCCATGTAAACCTGTGTGTACCTTGCCATGTAAACCTGTGTGTACCTTGCCATGTCAACCTGTGTGTACGTTTCCATGTAAACCTGTGTGTACCTTGCCATGTTAACCTGTGTGTACCTTGCCATGTAAACTTGTGTGTATCTTGCCATGTAAACCTGTGTGTACCTTGCCATGTAAACCTGTGTGTACCTTGCCATGTAAACCTGTGTGTACCTTGCCATATAAACCTGTGTGTGCCTTGCCATGTAAACTTGTGTGTGCCTTGCCATGTAAACCTGTGTGTACCTTGCCATGTAAACCTGTGTGTACCTTGCCATGTAAACTTGTGTGCACCTTGCCATGTAAACCTGTGTGTATCTTTTAACCTGTGTGTACCTTGCCATGTAAACCTGTGTGTATCTTGCCATGTAAACTTGTGTGTATCTTGCCATTTAAACCTGTGTGTACCTTGGCATGTAAACCTGTGCGTATTTTGCCATGTAAACCTGTGTGTACCTTGCCATGTAAACCTGTGTGTACCTTGTCATGTAAACCTGTATGTACCTTGCATGTAAACCTGTGTGTACCTTTCCATGTAAACCTGTGTGTACCTTGCCATGTAAACCTGTGTGTACCTTGCTATGTAAACCTGTGTGTACCTTGCCATGTAAACCTGTGTGTACCTTGCTATGTAAACCTGTGTGTACCTTGCCATGTAAACCTGTGTGTACCTTGTCATGTAAACCTGTGTGTACCTTGCCACGTAAACCTGTGTGTACCTTGCTATGTAAACCTGTGTGTACCTTGCCATGTAAACCTGTGTGTACCTTGCCATGTAAACCTGTGTGTACCTTGCCATGGAAACCTGTGTGTACCTTGCCATGTAAACCTGTGTGTACCTTGCCATGTAAACCTGTGTGTACCTTGCCATGTAAACCTGTGTGTGCCTTGCCATGTAAACCTGTGTGTACCTTGCCATGTAAACCTGTGTGTTACTTGCCATGTAAACCTGTGTGTACCTTGCCATGTAAACCTGTGTGTACCTTGCCATGTAAACCTGTGTGTACCTTGCCATGTAAATCTGTGTGTACCTTGCCATGTAAACCTGTGTGTACCTTGCCATGTAAACCTGTGTGTACCTTGCCATGTAAACCTGTGTGTAACTTGCCATGTAAGCCTGTGTGTAACTTGCCATGTAAACCTGTGTGTACCGTGCCATGTAAACCTGTGTGTACCTTGCCATGTAAACCTGTGTGTACCTTGCCATGTAAACCTGTGTGTACCTTGCCATGTAAACCTGTGTGTACCGTGCCATGTAAACCTGTGTGTACCTTGCCATGTAAACCTGTGTGTACCTTGCCATGTAAACCTGTGTGTACCTTGCCATGTAAACCTGTGTGTAACTTGCCATGTAAACCTGTGTGTACCGTGCCATGTAAACCTGTGTGTACCTTGCCATGTAAACCTGTGTGTACCTTTGCCATGTAAAATTGTGTGTACCGTGCCATGTAAACCTGTGTGTACCTTGCCATGTAAACCTGTGTGTACCGTGCCATGTAAACCTGTGTGTACCTTGCTATGTAAACCTGTGTGTACCTTGCCATGTAAACCTGTGTGTACCGTGCCATGTAAACCTGTGTGTACCTTGCTATGTAAACCTGTGTGTACCTTGCTATGTAAACCTGTGTGTACCTTGCGATGTAAACCTGTGTGTACCTTGCCATGTAAACCTGTGTGTACCTTGCTATGTAAACCTGTGTGTAACTTGCCATGTAAACCTGTGTGTACCTTGCCATGTAAACCTGTGTGTACCTTGCCATGTAAACCTGTGTGTACCTTGCCATGTAAACCTCTGTGTACCTTGCTATGTAAACCTGTGTGTAACTTGCCATGTAAACCTGTGTGTACCTTGCCATGTAAACCTGTGTGTACCTTGCCATGTAAACCTGTGTGTACCTTGCGATGTAAACCTGTGTGTACCTTGCCATGTAAACCTGTGTGTAACTTGCCATGTAAACCTGTGTGTACCTTGCCATGTAAACCTGTGTGTACCTTGCCATGTAAACCTGTGTGTACCTTGCCATGTAAACTGTGTGTACCTTGCCATGTAAACCTGTGTGTTACCGTGCCATGTAAACCTGTGTGTACCTTGCCATGTAAACCTGTGTGTACCTTGCCATGTAAACCTGTGTGTACCTTGCCATGTAAATCTGTGTGTACCTTGCCATGTAAACCTGTGTGTACCGTGCCATGTAAACCTGTGTGTACCTTGCCATGTAAACCTGTGTGTACCTTGCCATGTAAACCTGTGTGTACCGTGCCATGTAAACCTGTGTGTACCTTGCCATGTAAACCTGTGTGTACCTTGCCATGTAAACCTGTGTGTACCTTGCCATGTAAACCTGTGTGTACCTTGCCATGTAAACCTGTGTGTACCTTGCCATGTAAACCTGTGTGTACCGTGCCATGTAAACCTGTGTGTACCTTGCCATGTAAACCTGTGTGTACCTTGCCATGTAAACCTGTGTGTACCTTGCCATGTAAACCTGTGTGTACCTTGCCATGTAAACCTGTGTGTACCGTGCCATGTAAACCTGTGTGTACCTTGCCATGTAAACCTGTGTGTACCTTGCCATGTAAACCTGTGTGTACCTTGCCATGTAAACCTGTGTGTAACTTGCCATGTAAGCCTGTGTGTAACTTGCCATGTAAACCTGTGTGTACCTTGCCATGTAAACCTGTGTGTAACTTGCCATGTAAGCCTGTGTGTAACTTGCCATGTAAACCTGTGTGTACCTTGCCATGTAAACCTGTGTGTACCTTGCCATGTAAACCTGTGTGTAACTTGCCATGTAAGCCTGTGTGTAATTTGCCATGTAAACCTGTGTGTACCTTGCCATGTAAACCTGTGTGTACCTTGCCATGTAAACCTGTGTGTACCTTGCCATGTAAACCTGTGTGTACTGTGCCATGTAAACCTGTGTGTACCTTGCCATGTAAACCTGTGTGTACCGTGCCATGTGAACCTTGCTGTTCCAGCCTCTTAACTTAAAAATGTTTTAAAATTGTTTAAACTAGGAATGTCAGTCGTGTAAATATATGATTTAAAAAAGTTGAAGAAACAGATGAAACTTGGAATGAGAGAGAAAGTAACATGCGAATGAGAAATGAGAAAATCCTAATATTGGAAAATGAAAAATAAAATGAGAAATGTAAGAAATTGAGAGAAAAACGAGATGAAGACAAATCAGCCTAAGCCGATTTGTCTTTATCTCTTCCTTTTTGTCTTTCTCCATTTCTTGCATTTCTCATTTTATCTTTTATTTTCCATGTTAGGATTTTCTCATTTCTTATTTGCATGTTTCTTTCTCATTCCAACTTTCATCAGTTTTTCCTTCTTTTTCAAATCATATATTTCCTCATGATCTACACCTCTCATCTTTCATAACTAGTTTTCTGTCTCACCTGCATCTCTCCGCTCTTCTCAGTCTCATTTTCTCTAGTATCAAACTCTCACTAGTTTCACTGCTCTTCCTTGCGGTCCTTAATTTCGCTTATGTTGTGCCTCTCCGCTGTCTTTGAAACAATATTTGCAGACTTCAGTTCACTAATTAAATACGTCTGCAGTTGCTCATGCACACCACCCGTGATGTCCATACTATAAAAACTGACTAGCCAGTTAGTGGCATCCACTTCCGGTATGCTAGTTATGTAGGGAATGAGAGCTTTCCTTCCCTTTTTAATGCCTCTGGAATTTTACCTAGTAAAACACACGAACTCGGTATTCCCTTCAAGGAATACCGAGTTCGCATGTTGGCGGTGGTCTGTATTTTTTACCTCTGTGAACAAGAAACTCGGTGGTTCCGGCCCAGGTGCTGCATGTGTCGGCAGGTTTTCCATTTTTTTCGTATTTGTGTTTATGTCAGATACGTATTTTGTACGGCAGGCAGAGGTGATAAAAACTATTTCGATACTTCACTCTATGTTCATTTAGTGGATTTCGAAACATTGATTCTCTCTGGTTTTTCATAATGAACCTCCTAAGAGGTGGGCAAATTCGATTTTGTGTATGTTTAGAAATATTTCGGATATTTTTTTCAATTTCCTGGGCGGCTTTTTGATCCCTTTATGCATGTTCCGTCTGGTAGGAATATTTTGGATTCTGCTCTCGATCGGTAATCTCTTATCTCGTAACATTTATTGTTTTTAAGCAATACAGTAACTCTTCTGCACATTCTTCTAATGTTCTCCCTCAACATTTTATCTTATATAGGAGGAATATATTTGATAAAAAAATGTATTTAGCGTTTCTATGTACTGGTGAGGCTGTTTAACGGTCTACCTGGAGGGCATTCCAGGGATCAACGCCCCCGCGGCCCGGTCCACGACCAGGCCTCCCGGTGGATCAGGGCCTGATCAACGAGGCTGTTACTGCTGGCCGCACGCAATCCAACGTACGAACCACAGCCCGGCTGATCCGGCACCGTCTTTAGGTATCTGTCCAGCTCCCTCTTGAAGACAACCAGGGGTCTTCCCGTAATGCCCCTTATTGCTGGTGGGAGGCTGTTGAACAGTCTTGGACCCTAGACACTTATTGCGTTTTCTCTTAGTGTACCAGTGACGCCCTTACTTTTCACTGGGGGTATGTTGCATCGTCTGCCAAGTCTTTTGCTTTCGTATGGAGTGATTGCTGTGTGCATATTAGGGACCAGTCCCTCCAGAATCTTCCAGGTGTAGATTATGATGTATCTCGCCTGCGCTCTAGTGAGTACAAGTCAAGTGCTTCCAAGCGTTCCCAGTAGTTAAGGAGTTTGATGGAACTTATACGTGCAGTAAAGGTTCTCTGTGCATTCTCTAGCTCTGCAATTTCACCTGCCTTGAATGGGGATGTTAATGTACAGCAGTATTCCAGCCTAGAAAGAATAAGTGATTTAAAAAGGATCATCATTGGCTTAGTATCTCTTGTCCTGAATGTTCTCAGTATCCATCCTATCAGTTTCCTCGCAGATGTGATAGTGGCATTGTTGTGGTCCTTGAAGGTGAGATCTTCGGACATTACCACACCCAGGTCCTTCACATTACTTTTCCGCTCTATTGTGGTGCTCAGAACTGTTTCTTAGAGAGTTTCTGACAGCTCTTTGTTTATTATGTACTGGTCAATTATCAAATTGCCGACTTTAAATTTTATGAAAATACTTCACGTTGGCTGTTTCTGGGGGTTTACTGCCACTGAATTTATGCTTCTTCGCATATTGATGAGGTTGTGATCAGTGTATATTATATTTCATATTATTATGTCATGATGATTAAGTCTAGTGTATTTTCATTTCTAGTAGGTTCTGTTATATGTTGGCTCAAAGCAAACTTTTTCACAGAGCTCCAGTGGCTATCTGACATGCCTGGTGGGCTAGTTTTCCAAGTACTGTTTCTAGTACACCGCAGCTCTTTAACATCTTCCATTTCATATTTAGAAATCTGAAATTTTCAAGGAGGATAATAATTGGTGTAGGATTTTCAAGATTTTCATGGCAGGTATTTGTCTTCTTTATCTGTTCGTGAAGTCCTCAGTCATTGCTGACTGGATGGTTTTTATACAAAGATAATTACCAGATTCCCGTTCTCCACTTAATACCTAATATTTCTACTGTATCATTTGACGAATTCATCATTTCTGTAAAACAAAATTAGTTACGTAGAGTCCTACTTCTCTCTATAATTTATTTACTCATATCTGTGTACTATAGTTTTACGTCAGCACCTCTCTGTCCAAAACATGTCTTGTATGTATTTACCTGGAGTTTACCTGGAGAAGGTTTCGGGGGTCAACGCCCCAGCGGCCCGGTCTGAGACCAGGCCTCGTGGTGTAACAGGGTCTGATCAACCAGGCTGTTACTGCTGGCCTCACATAGACCGACATACGAACCACAGCCCGGCTGATTTAGATAAACACAGCTCCCAACATTGCATTTGCTTCTGCGAGGAGTCTGCTTATATAGTTAACTTTATTTTTTATCTGTTTCTAAACTCTGAATGCTTACAAATGGAAGGAAGATTTTTCGATTTGGAAGTGGAAGGTACTTCCAGCACCCCACCAACACCGCCATTCATCCTCCATCACTCATCCCTATCCGGTTACTCTACCAACACTCATTCGTCACTTCACTACTCATCATCCACCACTCTTCGCTAAGTTTTCAAAATGTTTCGTAAGAGTCATTAATTATGACAAGTTGGTGGGGGACGGAAGCGGTCAGCGCACACCTTTCCCACCCGTAGAGGCCGAAAAACTTGTGAAATGTTGAGATTGTCTAGGGAGCACAGCGTTTTGCGACTGTCTGGGACGTACAGTGTATCGTGACTGAGAGAGACAGTGTATTGTGATTGAGACAGACAATGTGTTGCGACAGGAACAGTGTGTTACAACTGAGAGACCGAGTGTGTTGTGACTGAGGGATATAGTGTGTTGTGACTGAGCGCCGTACTGTGCTGTGACTGAGACAGTGTGTTGTGACTGAGGGCCATACTGTGTTGTGACTGAGACAGTGTGGTGTGACTGAGGGCCATACTGTGTTGTGACTGAGACAGTGTGTTGTGACTGAGGGCCATACTGTGTTGTGACTGAGACAGTGTGGTGTGACTGAGGGCCATACTGTGTTGTGACTGAGACAGTGTGGTGTGACTGAGGGCCATACTGTGCTGTGACTGAGACAGTGTGTTGTGACTGAGGGCCATACTGTGTTGTGACTGAGACAGTGTGGTGTGACTGAGGGCCATACTGTGTTGTGACTGAGACAGTGTGGTGTGACTGAGGGCCATACTGTGCTGTGACTGAGACAGTGTGTTGTGACTGAGGGCCATACTGTGTTGTGACTGAGACAGTGTGGTGTGACTGAGGGCCATACTGTGTTGTGACTGAGACAGTGTGGTGTGACTGAGGGCCATACTGTGCTGTGACTGAGACAGTGTGTTGTGACTGAGGGCCATACTGTGTTGTGACTGAGACAGTGTGGTGTGACTGAGGGCCATACTGTGTTGTGACTGAGACAGTGTGGTGTGACTGAGGGCCATACTGTGCTGTGACTGAGACAGTGTGTTGTGACTGAGGGCCATACTGTGTTGTGACTGAGACAGTGTGGTGTGACTGAGGGCCATACTGTGCTGTGACTGAGACAGTGTGTTGTGACTGAGGGCCATACTGTGTTGTGACTGAGACAGTGTGGTGTGACTGAGGGCCATACTGTGCTGTGACTGAGACAGTGTGGTGTGACTGAGGCCATACTGTGTTGTGACTGAGACAGTGTGGTGTGACTGAGGGCCATACTGTGTTGTGACTGAGACAGTGTGTTGTGACTGAGGGCCATACTGTGTTGTGACTGAGACAGTGTGTTGTGACTGAGGGCCATACTGTGTTGTGACTGAGACAGTGTGGTGTGACTGAGGGCCATACTGTGCTGTGACTGAGACAGTGTGGTGTGACTGAGGGCCATACTGTGTTGTGACTGAGACAGTGTGGTGTGACTGAGGGCCATACTGTGCTGTGACTGAGACAGTGTGTTGTGACTGAGGGATATAGTGTGTTGTGACTGAGCGCCATACTGTGCTGTGACTGTGAGACTGTGTTGTGACTGAGGGGCATACTGTGCTGTGACTGAGAGACAGTGTGTTGTGGCTGAGGGACATACTGTGCTGTGACTGTGAGACTGTGTTGTGACTGAGGGCCATACTGTGCTGTGACTGTGAGACTGTGTTGTGACTGAGGGGCATACTGTGCTGTGACTGAGAGACAGTGTGTTGTGGCTGAGGGACATACTGTGCTGTGACTGTGAGACTGTGTTGTGACTGAGGGCCATACTGTGCTGTGACTGTGAGACTGTGTTGTGACTGAGGGCATACTGTGCTGTGACTGAGAGACAGTGTGTTGTGGCTGAGGGACATACTGTGCTGTGACTGTGAGACTGTGTTGTGACTGAGGGCCATACTGTGCTGTGACTGTGAGACTGTGTTGTGACTGAGGGCATACTGTGCTGTGACTGAGAGACAGTGTGTTGTGGCTGAGGGACATACTGTGCTGTGACTGTGAGACTGTGTTGTGACTGAGGGCCATACTGTGCTGTGACTGTGAGACTGTGTTGTGACTGAGGGCCATACTGTGCTGTGACTGAGAGACAGTGTGTTGTGGCTGAGGGACATACTGTGCTGTGACTGTGAGACTGTGTTGTGACTGAGGGCCATACTGTGCTGTGACTGTGAGACTGTGTTGTGACTGAGGGCCATACTGTGCTGTGACTGAGAGACAGTGTGTTGTGGCTGAGGGACATACTGTGCTGTGACTGAGAGACAGTGTGTTGTGACTGAGGGACATACTGTGCTGTGACTGTGAGACTGTGTTGTGACTGAGGGACATACTGTGCTGTGACTGAGAGACAGTGTGTTGTGACTGAGGGCCATACTGTGCTGTGACTGAGAGAGACGGTGTGCTGTGACTGAGAGAGTTTTTTGTGACCAACGGACACATCTGGTGGAGCTTTGTCAGGAAATAGAAGAGTATATACTGACAGGGGTCTCAGTCAGATGATAACTCGTTATGGGGTGATCAACGCTTTCACCCCATTTCTGAAAAAATGATCACTACGTGGTAGATTTCTAAGATGGTTTCAGAAACTCTCTGAAGGACTCATTATTATAATAATATTACGTCCGTGGGAGAAATTCTAAACTTGTAAGGGCTATACAGCCCCTGGAGAATAAGAGGCAATCAAGTTCGATTGAAGGAAGGGAATGATAGGCTCTGTTCCTTGGATCAGGAGCATCGACGTCCATTTTGAGAGGTAGTTTCTTTATAAAGGTTCGCAAGAAAGAAGCTCTTTGTATCAGTTCTCTGCACATTGAAAAAAAGTTTTCCTTCTCAACAGTCAAGTTGCCCTGAATATCTGTAAAGTATTGACATAGGATAACAGTAGTCACCTAGCAACCAGCACACTCATCAAAGACCTCACCGGGAGTAAAATAAGAGAACCTTGAACCAGTCAACACAGGGGTTTACACAATCCCTTGTGGAGGCTGTAACAACATATGTTGGGCAAACAACATGAAACTCAAAAACACGTCTAAGCTTGCACATCTACACATACATATGTGACATCTTGAAAAGCCCATGTGTACAGCACCGAAATACTACCAGCCACTTAATTAACTGGAGCGGACACATGCAGATGAAAATGCGTTGAAGCATCGTTAATCTCTATTTCAGACATAATTACACAAAAGATAAAGCTTCAGTTTCGAAATGTTAGCATGAATCCCCCTGGAAATGATAAGCCTCACCGTCACCAGACACAGTATCATCTACTACTGCATCTATCATGGGCCAGTAGGCCTACTGCACTGCTTATATTTTTACTTCTTAACATAGCCCCCACCTCCTGCACCTCACCATTTATTTATTTATTTATTTATTTATTAATTTGAGCATACATACAGAGGTACAAAAAATACAGATAAGAGCAGCATGCCAAAGCCACTTATATGCATAGCATTACGGGCTGGCTTAAAATTAACTTAAGATTAACTAAGCAATGATGAAGTCAGTGATAAAACATTAATGTAAACAGATAACTATAAAGCACAAATGAGTATTACAAAGACAGGTCATATGGTTGCATGCATTGCTGTACATTCAGTAGAATGGAGTATTCTGTTAGGTAGTGTATTTAAAAAAATAATAAAGTTAGATTGGGTTTTAGGTTTAACATTTATGTGATATAATTGTGAGAAACATTTAAGATATACAATTTATAAGGTTCAGTTATTCAGTATTTATTTGGTTTTGGGTGAGTAAGTGATCTTTGAGAAGAGACTTGAATTTATAAACAGGTAGTGTTTCTTTTATATTTACAGGTAATGAATTCCAGATTTTAGGGCCTTTTATGTGCATTGAGTTTTTGCATAGTGTGAGATGGACACGAGGAACATCAAAGAGTGATCTGTGCCTTGTGTTATGGTCATGTGTTCTGTTGAGGTTGGCAAGGAGATGTTTGAGGGGAGGGTTAATATCAGAGTTAAGTGTTCTATGTATGTAATAGGTGCAGTATAAGTATGGATGTTTTGTATGGTGAGTAGGTTTAGTGTTTTGAATATTGGTGGAGTGTGCTGCCTGTAGTGAGAATTTGTTATCATTCTAACTGCAGCCTTTTGTTGGGTAATTAGTGGTCTGAGATGGTTAATTGTTGTTGAGCCCCATGCACAAATTCCATAGGTGAGATAGGGGTAAATAAGAGAGTGATATAGGGCCAGGAGGGCTGACTGCGGAGCATAGTACCGTATCTTCGATAGTATGCCTACAGTCTTGGAAATTTTCTTAGAAATTTGTTGTATATGTGTATGAAATTTGAGTCTATTATCAAGGTGGATTCCTAAGAATTTTCCCTCTGTTAGCTTTGTGATAGGTGATCCATTTATCATTATGTTAAGAGGGACATCTGTAACTCTGTTACCAAACTGAATGAAGTAGGTTTTGTCAATGTTTAGTGTAAGTTTGTTAGTCCTCATCCAGGTAGATATTTTCTGTAATTCGGTATTTACAGTATTGGCTAGCGTGACTGGGCTCGGGTGAGAGAAGACGTATGTAGTGTCATCTGCAAATAGTGTGGGTTTGAGTAATTGCGAAGCCATGATCCCTTATATAGCCTATGTGTCCTTGTATTGTTTGTACTGGCTTCATAAAACTGCTATAGAGCTAAACATAGCCATAATCTCTGTTTCATTGTTTCTGTGTACTTTTACCTAACACATTATTGATAATTTTACCAATATTTATGCGATATATGTTGCCTTCTGCTGCAGTGTTTGATGCCGGCAGTGGTCGACGGGAGAGCAGAGTGGGGAGAAAGCATTCTACTATAATAACTTTGTCTCAACCATCTATGCGATAGTCCTTAATCAAAACAGAAGTAGATAGTGTTGACTCTAGAGCCTTCTACTATCTGCCTTCGCCATGTACTTTCTCCCTCCCTCTCTTTTTTCTCCTCTTTCCCTTCCTGCCTTTCTCCCCCTCTCTCCTCTTCCGTCTCCCCCTTTCCCCCGTCTTCCTTTCTCCCACTCTCTCTCCCTGCCCCTTCTTTCTCCCTGCTATCTCTCTCCTGTCTCTCCCTGTTATCTGCTTGCTCGACTGCTTCATTAGGGAGGGTGGTAGTTGGCGGTTGTTATGAGGCTCATCACAACACCTGCAGTGCCTGCCACTCCCTCCTTCCTCGAATTGATTGCTGTTTGTATCTGTCACAGACTAGTTCTCTGCTAGGAGAGAGAGGGAGAGAGAGAGAGAGAGAGAGAGAGAGAGAGAGAGAGAGAGAGAGAAGAGAGAGAGAGAGAGAGAGAGAGCAGAGAGACAGAGAGAGAGAGAGAGAGAAAGATAGAGAGAGGGGTACATAATCATCAGGCTCAGCTGCAACCTAATTATCAAAGTCAGCAGCAAAACATACAAAGACATCAGTTGTTGAATCAACAGCGAAACAATAGAGGTGCTCCGAGCAGAAGACCACCTTCTCAAACACTGAGACAGTGCTCCAGCTGTTACTGAGCGGGGCACACTGCTGACAACTACCTGCGAGACATCAAGCGTAATTACTGTGAAAAAATATAGAGGAGCGTTGTCGAAACATAAACAAACTGGGAAAACAGTATCACCGGTTCCTTAGATTTAATTTCTGAACAAACCAACAGGATCTCAGATTTGACGAACACTCATATACGTCACACACCCAGCTATTCCTGTATCATCTCCGTAGGTGGTCTTGTACCTTATAAATGCTCACAGAGTTACATCCAGTGTGCTACCTGCCTCAAGAGCAATTACCTTACATACCTAGTGTGTGCTAATATTAGAAGCTTCATTACCAATGTCCTGACATGATCACTATTGTTGAGACGTTTTGGAAGACGGGATTCCAGATATTATTATATTATAATTATGGGGGAGAGCTAAACCCATAGGGTTATACAGCGCATGTGGGGGGGATGGAAGGTATTCAGGCTCAATTCAAGGAACCGGAGCATAGATTCAGTTCCCTAGATCAAGAGCCCCTCACCAGCGTCAAGAAACCTCCCTTGAGGGAACGGGATTCCAGAGAATTTAGCTAAAGTTGCTGGGCTACACCTCATGGATGCAGCGAGACAGGCACGTGTGTTTTACTAAAAGTATACACGCCCAGCTCACTGATGTTGTCACTCCTAATTACCTTCAGATGGTGATCTTCAGGTTATGCATAACGCCTAGCGACTCGCTATTTGCGTGTACAATGTACAGACGTCAATGGCAGCAAATAGACTCAATTAACTTCCTGACAGGAAATTTAGACTTCCTTCTATTTCAACACAACTGCAAACATTAAAATTGCTAACTTGAGCTATTCACAGTGTTTGACATGAAAACGTAGATTTTTCTACCTATATGTGTGGCTCATCCCTCGACCGCGTATGGCAGTCACTTGCAAACCGTTTGTTCATGTTGACTCGTCTGTTCACAACGCTCTTTTTACACCACTGAAGATGCTAACAGAATGAGGCGAAGAAAAATCTCGCATAACTTTACTGCAGGAGAAAGGTAACTGGCTGATCTTTGCTTGAAGCTGCCGCATCTGAATGGAATAGACTTCTCCACGGTGATGTTAACAACCATATCGTCAATCTCCAACACCTCATTATCGAGGCTTTCAGTTCAGCCACCCCTGCTAGTACATGTGGAACTACTGATATGCCACTACCTATACATACGCCTACACCTGAATATGGGGATGAGCATGTTATTTTTCCCAATACACACATCTACAGTCAGACGAACACCACACTTGTAGCCCCCCTGGAAGCTGGAGATAAGTCAGATGTACAGGACCTACCTACAATGAATGATGAGGCAGTCTTGCCACAGGCACCATCAGAGAACACTAGTGTAACCATGGTACCTGTTAAGGTGATAGGTGTTACAGAAAGAACTACCTCAGAAGTGCCTTCCTCTGGAGAGGCATTGGATTCGCCTGACCTTCCTCAAATTATAACAAATTTGCAGGAAAAAATAAAGCATCTTGAACAGATGCTGACAAGCTTAATAAATATATGTAGTCAGGATGATGCTCCTGAGTACGGTAATGAGATCAAAAGTGCAGCAATCTCCGTTCAATTTTAAGCAGTTTGTAAGAAAGAAGCCGTGACTCTTGGCTTCATAAGTTGCCTTGGAACTGGCTGCCAATATGCCGAGAAATGCTTTAACAGAAAGGTCCTGAAGATAAAGACTTACAAACTATGCTATTTGCTTTTAAGTGTCTGCACACTGTAGCCAAAGCATAATAGTCTTACCATCTTAGGAGCAAGAGATTGCAATAACTCACTACAATGGATACATTACAAATCTTTTCATGGAACATTGCTTCCATCAGGAAGCAGTTGCCTGACTTACATCATATTAGTGCAACCAAGAATATTGATGTCATCTGTTTGCAGGAATGTAGACTGAAAGATGGAGCAGCTCCACCAAAGTTGCCTGGATATGCAGCTTATAACTTAAGGTCAACCAACTGTTGTGTGATGTATGTCAGAAAGAACTTGCCACATTCACTGCTTGCCCTGCAGAGTCGAGTAAACATGCAGTATCATGGTGTCAAAGTATATGCAGGCGATTTTTCCCTAAACAATCTTCATGGCCCAGCGAACCAGCTTCGACCTGATGCCTTACAGATCGTATCAATAGTGAACCTACGCTCATTCTTGGAGACTTAATGCCAGACATAAGAATATTGGTGGGTCTATAACAAACACCAATGGAACTAAACTAGTGAAATTGCTAAATGAGCATGATAATGTTCGAATTGTGGGCACTACTGAGCCTACTCACATATATGGTGGCATACTAGATCTGTGCCTTGGATTTAATACCTCATATACGATGCATGACTCTGTCATAGTTGATGATTTTCTATCTGATCACTTCCCTAGACTCACAACTGTCAATCTTGATTACAGCTCCAGTAATCAAGGAGCTAAATACAGAAGGAGGAAACTTATTCTCAACCCAGAGCCCAGAAACAGCTTTATTAACCACTTGGATCAATGGTATAAGAATTACGAGCCCATTGACACACAACAATTCAATGATGATTTAGTTGCCACTATTGAGACTGTCCTCACAGATCAAGTGGGCAGGAAAAGAAAACATAGACCTTCCACTATAACTGACAATAAAAACCAATGTGAATACTATAATGATCCACAGCTACGCAATCTAACACATGCAGCAGCTAGGAGGATTGGTAAAGCATATCGTGAATGTAGAACCCCAGACCTGCTCAGAACGTTCCAAGCTGCACTAACAAATGCAAGGAATAGAAAGCAAGAACTTAAGCAACAGGAATGGGAACAATTTGTTAGTGGATTAAATAGGTCCACCCCGTTAAGTTTGGCTTGGAAAGGTATAAATAAAATAACCAGGAAAAAGACTGGCAATGTTGCTCATCCCTTCCCTCTTGAAAAAGCAAATGACCTCATAAATGAGTGGTCCAAAACATCCAGGCATGAAAACCTTCCATCTCATATTAAAACAAATTTAGAGAGTACTTCTGAAGAAATGTTGAAACTGATTAATTTTATGAGCCAAAATATTGATGAGAGCGACTGCCTCTTCACCGAGTATGAATTAAATAATGCATTAACTAAAGGTCGATCAACTGCTCCTGGAGAGGATGGTATAACCCATGATATTCTCAGAACTCTAAGGCAAGTGCCTAATAACCCTTTGTTGGCACTGTATAATCTCAGTTACATTGAGGGACTTCTTCCTACTTCCTGGACCAGTAGTCTCATTGTGCCTATCCCTAAGCCCCAACAGCCTGATACATTTAGACCGATCTCCTTAACCAGTTGTCTTTGTAAAACTTTTGAAAGAATGATACTTAACAGACTGTACCACAGAATCAGACATCAACTTTCCCCCTACCTCTATGGGTTCATGAAAGGTAAAAGTGTGCAGAACTGTATTTCCACCTTTCTCACTGCACACACATCTACTAGTTTTACCACATTTCTTGATCTAAAATCTGCATATCATGTCGCGAACACTACCGTTATACTACATGAACTAGCTAAAATGAATATTGGTGGTAGCCTGTTCTGCTGGATAATAGGATACCTGTCAAATAGAGTATCCTCTGTCCTCTACCAAGGCTTTAGAAGTGAGTCTAAAGAAATGTCGACTAGGTACACCGCAGGGAGGAGTTCTCAGTCCCATGCTATTTAATATTCTGATTAATGCTCTCCTAAATGCTCTACCTGCCTCACCTAAACATATAGCTATAAGGTATGCTGATGACATCATGATCCATACAACAGGGAATAAGAAGATGAGTACCATTCTTAATGAAGTTCAATCGATTTGTAATCGACTAAGTCTCATAATATCATCCTCTAAAACAAAGATATTAACAAGCAAACGACATCCCCCACCCATTTACTTGCAGGGTGAAAACATTAGCTAAGTTAAAACTTACAGATATCTTGTAGATGCACCCTTTAACAAATCCACTATACCACAACTAAACAAGAAATGCAAAGATAGGCTAAATGCTCTCAAAGCTGTTGTTGGCTACAACCCCAACTATGGTGCTAATGTGAGAATCGTGAGAATGATGTACATAGCCTATGTTAGGTCCTTAATTGATTATGCTGACCCCATGTTGATATTAGCTAGAGAAAGTTCCCTCCGATCTTTGGAGTTAATGCAGAATGAAGCTCTCAGAATTATTCTTGGTTGTCCCAAATCTACAAAGGTTCTTAATATGAGGAAGGAGCTAGGTATTTCTAATATCAGTGATAGGATTCTTGAAATTAACACTGTATTTGGTATTAGAATGTTAAGAAATGATCCAGACACTGTCACAATGAACCTTAGTAAGTGTCTAGAATTAAATACACACAGATCTAAATGGATTGTGAAAACGTGCAATTGCATTAAGTTTTATAACCTGCATGAACTGTATCACTGTAGACAACAAGAGCATTTCACCCCTCCATGGAAGATGTGTTCATTTAATATCACATACCTGCAAGTCCCTCCCAAGAAGCTCAGTGCTAGTAATCCCTTCCTTAAATCACTTGTTAAAGCACCTGCTCAAGAAGAAATTTCTCGCCTAGCTGGTAGTAATAAGTTATCACAAGTAATATACACTGATGGATCTAAACAGGAGTCTTCTGGCAGGGCTGCATCTGCTCTTGTTGCCACTTCCCTAGTTAAGAACGATAATAAACTTGTTGAACTAGGCGTAAGAATTAACAACTGGGCGTCTACATTGCAAACTGAACTGTTTGCAATCCTAATGGCGCTAAAGCTAACCTATGACACTGAGCTTGACTCTATCATCATTACTGATTCTATGTCATCACTGAAGGGTCTTAACTCATATAATGACTCCAACAACATGCTCATTGGAGAAGCCAGGTATAGATACTCAAAAATCAGGGACAAAGGAATTAATGTACAATTGCTATGGATCCCATCACACATTGGATTCCTCCTTCATGATAAAGTTGATATGTTAGCCAAGAAGAGTACCCAGAAGGAGAATGTAGAATATAACTTTGGTATATGTGTGTCTAGCATTTGGAATAATATTAGGAGAGAAGTAAATAATGAAAATGATTGTTATAGGAATGCAGTTAGAAGCCTGAGTAGATCTATAACCCACTATGATAACATGAACATAGATAAGTATGTTTATGGAGGAACGTATAATGTGAACAGACTGACTGATGTTGTAGTGGCCAGGCTTAAGCTTGGTTACAAGTACTTCTGGCAGTTTGGGAGACACACAGATGATGATCAAACTAAGTGTAAATTATGTGATCAGGCATATGGTCACTGTCTTGAACACTATGTGCTTAATTGTCCACTTATTGAGGAATAGAGATAGACAATATAATAACCTATGTGACATGTCAAGATATCTTATTAATGAAAATAAGATACCAGATATACTAAGCAAATTTCCTAAATTTGCTTGTAATAGATAATTGAACAATAGATATGTAGATATAAATCCATATGTATTCCTGTTAACCCTTTGGGGCCTAGTTCC
Organism: Cherax quadricarinatus; assembly: GCF_026875155.1. Lineage (NCBI taxonomy): Eukaryota > Metazoa > Arthropoda > Malacostraca > Decapoda > Parastacidae > Cherax > Cherax quadricarinatus. The sequence goes on along the minus strand of NC_069443.1, from coordinate 31,646,830 downwards.
TAGGCCTTTTGTGTATCCATATGCTCTTGCGCTACCGTCCACAGGATGGATATGATATGGGGTGCACAATAAACTAGCCACTTCGGTGCCAAAATCTAAATCCTTGGCTGGTTATCGGTGCCGGGAGGCCGCTGCTATCAGCGGTGGTGAAAGAAGCGTCCCGGGACTATTTTAAGCCTCCACTGGTAAGCCTGTCGGCGAATGTAAGAAGTCCAAAAACTGGACCATCTCAGAATGAAAGGCTAACAAAAAAAGAAAACTAGCATCAGGAAGATTGGGCTCCAAAACCTATTGGTCCATAGCCGCAGACCGTGAAGGATATTCACCTGATGAAACCATTCCACCTCTAAATCCACAGGGTGGAATTGTCGCTTCCAGGAGTCTAGAAAAAGCTGACCTTGCTGACCATTTTGCTCACAAGATGCAAGTCCCTGGTCTAGTTAGGGAATCTCCTGTGCTAGCCGAATGAACTGTGGCAAAGTTGTCGGAGGTGACAGTAAGACAGGATGATGTTTATCTCATTAAATTTCTGGATCAAGAAAAAATGCCGTGGGCTCAAATTAGGTGAACTTAAGATAGCTGAGTAGATGTGCTGATCAGTTAGCATCACCTCTCATTATCTATCAACTCCACCTTTAAGTCCTATTGTTTTGATAAAGCCACTGGATAATAATAATATGTTCTACAAGTACATGTACAAGGTATACAGTCCTAACTGACATCAATGACGTACTGCTATACAGAAAGCTGCTTGTTGTGCAGAGCATTTCGGGCAAATTAAGTCAGTTTTGTCCCAGGATGCGACCCACACCAGTCCACTAACTCCCAGGTACCCATTTTACTGATGGGGAACATAGACAACCGGTGTAAAGGAAGACGCCCAATGTTTCTACCCTCGCCGGGAGTCGAACCTGGACCCTCGTCGTGTGAAGCGAGAGCTTTAGCCACCAGGCCACGGGGCACGAAACTACTACACAATAAAGATAACTATAAGTTACGTGTCCAATTCATCACAAAAAAAGAGCCGCGCGATAATTAATTACAGATCAGTGTGTCACTCCTGTCAGTCTCTGGTAAAATTCTTGAGAAAATCATACTGCCAACAACTACATAATGTGACTATCACTCTTCTTTGTGACCGTCAATGACGTCAGAAAAAGTCAGTCTACCGCCGAAATTGTATTAGAGACAGTTTTGTTCTGAAATTTTTTTCATATATCACACATTCTACCAGAACTTTTGCACATGATTTATCACACTTTCTGAAGCAGAATGAACGCCAACTACATCTGTTACTTGATAACTAAGGCGGTATGAAGCCTTGAGAGTATTTTTATTGTTACGCACAATTTTACAAAACACACTTTTCTTCTTATGGAACTTGACTGATTTTCTTTTGAAATACCACTTTTATCTTTCATGTCAGTGTTTGCTTATAATATATCTTCGTAATATGGCAGGATTCAGACAACAGTTACTCAACACTTGTTCACATCCAACACAGTTAATTTGACTCGTCTTTATTAGCGGTCTCTGATAACCTAAGTTGATACAGTCCGTATAATACTCGTGCTGGAACTTAGTCTTATGTGTTTTGGCATTAGTTTAGATGGCCTCTTCAAACATGACGAAGTAGATTCATCAGCATTAGCACTAGGATTAGTTTGTCTTTTATCGTTTCCACCTTCTTCAGTCCTCACTAAGTTTCCCAGTTTGTAGACAACGATCCAGTTTAAGGTCGTGGTATTTTTGTATTATTTATATGTAGTTTGTACCCACCAGCAACAAAAGACTAAAATAACGATACCAGAAATAATAACTAAATTTATTTTGGTCATTGAGCGATCCGAGAAAAGTATCCCTTTAGTAAAGAAGCCTAGCGAAAATATAATTGCAAGGTGCAGCATGAATTTCTAATGCAGTTAAGTATTAGCATTGAAGATTTGAAGTGAATCAGATTTGGTATTCACAAGTTATCACATGGATACTAATATTTCAATTTCTTCAATAAATATAGCAAATTAGGACATCCAGTCTGAAACTAATTCAAATTTTCCAGTAAGAAACACCTCTACGTGCCTATAGTTCTGCTTCTATGTATTGCATTGCAGGTGGTTAGGTGAGGCAAGATTTGTCAGGAAACAGGACAGTTGTTACCTGACGCGGGTCTCAGTTATTTGATGACCCGCCTCGGGAACTTTTCATCTGACCGAGGCCTTCCGCTGTCTTACCGGTCCACCCCATTAAAAATTACGGTTATTGTAGTATATTACTGCAGGCGGGATTGATCATCCATATGTTCTGAGCAGCTTATTAGGAAAACTAGGATACTGGTGACCACCGCAGAGAGTTTAGCTAAATGGTCAAGTGCGGTCATACCGTTAAGCTCTTGGGAGTTAGCGTGGGCTGTTACTCATACCATGGCTTGTTGTAGTGCTTTAGAATCCCAGGTTCATGTGAAGGAGATTCTACTTCTTCAGGAGGAAAATAGGAAGCTGAAGCTTCGCATAGATGAGTTTGGGAGTGAGTGTGAGAAGGATTTAGCTGGTAAGGTAAGAATGGTCACCAGCAGTGATAGTGGCAGCCGCTTTATTAAACTGGTGTGAGGTGCCCTCCCGCGACACCTTCTTCAAACAATATGGGGTAAGGTGCCCTCGCACAAGACCTTCAAACAACCTGGGGTGAGGTGCCCTCCAACCAGACCTTCTTCAAACAACCTGTTAAGTAGCAAGTGGTTCACAGTTCAGGAAGAAGGAAGATGAGGAGAGTAAATAGAGAAGATGTGAAGGTAGGAAATCGATTCTCTGTTCTCCAAGACGAGCGTACTTCAGTGGTTAGTGAGGTTGAAGGTACCACTGATTTCCCTGCTAGTCAAGGTAAGAATATTTTAATAGTAGGCGATTCTCAGGTAAGATATATGGACCGTGCATTTTGTAACAGAGACAGAAAGGTCAGACAGAGAGTGTGTCTTCCTGGAGCTGGTGTTGGCGACATAGTCAGCAGGTTGGATAATATTATGGCAGGTAATGGGAACAAGCCCATTATCTGTCTTAGTGCTGGGGGTAATGACATTGGGAAGGGCAGGAGAGAGGAGCTGCTGGATAAGTACAGGTCAGCCATAGAAGTAGTTAGGTCTAAGGGAGGGATCCCAGTCATATGTAGCATCTTGCCTAGAAAGGGAGTGGGCAATGAATGGATGTCTAGGGCAATTGGTATAAATTGCTGGCTAGACAGGTACTGCAAGGAACTTGCAATCCCATTCATTGATAACTGGGACCTATTCTTTGGCAAACGTGATATGTATGCAAGGAATGGGGTTCATCTCTCTGGGGATGGAGTGGTTGCATTAGCCAATTCAGTTGAGAGGGTAATTGATGACTTGTCTAGGAATTTAAACTGATAGATTATAGAGGTATGGGTGTTTGTGGGAAACATCAGGCTGCAGCATTAGGGTTAAAAACAGCAGTTATTACCGGGATACCTCAGGGATATGTTTAAAAGATAATATTCAAAATAAAGTTGCTAGTAATGGCAAATCAATTGATCAACAAACAAAGAGAGATAGTAGAGGGCAACGAGTGACTAGCTCTCTTAAGGTTTATTATACAAATAGTAGGAGTCTAAGAAATAAGATAGATGAGCTAAAATTACTTGCAAGTGTAGGTAATATAGATATTATTGGTATAACAGAGACCTGGTTCAACTTGAAAGATAGAGAAATGCCTTCTGAATGCAACATACAGGGTTATAAACTATTCCACACTGATAGGGTCAACAGGAAGGGTGGTGGTGTGGCGATATATGTCAGAGAAAATTTAAATTGTTGTCTTAGACATGATATAAGATTAGAAACATCGAACACAGAATCGGTTTGGCTTCAGTTTCTCGAGGGTCGTGACAAGTTAATTTTGGGTGTGATTTATAGGCCCCAAACCTTGGTAGGGAGTGCAATAAGCTGTTATGGGACGAAATTCATAAGGCATCTAGATATGAAAATGTTGTGATAATGAGAGATTTTAACTTTAGACAAATTGATTGGAACAATATGACAGGAAATCTAGAGTCTAGTGACTTTCTTGATACGGTTCAGGATTGCTTTTTAGAACAGGTTGTGACAGAACCAACTAGAGGAAACAATATGCTTGACTTGGTTCTTGCCAACAAAGATTCACTAATTAATAATCTTGAGGTTAATGATGAGTTTGGGGAAAATGATCACAAATCACTTAGTTTCAATATATCATGGAATTACCCAGATAACTGCAATCAAATCTCTGTCCCAGATTTTCGCTTGGCCGACTTCATGGGACTGAAAAATTAACCATACCCCCGGCCGGGATTGAACCCGCGGTCATAGAGTTTGGTTTGTTTGCAATCGTGTCATTACGATTTCTTGAGTCACTGAAAAATTACTTGGGTGGGCTAAATTGGGATGTCCTGACTATGGGTCAGGTAGGTGATCTTGGTTGCCAATATGACGTTTTTCAGAGCATAGTTCTAGCTGCCCAGACAACTTTTGTTCCGAGTAGGGAAATTAGATCTAACAAAAATGATCCCAAATGGATGAACAATAGATTAAAACATCTTATTGGTAAAAAGAGAGGCATATATAGGCGTATCAAAAGAGGGGATGGGCAGTTAAGAAATCAATATATTCAATTAAAGAGAGAAATAAAATAAGGAATAAGAAAAGCTAAAAGAGATTATGAGGTTAAGGTCGCAAGGGATTCAAAGACTAACCCAAAAGGGTTCTTTCAGGTATACAGAAGTAAGATTAGGGACAAGATTGGCCCGCTTAAGAGTAACTCTGGTCAGATCACTGACAGTGATAAGGATATGTGTGAAATTCTAAATACCTACTTCCTCTCAGTTTTCACCCAGGAAAATACTAGCCATATTCCTGAAATAATAGATTACGTAGAACAGGAAGGTAATAAACTATGTACGATTGCGGTAACTAGTGACATGGTCCTCAGACAAATAGAGAAACTAAAACCTAACAAATCCCCAGGCCCTGATGAACTGTTTGCAAGGGTGTTAAAGGGATGTAAAGAGGAACTTAGCATACCTTTGGCTAATCTCTTCAACATATCACTACAAACTGGCATAGTGCCTGATAAGTGGAAAATGGCAAATGTAATACCTATTTACAAGGCAGGTGACAGGTCCTTGGCTTCGAACTATAGACCAATAAGCCTTAGCTCCATAGTGGGAAAATTTATGGAATCAATAATTGCTGAAGCAATTCGTAGCCATCTTGACAGGCACAGATTGATTAATGATTCTCAACACGGTTTTACAAAGGGGCGTTCCTGTCTTACGAATTTACTAACTTTTTTCACTAAGGTGTTTGAGGAGGTAGATCATGGTAATGAATATGATGACTCACGAAATCGTAATGACACGATTGCAAACAAACCATACCCCGGCCGGGATTGAACCCGCGGTCATAGAGTCTCAAAACTCCAGCCCGTCGCGTTAGCCACTAGACCAGCTAGCCACAATAAGATTCGTCCAACTAGGTATATTTCTACACCATAGGAAGGTTAGCACAGGCACCACTGTGACCACAAATGCAAGTTTTTACAGACGAATCTCCAGCTAGCGTGGCCGTGACGAACTCTAGCTCAAGTCCCTTCACTGCCGTCAACATGACTCACGAAATCGTAATGACACGATTGCAAACAAACCATACCCCGGCCACGGCCACGCTAGCTGGAGATTCGTCTGTAAAAACTTGCATTTGTGGTCACAGTGGTGCCTGTGCTAACCTTCCTATGGTGTAGAAATATACCTAGTTGGACGAATCTTATTGTGGCTAGCTGGTTCTAGTGGCTAACGCGACGGGCTGGAGTTTTGAGACTCTATGACCGCGGGTTCAATCCCGGCCGGGGTATGGTTTGGGTTGGAATGAATATGATATTGTGTATATGGACTTCAGTAAGGCTTTCGATAGAGTTCCACACCAGAAGCTATTGAGGAAACTTAGGGCACACGGAACAGGAGAAATTTTTTCCTGGGTAGAGGCATGGCTGACAAATAGACAGCAGAGAGTTTGCATAAATGGGAAGAAATCAGAATGGGGGCACGTCACAAGCGGTGTTCCTCAGGGGTCAGTGTTGGGCCCGTTGTTGTTCACAATTTACATAAACGACATAGATGAGGGAATAAATAGCGACATAAGCAAATTTGCTGATGACACCAAAATAGGCCGTCCAATTCATTCTAATGAGGACATTAGAGCACTCCAGGATGATTTGATTAGACTGACGCAATGGTCAGAGAAGTGGCAGATGCAGTTTAATATTGACAAATGCAAAGTTCTAAATGTTGGACAATTAAATAACCATGCCACATATAAACTAAATAATGTAGATCTTAATACTACCGATTGCGAAAAGGATTTAGGAGTTCTGGTTAGCAGTAACCTAAAACCAAGACAACAGTGCATGAGTGTTCGCAATAAAGCTAACAGAATTCTTGGCTTCATATCTAGAAGTATAAATAATAGAAGTCCTCAGGTTGTTCTTCAACTCTATATATCCTTGGTTAGGCTTCATTTAGACTATGCTGCTCAGTTCTGGTCACCGTATTACAGATTGGATATAAATGCTCTGGAAAACGTACAAAGGAGGATGACAAAGATGATCCCATGTATCAGAAATCTTCCCTATGAGGATAGACTGAAGGCCCTGAATCTGCACTCTCTCGAAAGGCGTAGAATTAGGGGGGATATGATCGAGGTGTATAAATGGAAAACAGGAATAAATAAAGGGGATGTAAATAGTGTGCTGAAAATTTCCAGCCAAGACAGGACTCGCAGCAATGGTTTCAAGTTGGAAAAATTCAGATTCAGGAATGATATAGGAAAGTACTGGTTTGGTAATAGAGTTGTGGATGAGTGGAACAAACTCCCGAGTACAGTTATTGAGGCTAAAACGTTGTGTAGTTTTAAAAATAGGTTAGATAAATACATGAGTGGGTGTGGGTGGGTGTGAGTTGGACCTGATTAGCTTGTGCTGCTGGGTCTGGTACAGTGCTCCATCCTTGAGTGGGGATGACCAGACTGAGTGGGTCATTGGGATAATCCGGGGGGTGGGTCATTGGTCTAATCCGGGGGGGGGACATGGACCTGCTCCGCATGGGTCAGTAGGCCTGTTGCAGTGTTCCTTCTTTCTTATGTTCTTATGTTCTTAACTCACACATTGAGGGCGCAGGATCGATCCCGGCACGGATGAAACGTTGGGCATTTTTCCTTACACCTGCTGTCCCTGTTCACCTAGCAGTAAGCAGGCACCTGGGTGTTAGCCGACTATTGTGGGTCGCATCCTGGGGAACAATATTAACCTGAGTTGTCCGAAATGCTCTGCATTACCAGGGTTTTCTATATAATGTAGTATGTCAGTGATGTTAAGTCTGTAATAGTTGTATCATGCGCTTGTAAAAATAATATTATTATTAATTGGCACCCACAACTTCAGTGCTCCACTACTCTGAGATGAAGCTTTTACCCGTATATTACATCTCATACCATTATTTACCATTGTTTAGTATTTGCTTTACATTGCATCTCCAAATTTATCATTGTACTTGAGTATATGAAATTTATTTAATATCTTAAATAATATTGTTAGGTCCCCCTCGAAGCCTCCTTTTTCTGGGAGAACGTGCGTGTACTCACCTAGTTGTACTCACCTAGTTGAGGTTGCAGGGGTCGATTCCAAGCTCCTGGCCCCGCCTCTTCACTGGTCGCTACTAGGTCACTCTCCCTGAACCGTGAGCTTTATCATACCTCTGCTTAAAGCTATGCGTAGATCCTGCCTCCACTACATCGCTTCCCAAACTATTCCACTTCCTGACTACTCTGTGGCTGAAGAAATACTTCCTAACATCCCTGTGATTCATCTGTGTCTTCAACTTCCAACTGTTTCCCGTTGTTGCTGTGTCCCATCTGTGTGTGTGTGTGTGAGAGAGAGAGAGAGAGAGAGAGAGAGAGAGAGAGAGCGGAGATCCAGCTTAGATCTGCTGAAGATGATCACAGAGATCGAATTATACAGCTCCTCAAATTGTTTTTGTATCCAGTAGCTTTACTCGTACATATATACATACATATATGCATACAACATGATCGGAGACATGATCGAAGTATATAAGTGGAAGATGGGTATTAACAAATGGGATATAAATAAGGTCTTGAGGATATCTCTCCAAGAGAGAACCCGCAATAATGGATTCAAATTAGACAAGTTTAGATTTAGAAAGGATATAGAAAAGTATTAGTTTGGAAATAGGGTAGTTGATGAGTGGAACAGTCTGCCTAGTAGGGTTATTGAGGCTTAAACCTCAGGTAGTTTCAAATTTAGGTTGGATAAATACACGAGTGAGAGGGATTGGATTTGAGAGGGATTTGCACATGAATAAATAGAATTATCAAAGCTTGTTGCTTGGGTAGCATTGAAAATTGGGTTGGGCAAATATTCTGTTAGTGATGGATTGTGAAGGACCTGCCTAGTATGGGCCAACAGGGCTGCTGCAGTGTTCTCCTTTCTTATGTTCTTATAAAGAAAAAGGTAAAGAAACAAAGAAGACTTAAGAGAAGGAAACACAAGCAGTAAATGAGTGACAAAATAATAGGGAATAGGCTAAAAGAGAGTGAGGCGAGTGAGATAGTGTTGGGAAGGTGAGGGGAAGAAGAGAGGGGAAACCCAGAGTGATGAAGTAAGACAATTCTTGTGTAATACATGATTGAGGGGAGGTAAAGGTTAGGGGTCAAGAGAGAGAGAGAGAAAATTCACGAGAAAAAAAAATAATTCTGGATATATAAAATAAATTACAGGAAGGGGAGAGATGACAGAAAGGTTAATTATTAGAGAAAGACGGTGAAAATCATGACAAGCAGATTATTTTAGAGTGATTAATAAATTATTAATCAGCAGGTAAACACCAGCAGATAGCATGGAAACTCCCTCATAATTAAATATAATGGTATACAATACCGACAAGTTGATAAGGAAGACACATGTGCAACCGTAGGTAACTTTATTCCGAAGCGTTTCACCCACACAGTAGGCTTCTTCAGTCGAGTACAGAGGAGGCAGTAGAGATGTAAAGACGATATAGTCACTCCATCACCATTGATAATGTAGTTTTGAGGTGGTCAGTCCCTCAGCCTGAGGGACTGACCCTCAAAACTACGCCTTCAAGGATGGTGGACTGACTACATCGTCTTTACATCTCTACTCTCAAGGGAGGTTCCTTGATGCTGGTGAGGGGCTCCTGATACAAGGAATTGGATCTGTGCTCCAGTTCCCTGTATTGAGCCTGGCTGCCTTCCATAACCCCCCCACACACACACGTGCTGTATAATCCTATGGGTTTAGCACTCCCCCATGATTATAATAATAATTTACATCTCTACTACCTTCTCTGTACTCAACTGAAGAAGCCTACTGTGTGGGTGAAACGTTCATAAATGTGTAACTTATGGCTATATATGAACGATGCATAACTGTCTCAAAATCAAGTGGGTTAAATATATTGGTTACGTTTTGATTCTGTCAATTTCAAATCCATTGATTGTGATGAAAACGCACTCTTGACGTCACTGAGTGTATTGACGCTGGTATATTGACGTCACTTCCAGGTAAGCTGTTGACGAATGTTGTTATGTTCACTGAACTCACGAAATACACTAATAAATCGTTTTAGTCGGCCAGAGTTTGTTGTAAATCCTCATGCTTAAATATATATCTCTGTTAAATATGTATACAATATAAACTTACGGAGCGTAGCTGGTCGTTCAGTGACAAGTGAAATCGTTATAACACGATCATGAGCAGCTCACTTGGAGTATACCTAGAGAGGGTTTCGGGGGTCAACTCCCCCGCGGCCCGGTCTGTGACCAGGCTTCAGTCACAGAGTAGATGGTGGGTTCAGACTCATGTTAAGCAAGTTCTGAAATTGGTGTGAGATTCGTCTGTAAAAACCTACATTCTGGTCACAGTGGGGGCCTGTCTAACCTTCCTAGTGTACCTGACTTAAGAAATCGTAATGACACGATTGCAAATAAACCATACCCCCGGCCGGGATTGAACCCGCGGTCATAGAGTCTCAAAATCAGCCGTGCGTTAGTCCACTAGACAGCTAGCCACAATAAGATTCATCCAACTAGGTATATTTCTACACATAGGAAGGTTAGCACAGGCACCTCTGTGACCACAAATGCAAGTTTTACAGACGAATCTCCAGCTAGCGTGGCCGTGACAAACTCTAGCTCAGTGAGGGCAGTGAAGGGACTTGAGCTAGATTTTCGTCACGGCCACGCTAGCTGGAGATTCGTCTGTAAAAACTTGCATTTGTGGTCACAGAGGTGCCTGTGCTAACCTTCCTATGGTGTAGAAATATACCTAGTTGGATGAATCTTATTGTGGCTAGTGGTCTAGTGGCTAACGCGACGGGCTGGAGTTTTGAGACTCTATGACCGCGGGTTCAATCCCGGCCGGGGGTATGGTTTCCTAGTGTATATATAAATATACCTAGTTGAATGTATCTTATTACGCCGGTATGGTACACCACTAGTATAGGTCTTTGTCACTGACAAGTATTGGACAAGTACTGGAACTAAGTACAGGTAACCGAACCCAAGTACAGGTAACTGAACCTAAGTACAGGTAACTGAACCTAAGTATAGGTAACTGAACCTAAGTACAGGTAACTGAACCTAAGTATAGGTAACTGAACCTAAGTACAGGTAACTGAACCTAAGTATAGGTAACTGAACCTAAGTATAGGTAACTGAACCTAAGTATAGGTAACTGAACCTAAGTACAGGCAACAGGACCTAAGTACAGGTAACAGGACCTAAGTACAGGTAACTGGACCTAGGTACAGGTAACTGAACCTAAGTACAGGTAACTGGACCTAAGTACAGTTAACTGAACCTAAGTACAGGTAACAGGACCTGAGTACAAGCAACAGGACCTAAGTACAGGTAACAGGACCTAGGTGCAGGTAACACCTTGGTCTATATATATTAATTAATCCTGGCAAAGCTAATGGAGAAAAATTATCCAGCGCTCCTTGGAAAAAGAAAGTTTAAAATGTTTTTGAAGTTGAGAATTCATTATAATTATTTTTATTATTAGTTTATTACTGTTTAATATTATTGTTATTATTATTATTATTATTATTATTATTATTATTATTGTTATTATTATTATTATTATTATTATTATTATTATTATTATTATTATTATTATTATTATTGTTATTATTATTATTATATTATTATTATTATTATTTATTATTATTATTATATTATTATTATTACTGCTTTTATCAGCCGATATACTGTGCGACAATCCTCGTCATGGCAATCTAAGAGTAGCAGTCATTGTTACTGACAACCTTTTAATATAGTCACTAATAATTGCGAGAGAGGTCTTGTAGGTTTAGCGACTTCCTTTTTTTTATTATAATAATAATTAGCGAAATTTTCTGAAAGTTTGCGCTGTATAGCCCTTGTGGCTTAGCGCTTCTTTTTGATTATAATAATAATCTGAAAGTTTGCTTGGAGACTAGTGCAAGCGTACAATGCTACTCTGTTACTTTCATTAGGATCGCCTGAAAAAATCTATGGCAAGACTTTTGCCATAATAATAGAAAACTGATTATAGTGTAAGTGTTGTAACTCTGTCTGTCTGATAGTTGAAGTTAGAACAAAGAAATATTAGTCTTTATTAAATGGAAAATTTTCACCAGTAGCACCATCCTACACCAGTGTAGGATGGTGCTACTGCTTGTGGTACTTGTGTCTTTCACTTCAGTTATTGTGGCCACCAGTGTAGGATAGTGGTGGTTGTACTTTCACTCTCAGTTATATAGCCACCAGTGTGGATAGTGGTGTTGTATCTTTCACTCTTCAGTTATTATAGCCACCAGTGTAGGATAGTGGTGCTGTTGTATCTTTCACTCTTCAGTTATTATAGCCACCAGTGTAGGATAGTGGTGCTGTTGTATCTTTCACTCTTCAGTTATTATAGCCACCAGTGTAGGATGGTGATGCTGTTGTATCTTTCACTCTTCAGTTATTATAGCCACCAGTGTAGGATAGTGGTGCTGTTGTATCTTTCACTCTTCAGTTATTGTGGCCACCAGTGTGGATGGTGATGCTGTTGTATCTATTCACTCTTCAGTTATTGTGGCACCAGTGTAGGATGGTGATGCTGTTGTATCTTTCACTCTTCAGTTATTGTGGCCACCAGTGTAGGATGTGCTACTGCTTGTGTACTTGTGTCTTTCACTTCAGTATTTGTGGCCACCAGTGTAGGATAGTGGTGCTGTTGATCTTTCACTCTTCAGTTATTGTGGCCACCAGTGTAGGATGGTGATGCTGTTGTATCTTTCACTCTTCAGTTATTGTGGCCACCAGTGTAGGATGGTGATGCTGTTGTATCTTTCACTTCAGTTATTGTGGCCACCAGTTGTAGGATGGTGATGCTGTTGTATCTTTCACTCTTCAGTTATTATAGCCACCAGTGTAGGATAGTGGTGCTGTTGTATCTTTCACTCTTCAGTTATTATAGCCACCAGTGTAGGATAGTGGTGCTGTTGTATCTTTCACTCTTCAGTTATTGTGGCCACCAGTGTAGGATGGTGATGCTGTTGTATCTTTCACTCTTCAGTTATTGTGGCCACCAGTGTAGGATGGTGATGCTGTTGTATCTTTCACTCTTCATTATTGTGGCCACCAGTGTTAGGATGGTGATGCTGTTGTATCTTCACTCTTCAGTTATTATAGCCACCAGTGTATGATAGTGGTGCTGTTGTATCTTTCATCTTCAGTTATTATAGCCACTAGTGTATTGGATAGTGGTGCTGTTGTACTTTCACTCTTCAGTTATTGTGGCCACCAGTGTAGGATGGTGATGCTGTTGTATCTTTCACTCTTCAGTTATTGTGGCCACCAGTGTAGGATGGTGATGCTGTTGTATCTTTCACTCTTCAGTTATTATAGCCACCAGTGTAGGATAGTGGTGCTGTTGTATCTTTCACTCTTCAGTTATTGTGGCCACCAGTGTAGGATGGTGATGCTGTTGTATCTTTCACTCTTCAGTTATTGTGGCCACCAGTGTAGGATGGTGATGCTGTTGTATCTTTCACTCTTCAGTTATTGTGGCCACCAGTGTAGGATGGTGATGCTGTTGTATCTTTCACTCTTCAGTTATTGTGGCCACCAGTGTAGGATGGTGATGCTGTTGTATCTTTCACTCTTCAGTTATTGTGGCCACCAGTGTAGGATGGTGCTACTGCTTGTGGTACTTGTGTCTTTCACTTCAGTTATTGTGGCCACCAGTGTAGGATAGTGGTGCTGTTGTATCTTTCACTCTTCAGTTATTATAGCCACCAGTGTAGGATAGTGGTGCTGTTGTATCTTTCACTCTTCAGTTATTATAGCCACCAGTGTAGGATAGTGGTGCTGTTGTATCTTTCACTCTTCAGTTATTGTGGCCACCAGTGTAGGATGGTGATGCTGTTGTATCTTTCACTCTTCAGTTATTGTGGCCACCAGTGTAGGATGGTGATGCTGTTGTATCTTTCACTCTTCAGTTATTGTGGCCACCAGTGTAGGATGGTGATGCTGTTGTATCTTTCACTCTTCAGTTATTATAGCCACCAGTGTAGGATAGTGGTGCTGTTGTATCTTTCACTCTTCAGTTATTATAGCCACCAGTGTAGGATAGTGATGCTGTTGTATCTTTCCTCTTCAGTTATTATAGCCACCAGTGTAGGATAGTGGTGCTGTTGTATCTTTCACTCTTCAGTTATTATAGCCACCAGTGTAGGATGGTGATGCTGTTGTATCTTTCACTCTTCAGTTATTATAGCCACCAGTGTAGGATGGTGGTGCTGTTGTATCTTTCACTCTTCAGTTATTATAGCCACCAGTGTAGGATGGTGATGCTGTTGTATCTTTCACTCTTCAGTTATTATAGCCACCAGTGTAGGATAGTGGTGCTGTTGTATCTTTCACTCTTCAGTTATTATAGCCACCAGTGTAGGATAGTGGGTGCTGTTGTATCTTTCACTCTTCAGTTATTATAGCCACCAGTGTAGGATGGTGGTGCTGTTGTATCTTTCACTCTTACTCTTGCTTCCACCCGCAGCATCTTATCATTTCTTTTATTTTATTCTGCTCTCAGTATTCATCACTTAAAAACTAAATTTGCCCATAACATAGCTTAGAAAAGTAACAATGAGAGATATACGAAAACGTTCATTTTTTTTGGTTGAATTATACCATATAAATAAAATATGACAATGTATATATTATTTTTTCTCAACCGAACGAGCCCACGAGGTATTCCCCTCAAGAATCTCAATAGTCATTCATGGCCCCTTATATAACGTGTGTCAGGGTCATGTTGGAGTATATACCACTACTGTGCAACACACACCTGATAAATCATGTTAAGAAACTGGAGAAAGTGTAGAGGTATATAGTGACGCTAGTTCGAGAGCTAAGGAAAATGTACCATGAACAGAAGCTAAAGAAACTGAGCCTGACCACATTAAGGGCAGAATAACCACGGGAAATGTAATAACATACAAATGCTCAGAACATTTGATAGGGTTGACCTATGATAGATTGCTTGTGAAGCGCGAAGGAGGTACCCGGGGTCATAGTTGGAAGTTTGATGACACAAATGAGTCACAGGAATGTCAGGAAGTACTTCTTCAGCACTACTCACCTCAAAGAAAAAAGAGAGACAATACCGTGACTGGAACAATACACAAATAACCCGCACATGTGAGAGAGGAGAACCTTCAGTCGACGTCGTCATAATTATTATTATTACAATAAAAAAGAAGCGCTAAGCCACAAGGGCTATACAGCGCTGCGACGTCGTCATAAGCTTCTCCTTCTCCTCTCCTATGTGAGGGTTGTGTACTAATCACCTTGATTTGATCAGGATGTGGAATGACCTAGACGAAGAAGCAGTGGAGGCAGGCTCTATACATAGTTTTAAGAACGGGTATGACAGGGTGCACGAAGCTAGGAAGGAGCGAATATGACAAGTAGCAAGCAGAGAGGTGAATCCAGGAGCTAAGGTTCGACTCCTGTAACCACATGCAGTGGTTAAGTACGTACATATAGGTAAAGTGCACACAGGCGCGAGCTAAGGAGTGGACGACTGGTTTTCATCAGCATTCTTGTGTAGTTCATAGAAGATGGAGTACACCACCTTCCTCCAAGATCAATAATAATGTTGGCCAGCACGAGTGAGCTCTGACTTGGTATAATCTACAGAGCTCTGTTCTTCTGCTCTGCTATCTTGGATCCTTAATATTTCTCTATCTCTCTCTCTCTCTCTCTCTCTCTCTCTCTCTCTCTCTCTCTCTCTCTCTCTCTCTCTCTCTCTCTTACACATACACATTGGTTTAGTATTTGAAACGTTTGGTGCTCATACAGTCACGTTACCGCACTCTAGGTTACATAATTTATAGCTAATTATTTCTAGTTTCACTTATCCAAGTTGCTAATGTCAATATCATAGTATAGTGGATGGTGGGTATAAGACAAACTAGGAGTGCGGAACACGCGACACAACCACCCTTCTTACTAGGTGAGCCTTCTTACTAAATTAGATGCCGTCTAGTACTGACTTAGAAAGATGCACCCTTCAAATTGATTCACTGTTGCAATCATTGCCCCCACACTCCTTCATGTTCCACTGCTTCAGTCACTGCCCCCACACTCCATGCTAACTCACTGCTGCAATCGTCACTCCCACACTAGGTAGAGTCAATAGTGGTTTTAGCCGGAATCTTTTATAACTATGAGAAACATGGCTAGTCGTGGCTCACTCAGCCTTACAGCTAATAGTGTCGACGTCTGCACCATACCATATACCGGGTGACGACCACTAGTATACACTTATTGTAACTTCCCGGAACTAACTAACCTGAATCTCACAACATAAATATACCTGTAGGTTACACAGCCTTAATAACACCTGTGTAAACCACATCACTAATGTACACTGTTAATCAACATTAACATTACATTCGTAATTAACATTATGTTGTCTTATAAAGATTTTGTGCGCAAGTAGTGTCCTGTTACAATGATGACCATAGTGTTCTGTTACCATGATGACCTTAGTGTTCTGTTACCATGATGACCATAGTGTCCTGTTACCATGATGACCATAGTGTCCTGTTACCATGATGACCATAGTGTTCTGTTACCATGATGACCATAGTGTCCTGTTACAATGATGACCATAGTGTTCTGTTACCATGATGACCTTAGTGTCCTGTTACCATGATGACCATAGTGTCCTTTTTACCATGATGACCATAGTGTTCTGTTACCATGATGACCATAGTGTTCTGTTACCATGATGACCTTAGTGTTCTGTTACCATGATGACCATAGTGTCCTGTTACCATGATGACCATAGTGTTCTGTTACCATGATGACCATAGTGTTCTGTTACCATGATGACCTTAGTGTTCTGTTACCATGATGACCATAGTGTCCTGTTACCATGATGACCATAGTGTTCTGTTACCATGATGACCATAGTGTTCTGTTACCATGATGACCATAGTGTCCTGTTACCATGATGACCATAGTGTTCTGTTACCATGATGACCATAGTGTTCTGTTATCATGATGACCATAGTGTTCTGTTACCAATTTGACCATAGTGTTCTGTTACCATGATGACCATAGTGTCCTGTTACCATGATGACCATAGTGTCCTGTTACAATGATGACCATAGTGTTCTGTTACCATGATGACCATAGTGTTCTGTTACCATGATGACCATAGTGTCCTGTTACCATGATGACCATAGTGTCCTGTTACAATGATGACCATAGTGTTCTGTTACCATGATGACCATAGTGTCCTGTTACCATGATGACCATAGTGTCCTGTTACCATGATGACCATAGTGTCCTGTTACAATGATGACCATAGTGTTCTGTTACCATGATGACCATAGTGTCCTGTTACCATGATGACCATAGTGTCCTGTTACCATGATGACCTTAGTGTTCTGTTACCATGATGACCATAGTGTCCTGTTACCATGATGACCATAGTGTTCTGTTACCATGATGACCATAGTGTCCTGTTACCATGATGACCATAGTGTCCTGTTACAATGATGACCATAGTGTTGTTACCTTGATGACCATAGTGTTCTGTTACCATGATGACCATAGTGTCCTGTTACCATGATGACCATAGTGTCCTGTTACAATGATGACCATAGTGTTGTTACCATGATGACCATAGTGTTCTGTTACCATGATGACCATAGTGTTCTGTTACCATGATGACCATAGTGTTCTGTTACCATGATGACCATAGTGTTCTGTTACCATG
This sequence comes from Cherax quadricarinatus, assembly GCF_026875155.1. Lineage (NCBI taxonomy): Eukaryota > Metazoa > Arthropoda > Malacostraca > Decapoda > Parastacidae > Cherax > Cherax quadricarinatus. The sequence goes on along the minus strand of NC_069443.1, from coordinate 31,629,428 downwards.
ATGACCATAGTGTTCTGTTACCATGATGACCATAGTGTTCTGTTACCATGATGACCTTAGTGTTCTGTTACCATGATGACCATAGTGTCCTGTTACCATGATGACCATAGTGTTCTGTTACCATGATGACCATAGTGTCCTGTTACCATGATGACCATAGTGTTCTGTTACCATGATGACCATAGTGTTCTGTTACCATGATGACCATAGTGTCCTGTTACAATGATGACCATAGTGTTCTGTTACCATGATGACCATAGTGTTCTGTTACCATGATGACCATAGTGTCCTGTTACAATGATGACCATAGTGTTCTGTTACCATGATGACCTTAGTGTTCTGTTACCATGATGACCATAGTGTCCTGTTACCATGATGACCATAGTGTCATGTTACCATGATGGCCATAGTGTTCTGTTACCATGACCATAATGTCCTGTTACCATGATGACCATGGTGTTCTGTTACCATGATGACCTTAGTGTTCTGTTACCATGATGACCATAGTGTCCTGTTACCATGATGACCATACTGTCTTGTTACCATGATGACCATAGTGTTCTGTTACCATGATGACCATAGTGTCCTGTTACCATGATGACCATAGTGTCCTGTTACCATGATGACCATAGTGTTCTGTTACCATGACCATAGTGTCCTGTTACAATGATGACCATAGTGTTCTGTTACCATGATGACCATAGTGTTCTGTTACTATGATGACCTTAGTGTTCTGTTACCATGATGACCATAGTGTCCTGTTACCATGATGACCATAGTGTCCTGTTACCATGACCATAGTGTCCTGTTACCATGATGACCATAGTGTTCTGTTACCATGATGACCATAGTGTTCTGTTACCATGATGACCTTAGTGTTCTGTTACCATGATGACATTAGTGTTCTGTTACCATGATGACCATAGTGTCCTGTTACCATGATGACCATAGTGTCCTGTTACCATGATGACCATAGTGTTCTGTTACCATGATGACCTTAGTGTTCTGTTACCATGATGACCATAGTGTTGTTACCATGATGACCATAGTGTTGTTACCATGATGACCATAGTTTTGTTACCATGATGACCATAGTGTTGTTACCATGATGACCATAGTGTTGTTACCATGATGACCATAGTGTCCTGTTACCATGATGACCATAGTGTTCTGTTACCATGATGACCATAGTGTTCTGTTACCATGATGACCATAGTGTTCTGTTACCATGATGACCTTAGTTTTCTGTTACCATGATGACCATAGTGTCCTGTTACCATGATGACCATAGTGTCCTGTTACCATGATGACCATAGTGTTCTGTTACCATGATGACCATAGTGTCCTGTTACCATGATGACCATAGTGTCCTGTTACCATGATGACCATAGTGTTGTTACCATGATGACCATAGTGTCCTGTTACCATGATGACCATAGTGTTCTGTTACCATGATGACCATAGTGTTCTGTTACCATGATGACCATAGTGTTCTGTTACCATGATGACCATAGTGTCCTGTTACCATGATGACCATAGTGTTCTGTTACCATGATGACCATAGTGTCCTGTTACCATGATGACCATAGTGTCCTGTTACCATGATGACCATAGTGTCCTGTTACCATGATGACCATAGTGTTCTGTTACCATGATGACCATAGTGTTCTGTTACCATGATGACCATAGTGTCCTGTTACCATGATGACCATAGTGTCCTGTTACCATGATGACCATAGTGTTCTGTTACCATGATGACCATAGTGTCCTGTTACCATGATGACCATAGTGTCCTGTTACCATGATGACCATAGTGTCCTGTTACCATGATGACCATAGTGTCCTGTTACCATGATGACCATAGTGTTCTGTTACCATGATGACCATAGTGTCCTGTTACCATGATGACCATAGTGTTCTGTTACCATGATGACCATAGTGTTCTGTTACCATGATGACCATAGTGTCCTGTTACCATGATGACCATAGTGTCCTGTTACCATGATGACCATAGTGTCCTGTTTACCATGATGACCATAGTGTCCTGTTACCATGATGACCATAGTGTTCTGTTACCATGATGACCATAGTGTCCTGTTACCATGATGACCATAGTGTCCTGTTATCATGATGACCATAGTGTTCTGTTTACCATGATGACCATAGTTTTCCTGTTATCATGATGACCATAGTGTTCTGTTACCATGATGACCATAGTGTTCTGTTACCATGATGACCATAGTGTTCTGTTACCATGATGACCATAGTGTTCTGTTATCATGATGACCATAGTGTTCTGTTACCATGATGACCATAGTGTTCTGTTACCATGATGACCATAGTGTCCTGTTACCATGATGACCATAGTGTTCTGTTACCATGATGACCATAGTGTTCTGTTATCATGATGACCATAGTGTTCTGTTACCATGATGACCATAGTGTTCTGTTACCATGATGACCATAGTGTCCTGTTACCATGATGACCATAGTGTTCTGTTACCATGATGACCATAGTGTCCTGTTACCATGATGACCATAGTGTCCTGTTATCATGATGACCATAGTGTCCTGTTACCATGATGACCATAGTGTTCTGTTACCATGATGACCATAGTGTCCTGTTACAATGATGACCATAGTGTTCTGTTACCATGATGACCATAGTGTCCTGTTACCATGATGACCATAGTGTCCTGTTACCATGATGACCATAGTGTCCTGTTACCATGATGACCATAGTGTCCTGTTACCATGATGACCATAGTGTCCTGTTACCATGATGACCATAGTGTTCTGTTACCATGATGACCATAGTGTCCTGTTACCATGATGACCATAGTGTCCTGTTATCATGATGACCATAGTGTCCTGTTACCATGATGACCATAGTGTTCTGTTACCATGATGACCATAGTGTCCTGTTACAATGATGACCATAGTGTTCTGTTACCATGTGACCATAGTGTCCTGTTACCATGATGACCATAGTGTCCTGTTATCATGATGACCATAGTGTCCTGTTACCATGATGACCATAGTGTTCTGTTACCATGATGACCATAGTGTCCTGTTACCATGATGACCATAGTGTCCTGTTACCATGATGACCATAGTGTCCTGTTATCATGATGACCATAGTGTCTTGTTATCATGATGACCATAGTGTTCTGTTACCATGATGACCATAGTGTCCTGTTACCATGATGACCATAGTGTCCTGTTATCATGATGACCATAGTGTCCTGTTACCATGATGACCATAGTGTTCTGTTACCATGATGACCATAGTGTCCTGTTACCATGATGACCATAGTGTCCTGTTACCATGATGACCATAGTGTCCTGTTATCATGATGACCATAGTGTCTTGTTATCATTATGACAGTAGTGTCCGGTTCCCATGATGGCAATAAAAGCATCATAATCACTTGTTGATGTTATAGCGTATCTGTCATGTAGACAGGAAGACGGGGGGGGGGGGAAGAAGAGGCTGACGGGGGGGAAGATGAGGCTGACGGGGGGAAGAAGAGGCTGACGGGGGGGAAGATGAGGCTGACGGGGGGGGGGAGATGAGGCTGACGGGGGGGGGAAGATGAGGCTGACGGGGGGAAGATGAGGCTGACGGGGGGGAAGATGAGGCTGACGGGGGGGAAGATGAGGCTGACGGGGGGAAGATGAGGCTGACGGGGGGGGGAAGATGAGGCTGACGGGGGGGGGAAGATGAGGCTGACGGGGGGGAAGATGAGGCTGACGGGGGGGAAGATGAGGCTGACGGGGGGGGGGGAAGATGAGGCTGACGGGGGGGGGGGAAGATGAGGCTGACGGGGGGGGAGATGGGCTGACGGGGGGGGGAAGATGAGGCTGACGGGGGGGGAAGATGAGGCTGACGGGGGGGGAAGATGAGGCTGACGGGGGGGGGGGAAGATGAGGCTGAACGGGGGGGGGAAGATGAGGCTGACGGGGGGGGGAAAGTGAGGCTGACGGGGGGGGAAGAGAGGCTGACGGGGGGGAAGATGAGGCTGACGGGGGGGGAAGATGAGGCGACGGGGGGAAGATGAGGCTGACGGGGGGGAAGATGAGGCTGACGGGGGGGGGGGGAAGATAAAGGCTGACGGGGGGATTATATATATATCCATGGAAAGCTGAATAATGATCTTTACCTCCGTCAAGCCATGCGTGTTGTTAAGCTTCACTCAAAATGCCGGAACAATGGCTAGTAACCCCCCCCCCCCTTTATTCCTGTAATAATACTAAAAGAATAAGAAGGAAAATTGTGCAAGTGGGAAGTCTTGAAAGAGGATGATTGTGGATGTATGAATGAGAAGACAGATGGATGCGCTGGCTTAAGTGATAACGAAAGCTGAAGGGGTGGAGTGTTTTCAGTGAGAGAGGATAAATGGATTAGGGTCAGGACGGTTTATAATTAGAGTTAGAGCTATACGAAGGCCAGTAAGCAATAATGTGAAGGATAGACATATGAGCCTGGAAATAGTGGGACTATAAATGTATTTTTTCAAATATATGTTTTAGATATATACAGGTTGTATGTGAGAAGTGCCGCGTTACAGTAAGTCGTATATGCATACTGGGACAGAGAGAAGTACTAGAGTAGAGAGAGAGATTTTGGAAATGTTGAGTCGAATGCTGCTGCGGAGATTTGAACCAAGTATGAGAGTACTTGTGGTGGGATTTAATGCTAAAGTGTGTAAATTGTTGTGGATGCAGGGAGATTAGTAGGTCACATCTGATGAGGTTGCAGGGGTAAAATGAAATCGGGGAGCCTTTAATTGAACGCTATGTTTAGATAAGAGGTTTGGTAATAAGTAACATAATTTATGATCAAAAGAGATAAAATTATATACAAGGTATGAATTGTAGCCACGTAATATGTAAAGCTAAGTATGTCCTAGCATTATGTAGCTTGAATAAAAGTGTATGGGTAGGCTCCTGGATGTCACATTTGAAGTTTTATTGCGGAGCAACTGATATATCGATCATTATCTAAGTTTTAGCTACAGTTAGAAGTAAGTGGCTAGATGGGTTAGAGGAATGGCATACAACAAAGTAGAGTAGGTGAAAGATGTATAAACTAAGGAGGAGGCAAAGTTCCGTGTGAAATATAAGCAACTATTTGGCAGAAGGTGGGCTGCTCTGGTGCATGGCTACATCTATGAGTAGTGGCGGGGGGGGTTGAAAGAGGGTTGGCATAGTTTTAAAATGCAGTATTAGAATGTGGGGCAGAAAGTTTGTGGTATATATGGCAGGGTGGTGAAGCCAGGCAGGAAAGGAAAAGAGGATTAGTGATTGTGGAATGATGAAGTAAAAGGGGTGTTCGTGATAAGAGGAAATAGGCAGCTTATGAGCAGGATTTTTACAAGCAGAAGTGCTTATAAGAACGACGCTAGAGTATATGAGAGTGTAAAAAGAAGGCTGATATGAGAGTGGTGAATGCAGTGCTGCAAAATGAAGAGCTGGGATGATAGTAGATGTGAAGATGTACTGTCAAGAAATTTTAATGCGAAAATAAGAACAAATTTTGAGATGATGATAAAAGTAAAGAAAGCCTTAGGAACAATGGATTTGTCATTATAACAGAGTAGGGGAGTTACGTAGATGGGGGAGAGATGGAGGTTTTCGGTAGATGGGAGCAATATTTTTGAGGTATTTTTTAAAGTCGACGAGAATAGGGAGGCCGGTAATGTCATAGCATGCGCTAGGGCAGTGTATACATCTTTTTGATTTGAAAGGAGACATGGATATAGTGATTATGGGGGAGGGTGCGTGAGGCATTACGTAGACTGAAAATGGGGGTTGGTAAAGCTCTGTGACTGTCGGGATCATGACAGAAAGAAATCTTTAAAGCATGGAGGGACACTAGTCGTTGAGTGTTGGTATTTTGTTAATAAATGTATGAAAGAGGGGAGGTACCTGAATGGATTTTCCGGCGCAGAAACCTGCCCCAATATAGTCCCTTTATATATAAGGGAAGCGGGGACAAAAGAGATTGTAAAAATATTAGAGGCAATAAGTATACTGAGTATACAAGGGAAAGTGTACGTTGGGTATTATTGTTGAAAATACTAGCGAGGTAAGACGAAAGTAGAAATTGCAGCATTGGAGGCAGGAGGTTTTAGACTGCGGTAGGAATTGTGCTAGATCAAGTGTTTATCGTCTGAAAGCATATGTAGATGAGCAGCTATTATAGAAAAGGATAGGGAAGTTTTTATCATGCTGTTATGGATTAAGAAAAGCCTATATGATTAGATGATGGATCAGGGATGCCAACGTGGCAGATGCTTGCAAGATCATATGGATAAAGTGTAAGTTACTTAAATGCCTGCTTAAAGATAGTTGATGAGATACGTGATGCTGAGACTCCAGCGTTAGGTGTGTAGAGAGAGGGAGAATAAACTTCTCCCGCTGTAAAAGTAGGTCTCTTAGACTAGGGGAATGTGTAATGTCACCATGGTTTTAATATATTATCAGATGGCGCTTGTTAAATCCCAGAAGTAATATGCTTAGGGTGTTCGAGAGAGGGGGTGGATTAATTAATGGGCAATAATACAAAATGCGGACAGTGGACACAGTTACTTTTGCTTGATGATTACTGTGCTTATGAGAGATTCTACAAGAAAATGCAAAGTTAGTGACTGAGTTTGGGAATTGACGTGTGTGTATAGGTTGAAGTTCGAAAGATTGAACATAGGAAATAGAGTGTAGGGGATAGAGTATTATCATGATTTAGATAAAGAAAAAATGCGGATATCAATGGGGAGGCCTGTTGTATGGAAGAAATTGTGAATGTTGTCAGATTATTTGGAGTGTCGTAGTCAGAGATTGATGTTATGAGGATGAGTTAATCATAAAGAATTGATGAAGATGTTGAAAAAAGGTGACGTGTGAATCATTGAGTGTATATGTGGAGTGCCAAAAAAAATAGTATCTATGGAGCGCAAAGAAGGAATGTATTAAAAAGCCATAGTAGTACCAACATCTATATGGTGTGTTGAAAGCTTGGTTGTAATGCTCGCAGTGAGAGGCGGGTTGGGGAGTGGAGATGTCCTGTCTATGCGCGCATGTGTTGTGTAAATATGCAGAATATTCGGTGTGTGGAAAACTTAGGAGAAGCGTGTGGAGTTAATAAAAGTATAGTCAGAGGCTGAGAGTGGGTGTTGAGGTGGCTTGGTCATTTAAGAGAGAATGGATCAAAGAATGACTGGAGAGCCATATAATCTGTAGGGATAGGAAGGCGGGGTACGGGTCGTCATCGAAAAGGTGGAGGGAATAGGGGGGTAAAGGAGGTGACTGTCGGCCGGAAGAGGTTTGACTCTCAGCAAAGCGTGCGTGAGCGTGTTAGACCATGGATTAGTGAGATATAGAGACAAATGGTATTGGCGATCGATGTTCTGTTGGACGTAGTGAGAGGGGTAATATTTAGTGATGGGATTCAGGGAAACCGGTTATTTTATATAACCGTCTGGTAGTCCTGGAAATGGGGAAGTACAATGCCTGCATTCTAAAGGAGCGGCGTTTGGGGGTATGGCAGTTTGGAGGGTATTTTGTGTATTTTTATACGTATATACCTTCTAACTGTTGTATCTGTGGCACCTCTGCCAAAACACCGTGATTATGTGTGGTTGCTTGAAGTGTTGTAATGAGATGAAAGTATTTTTTTTGGGGATTTTTATTTCTTTTGATGCCACCCTGCCCTAGGTGGAGACGACGGACTTGTTGCGATATATATATATATATATAGTTATGAATATATATATATATATATATATTTATATATATATTGGTATGGGGGGTGTGTGGACCAGGTGTTACAGTGAAAACATTTATAAGATGACATGTATTTAGATAGCTAAGAGGTCTTGTAGGCATTTATGGATTTGGAAAAAAGGCCGTCGTATGACAGTGGTGGATAGGGGGGCAATGTGGCAGAGGTTGCAAGTGTCCTATGGTGTAGGAGGTAGGTTACTGAAAGTGGGTGAAGAGTTTTTTATATGGAGGATAGTGAGGCTCAAGAAGAGTACTGTAGAAAGAGCGGAACATTTATTTTCCTCAGTGAAAAAGTAGGACTTAGACAAGGTATGTGTGATGTCACCGTGAGTTGTTTAATAATATATATAGATGGGTTTAAGAGAGAAATGCGGGTCCTTGGCAGAGGCGTGACGTTAAAAGATAAAAAATTCACAACCACAAGCTATAGAGATGGATGTTGTCACAGCGGCCTCTTGCTGATTGACTCTGTGCTCTTGGAGTTTATGAGAGAGAGTTGCAGAGATTGAAAGTGCGAATTGATTGGTTGGTGTGCAAAAGAAGAAAATAGAGGTGAATACAGGAAAGCCAGTCAATTATGAGGATAACAAAAAGATTAGGTGATGAAAAGGATTGAATATCAGATTGGAGGGAGAGATAGAGTATGGAGGATGTGGTGAAGTATCATGTATTGTGATTCAGTGGGAAGTGGTCAGCGGTGGTGTTTATGAAGATGAAGGTGAATATAGAATGATGAGGGAAAAACAAAGAGTGAGTGTGCCACTTAGGAATGTCTGTGGTGACAAAGAATTTTGTCCTGGAGCGCAAAGAGGGGAATGTATGAGAGTATAGTTTTAACAACGCTCTTATATGGTGTGACAGCCGGTGACGGTGATGAATGATATTGGTCAACGAGGTGAAGGCTGGTAGCAGTGGAGCTATGCTCATGTCTGAGGGCCTAATGTAGTGCGTTGTGAAATAATGCAGAGAATCGTAGTTTGGAAGTTAGAGGAGTGTGCGGGATTACCAACACTGATGTCCAGAGGCCTGAGGAAGGTTGTTGACTCGTGGTTCGGACATGTAGAGAGATGTTGAGCGAACAGAATGACTTCAAGAGTGTATCAGTCTTGGTTTATGTGGAAGGAAGGCGGGGTTAGGGGGTCGGACTAGGACGGAAGGTGGAAGGGAGGGGTAAAGGAGGTTTGTGGGCGAGGGGGGCTTGCGACTTCCACAGCAGGATTGCGTGAGGTGTTTGTAGATTGTGAATGGAGAACAAATGTTTTAATACATTGGACGTGTTCTGTTGGATATGTGTGAGCAAGTAACATTTATGAAGGGAATTTCTACGGGAACGAGCAGCGCGGACTGAGTCCTGAGATGCGGAAGTACAGTGCCCTGCACTTCGAACCTGGCAGGGCGTTGTTAATGTTGCCAGTTTAAAAACTGTAGTGTAAAGCACCCTTCTGCAAGACAGTGTGAGTGAATGCATTGTGTGAAAGTTTTTCTTTTTCGCGGAACCACCCATGCCTTGGTGGGAATCGGCCTCGGTCTTTTTGTGATATTAAAAAAATATAAATATATAGATATAATATATTATATATATACTTATATATATATTATATATATATTATATATTTATATATTTATATTAATATATGTGTGTGTGTGTTGTATCGTGTGTGCAGAGGAATTCCGCCTAAGTAGCAGGCGGAAATATTACACAACACTGATCCTCTGGCAGAAGGCTGACTCGAACTCCTTAACGAACTGGGGAACAATGATACTTGCTTTCCTTAGGTTCGTTACGGTTCGGAGTTTCTTCGGCAGAGATCAGTGTTTGTGTTTTTATTCGCCCTGACTCTGCACGAATTATTTGCATGCTAAAAGCCTCTAAGTAAGGCTGATGCATTGCAGGGGATGAGAATGAAAGGTGTTCGTAAGTCCTCTCCACTGAATGCTGGCTTGATGGCTGCTAGGCGCCAAGGTACTTGTCTAGGTGTGGTGAGTAGAATGGTATCGCACTGTCGTACCTTGTTCAAGGTTTCGTTCAGGTTTCGAGTTCTTCGACCAGAGATTATCTTGTTTGTAATATATATATTTATAGTCACTGCGACATAGGCTCGAACTTGCGATCTGGTCTTAACATAGCAAACGCTCATCTGCCTTATAGGACAAAGTGAAAATTTGTGTGTATGCAGTAATTTCCGCATAATCATTCTTAACCTAACGAAAAAATATATCTCACTGTGTGAGTTAAGTATTAAATTATTGTAAACAAATCTAAACATATATTTAGTTGGGTTAGGCTTCAATAAATTGGCTTGTTATATAAGGTTAGGTAAGTTTTCTAAGTTCCTTTTGGTGCTAAATTATAAATCTTTACATCAACATTAATAAATAAATTTTTATTTAAACGTAATAAGAGAAAATTTTAGAAAGGGACTTAATTTTAAAAGAGTTCTTGCTAAACTGGCCTGTTTTACATATTCGGCACGACATATATATTATATTATAATTTATATATATATTATATATATATATATATATATATATATATATATTATATATATATCTTTATATATATATATATTTCACAGCCGATTCACCAAGGCAGGGTGGCCCGAAAAGAAAACATTTCATCATCATTCACTCCATCACCTGTTCTTGCCAGAGGGGTGCTTTACACTACAGTTATAAAACTGCAAAAATTAACACCCCTCCTTCAGAGAGCACGGAACTGTACTTCCCATCTCCAGGACTCAAAGTCCGGCCTGCCGGTTTCCATGAATCCCTTCATAAATGTTACCTGCTCACATCCAACAGCACGTCCAAGTATTTATATATATAATATATTTATATATATATATATATATATATATATAATATATATTTATATATATATTTTTATATATATCCCATATAAAATATATATATATTTATATATATATTATTAATTAACTACTAACAAGAATCTTCTTCTAGCGTGTAGATAAATTATTTTTGTTTTGTTTTAGGTTTTGAAAAAAAAAAGCTCTGATAGGACAGTCTAAAGAGATATTCTCAATTTACAACACTGAGATTACACCAGGTAGAGGTTTAAATATCGTCCCCCCCCCCCTGAGCCCACCAATATTACATTCACAGTTCAATAACAGTATAGATCGTCCCTTTCTTTTAGTATAGTTTCTTGTAAGAGTTGAAATATTTTGTATATTGATATGAGATGACTTTACCTGTAGAAACTTGTGGGTCAAGCTGACCCTCTAAGTCATTTTACAAGTTTGATATCACCTATATTCTTCTTATTATCTGTGTTGTGTGCTGTTTTCAACATTCTTCTCCTATGTCCTTGTCTTACTCACATTTCTGCTTTCTTCCTTCCCTTGTTCCTCCATCCCCCTTCCTTACCTTATTCTCCTCCCTCCTCCTTACCTTGTATTCTTCCCCTCCCTTACTTTGTTTCTTCACCTCCTTCCTTTACTTGTGTCATCCCATCCTTTCCTTCATTGTTTCCCTCCCCCTCCTTCCTTACTTGTTTCCTCCCCTCACTTCTTACCTGTTATAACTTGTCCTCCCCTCCCTTTCCCTTTCCTTGTTTTTCCTCCCATCCTTCTTTACCTTGTATGTTTCACCTCCCTCATTTAACCTTGTTTCCTCCCCTCCCTTTCCTTACCTTTGCTTTCCTCCCCTCACTTCCTTTACCTTCGTTTCCTTCCCCCTCACTTCCTACCTTGTTTCTTCCTTCAACCCTCCCCTTCCTTATCTTGCTTTCATCCCTCCTTCCTTACCTTGTTCTCCCCCTCCTTCCTTACTTGTTCCTCCCTCCTTCTTATTGTTGCAACCTCCACCTCCTCCTCTTGTTTCCTCCCTCTCCTTCCTTTATTTTGTTCATCCCCTACTTCCTTACCTTGTTCACCTCCCCTACCTCCTTACTTGTTTCCTCCCCTCCTTCTTACTTGTTCCTCCCCTCCTTACCGTTACCTTGCTTTCTTTTCCTTCACCTTTCATTTGTATACTTTAATTCTCCATGTGTACCCAGGGATATCTGCCACGGCTGTGATGGTCTCGCCACTACACAAACCTCAAATAGATATACCTCAAATCAGCTTTTCTCATTTCTAATTTTTCCTTGTGCACAATTTTCGCTCCTGTCTCTTCTTGACGTTTTATGGGCTGGAAGGAGTAAAGAAGGTGCAGTGTGGTGGGTCGAGTTAGGCACAGTTGGTGGCGTTAGCCCGTAAGTTGTAGATGGTGGTGCGTGATCGGTAGGTGCAGGTTGTGTTGGTTCAGGTAGATGTAGGTGTAGGTGTGGTTTGTCGCGGTCTTTTGGTAGGCACAGGTGTGGATGGTTTTTCCAGGTAGGGTGCAGTTGAGAAGAGTGTAGGTGGGTCGAGTGGTTCAAGTGTGGTGGTCAGGTATGTTACTAGCAAGTGGAGTGGTATGTCGAGGTAGGCGTCTGGAGGTGGACTAGTAGTTGCAGTGTAGGTGTGGTGGGGTTGGTAGGCGCAGAGGTGTGAGCTGGGTCAGCAGGTAGATGGCAGATGTAGGTGTGTGTCTGCGTGGATGGTTTTCGGTAGGTGCAGTGTTGTAGTGGGGTCGCACTGGAAGTGCAGGTGTTGTTGGGGTCGAGGTAGGTGCAGTGTCAGTGGCGGTCGCGGTTAGGTGCAAGTGTAGTGGGTCAGTACGGTGACAGGTTTGGCGTGGGTGGTCGACGTGTGCAGCGTTGTAGTAGGGTCGGTAGGTGCAGGTGTAGTGGGGTCGTAGTGCAGGTGTAGTGGTCGGTTAGGTGCGTTAGTGTAGGTCGAAGGTAGTGCAGGTATGCTTAGAGTGGGAGTCGGTAGTGCCAGGTGTTGTGGGGTCGGTGTAGGTGCAGGTGTAAGTGGGGTACGATCGGTTATGGTGCAGTGTAATAGTGGAGTCGTGTGTGTTAAGTGCAGTTTAGTGTTCTAAGCTGCGGTGCTAGGTGGAGTAATAAGAATGTATAGGCGGTGAGTTGATTTGATGGGTCTAAGTAACCATAATCCAGGGCTCTCTCGTGTCTCCAGTCCTTCAGTACCTTCATCCCCACTCAATCGTCTTTCAAGTATCATGCAGTTAGACAGATAGACGTACATATGCATGCAAATGCAGGAGTGATTCACAAACATAACACTCAACATGTGGTTGCAGTATCGCAGTTCTAGTTCCATTGTCTCCGCCCTCAGCTTGCATTGCTTCTAGGGTCCATCCCTCCTATGCCTCTTAGGCCCTATTGTTTCTTGCTCGCTTAAAATTATGCTAGCCCTTCCCATGTTACCACTCACTAAATCTTCGCGCAGATCATTACTCTACCCGCCACTTCTGGAGACTGCAGAAATACTGACATCTTTCTTGCGTTCCGTGTCCTTATAGACGAACACAGGATACACTAAGAAAGAACATGTTGTTACTTGGCGTAAAATCAAGTCCCTCAGACAAGGAAATAGACTGGAAAATAAAGGCCAACGCTCGACAGAGCGAACTGAAGTAGTTTTGATGGAGCAGTATATTCCGCGCCACCATCATTTAACAAATATATACATAGTTCATTTAGAACAGCAAAATGTTAATATGGCAGTTAGAGCAAGTGTAGTTCATACAGAAGTTTGTTTCCATCTCATACAAGACCAGTTATGAGTTAACATACCTGGCTCTGCCTAGTACAAAGACCAGTATGAGTTAACCCACCCCCCCTGGCTATGCTGTACAAGACCAGTATGAGTTAACCCTGGCTATGCTATACAAACAAGTATAGTTAACCCTGGCTGCTAGTACAGATCCAGAATGAGTTAAACCCCTGCTTGCTTAGTACAATAGACAGTATGAGTAACCCCTGGCTTGACTAGTACAAGACAGTATGAGTAACCCTGGTGTTGCTAGTACAATACCAGTATGAAGTAACCTCCTGCTTGCTAGTACAAGACCATGTATGAGTACCCTGCGCTTGCCTAGTACAAGATCAGTTGAGTTAACCCTGGCTTGCTAGTACAAGACCCAGTATGAGTTAACCCTGGCTTGCTAGTACAAGACCCGTTTGAGTAATAACCCTGGTTGCTAGATACAAGACCAGTATGAGTTAACCCCTGCTTGCTAGTACAAGACCAGTCATGTGTTAACCCTGGCTGCTTGTACGAAGACCAGTCCTATGAGTTAACCCTTGGTCTAGCTAGTAACAAGACCGTAAATGAGTTAACCCACTGGCTTGCTAGTACAAGACCAGTATGAGTTAACCCTCGGTTGCTCGATACAAGACAGTATGAGTTAAATCCTCGGCCTTGGCTAGTTCAAGACCAGTGAATGCAGATTAACCCCTGGCTTGCTAGTACAAGTCAGGATGAGTTAACCCCTTGGTTGCCTAGTACAGACCAGTATGAGTAACCCTGCTTGCCTTGTAAGAGTCTGACTCTACCCAGGGATGTAAATATAACGCCATTTTTCGGCGTTGAGTTAGGTTTACCTCTCACCCAGTTGTTGATTTTATGCATAAACCTGACAGCTATATTCTAGATAGTGGGTTGTGGCATCTTCAGCCACACGCACTTGCTGCCAGTTTTGCTGCTTACTAGAGATATGAAAGAACTGCTAATGTGTATGACGCCGTATTAATCTGTATCGTTCTCGGCCACACGCCCCATTGCTGATAGCCCTCCTGTTGTTACCTGTACTCGCTCAGCCTCTTGTCTACCATATAAAAGCCTCTAGAATATTTGCATATTATATCATGTCTCCCCCGGTTCTTTCTCTTCTCAGTGTCATTAGATTCAATTCATATTAGTTTTCTTCGTATGCTTATGCCCTTTAGCTCTGGAATATAGCCTCATTACATGCTTCTGCACTTTCTTCCAGTTTCATTAACATGGCATACTCAGGTGTTTCGGTACCTATTATAGGTGCTGTAACACTCCTAAGATGGCCTGACATGTTGTAATAAAGGAGTCAGAATGATCTCGCCGAGATTCGTGAAGGCTATCCTAATATTTGCAGTACGGAGCACTGGCTGTAGTGGGTATTTAGTTGATGGGAGCTTCTGGCGATATACTAGCACTATTGCGCTCTTGACCTTTATGCGTTAGGTGCCTTAATTAGTTGTAATAACTATAATAGTGGTAATAATGCTGAAAACTTAGGTACTATGCTCACCCAATAGGTTCATGCTAATAAATTACGAACTCATGACCAAGTTCCACCTGTTGAGTTTTCCCAAGTTGCATTCCACCTACGAACTGCTTTACCTCAAACCTGTGATGCAGTATATAAGCTCCTTTCTTCGCGCATATACTGTATTTATCCTGATTAATAGCGACTGATTACATCGACTCAAGGGCAGAGAGTGATTACCTCAATCGCTCCTTATGATCTTCACCATTCTTCTTTGTACTTGACTGATGAGCACTGTGTGAGAAGCGTGTGTTTTTACTTATCAATTATATCTGTCTTCTGTAAACCATGTAGATCTACAATACTGCATTATGACCGATAAAAATAGGAGACTGAAACTATGAGAAGTTTCGGTCTGATCTTGCACCACTAACTGTCGTCTACAACAAGCAGAAAGCGTGAAGTAGAGAGCAGATATATATACATTCTCGTACCTCGCACTACTCCCGTACATATTCTGGCTCCCTTCCTTCGTTTTATGTGACTAAGTTAATGGTCTGTAGTCGTCATAAGTTTCTGTCGCCCTTTGTCGATGGGTTATTTATGTACTGTCCTTACTATCTCTATGGAATGAGAGTCCCTCAAGGAAGGTTCCTTGATGTTGTGTGAGGGAGCTGGCTCTTGATTCTAGGAATTGGATCTTGCTGCTCCAAGCTTCCCGAAATTAAGCAATGGAAAGCCTTCCACATCCCCTCTCCCATGGCGCAGTTAATCCTCCGGCAGTTTGTTTAGCCGCTCCTCTTGTTATAATAATAATTATGGATGGAGTATGGATCATGCCTGTGTTCTCAGCCCTACCTTTTCTGTTTCACCTTGAATTGCCTGGGTTGTCTTAATTCAGGCAGTCTGTCTCTGGTTTGCCTGTAAAGACTTCTTCAAGATTTATCCGTTAGTAATTTAAGTCCTTCCTTTCCTTCTTTCCTCTAGGTCGTCTGGCTTCCCTTCTTCAACCTTGCTCACCAAGCATTTCTCTCAGTTCTGAGTGTCTAGCCTGACTGCAATCTCTGGACCTTTTACGTGCTTCTTCATGTGCTGGTCAGGGATGTGGTCTGCATGCTGTGGCCACTGTACGTATGTTTCCTTTAAGATTCTGCAAGGATTTTTATATTGATGGAGTTACAAAAAAAAGCGCCGATTCTAAAAGCTTAGAGATCTCAGTGAATACTAGAATGGGACCTGCCCCTTCTAGCATCCAGCCTAGTTCACGGGTTTTCGTAACCAATTAGTCAGTATCTTGTCAATTATCCATTTGAACTTCAGTATGATTAATAGTGCTTCTAGTGATTACAAATGACTAGGCTTACAAACTAGAGAAAAATAAAATTTAATATATTTATTGAAGTATGCGATCTAGAGGTATTATCTAAAGTTAAATTGAATTAATAATATCAAATAATAATAGATCATTCACTCTCGTTTACAGTATTATTGTGCCTGAAAGCACATCTCACACAATTATAATTCTAGCTACCTTCTGGTTCTTTAACATTAATATTTTTAGATATTCTTTTATAATTATGTACAAGTAAGTTTTGGGTATGTCTGTAGTGCTCTAAGTAGTTCGCTATGTTTTCAGATCGAATAGACTTAACAAGTGACATGACATAAGTCCTCATTATAATAACTCTTGAACAACTGGGCAATCTAGGAACAGTCTGCTGCAACAATAAAAAGATATGCTAAGCCAATTAGCAATATAACAAGCAACTGCGACACAGGAATCAGGAACACTTGGACTGATAATATAACGACTCTAAGTAGGGACCATTCTCAGCAGCATCTCCACAAAAGTCACAAAACTCCCATTACTACTGAATCTGAAGTTCAGCATAAGAAATCCCCGACTGTGATAATACACAGATTACCATTACAAGTTAGGTCGCATGCTACAGCTCAGACCTGAGTTGTTTTCGAGTGTTACTATGAGAACACCCGAAACCTCAGTTCCACGTCGAAGAATCACTAAGTCTAATGCACATGTTCTGTGTAAGAGAGTTTTACATGTACTAACAAGAATAATGAGACCAGACAATCTGTCAACCACATAGAGAGTTCTAGGACCAGACTGATAACGTCCAGGGCGAGGTGTGGACAACCCCACTCCCTTCGCATCAGTGATCACTCTGTGCCCGACAAGCTGCGTCAGTGATACAGAAGCGCAGAGTTGACAAGCAAAGAGGCGAAAATTACGTAGTTAGACAATCAAGAATTGAATCTGAGCTCATACCTAACAACATAACTAAGTCTTAATAAATATAAAGTCATATTTTACGATTAAGCCTATTATCGCAAAATAGTAAGCCAGTATAAGAAAATTATATGAAAGGTAATAGGACATTATTTTCTTAATCATAATACACATTATATAATATGACACCATTCAGGGGTTTGCAACATGTGTTCCTTATTGGTATGGGATTTTGCCTATACACTATCCATAGCCGCTGACATTATATGGTTTTATGTGTATTCTGCGATATACTTGGTGTTATTGTCAATATCCAGGTATCATTTTCATCGATATTTGACAGTTTGTCTCCATGTTTTGTATACTCACTTTCGTCGTTTGCCCCTCCACCTGCTCCTGTGCGTTCGACCAGGCTACTTGTTCGGGATGAACTCGAGAAGCCACGTATTTGAAACTCATCTTTAGTCTGTTGAATACCTTCTGGAGTATTATCATTATTCTCTTCTGTTCTTATTAATTGAAGACGTTTACATCGTCAGGAAACAAGTGATACATATGACTCTTGCCATATACCTTTCCAGCGCTTCTGGGCATCCATCAGTCAAGCCCACATCTCAACTCTCAGGTGACTCTTCTCTACCCGAATTTCCAACCTAATGTCAAAAACAAAAGCATGGACCTTCCTCTTCGAATGTCAACAGCCCTCTTTACAACGTTCCTACTTACGCTGCCTAATCAACATTCTGAGACAGAGGCTAACTGTAAACCAGGACCTCCCTTTACCTCTTGTAGATTTCATCAATTAGAGGAACTGCTGTGTTATAAATTTCAACTTCTTCAAGTTGATCAGCGATCACTGTACAAACAATGCTTGTTGGATGGCAATGGCACGCCCGCTCAGCGCTGTGCATGCCAACCTCTTCATGGAAAACTTGGGAGAGAGACAGAGAAATTCTTTGCACACTCATCCCACACCTGTTACCTTACCAGGCCTAAAGATCGTGATGATATATGGTTTTCTAATCCGAGACGTCTGATTATCCAGGCCCTTCTCAACAAGATCAATGCAGTTGAACCATCAATATAAAGTTTGAAAACTTTGAAACTCGAATGATGGCAAACTTCCTTCCTCGACGTTCTACTGTGCAGATCATCATCGACTGGGAAAACTTCTCTTCAAGTGTATAGAAAAACCTACAACAAGGAACGATCTTATACACTTACTATCACACCAAGGACACCTGCATATAGATGAGAGTCTCATTGCCTTGCTTTGAGAGCTCTTCGCATCTCCAGCCTTGTTTCTAGCAAGAAGAATGCTATCTTACATAACACAAGCTTTACACGATCATTCAGTTCCATCTTGTCTATCATCCGAGATTGCAGATCAGCAACAAGCTAATCCTCATACACGCCATGAACAGCCCCTTAAACCAGTTTCATAGTACTCCCATAAGTGGCCGAGGTGCACGAATACTCGCCGGCCGCACTATGCTTAGTGTACACATCAACGTTTCACAATATTAACACATCTCACTCTATCAAGACCTACACTATCGAACGCAGCCCACACCTCACTTCTACAGCAGGCTCTACACTATCCCCTGTGGTTCTATGCTATCCCCAGAATATGTAGGCAGACAGGCAGAGATTTGCTAGTCCGACCTGAATATGAGCATCAGAAATGGCCTCTAAACAGAGACGATGTAACGTAGTTTACGCTGTGTCCTTCCACAGAGACTCCACGCAGCGGCTATTTGATGAACTGGAACGTAGGCACAAGTCGTTCTCACCGAAACCATGCCATCAGACGCCGACGGTTTTGACAGAAAGCTCACTAAACGCCGTCACCGCACTATAGAACGCAACACTGGAAACTACAATTTCAAAAATACATTGAGCGACATGATACTTAAGCAGCACCAACCCACAACACAGGATAGTCACCATGTATTTCATCGTCTACCGTCTCATCATTAAGCGCAGAGTTTGTTTTGACTAATGGACCTGCTCGCATGGCGCCAGTGTGGCCTTCATGCTAGTGTTCCTTCCATTCTTATGGTCTCGTTATGACATTCCTCAGACGTCACGTGCGTCACATCTCACTTCTCACCCCGCCTATACTATATATAATGTCTTTCATAACTCTGCTATCGTTAGAAGTGACAAGTCCCAGCTGAACGAACACGCTTTCTAATAATATGTTATAGTGTTTGCTTACGTGTCTTCTAAACCAACTGTCGTATTTATTACAAGGTTTATACCATATTATATATAGTATATAGATATATATATATATATATATATATATTATATATTTATTTTATAATATATTTATATGTTTGATGCGAATATGTTAAAATCATAGTCCAATTAGCAAGACTCATTTATATAAAATTAGTCTTTCTTAAATTTTTCTCTTATATGTTAAAAGTATATATGATGTTCATAATGAAGATGATAAAAATTTTTAATTTTGCTCCGAAAAGAATCTTAAGACTTACCTAAACCTTAGATATAGCTAGACAATTTATTTTAGCCTAACCAACCATTATATATATTTTAGCATTTGTTTACAGTATTTAATACTAACAAACACAGTGAATAATATGTTTCTCGTCTCAGCGATACAGAATGATTTGAGGCGATATTATTGCATACACAAAATGTTCGCTTGTCTTTATGGCCCTAAGATGAGCGTGAACCATTAGCTAATTTAAGCCAAGATGTAGAGTTCTGCCTATTCGGCACGAACATATCATATATAATATATGGATCATCTATATATATATATATTTTTATGTATTATATATATATAATATATATACTATATTATATATATTATATTTTTATTTATATCTATATATTTATTATATATATCAGCAAGACGATGCGTGAGCGTGCTTAAGATAGGAGTCGGATGTGTAGACGAATGGTACTTGGTACCTGACGATCTGTTGGAGTGTGAGCCAAGGGTAATTATTAAGTGAAGGCGATTCAGGAACCGGTTCATTTTCATTATAGTCGACTGAGTCCTAGAAATGCCGAAGCTACAATGCCATGCCCACTCTAAAGGAGTTAGGGGTTGCGTTATGGCAGTTTGAGGGATATAGTTGTGTTTCTTTATATACCGTATTGCCTTCTAAAACTGTTGTATTCTGAGCACCTTTGCTAAAAAAGTGATAATGTCTGTGGAGTGTCTTGGTGAATGAATGATAGTTCGTTGAATGCATGATGAAAGCATTTCTTTTTGTGGATTTATTCTTTTTTGCGGTCACTGCCTCGCGTGGAGCCTGCCGACTTGTTAGATATATATATATATTATATATTATATATATATTTATATTTTACTATTTATATCATTATATATATTATAATATTATATATATATCCATGGAAAGCTGAATAATGATCTTTACCTCCGTCAAGCCATGCGTGTTGTTAAGCTTCACTCAAAATGCCGGAACAATGGCTAGTAACCCCCCCCCCCCTTTATTCCTGTAATAATACTAAAAGAATAAGAAGGAAAATTGTGCAAGTGGGAAGTCTTGAAAGAGGATGATTGTGGATGTATGAATGAGAAGACAGATGGATGCGCTGGCTTAAGTGATAACGAAAGCTGAAGGGGTGGAGTGTTTTCAGTGAGAGAGGATAAATGGATTAGGGTCAGGACGGTTTATAATTAGAGTTAGAGCTATACGAAGGCCAGTAAGCAATAATGTGAAGGATAGACATATGAGCCTGGAAATAGTGGGACTATAAATGTATTTTTTCAAATATATGTTTTAGATATATACAGGTTGTATGTGAGAAGTGCCGCGTTACAGTAAGTCGTATATGCATACTGGGACAGAGAGAAGTACTAGAGTAGAGAGAGAGATTTTGGAAATGTTGAGTCGAATGCTGCTGCGGAGATTTGAACCAAGTATGAGAGTACTTGTGGTGGGATTTAATGCTAAAGTGTGTAAATTGTTGTGGATGCAGGGAGATTAGTAGGTCACATCTGATGAGGTTGCAGGGGTAAAATGAAATCGGGGAGCCTTTAATTGAACGCTATGTTTAGATAAGAGGTTTGGTAATAAGTAACATAATTTATGATCAAAAGAGATAAAATTATATACAAGGTATGAATTGTAGCCACGTAATATGTAAAGCTAAGTATGTCCTAGCATTATGTAGCTTGAATAAAAGTGTATGGGTAGGCTCCTGGATGTCACATTTGAAGTTTTATTGCGGAGCAACTGATATATCGATCATTATCTAAGTTTTAGCTACAGTTAGAAGTAAGTGGCTAGATGGGTTAGAGGAATGGCATACAACAAAGTAGAGTAGGTGAAAGATGTATAAACTAAGGAGGAGGCAAAGTTCCGTGTGAAATATAAGCAACTATTTGGCAGAAGGTGGGCTGCTCTGGTGCATGGCTACATCTATGAGTAGTGGCGGGGGGGGTTGAAAGAGGGTTGGCATAGTTTTAAAATGCAGTATTAGAATGTGGGGCAGAAAGTTTGTGGTATATATGGCAGGGTGGTGAAGCCAGGCAGGAAAGGAAAAGAGGATTAGTGATTGTGGAATGATGAAGTAAAAGGGGTGTTCGTGATAAGAGGAAATAGGCAGCTTATGAGCAGGATTTTTACAAGCAGAAGTGCTTATAAGAACGACGCTAGAGTATATGAGAGTGTAAAAAGAAGGCTGATATGAGAGTGGTGAATGCAGTGCTGCAAAATGAAGAGCTGGGATGATAGTAGATGTGAAGATGTACTGTCAAGAAATTTTAATGCGAAAATAAGAACAAATTTTGAGATGATGATAAAAGTAAAGAAAGCCTTAGGAACAATGGATTTGTCATTATAACAGAGTAGGGGAGTTACGTAGATGGGGGAGAGATGGAGGTTTTCGGTAGATGGGAGCAATATTTTTGAGGTATTTTTTAAAGTCGACGAGAATAGGGAGGCCGGTAATGTCATAGCATGCGCTAGGGCAGTGTATACATCTTTTTGATTTGAAAGGAGACATGGATATAGTGATTATGGGGGAGGGTGCGTGAGGCATTACGTAGACTGAAAATGGGGGTTGGTAAAGCTCTGTGACTGTCGGGATCATGACAGAAAGAAATCTTTAAAGCATGGAGGGACACTAGTCGTTGAGTGTTGGTATTTTGTTAATAAATGTATGAAAGAGGGGAGGTACCTGAATGGATTTTCCGGCGCAGAAACCTGCCCCAATATAGTCCCTTTATATATAAGGGAAGCGGGGACAAAAGAGATTGTAAAAATATTAGAGGCAATAAGTATACTGAGTATACAAGGGAAAGTGTACGTTGGGTATTATTGTTGAAAATACTAGCGAGGTAAGACGAAAGTAGAAATTGCAGCATTGGAGGCAGGAGGTTTTAGACTGCGGTAGGAATTGTGCTAGATCAAGTGTTTATCGTCTGAAAGCATATGTAGATGAGCAGCTATTATAGAAAAGGATAGGGAAGTTTTTATCATGCTGTTATGGATTAAGAAAAGCCTATATGATTAGATGATGGATCAGGGATGCCAACGTGGCAGATGCTTGCAAGATCATATGGATAAAGTGTAAGTTACTTAAATGCCTGCTTAAAGATAGTTGATGAGATACGTGATGCTGAGACTCCAGCGTTAGGTGTGTAGAGAGAGGGAGAATAAACTTCTCCCGCTGTAAAAGTAGGTCTCTTAGACTAGGGGAATGTGTAATGTCACCATGGTTTTAATATATTATCAGATGGCGCTTGTTAAATCCCAGAAGTAATATGCTTAGGGTGTTCGAGAGAGGGGGTGGATTAATTAATGGGCAATAATACAAAATGCGGACAGTGGACACAGTTACTTTTGCTTGATGATTACTGTGCTTATGAGAGATTCTACAAGAAAATGCAAAGTTAGTGACTGAGTTTGGGAATTGACGTGTGTGTATAGGTTGAAGTTCGAAAGATTGAACATAGGAAATAGAGTGTAGGGGATAGAGTATTATCATGATTTAGATAAAGAAAAAATGCGGATATCAATGGGGAGGCCTGTTGTATGGAAGAAATTGTGAATGTTGTCAGATTATTTGGAGTGTCGTAGTCAGAGATTGATGTTATGAGGATGAGTTAATCATAAAGAATTGATGAAGATGTTGAAAAAAGGTGACGTGTGAATCATTGAGTGTATATGTGGAGTGCCAAAAAAAATAGTATCTATGGAGCGCAAAGAAGGAATGTATTAAAAAGCCATAGTAGTACCAACATCTATATGGTGTGTTGAAAGCTTGGTTGTAATGCTCGCAGTGAGAGGCGGGTTGGGGAGTGGAGATGTCCTGTCTATGCGCGCATGTGTTGTGTAAATATGCAGAATATTCGGTGTGTGGAAAACTTAGGAGAAGCGTGTGGAGTTAATAAAAGTATAGTCAGAGGCTGAGAGTGGGTGTTGAGGTGGCTTGGTCATTTAAGAGAGAATGGATCAAAGAATGACTGGAGAGCCATATAATCTGTAGGGATAGGAAGGCGGGGTACGGGTCGTCATCGAAAAGGTGGAGGGAATAGGGGGGTAAAGGAGGTGACTGTCGGCCGGAAGAGGTTTGACTCTCAGCAAAGCGTGCGTGAGCGTGTTAGACCATGGATTAGTGAGATATAGAGACAAATGGTATTGGCGATCGATGTTCTGTTGGACGTAGTGAGAGGGGTAATATTTAGTGATGGGATTCAGGGAAACCGGTTATTTTATATAACCGTCTGGTAGTCCTGGAAATGGGGAAGTACAATGCCTGCATTCTAAAGGAGCGGCGTTTGGGGGTATGGCAGTTTGGAGGGTATTTTGTGTATTTTTATACGTATATACCTTCTAACTGTTGTATCTGTGGCACCTCTGCCAAAACACCGTGATTATGTGTGGTTGCTTGAAGTGTTGTAATGAGATGAAAGTATTTTTTTTGGGGATTTTTATTTCTTTTGATGCCACCCTGCCCTAGGTGGAGACGACGGACTTGTTGCGATATATATATATATATATAGTTATGAATATATATATATATATATATATTTATATATATATTGGTATGGGGGGTGTGTGGACCAGGTGTTACAGTGAAAACATTTATAAGATGACATGTATTTAGATAGCTAAGAGGTCTTGTAGGCATTTATGGATTTGGAAAAAAGGCCGTCGTATGACAGTGGTGGATAGGGGGGCAATGTGGCAGAGGTTGCAAGTGTCCTATGGTGTAGGAGGTAGGTTACTGAAAGTGGGTGAAGAGTTTTTTATATGGAGGATAGTGAGGCTCAAGAAGAGTACTGTAGAAAGAGCGGAACATTTATTTTCCTCAGTGAAAAAGTAGGACTTAGACAAGGTATGTGTGATGTCACCGTGAGTTGTTTAATAATATATATAGATGGGTTTAAGAGAGAAATGCGGGTCCTTGGCAGAGGCGTGACGTTAAAAGATAAAAAATTCACAACCACAAGCTATAGAGATGGATGTTGTCACAGCGGCCTCTTGCTGATTGACTCTGTGCTCTTGGAGTTTATGAGAGAGAGTTGCAGAGATTGAAAGTGCGAATTGATTGGTTGGTGTGCAAAAGAAGAAAATAGAGGTGAATACAGGAAAGCCAGTCAATTATGAGGATAACAAAAAGATTAGGTGATGAAAAGGATTGAATATCAGATTGGAGGGAGAGATAGAGTATGGAGGATGTGGTGAAGTATCATGTATTGTGATTCAGTGGGAAGTGGTCAGCGGTGGTGTTTATGAAGATGAAGGTGAATATAGAATGATGAGGGAAAAACAAAGAGTGAGTGTGCCACTTAGGAATGTCTGTGGTGACAAAGAATTTTGTCCTGGAGCGCAAAGAGGGGAATGTATGAGAGTATAGTTTTAACAACGCTCTTATATGGTGTGACAGCCGGTGACGGTGATGAATGATATTGGTCAACGAGGTGAAGGCTGGTAGCAGTGGAGCTATGCTCATGTCTGAGGGCCTAATGTAGTGCGTTGTGAAATAATGCAGAGAATCGTAGTTTGGAAGTTAGAGGAGTGTGCGGGATTACCAACACTGATGTCCAGAGGCCTGAGGAAGGTTGTTGACTCGTGGTTCGGACATGTAGAGAGATGTTGAGCGAACAGAATGACTTCAAGAGTGTATCAGTCTTGGTTTATGTGGAAGGAAGGCGGGGTTAGGGGGTCGGACTAGGACGGAAGGTGGAAGGGAGGGGTAAAGGAGGTTTGTGGGCGAGGGGGGCTTGCGACTTCCACAGCAGGATTGCGTGAGGTGTTTGTAGATTGTGAATGGAGAACAAATGTTTTAATACATTGGACGTGTTCTGTTGGATATGTGTGAGCAAGTAACATTTATGAAGGGAATTTCTACGGGAACGAGCAGCGCGGACTGAGTCCTGAGATGCGGAAGTACAGTGCCCTGCACTTCGAACCTGGCAGGGCGTTGTTAATGTTGCCAGTTTAAAAACTGTAGTGTAAAGCACCCTTCTGCAAGACAGTGTGAGTGAATGCATTGTGTGAAAGTTTTTCTTTTTCGCGGAACCACCCATGCCTTGGTGGGAATCGGCCTCGGTCTTTTTGTGATATTAAAAAAATATAAATATATAGATATAATATATTATATATATACTTATATATATATTATATATATATTATATATTTATATATTTATATTAATATATGTGTGTGTGTGTTGTATCGTGTGTGCAGAGGAATTCCGCCTAAGTAGCAGGCGGAAATATTACACAACACTGATCCTCTGGCAGAAGGCTGACTCGAACTCCTTAACGAACTGGGGAACAATGATACTTGCTTTCCTTAGGTTCGTTACGGTTCGGAGTTTCTTCGGCAGAGATCAGTGTTTGTGTTTTTATTCGCCCTGACTCTGCACGAATTATTTGCATGCTAAAAGCCTCTAAGTAAGGCTGATGCATTGCAGGGGATGAGAATGAAAGGTGTTCGTAAGTCCTCTCCACTGAATGCTGGCTTGATGGCTGCTAGGCGCCAAGGTACTTGTCTAGGTGTGGTGAGTAGAATGGTATCGCACTGTCGTACCTTGTTCAAGGTTTCGTTCAGGTTTCGAGTTCTTCGACCAGAGATTATCTTGTTTGTAATATATATATTTATAGTCACTGCGACATAGGCTCGAACTTGCGATCTGGTCTTAACATAGCAAACGCTCATCTGCCTTATAGGACAAAGTGAAAATTTGTGTGTATGCAGTAATTTCCGCATAATCATTCTTAACCTAACGAAAAAATATATCTCACTGTGTGAGTTAAGTATTAAATTATTGTAAACAAATCTAAACATATATTTAGTTGGGTTAGGCTTCAATAAATTGGCTTGTTATATAAGGTTAGGTAAGTTTTCTAAGTTCCTTTTGGTGCTAAATTATAAATCTTTACATCAACATTAATAAATAAATTTTTATTTAAACGTAATAAGAGAAAATTTTAGAAAGGGACTTAATTTTAAAAGAGTTCTTGCTAAACTGGCCTGTTTTACATATTCGGCACGACATATATATTATATTATAATTTATATATATATTATATATATATATATATATATATATATATATATTATATATATATCTTTATATATATATATATTTCACAGCCGATTCACCAAGGCAGGGTGGCCCGAAAAGAAAACATTTCATCATCATTCACTCCATCACCTGTTCTTGCCAGAGGGGTGCTTTACACTACAGTTATAAAACTGCAAAAATTAACACCCCTCCTTCAGAGAGCACGGAACTGTACTTCCCATCTCCAGGACTCAAAGTCCGGCCTGCCGGTTTCCATGAATCCCTTCATAAATGTTACCTGCTCACATCCAACAGCACGTCCAAGTATTTATATATATAATATATTTATATATATATATATATATATATATATAATATATATTTATATATATATTTTTATATATATCCCATATAAAATATATATATATTTATATATATATTATTAATTAACTACTAACAAGAATCTTCTTCTAGCGTGTAGATAAATTATTTTTGTTTTGTTTTAGGTTTTGAAAAAAAAAAGCTCTGATAGGACAGTCTAAAGAGATATTCTCAATTTACAACACTGAGATTACACCAGGTAGAGGTTTAAATATCGTCCCCCCCCCCCTGAGCCCACCAATATTACATTCACAGTTCAATAACAGTATAGATCGTCCCTTTCTTTTAGTATAGTTTCTTGTAAGAGTTGAAATATTTTGTATATTGATATGAGATGACTTTACCTGTAGAAACTTGTGGGTCAAGCTGACCCTCTAAGTCATTTTACAAGTTTGATATCACCTATATTCTTCTTATTATCTGTGTTGTGTGCTGTTTTCAACATTCTTCTCCTATGTCCTTGTCTTACTCACATTTCTGCTTTCTTCCTTCCCTTGTTCCTCCATCCCCCTTCCTTACCTTATTCTCCTCCCTCCTCCTTACCTTGTATTCTTCCCCTCCCTTACTTTGTTTCTTCACCTCCTTCCTTTACTTGTGTCATCCCATCCTTTCCTTCATTGTTTCCCTCCCCCTCCTTCCTTACTTGTTTCCTCCCCTCACTTCTTACCTGTTATAACTTGTCCTCCCCTCCCTTTCCCTTTCCTTGTTTTTCCTCCCATCCTTCTTTACCTTGTATGTTTCACCTCCCTCATTTAACCTTGTTTCCTCCCCTCCCTTTCCTTACCTTTGCTTTCCTCCCCTCACTTCCTTTACCTTCGTTTCCTTCCCCCTCACTTCCTACCTTGTTTCTTCCTTCAACCCTCCCCTTCCTTATCTTGCTTTCATCCCTCCTTCCTTACCTTGTTCTCCCCCTCCTTCCTTACTTGTTCCTCCCTCCTTCTTATTGTTGCAACCTCCACCTCCTCCTCTTGTTTCCTCCCTCTCCTTCCTTTATTTTGTTCATCCCCTACTTCCTTACCTTGTTCACCTCCCCTACCTCCTTACTTGTTTCCTCCCCTCCTTCTTACTTGTTCCTCCCCTCCTTACCGTTACCTTGCTTTCTTTTCCTTCACCTTTCATTTGTATACTTTAATTCTCCATGTGTACCCAGGGATATCTGCCACGGCTGTGATGGTCTCGCCACTACACAAACCTCAAATAGATATACCTCAAATCAGCTTTTCTCATTTCTAATTTTTCCTTGTGCACAATTTTCGCTCCTGTCTCTTCTTGACGTTTTATGGGCTGGAAGGAGTAAAGAAGGTGCAGTGTGGTGGGTCGAGTTAGGCACAGTTGGTGGCGTTAGCCCGTAAGTTGTAGATGGTGGTGCGTGATCGGTAGGTGCAGGTTGTGTTGGTTCAGGTAGATGTAGGTGTAGGTGTGGTTTGTCGCGGTCTTTTGGTAGGCACAGGTGTGGATGGTTTTTCCAGGTAGGGTGCAGTTGAGAAGAGTGTAGGTGGGTCGAGTGGTTCAAGTGTGGTGGTCAGGTATGTTACTAGCAAGTGGAGTGGTATGTCGAGGTAGGCGTCTGGAGGTGGACTAGTAGTTGCAGTGTAGGTGTGGTGGGGTTGGTAGGCGCAGAGGTGTGAGCTGGGTCAGCAGGTAGATGGCAGATGTAGGTGTGTGTCTGCGTGGATGGTTTTCGGTAGGTGCAGTGTTGTAGTGGGGTCGCACTGGAAGTGCAGGTGTTGTTGGGGTCGAGGTAGGTGCAGTGTCAGTGGCGGTCGCGGTTAGGTGCAAGTGTAGTGGGTCAGTACGGTGACAGGTTTGGCGTGGGTGGTCGACGTGTGCAGCGTTGTAGTAGGGTCGGTAGGTGCAGGTGTAGTGGGGTCGTAGTGCAGGTGTAGTGGTCGGTTAGGTGCGTTAGTGTAGGTCGAAGGTAGTGCAGGTATGCTTAGAGTGGGAGTCGGTAGTGCCAGGTGTTGTGGGGTCGGTGTAGGTGCAGGTGTAAGTGGGGTACGATCGGTTATGGTGCAGTGTAATAGTGGAGTCGTGTGTGTTAAGTGCAGTTTAGTGTTCTAAGCTGCGGTGCTAGGTGGAGTAATAAGAATGTATAGGCGGTGAGTTGATTTGATGGGTCTAAGTAACCATAATCCAGGGCTCTCTCGTGTCTCCAGTCCTTCAGTACCTTCATCCCCACTCAATCGTCTTTCAAGTATCATGCAGTTAGACAGATAGACGTACATATGCATGCAAATGCAGGAGTGATTCACAAACATAACACTCAACATGTGGTTGCAGTATCGCAGTTCTAGTTCCATTGTCTCCGCCCTCAGCTTGCATTGCTTCTAGGGTCCATCCCTCCTATGCCTCTTAGGCCCTATTGTTTCTTGCTCGCTTAAAATTATGCTAGCCCTTCCCATGTTACCACTCACTAAATCTTCGCGCAGATCATTACTCTACCCGCCACTTCTGGAGACTGCAGAAATACTGACATCTTTCTTGCGTTCCGTGTCCTTATAGACGAACACAGGATACACTAAGAAAGAACATGTTGTTACTTGGCGTAAAATCAAGTCCCTCAGACAAGGAAATAGACTGGAAAATAAAGGCCAACGCTCGACAGAGCGAACTGAAGTAGTTTTGATGGAGCAGTATATTCCGCGCCACCATCATTTAACAAATATATACATAGTTCATTTAGAACAGCAAAATGTTAATATGGCAGTTAGAGCAAGTGTAGTTCATACAGAAGTTTGTTTCCATCTCATACAAGACCAGTTATGAGTTAACATACCTGGCTCTGCCTAGTACAAAGACCAGTATGAGTTAACCCACCCCCCCTGGCTATGCTGTACAAGACCAGTATGAGTTAACCCTGGCTATGCTATACAAACAAGTATAGTTAACCCTGGCTGCTAGTACAGATCCAGAATGAGTTAAACCCCTGCTTGCTTAGTACAATAGACAGTATGAGTAACCCCTGGCTTGACTAGTACAAGACAGTATGAGTAACCCTGGTGTTGCTAGTACAATACCAGTATGAAGTAACCTCCTGCTTGCTAGTACAAGACCATGTATGAGTACCCTGCGCTTGCCTAGTACAAGATCAGTTGAGTTAACCCTGGCTTGCTAGTACAAGACCCAGTATGAGTTAACCCTGGCTTGCTAGTACAAGACCCGTTTGAGTAATAACCCTGGTTGCTAGATACAAGACCAGTATGAGTTAACCCCTGCTTGCTAGTACAAGACCAGTCATGTGTTAACCCTGGCTGCTTGTACGAAGACCAGTCCTATGAGTTAACCCTTGGTCTAGCTAGTAACAAGACCGTAAATGAGTTAACCCACTGGCTTGCTAGTACAAGACCAGTATGAGTTAACCCTCGGTTGCTCGATACAAGACAGTATGAGTTAAATCCTCGGCCTTGGCTAGTTCAAGACCAGTGAATGCAGATTAACCCCTGGCTTGCTAGTACAAGTCAGGATGAGTTAACCCCTTGGTTGCCTAGTACAGACCAGTATGAGTAACCCTGCTTGCCTTGTAAGAGTCTGACTCTACCCAGGGATGTAAATATAACGCCATTTTTCGGCGTTGAGTTAGGTTTACCTCTCACCCAGTTGTTGATTTTATGCATAAACCTGACAGCTATATTCTAGATAGTGGGTTGTGGCATCTTCAGCCACACGCACTTGCTGCCAGTTTTGCTGCTTACTAGAGATATGAAAGAACTGCTAATGTGTATGACGCCGTATTAATCTGTATCGTTCTCGGCCACACGCCCCATTGCTGATAGCCCTCCTGTTGTTACCTGTACTCGCTCAGCCTCTTGTCTACCATATAAAAGCCTCTAGAATATTTGCATATTATATCATGTCTCCCCCGGTTCTTTCTCTTCTCAGTGTCATTAGATTCAATTCATATTAGTTTTCTTCGTATGCTTATGCCCTTTAGCTCTGGAATATAGCCTCATTACATGCTTCTGCACTTTCTTCCAGTTTCATTAACATGGCATACTCAGGTGTTTCGGTACCTATTATAGGTGCTGTAACACTCCTAAGATGGCCTGACATGTTGTAATAAAGGAGTCAGAATGATCTCGCCGAGATTCGT
This sequence comes from Cherax quadricarinatus, assembly GCF_026875155.1. Classification (NCBI taxonomy): domain Eukaryota; kingdom Metazoa; phylum Arthropoda; class Malacostraca; order Decapoda; family Parastacidae; genus Cherax; species Cherax quadricarinatus. Next base: position 31,598,301 of record NC_069443.1, on the reverse strand, counting down.
GAAGGCTATCCTAATATTTGCAGTACGGAGCACTGGCTGTAGTGGGTATTTAGTTGATGGGAGCTTCTGGCGATATACTAGCACTATTGCGCTCTTGACCTTTATGCGTTAGGTGCCTTAATTAGTTGTAATAACTATAATAGTGGTAATAATGCTGAAAACTTAGGTACTATGCTCACCCAATAGGTTCATGCTAATAAATTACGAACTCATGACCAAGTTCCACCTGTTGAGTTTTCCCAAGTTGCATTCCACCTACGAACTGCTTTACCTCAAACCTGTGATGCAGTATATAAGCTCCTTTCTTCGCGCATATACTGTATTTATCCTGATTAATAGCGACTGATTACATCGACTCAAGGGCAGAGAGTGATTACCTCAATCGCTCCTTATGATCTTCACCATTCTTCTTTGTACTTGACTGATGAGCACTGTGTGAGAAGCGTGTGTTTTTACTTATCAATTATATCTGTCTTCTGTAAACCATGTAGATCTACAATACTGCATTATGACCGATAAAAATAGGAGACTGAAACTATGAGAAGTTTCGGTCTGATCTTGCACCACTAACTGTCGTCTACAACAAGCAGAAAGCGTGAAGTAGAGAGCAGATATATATACATTCTCGTACCTCGCACTACTCCCGTACATATTCTGGCTCCCTTCCTTCGTTTTATGTGACTAAGTTAATGGTCTGTAGTCGTCATAAGTTTCTGTCGCCCTTTGTCGATGGGTTATTTATGTACTGTCCTTACTATCTCTATGGAATGAGAGTCCCTCAAGGAAGGTTCCTTGATGTTGTGTGAGGGAGCTGGCTCTTGATTCTAGGAATTGGATCTTGCTGCTCCAAGCTTCCCGAAATTAAGCAATGGAAAGCCTTCCACATCCCCTCTCCCATGGCGCAGTTAATCCTCCGGCAGTTTGTTTAGCCGCTCCTCTTGTTATAATAATAATTATGGATGGAGTATGGATCATGCCTGTGTTCTCAGCCCTACCTTTTCTGTTTCACCTTGAATTGCCTGGGTTGTCTTAATTCAGGCAGTCTGTCTCTGGTTTGCCTGTAAAGACTTCTTCAAGATTTATCCGTTAGTAATTTAAGTCCTTCCTTTCCTTCTTTCCTCTAGGTCGTCTGGCTTCCCTTCTTCAACCTTGCTCACCAAGCATTTCTCTCAGTTCTGAGTGTCTAGCCTGACTGCAATCTCTGGACCTTTTACGTGCTTCTTCATGTGCTGGTCAGGGATGTGGTCTGCATGCTGTGGCCACTGTACGTATGTTTCCTTTAAGATTCTGCAAGGATTTTTATATTGATGGAGTTACAAAAAAAAGCGCCGATTCTAAAAGCTTAGAGATCTCAGTGAATACTAGAATGGGACCTGCCCCTTCTAGCATCCAGCCTAGTTCACGGGTTTTCGTAACCAATTAGTCAGTATCTTGTCAATTATCCATTTGAACTTCAGTATGATTAATAGTGCTTCTAGTGATTACAAATGACTAGGCTTACAAACTAGAGAAAAATAAAATTTAATATATTTATTGAAGTATGCGATCTAGAGGTATTATCTAAAGTTAAATTGAATTAATAATATCAAATAATAATAGATCATTCACTCTCGTTTACAGTATTATTGTGCCTGAAAGCACATCTCACACAATTATAATTCTAGCTACCTTCTGGTTCTTTAACATTAATATTTTTAGATATTCTTTTATAATTATGTACAAGTAAGTTTTGGGTATGTCTGTAGTGCTCTAAGTAGTTCGCTATGTTTTCAGATCGAATAGACTTAACAAGTGACATGACATAAGTCCTCATTATAATAACTCTTGAACAACTGGGCAATCTAGGAACAGTCTGCTGCAACAATAAAAAGATATGCTAAGCCAATTAGCAATATAACAAGCAACTGCGACACAGGAATCAGGAACACTTGGACTGATAATATAACGACTCTAAGTAGGGACCATTCTCAGCAGCATCTCCACAAAAGTCACAAAACTCCCATTACTACTGAATCTGAAGTTCAGCATAAGAAATCCCCGACTGTGATAATACACAGATTACCATTACAAGTTAGGTCGCATGCTACAGCTCAGACCTGAGTTGTTTTCGAGTGTTACTATGAGAACACCCGAAACCTCAGTTCCACGTCGAAGAATCACTAAGTCTAATGCACATGTTCTGTGTAAGAGAGTTTTACATGTACTAACAAGAATAATGAGACCAGACAATCTGTCAACCACATAGAGAGTTCTAGGACCAGACTGATAACGTCCAGGGCGAGGTGTGGACAACCCCACTCCCTTCGCATCAGTGATCACTCTGTGCCCGACAAGCTGCGTCAGTGATACAGAAGCGCAGAGTTGACAAGCAAAGAGGCGAAAATTACGTAGTTAGACAATCAAGAATTGAATCTGAGCTCATACCTAACAACATAACTAAGTCTTAATAAATATAAAGTCATATTTTACGATTAAGCCTATTATCGCAAAATAGTAAGCCAGTATAAGAAAATTATATGAAAGGTAATAGGACATTATTTTCTTAATCATAATACACATTATATAATATGACACCATTCAGGGGTTTGCAACATGTGTTCCTTATTGGTATGGGATTTTGCCTATACACTATCCATAGCCGCTGACATTATATGGTTTTATGTGTATTCTGCGATATACTTGGTGTTATTGTCAATATCCAGGTATCATTTTCATCGATATTTGACAGTTTGTCTCCATGTTTTGTATACTCACTTTCGTCGTTTGCCCCTCCACCTGCTCCTGTGCGTTCGACCAGGCTACTTGTTCGGGATGAACTCGAGAAGCCACGTATTTGAAACTCATCTTTAGTCTGTTGAATACCTTCTGGAGTATTATCATTATTCTCTTCTGTTCTTATTAATTGAAGACGTTTACATCGTCAGGAAACAAGTGATACATATGACTCTTAAATAATTATAGATGGGGTTGTAAAAGAAGTAAATGCTAGGGTGTTCGGGAGAGGGGTGGGATTAAATTAGGGGGAAATTTTAAATACAAAATGGGAAGTGCACAGTTACTTTTTGCTGATGATACTGTGCTTATGGGAGATTCTAAAGAAAAATTGCAAAGGTTAGTGGACGAGTTTGGGAGTGTGTGTAAAGGTAGAAAGTTGAAAGTGAACATAGAAAAGAGTAAGGTGATAAGAGTATCAAATGATTTAGATAAAGAAAAATTGGATATCAAATTGGGGAGGAGTAGTATGGAAGAAGTGAATGTTTTCAGATATTTGGGAGTTGACGTGTCAGCAGATGGATTTATGAAGGATGAGGTTAATCATAGAATTGATGAAGGAAAAAAGGTGAGTGGTGCATTGAGGTATATGTGGAGGCAAAAAATGTTATCTATGGAGGCAAAGAAGGGAATGTATAAAAGCATAGTAGTACCAACACTCTTATATGGGTGTGAAGCTTGGGTTGTAAATGCTGCAGTGAGGAGGCGGTTGGAGGCAGTGGAGATGTCCTGTCTATGGGCAATGTGTTGTGTAAATATGCAGAAAATTCGGAGTGTGGAAATTAGGAGAAGGTGTGGAGTTAATAAAAGTATTAGTCAGAGGGCTGAAGAGGGGTTGTTGAGGTGGTTTGGTCATTTAGAGAGAATGGATCAAAGAATGACATGGAGAGCATATAAATCTGTAGGGGAAGGAAGGCGGGGTACGGGTCGTCCTCGAAAAGGTTGGAGGGAGGGGGTAAAGGAGGTGCTGTCGGCGAGAGGTTTGGACTTCCAGCAAGCGTGCGTGAGCGTGTTAGACAGGAGTGAATAGAGACAAATGGTATTTGGGATCTGATGAGCTGTTGGAGTGTGAGCAGGGTAATATTTAGTGAAGGGATTCAGGGAAACCGGTTATTTTATATAACCGGACTTGAGTCCTGGAAATGGGAAGTACAATGCCTGCATTCTAAAGGAGGGGTTTGGGGTATTGGCAGTTTGGAGGGGTATATTGTGTATTTTTATACGTATATACTTCTAAACTGTTGTATTCTGGGCACCTCTGCAAAAACAGTGATTATGTGTGAGTGTGGTGAAAGTGTTGAATGATGATGAAAGTATTTTCTTTTTGGGGATTTTCTTTCTTTTTGGGTCACCCTGCCTCGGTGGGAGACGACCGACTTGTTGGATATATATATATATATATATATTTATATATATATATATATATATTATATATATATAGGTAGGGGGTGTGTGGACCAGGTGTTTACAGTGAAACATATAAGTGAACAGTATTTAGATAAGGCTAAAGAGGTCTTTGTGGCATTTATGGATTTGGAAAAGGCGTATGACAGGGTGGATAGGGGGGCAATGTGGCAGATGTTGCAAGTGTATGGTGTAGGAGGTAGGTTACTGAAAGCAGTGAAGAGTTTTTTTCGAGGATAGTGAGGCTCAAGTAAGAGTATGTAGGAAAGAGGGAAATTTTTTCCCAGTAAAAATAGGCCTTAGACAAGGATGTGTGATGTCACCGTGGTTGTTTAATTATTTATAGATGGGGTTGTAAGAGAAGTAAATGCGAGGGTCTTGGCAAGAGGCGTGGAGTTAAAAGATAAAAAATCACACACAAAGTGGGAGTTGTCACAGCTGCTCTTTGCTGATGACACTGTGCTCTTGGGAGATTCTGAAGAGAAGTTGCAGAGATTGGTGGATGAATTTGGTAGGGTGTGCAAAAGAAGAAAATTAAAGGTGAATACAGGAAAGAGTAAGGTTATGAGGATAACAAAAAGATTAGGTGATGAAAGATTGATATCAGATTGGAGGGAGAGAGTATGGAGGAGGTGAACGTATTCAGATATTTGGGTAGTGGACGTGTCAGCGGATGGGTCTATGAAAGATGAGGTGAATCATAGAATTGATGAGGGAAAAAGAGTGAGTGGTGCACTTAGGAGTCTGTGGAGACAAAGAATTTTGTCCTTGGAGGCAAAGAGGGGAATGTATGAGAGTATAGTTTTACCAACGCTCTTATATGGGTGTGAAGGTGGGTGATGAATGTTGCAACGAGGAGAAGGCTGGAGGCAGTGGAGATGTCATGTCTGAGGGCAATGTGTGGTGTGAATATAATGCAGAGAATTCGTAGTTTGGAAGTTAGGAGGAGGTGCGGGATTACCAAAACTGTTGTCCAGAGGGCTGAGGAAGGGTTGTTGAGGTGGTTCGGACATGTAGAGAGATGGAGCGAAACAGAATGACTTCAAGGTGTATCAGTCTGTAGTGGAAGGAAGGCGGGGTAGGGGTCGGCCTAGGAAGGGTTGGAGGGAGGGGGTAAAGGAGGTTTTGTGTGCGAGGGGCTTGGACTTCCAGCAGGCATGCGTGAGCGTGTTTGATAGGAGTGAATGGAGACAAATGGTTTTTAATACTTGACGTGCTGTTGGAGTGTGAGCAAAGTAACATTTATGAAGGGATTCAGGGAAACCGGCAGGCCGGACTTGAGTCCTGGAGATGGGAAGTACAGTGCCTGCACTCTGAAGGAGGGGTGTTAATGTTGCAGTTTAAAAACTGTAGTGTAAAGCACCCTTCTGGCAAGACAGTGATGGAGTGAATGATGGTGAAAGTTTTTCTTTTTCGGGCCACCCTGCCTTGGTGGGAATCGGCCGGTGTGATAATAAATAAAATAAATATATATATATATATATATATATATATATATATATATATATATATATATATTATATATATATATATATATATATATATGTGTGTGTGTGTGTGTGTGTGCAAGGAATTCGCAAGAGCAGGCGAAATTTACACAAACACTGATCTCTGGCAGAAGGAGACTCGAACTACGAACCTTGGAACAAGATACCTTGTTCCAAGGTTCGTAGGTTCGAGTTTCCTTCGGCCAGAGATCAGTGTTTGTGTATATTTCGCCTGCTCTTGCGAATTCTTTGCATTGCTAAAAGCTCTAGTAAGGCTGATGCATGCAGGGGATGAGATGAAAAGGTGTAAGCCTTCTCCCTGAAAGCTGGCTGCATTGTGCTAGGCGCCAAGGTATTGTCTAGTGTGGTGAGAATGGTATAGCACTGCGTACCTTGTTCCAAGGTTCGTAGGTTCGAGTCTCCTTCGACCAGAGATTAGTGTTTGTATATATATATATATGTCATGCCGAATAGGCAGAACTTGCGATCTTGGCTTAAATAGCAACGCTCATCTTGCCATATAGGACAAGTGAAAATTTGTGTATGCAGTAATTTCGCCAAAATCATTCTGAACCTAACGAAAAAAATATATTTCACTGTGTTAGTTAAGTATTAAATTATTGTAAACAAATCTAAAATATATTTAGTTGGGTTAGGCTACAATAAATTGCGCTTGTTATAATAAGGTTAGGTAAGTTTTCTAAGTTCCTTTTGGTGCAAAATTATAAATCTTTACATCAACATTAATAAAAAAAAATATATATTTAAACGTATAAGAGAAAATTTTAGAAAGGACTTAATTTTAAATGAGTTCTTGCTAACTGGCCAGTTTTACATATTCGGCACGACATATATATATATATATTATATATATATTATATATATATATTATATATATATATATATATATATATTATATATATATATATATATTACACAGCCGATTCCCACCAAGGCAGGGTGGCCCGAAAAAGAAAAACTTTCATCATCATTCACTCCATCACTGTCTTGCCAGAGGGGTGCTTTACACTACAGTTATAAACTGCAAAATTAACACCCCTCCTTCAGAGAGCAGGCACTGTACTTCCCATCTCCAGGACTCAAGTCCGGCCTGCCGGTTTCCATGAATCCCTTCATAAATGTTACCCTGCTCACACTCCAACAGCACGTAAAGTATTAATATATATATATATATATATATATATATATATATATATATATATATATATATATATATATATATATATATATATATATATATATATATATATAAATAATCTAATCTAACAAGAATCTTCTTCTAGGTTAGATAAATTATTGTTGTTAGTTTGAAGCCAGTCTAAAGAGATATTCTCAAGTTACAACACTGAAAATTACACCAGGTAGATTTTTAAATATCGTGAGCTAAATATTCACCTTCACAGTTCAATAACAGTATTAATCGTCCTTTATTTAGTATAGTTCTTGTAAGGTAGAAATATTTTGTATATGATATTGAGATGACTTTACCTGTAGAAACTGTGGTCACGCTGGACCCTCTAAGTCACTTTTACAAGTTTTTAACACTATATTCATCATTATTATCTTCTTGCTGCTTGTTTTTCAACATCTTCTCTATGCCTTGTTCTTACTCACATTTTGCTTTCTTCCTTTCCTTGTTTCCTCCCCTCCTTCCTTACCTTATTTCCTCCCCTCCTTCCTTACCTTGTTTCTTCCCCTCCTTCCTTACCTTGTTTCTTCCCCTCCTTCCTTACCTTGTTTCCTCCCCTCCTTCCTTTCCTTGTTTCCTCCCCTCCTTCCTTACCTTGTTTCCTCCCCTCCTTCCTTACCTTGTTTCCTCCCCTCCTTCCTTTCCTTGTTTCCTCCCCTCCTTCCTTACCTTGTTTGCTCACCTCCTTCCTTACCTTGTTTCCTCCCCTCCTTCCTTACCTTGTTTCCTCCCCTCCTTCCTTACCTTGTTTCCTCCCCTCCTTCCTTACCTTGTTTCTCCCCTCCTTCCTTATCTTGTTTCATCCCCCCCTTCCTTACCTTGTTTCCTCCCTCCTTCCTTACCTTGTTTCCTCCCCTCCTCCTTCTATCTGTTTCATCCCCTCCTTCCTTATCTTGTTTCCTCCCCTCCTTCCTTATCTTGTTTCATCCCCTCCTTCCTTACCTTGTTTCCTCCCCTTCCTTACCTTGTTTCTCCCCTCCTTCCTTACCTTGTTTCCTCCCCTCCTTCCTTACCTTGTTTCTTTTCTTCCACCTTTCATTTGTAACATTATTCTCCATGTTTGTACCCAGGTATCTGCCAGGCTGTGATGGTCGCCACTACACAAACCTCAAAACTAAATATACCTCAAATCAGCTTTGCTCATTCTAATTTTTCCTTGGCACAATTTTCGCTCCTGGTCTCATTCTTGACGCTATGGCTGGAAGAGTAAAGAAGGTGCAGGTGTGGTGGGTCGGGTAGGCACAGGTGTGGTGGGTTAGGTAAGTGTAGATGTGGTGGTGTCGGGTAGGTGCAGGTGTGTTGGGTCAGGTAGATGTAGGTGTAGGTGTGGTTTGTTCGGGTAGGCACAGGTGTGGTGGGTCAGGTAGGTGCAGGTGTAGATGTGGTGGGGTCGAGTAGGTGCAAGTGTGGTGGGTCAGGTAGGTGCAAGTGGAGTGGTGTCGGGTAGGCGTCTGTGTGGTGGATCAGGTAGTTGCAGGTGTAGGTGTGGTGGGGTTGGGTAGGCGCAGGTGTGGTGGGTCAGGTAGATGCAGATGTAGGTGTGGTGGGTCGGGTAGGTGCAGGTGTAGTGGGGTCGGGTAGGTGCAGGTGTAGTGGGGTCGGGTAGGTGCAGGTGTAGTGGGGTCGGGTAGGTGCAGGTGTAGTGGGGTCGGGTAGGTGCAGGTGTAGTGGGGTCGGGTAGGTGGAAGGTACATAAGATGTAAGGCCGGTGATCTTGATGACTGGTCTTAAGTAACCATTAATCTCAGGGCTCCTCCTCCTCCTCCTTCAGTACCTTCCATTCCCCACTCAATCGTCTTTCAAGGTATCCTGGTTAGACAGATAGACGTACATATGCATGCAAATGCAGAGATGAACACAAACATAAACACAAACATGTGGTTGCAAGTATCGCGTTCTAGTTCATGTCTCCGCCCCTCAGCTTGCCGCTTCTAGGTCCATTCCCTCCTAGCCTCTTAGGCCCTATTGTTACTGCTCTTAAAACTATGTAGCCCTTCCCATGCTTCCACCACTTAATCATCGAGATCATTACTCTACCCGACCACTCTGAGACTGCAGAAATACTGACATCTTTCTGGTTCACGTGTCCTTATTACGAACACAGGTACACTAAGAAAGAACCAGTTGTACTTGGCCGTAAATCAAGTCCTCAGACAAGGAATAGACTTGGAAAATAAAGGCAAAGTCAAACACTGAAGGTAGTTTTTGAGGAGCAGTATTTTCCGTCCACCAATATTTACAATATATACATAGTTCATTAGAACAGCAAAATGTTAATATGCAAGAGAGCAAAGTGAGTTCACTCACAGAAGTTGTTTCCATCTCATACAAGACCAGTATGAGTTAACCCCTGGCTTGCTAGTACAAGACCAGTATGAGTTAACCCCTGGCTTGCTAGTACAAGACCAGTATGAGTTAACCCCTGGCTTGCTAGTACAAGACAAGTATGAGTTAACCCCTGGCTTGCTAGTACAAGACCAGTATGAGTTAACCCCTGGCTTGCTAGTACAAGACCAGTATGAGTTAACCCCTGGCTTGCTAGTACAAGACCAGTATGAGTTAACCCTGGCTTGCTAGTACAATACCAGTATGAGTTAACCCCTGGCTTGCTAGTACAAGACCAGTATGAGTTAACCCCTGGCTTGCTAGTACAAGACCAGTATGAGTTAACCCCTGGCTTGCTAGTACAAGACCAGTATGAGTTAACCCTGGCTTGCTAGTACAAGACCAGTATGAGTTAACCCCTGGCTTGCTAGTACAAGACCAGTATGAGTTAACCCCTGGCTTGCTAGTACAAGACCAGTATGAGTTAACCCCTGGCTTGCTAGTACAAGACCAGTATGAGTTAACCCCTGGCTTGCTAGTACAAGACCAGTATGAGTTAACCCCTGGCTTGCTAGTACAAGACCAGTATGAGTTAACCCCTGGCTTGCTAGTACAAGACCAGTATGAGTTAACCCCTGGCTTGCTAGTACAAGACCAGTATGAGTTAACCCCTGGCTTGCTAGTACAAGACCAGTATGAGTTAACCCCTGGCTTGCTAGTACAAGACCAGTATGAGTTAACCCCTGGCTTGCTAGTAAGAGTCTGACTCTACCCAGGGATGTAAATATAACGCCAATTCGGCTGGGGTTACCCTCTCACCCAGTTGTTTGATGCATAAACCTGACAGCTAATAATCAGAGTGGGTGGGAGCATCTTACAGCCACACCGACCTTGCTGCCAGTTTTGCTGTTACAGAGGGAATGAAAGAACTGCTAATGTGATGAACGCCGTATAAATTGTAACGTTCTCGGCACACGCCCCATTGCTTGTAGCCCCTGTGTACCTGTTACTCGCTCAGCCTCCTTGTCTACCCTATAAAGCCTCCTGAATATTTTGTATATTTATATCATGTCTCCCCCTGTTCTTCTCTTCTCCAGTGTCATTAGATTCAATTCATATTAGTTTTCTTCGTAGCTTATGCCCCTTTAGCTCTGGAATAAGCCTCATTACATGCTTCTGCACTTTCTCCAGTTTCATAACATGCTTTATCAGGTGTTGGTACCATACTGGTGCTGTACACTCTAAGATGGGCCTGACATGTTGTATAAAGGGTCCAGAATGACTCTTTGCCGAGATTCGTGAAGGCTATCCTAAAATTTGTCAGACGAGCACTGGCTGCAGTGGGTATTTAGTTGATGTGAGCTTCTGGCGATATACCAGGCACTATGCGCTCTTGACCTTTATGGTTTAGTGCTTAAATTAGTTGTAATAATAATAATAGTAGTAATAATGATGAAAACTAGGTACTATGCTCACCCCAAGGTCATGCCTAAAAATTACAGGCATGACCAACTTCCACCTGTTGATTTTTCCAAGATGATCCCACCTACGACTGCTTTACCTCACCTGTCTGCAGTATATAAGCCCTTTCTTCGCGCATATACTGTATTCTTATCCAGATTAATGGACTGATTACATCGACTCAAGGCTGAGGGACTGATTACCTCAAACTCCTTCTGATCTTCACCATTCTTCTTTGTACTTGACTGATGAAGCCACTGTGTGGAGAAGCGTGTGTTTACTTTATCAACTTATATCTGTTCTCTGAACCATTTATCTACAATACGCATATGACCGAAACGTAGGAGACTGAAACTAATGGAGACGTTTCGGTCTGATCTTGCACCACTAACTGGTCACACAGAGAAGCGTGAAGGGAAGAGAGCCAGAATATATACATTCTCGTACCTCGCCCCTCTCCCGTACATATTCTGGCTCCCTTCCCTTCCCGCTTTTATGTGACTAGTTAATGGTCTGTGTCGTCATAAGTTTCAGTCTGCTATGTATGGGTTATTTATGTACTGTTCCTTACATCTCTATGGATGGAGTCCCCTCAAGGAAGGTTCCTTGATGTTGATGAGGGGCTCTTGATTTAGGAAATTGGATCTGTGCTCCAGTTCCCCGAATTAAGCCTGAATGCCTTCCACATCCCCCCCCCAGGCGCTGTATAATCCTCCGGGTTTAGCGCTTCCCCTTGATTATAATAATAATATGGATGGAGTATGGATCATCTGTGTCTTCAGCTACCATCTGTGTCACCTTGATCCTGGTTGTCTTAATTCAGGCAGTCTGTCTCTGTTTGCCCTGTAAAGACTTCTTAAGATTTTATCCGTAGTAATTATGTCCTTCCTTGTGCTTCTTTCCTCTAAGGTCGTCAGGTTCCCTTTCTTCAACCTTTCCTCACAAAGCATTCCTCTCAGTTCTGGTTCTAGCCTGACTGCAAACCTCTGGACCTTTTCGTGTTTCTTCATGTGCTTGGTCAGGGGTGGGCTGCATGCTGTGGCCACGTACGTAATGTCCTTTAAGATTCTGAAGGATTTTTATATTGAGGTGTTACAAAAAAACGCGATTCTAAAAGCTTAGAGATCTCCAGTGAATACTAGAAAGGACTGCCCTTCTAGCATCCAGCCTGTTACTGGGTTTTCGTAACAATTAGTCAGTATCCTTGTCCAATTATCCATTAGAATTCAGTATGATTCAATAGTGCTTCAGGATTACAACTGGTAGGCTACAAACTAGAGAAAATAAAATTTAATAAATTTATTGAGTATGGTCTAGAGGTATATCAAAGTAAATTAAATTAATAATAATCAAAATAATAATAATCACTTCTCTCGTTTACAGTATTATTGTGCTGAAAGCACATATCACATTTATAATTCTTAAGTACCTTCTGGTACTTTAACATTTAATGAGATATTATAAATATGTACAAGTAAGTTTGTGTATGTCTGTAAGTGCTCTAAGTAGTTCGCTATGTCTCAAGACTCGACTAGACTTAAACAAGTGACTGACAAAGTCCTCAAATAAACTAACTTCTTGACCAACTGGCAATCAGAACAGTCTGCTTGAACAATAAAAAGAATGCTAAGCCCAATAGCAATATAACAAGCAACTGCGACACAGAATCAGGAACAAGGAGATAATATAACAACACTAAGTAGGGACCATCAGCAGATCCTCCACAAAAGTCACAAAACTCCCATACTACTGAATCTAAGTTCAGCATAAGAAAATCCCCGACTGTGATAATACACAGATACCAGTACAAGTTAGGTCAGCAGCTACAGCTCAGGACCTGAGTTGTTTCGAGTGTCTATGAGACACACAACCTCAGTACAACGTCGAAAATCACTAAGTCTATGCAATGTTCTGTGAAGAGAGTTTTACAGAACTAACAAGAATAATGAGACAGACAATCTGTCCAACCACCAAGAGAGTCTAGACCAGACTGAATACTTCAGGCGAGGTGAGGACAACCCCCCTCGATCACGTGATAGCTCTGTGGACAGCTGCAGCTCAGAAACAGAAGCCGGCAGAGTAACAAGCAAAGAGCGATAATTACAGTAGTTAGACAATCAAGACTTGAACTGAGCACATACCTAACAACATAACTAAGTCAAATAATAATATAAAGTCATATATTTACGATTAAGCTATTATCGCAAATATAAGCAGTATAAAATTATATGAAAAGGTAATATATATTATATTCATAATCATAATACACATTATATATATTGCAACCCATTCAGGGGTTGCAACATGAGGTTCCTTAATGTTATGGGGATTTTGCTAAACTTCCATATGCCGCTGACATTATATGGGTTATGTGTATTTCTGGCGATATACTTGGTGTTATATTCATATCCAGGTCATTTTCACTCCGATATTTGCAGTTTGTCTCCAGTAATGTATACTCTATCCGGTCTGCCCTCACCTTCTCCTATGCGATGACCTTGCACTTGTTCGGGTTGAACTCGAGAAGCCACTTATTTGAACACATCTTTAGTCTGTTGACTACTTCTGGAGGATATCATTATTCTCTCCTGTTCTTATTAATCTGAGAAGTTTACATCGTCAGGAAACAGTGATACATATGACTCAGTTCACTGTTGTGGGTTATTCATGTATATTTGGAACAGTAGTGACTAGTTTTTTTTTTTTTTTTATTCGCCGGTATTCTCCCGGCCCGGGTCTTTTCCAAGTAGTGGTGACCCGGCCTTGGCTCCCTATCTGGGGAGTATCTCGAGACCTAAGTCTCCCATGGGAGGAGGTACAAGTACCCCCTCATCTTTGGGACCAAGTGTCCCCAGGCCTAGCCACAGTCCCCGCCCTCACGGGGCTCGTAAGGAGAAGCTAGGCCTCTGGTCTACCGTCTGCCCCGCCCCAAAGGGGCTCGTGGGGATGGCAGTCTTGTGAGCTGCTGTGACTCTAGTGCTGATCCCCGCGGAACCCCACTTTGATGTCTCATCCTTACTGTCACTTTCTTCCCTCTTTCATTCACGTACTCCCTAACCCACTTCAACATTCTGCCTTTCAAACCTGGCTGTTCCTCTAATTTCTGGTCTGATTTCTGATATGGTGTAGTGTCAAATGCAAGAAGATGCATTAAATTCCTGCTCTCCTGTATTGTAGATGAACGGTTCACAGAACCGACACGTTGATAAATTAGACACATGTGCAACTCTTGGGTATCTTTATTTATCAACGTGTCGGTTCTGTGAACCATTCATCTACAATCCTGTCAGACACTGCAACTTCTTTGGATCTTAATACTTGGGAATTCGTCGCTTGCCTAACCCTTGGGCACGACCTACTTCCACATTGGGCAAATGTGACACCACCTATGACTGCTGCACCTCTCCTGCCTACGGTTTATAAGCTGCTTCTCCGCTCATATGCCGTATTCTACTCAAGATTGATGGACTGACCACATCGACTCCAGGTTGAGGGACTGATTACCTCATTCTCCTCCTATTCTTCAAGCTTCTCCTGTGTATGGACTGATGAAGCCACTGTGTGGCGAAACGTTTCCTTAATAAAGATACCCAAGAGTTGCACATGTGTCTAAATTATCCTGCTCTCCTGCTTTTTCCTAGTTTTCTGCAGTTTAATTTGCTCTATATTTCTCCCATTTACCTTTTTGTATTCCTGATCAAACTATGGGCTTTCTCTGTTTTTCTTGTTTCTCTCTTTTCTTCATGCTTGGTAAAAATCTTCCCTTTACCTATTGGCACTTTGTCTCTATTACATCCATACTTTCTTGTACATTTTTGCCCTCCAGTGCCTTTACACTACACCGCAATCTTACCTCATTACCAGTACCACATGATCGCTGGCACACAGTAATTTCCCTTTAGAAATTTCCGCTATATTATAATAATTTTGTGTGAAAACAGGTGTGTGGGTGTGTGTGTGTATCTACCTGCGTGCACACACACAAATATTTACATTCCTTTGAGGCTCGTTTATGGTAAGCATCTCAGGTATTCGTGTGTACTCGTGTCAACATTGGTGTAGTGTGCATGTCAACATTAGTGTAAACATCAACGCGTCTTCTTTAATGTTAAAAGATGACTCGGGCAATGATTGATTCACACACACACACACACACACACACACACACACACACACACACACACACACACACACACACACACACACACACACATGGAGAGCCAAGATGATGGATGTAGTACTGGAAAACCTCATGCATCAACATGTTAGAGACACTACCAGAGAGTGAGGAGAAGATGAACCAGCAAGACTGGACCTTGTATTCACCTTGAGTAGTTCAGACATCGAGGATATCTTGTATGAAAGGCCCCTGGGAGCTAGTGATCATGTGGTTCTGTGCTTCGACTACATAGTTGAGCTCCAAGTGGAGAGAGTAGCAGGAACAGGGTGGGAAAAACCAAACTACAAAAGGGGGAACTACTCAGGCATGAGGAACTTCCTTCAAAACATTCAGTGGGAGAGGGAACTGACAGGAAAACCAGTACAAGAAATGATGGACTACGTGGCAACAAAATGCAAGGAGGCAGAGGAGAGGTTTGTTCCTAAGGGAAACAGAAATAATGGGAAGAACAGAACGAGTCCTTGGTTCACTCAAAGGTGTAGGGAGGCAAAAATTAGGTGTACTAGAGAATGGAAAAGATACAGAAGACAGAGAACTCAGGAAAATAAAGAGATTAGCCGAAGAGCCTGAAACGAATATGCACAGATAAGAAGGGAGGCTCAGCGACAATATGAAAATGACATAGCATCGAAAGTCAAGACTGACCCGAAGCTGTTGTACAGCCACATCAGGAGGAAAACAACAGTCAAGGACCAGGTAATCAGACTGAGGAAGGGTGATGGGGAATTCACAAGAAACGACCGAGAGGTATGTCAGGAGCTCAACACGAGATTTAAAGAAGTATTTACAGTGGAAACCAGTAGGACTCCAGGAAATCAGAACAGGGTGGGTACACCAGCAAGTGCTGGATGAGGTACATATAACCAAGGAGGAAGTGAAGAAGCTGCTATGCGAACTTGACACCTCAAAGGCGGTGGGACCAGACAACATCTCTCCGTGGGTCCTTAAAGAGGGAGCAGAGATATTGTGTGTGCCATTAACAAAGATCTTCAACACATCATTTTGAAACTGGGCAACTCCCTGAGGTATGGAAGATGGCAAATGTAGTCCCAATTTTTAAAAAGGGAGACAGACATGAGGCACTAAACTACAGACCTGTATCACTAACGTGTATAGTATGCAAGGTCATGGAGAAGATCATCAGGAGGAGAGTGGTGGAGCACCTGGAAAGAAACAAGTGTATAATTGACAACCAGCACGGTTTCAGGGAAGGAAAATCCTGTGTCACAAACTACTAGAGTTTTATGACAAGGTGACAGAAGTAAGACAAGAGAGAGAGGGGTGGATCGACTGCATTTTTTTTGGACTGCAAAAAGGCCTTCGACACAGTTCCTCACAAGAGGTTATTGCAAAAGCTAGAGGATCAGGCACACATAACAGGAAAGGCACTGCAATGGATCACAGAATACCTTACAGGGAGGCAACAACGAGTCATGGTACGTGACGAGGTGTCAGAGTGGGCGCTTGTGACAAGCGGGGTTCCACAGGGGTCAGTCCTAGGACCTGTGCTGTTCTTGGTATATGTGAACGACATAACGGAAGGGATAGACTCAGAAGTGTCCTTGTTTGCAGATGATGTGAAGTTAATGAGAAGAATCAAATCGGATGAGGATCAGGCAGGACTACAAAGAGACCTGGACAGGCTACAAGCCTGGTCCAGCAACTGGCTCCTTGAGTTTAACCCTGCCAAATGCAAAGTCATGAAGATTGGGGAAGGGCAAAGAAGACCGCAGACACAATATAGTTTAGATGGCCAAAGACTGCAAACCTCACTCAAGGAAAAAGATCTGGGGGTGAGTATAACACCGGAGCATATCTCCTGAGGCGCACATCAATCAGATAACTGCTGCAGCATACGGGCGCCTGGCAGACCTACGGATAGCGTTCCGATACCTCAGTAAGGATTCGTTCAAGACTCTGTATACCATTTACGTGAGGCCCATACTGGAGTATGCAGCACCAGTTTGGAATCCACACCTAGTCAAGCACGTCAAGAAATTAGAAAAAGTGCAAAGGTTTGCAACAAGGCTAGTCCCAGAGCTACGGGGATTGTCCTACGAAGAAAGGTTGAGGGAAATCGACCTGACGACACTGGAGGCCAGGAGGGTCAGGGGAGACATGATAACGACATGTAAAATACTGCGCGGAATAGACAAGGTGGACAAAGATGGGATGTTCCAGAGAGGGGACACAGACACAAGAGGTCACAATTGGAAGTTGAAGACTCAGATGAATCAAAGGGATGTTAGGAAGTATTTCTTCAGTCATAGAGTAGTCAAGCCGTGGAATAGTCTAGAAAGTGACGTAGTGGAGGCGGGAACCATACATAGTTTTAAGGCCAGGTATGATAAAGCTCAAGGGCCAGGGAGAGAGAGGACCTAGTAGCAATCAGCGAAGAGGCGGGGCCAGGAGCTATGAATCGACCCCTGCAACCACAAATAGGTGAGTACAAATAGGTGAGTATACAGCTTTGACTCGACCCCTGCAACCACAACTAGGTGAGTACAATTAGGTGAGTACACGACACACACACACACACACACACACGGCGAGGTATGATAAAGCTCATGGAGCAGGGAGAGAGAGGACCTAGTAGCAATCAGTGAAGAGGCGGGGCCAGGAGCTATGAATCGACCCCTGCAACCACAAATAGGTGAGTACACACAAATACACACACTACACTCTCTTCCTGTGAGAGACTCACCCGCTGTACATCGTTCAGACCAAGCAGTGCTTCAAACCCCTTTTGTCTGCAGATCACTCTGTTCAAGTGTTTAAATTAATGCTGTTTTTATCCCTATGTATCTGGACATACTGTGGCTGTTTTCTAAATTTTGCTAACCCAGCCCGATCTGTTACAAGACTTCCCTAATTAAGCTTAACCTGTTACATGACTTCCCTAATTAAGCTTAACCTGTTACAAGACTTCCCTAGTTAAGTTTAACATATTGCAAGACTTCCCTAATTAAGTTTAACCTGTTACAAGACTTCCCTGGCTAAGCTTAACCTTTTACAAGACATCCCTGATTAAGCTTAATCTGTCACAAGATTTCGCTGATTAAGCTTAACCTGTCACAGGACTTCGCTGATTAGGCTTATCTTGTTACACGACTTCCCTAACTAGTAGCCAGTGCTCTAATCGCTTGGCAATATAAACACAAATGCAGTATAATGTGATCCTTTATTGACTACGTTTCGCCCACACAGTGGGCTTTTTCAAGTCACAAACAGAACTACCTGGGGTGGAAGGAACGCGAGTATTTATAGTCCGGCTGAGGTCAGGTGAAGAATGCTGCATCTGATGATGTACCGAGTGGGGCTATAGAGTCTAAAAACTTGGGTAGCTTGGAAAGGAGATTGGATAAGTTGTGAGCAGACCTTCTACAGTGTTCTTATGTGGGATAGCGATGAAGAAGTTTCTTGGCAAGTGGTTCAGCTATGTTATAGAAGCCACTATTCTGGTTGAAGTTGTCGGATATAGAAATAAGTGATGATTCCAGGATTCTTCGGTATTGAGTGTTGTCTTCTGTGGCGATAAGTCTTGAGTTTCTGTAGTTTATCAAGTGTGGTTGTGTGAATTACGGTGTTGTACGCAGGCATTCCTTGTGTCGTCAGACCTGCTTGCGTATTGGTGTTCTGAAATACGTGTTTGGAGGTCCCTTGATGTTTCGCCCACGTATAACTTGTTGCAGTCATTACAAGGGATTATGTATACCCTGCAGAGGATGGAGGCTTGTCCTGCCTACTACTGGTGATGTCCTTGATGGTCTTGGTTGTGGAGGTAGATACTTGGAATGATGTTTTGGCAAAGATGTTGGAAACATGTTTGGCAATGGAGTTGGTGGGAAGGACTATGTATCTCTTCTCGGCAGTGTCTTCTCTGGGTGTGTTGAAGATGTTTAATGCTCGCCGTCTGCAGTCTTGATGAAGTGACGAGGATAGTGGAGTTTGGAAAATACTTGTTCAATTATAGTGCATTCTTCCTCAAGGAACTTGTTGCTGCAGATTCTGAGTGCACGCAGGAAGAAGCCTATAATTACACCACGTTTGGTTTTGGTGTCGTGGTGAGAGTAGAAGGGGAGAAGATCGTTTTGGTTGGTGGGTTTTCGATAGACTTTAAAACGAGGTTCGTGGTCAGCTTTGCAGAGTAGAACATCAAGGAAAGGAAGAGTGTTGTCGACTTCTTCTTCAAGTGTGAACTGGATTGAAGGCTCGACCTGGTTGAGCTTGTCTTGGAGAGCTTGAACGTTGAAGCGTTTAGGAGTTATGAGGAGAATGTCGTCAACATAACGGAGCCAGGTGACAGACGAAGGAATAATGGTGGAGAAAAAGTTCGGCTTCTAGATGTTCCATGTATAGGTTTGCCAGGACTGCACTGAGTGGCGAACCCCATGGGTAGTCCAAAAGTCTGCTGAAAGAGGTGATTTTCGAAAGAGAAACACGTAAAGCCAACACATAGTTCAACAAGGTCGATGAAATCGCTGGCTGGAATGGGAAGATCAAGTGAATCGTCAATTTTCCTGCGCAAGAGATCGATGGCTTGTTTAGTAGGTACTTTAGTGAATAGGGAAGTCACGTCAAGGCTGGAAAGTTTCTTGTTCCTGATGTTGATGTTGCGAATGCGATTGAGAAGATCACCTGAGTGTTTGAGATGTGCTTATCAGATAGTCTGCTAGTTAAAAGTCTAGCTTACCAAGGCTTCAGATCCTATCCCTTCCATGGGAGGCTAGTTTTAGGGTCGCAGGCCCGTGTAGACATAACATGCTGGTTGATCAGGGATTTCTAGAAGGAACCTGTCTCACTTCCTCTTCACGTATTCTACTTGGGTGTGGGAAATATTTCTTATATTTGTTGGCAAGAGGTTGGGGTTAAAGTATTTTTGACTGGTGGTGAAGAGGTGACCTGCATCTTTAATGACTCTGTGAGTAGTTGTTAAATTTTAAGTTTAATTAACCAACTAATATATTAATAATAATCATAAGAAGAAGAAGAAGAAGAAAAGAATATAAAATAATAATAATGATAATACGAATAATATAAAGAACAATAGCAATAATAATAATATAAAGAATAACGAAAGTAACGATATAAAAAATAACAATAATAATAATAATAATGATATAAAGAATAACTAATAATAATATAAAGACAGTAAAAAGAGCAAGAGTAACAACAACAATAATACGTTCGTATATGTCTATATAAAAAGAGAAGTGTGTATTTCTGAGTTTATTACAGTGAGGTTTTACTTTAATTCCTGTTTTAGTGATTATAATATTTTTAACTGGTGGTGATGAGGGTAAGTGGAGTCTTAACGACCCTCGTGAAGTGACTGGTTTCTAAACCTAATTAACCAATACCTTCACTAATTATTTAACATCGTAGTGTGGTGTATATCACTGGTAGTATATAAACATGCCAGCAAAAGAGGACATGTGGTTTATGGTTCATTAAACTATCTCTTCAAGGTTGATGGATTACCACGTCATCAACTCTCCTCTGCTTCTCTTGTCTCCATGTTTACAACCACTGTGTTCCTCTAATGAAGCCTGCTGTGCGGGCGAAACGTTTCGGAATAAAAATACCAAACTGTTGCACATTTGTCTTATCGATGTATTTAGGGCACACACATACACACACACACACACACACACACACACACACACACACACACACACACACACACACACACACACACACACACACACACACACACACAAGACTAGTCCCAGAGCTACGGGGATTGTCATAAGAACATAAGGATGGAGGAACACTGCAGGAGGCCTGTTGGCCCATACTAGGCAGGTCCTTTACAATTCATCCCACTAACAAAACATTTGCCCAACCCAATTTTCAATGCCACCCAAGAAATAAGCTCTGATGTGAAAGTCCTACTCAAATCCAACCCCTCCCACTCATGTACTTATCCAACCTAAATTTGAAACTACCCAAAGTCCCAGCCTCAATAACCCAACTAGGTAGACTGTTCCACTCATCAACTACCCTATTTCCAAACCAATACTTTCCTATGTCCTTTCTAAATCTAAACTTATCTAATTTAAATCCATTACTGCGGGTTCTCTCTTGGAGAGACATCCTCAAGACCTTATTAATATCCCCTCTATTAATACCTATCTTCCACTTATACACTTCGATCAGGTCTCCCCTCATTCTTCGTCTAACAAGTGAATGTAACTTAAGAGTCTTTCTTCATAAGGAAGATTTCTAATGCTATGTATTAATTTAGTCATCCTACGCTGAATGTTTTCTAACGAATTTATGTCCATTCTGTAATATAGAGACCAGAACTGAGCTGCATAATCTAGGTGAGGCCTTACTAATGATGTATAAAGCTGCAGTATGACCTCTGGACTTCTGTTGCTTACACTTCTTGATATAAATCCCAGTAATCTATTTGCCTTATTACGTACGCTTAGGCATTGCTGTCTTGGTTTAAGGTTGCTGCTCACCATAACCCCCAAGTCCTTTTCGCAATCTGTATGGCTAAGTTCTACATCATTTAACTTATAAGTACTAGGGTTATGGGCACTCCCAAGCTTCAGAACCTTGCATTTATCTACTTTGAACTGCATCTGCCACTTTTCTGACCAAGAATAGAGTTTGTTTAAATCCTCCTGAAGTTCCATAACATCTACGTTTGAATCAATTATCCTACCTATCTTTGCGTCATCGGCGAATTTGCTCATATCACTAGTAATTCCCTCATCAAGATCATTGATATATATTATAAACAACAACGGGCCCAAGACTGATCCCTGTGGAACGCCACTTGTTACAGATCCCCACTCGGATTTAACCCCATTTATGGACACTCTCTGCTTCCTGTCAGTGAGCCATGACTCGATCCATGAGAGCACTTTTCCCCAATGCCATGAGCTGCCACTTTCTTTAACAGTCTATGGTGCGGAACTCTATCAAAAGCCTTACTAAAATCTAAGTAAATAATATCAAATTCTTTATTGTGGTCAACAGCCTCAAAAGCTTTACTTATCGAGATGGCTATGCTTATCGAGATGGCTTCTTATAATCTCAGCTATAATTGACTCTAGTAATTTGCCTACAATTGAGGTCAGGCTTATTGGGCGGTAATTTGACGGTAACGACTTGTCCCCTGTTTTAAAAATAGGAATTACATTAGCCATCTTCCACATATCAGACACTACACCTGTTTGAAGAGATAAATTAAAAATATTAGTTAATGGTTCACAGACTTCCATTTTGCATTCTTTTAAAACCCTTGAAAAAACCTCATCAGGACCATGCGACTTATTTTGCTTCAGTCTGTCTATCTGCTTCACAACCATTTCACTAGTGACTGTGATGTTACATAATTTATCTTCTTCTAGCCCACTATAAAAATTAATTACTGGAATATTGTTAGTGTCTTCCTGTGTAAAAACTGAGAGAAAATAATTATTAAAAATCGAGCACATTTCATTCTCTTTGTCAGTAAGGTGCCCATAGTTATTTTTAAGGGGACCTATCTTATCTCTAACTTTTGTTCTATAGACCTGGAAAAAACTTTTTGGGTTAGTTTTAGAATCCCTAGCAACTTTAATTTCATAGTCCCTTTTAGCTTTTCTTATCCCTTTTTAATGTCCCTCTTAATGTCAATATACTGATTCATAGATGACCCTCACCTCTTTTGATACGCCTATAATTCCTTTCTTATGCCCTAGTAGATATTTGAGCCTATTATTCATCCATTTTAGGTCATTTTCTATTTGATCTTAATTTCTTTATATGGGATAAACGTTCTTTGAGCAGCATGTATAGTGTTCAGAAAACTGTCATATTGATATCTCACTTAGTTACCCCAGTCAACAGATGATAAGTGTTCTCTAAGCCCATCGTAATCTGCTAAGCGAAAATCTGGGACTGTTACTGAGTTATCGCTACTATCGTACTTCCATTCAATGCTAAATGTAATTGATTTGTGGTCGCTAGCACCCAGTTCCTCTGAAATTTCTAAATTATTAACAAGGGATTCATTGTTTGCCATAACTAAGTCAAACAGGTTATTTCCCCTTGTAGGTTCTGTCACAAACTGCTTCAAAAAACAATCCTGAACTACTTCTAAGAAGTCGTATGATTCTAAATTCCCAGTCAAGAACTTCCAATCAATATGACTAAAGTTAAAGTCTCCTAGAATTACTACATTATCGTGCCTTGTGGCCTTAACAATTTCCTCCCATAGTAGTCTCCCTTGGTCCCTATCTAAGTTTGGGGGACGGTATATCACTCCTAAAATCAGTTTTTCATGCCCCTCTGAAAATTCTATCCAAACAGACTCTGTATGTGTTACTTCAGACTTAATATCCGTTTTTATGCAACAGTTCAAGCGATCTCGGACATACAGTGCCACCCCCCCCCCCCCTTCCCGATACTTCTATCTACTTGGAACAATTTAAAACCCTGAATATGACATTCCGCAGGCATGTCCCGACTTCTTGAATTAAACCACGTCTCAGTTAAGGCAAATACATCAATGTTACCTGCACTAGCAACTAATCTCAACTTATCCATCTTATTCCTAGCACTACGGCAATTAGCATAATAAACATTGAAAGACTCTCCTTTCTCTTTACCCTTCCTGCTCATTTCTGTTTTTCTACTAAACCTATTACTGTCCTTATCACCCAAAGTCCCTGGCTTTTCAATATCTACCTCGTTCTGCTTATTACTAGTTCCCCTAGAACTCGTAATATTACTACACTGGGACTTCACTGTTTTCCTGCCAAAACCCATACCACTATCTATTCCTAGTTTAAAGTCCTAACTGCTCCCTCCACTGCAGTTGCCAGTGCTACCACCCCAGACCTAGATAAGTGAACTCCATCCCTGGCATACATGTCATTTCGGCCATAGAAGAGGTCCCAGTTGTCAACGAATGTTACCCCATTTTCCTTACAGTATTTGTCCAGCCAGCAACTGACACCAATTGCCCTGGACAACCACTCATTTCCAACTCCCCTCCTTGGCAAAATACCACATATGACAGGGTTCCCACCCTTACTCCTAATTATTTCTATTGCTGACCTATACCTGCTAATCAGGTCTTCACTCCTATGTCTGCCAACATCGTTGCCTCCAGCACTGAGACAGATAATAGGATTGCTCCATTACCTCTCATGATGTCATCCAGACGGCTAACAATATCCTCCATCCCAGCCCCAGGAAAGCAAACTCTCTGTCTCCTACTCCTGTCCTTCAAGCAGAACGCCCTATCCATATACCTAACTTGGCTATCCCCAACAACAACAATATTCTTACCTTCCTTGGTGTCGTTCGTCGTGATGTTCCCAGTAGTCGACTCACATTCGTCGGGTAGCACTGAGAATGTATTAAATGTTTCCACAACAGTTTCCACGGCAGTCTCTTTCTTCTTCATCGTTTCTATCTTTCCATTCGTCCTCTTGATCGTCAACTTCGTTCCCTGCTGTCTAGCCACTGACCAGTTTCCCTTCTTGACCTGAGGACTCAAAACAGGAGGACTACTACGAATCTTCTTGTTTTCCTCGGTCAGTCGCCGAATCTCCAACTTCGCCATCCTCAATTCTTCCTTAAGCTGTTGGTAAAGTTGCTCGATGGAGGGCATCTTGCTTCAATTCGTAGAGAGTGCGCAAACAGGTCTTCACAGAGCTAAGTACACGTCAACACTGCGCAAAAGCCAACTCAATCAGGAGCTACTGCGCAGCACGTCCGCACGGCCTACGAAGAAAGGTTGAGGGAAATCGGTCTGACGACACTGGAGGACAGGAGGGTCAGGGGAGACATGATAACGACATATAAAATACTGCGCGGAATAGACAAGGTGGACAAAGACAGGATGTTCCAGAGAAGGGACACAGACACAAGAGGTCACAATTGGAAGTTGAAGACTCAGATGAATCAAAGGGATGTTAGGAAGTATTTCTTCAGTCATAGAGTAGTCAGGCCGTGGAATAGCCTAGAAAGTGACGTAGTGGAGGCGGGAACCATACATAGTTTTAAGGCGAGGTATGATAAAGCTCATGGGGCAGGGAGGAAGAGGACCTATAGCAATCACGAAGAGGCGGGGCCAGGATCTATGACTCGACCCTGCAACCACAAATAGGTGAGTACAAATAAGTGAGTACACACACACAACACACACAACACACACACAACACATACACACATATAAATATATATATATATATAATATATATATATATATATATATATATATACTATATATATAATATAATATATATATATATTAATATATATATACTATATATAAGAACAATTAAAATATGATATAAAGGATAATCTGCAATCTCTCTAAACGACAACACAGCAATAGCACAGAAAGACTTCAGGATGCAACAGCGGTACGCACACCTACCGGGATCAAGACACAGGCACACCTACAATGATGAACACAATAGGTACACTACCAGTCTGAACACATGAACAACCACCAGTGATCAACACACAGGTACACACCACACAGATCAACAAGTCAACAAGATCAATCACAGGTACAACACCTAGTGATCAACACACAAGTACAACCAACCAGGATCAGACACACAGGTACAACCACCAGGATCAACACACAGGTACAACCACAGATCAAACACAGGTACAACACCAGTGATCAAACACAGTACAACCACCAGGATCAATACACAGGTACAACCACCAGGATCAACACAGGTACAACCACAGTCGTATCAATACACAGGTGACACCAGATCAGGGGTAAGTCACAGTCAGCGAGGTACACACGCCAGCAGTCAGCGAGGTACACACGCAGTCAGCGAGGTACACCACGCCAGCAGTCAGCGAGGTACACACGCCAACATCAGCGAGGTACACACGCCAGCAGTCAGCGAGGTACACACGCCACAGTCAGCGAGGTACACACGCCAACAGTCAGCGAGGTACACACGCCAGCAGTCAGCGAGGTACACACGCCAGCAGTCAGCGAGGTACACACGCCAGCAGTCAGCGAGGTACACACGCCAGCAGTCAGCGAGGTACACACGCCAGCAGTCAGCGAGGTACACACGCCAGCAGTCAGCGAGGTACACACGCCAGCAGTCAGCGAGGTACACACGCCAGCAGTCAGCGAGGTACACACGCCAGCAGTCAGCGAGGTACACACGCCAGCAGTCAGCGAGGTACACACGCCAGCAGTCAGCGAGGTACACACGCCAGCAGTCAGCGAGGTACACACGCCAGCAGTCAGCGAGGTACACACGCCAGCAGTCAGCGAGGTACACACGCCAGCAGTCAGGGTACACACGCCGAGTCAGCGGGTACACACGCCAGCAGTCAGCGAGGTACACACGCCAGCAGTCAGCGAGGTACACACGCAGCAGTCAGCGAGGTACACACGCCAGCAGTCAGCGAGGTACACACGCCCAGCAGTCAGCGAGGTACACACGCCAGCAGTCAGCGAGGTACACACGCCAGCAGTCAGCGAGGTACACACGCCAGCAGTCAGCGAGGTACACACGCCAGCAGTCAGCGAGGTACACACGCCAGCAGTCAGCGAGGTACACAGCGCCAGCAGTCAGCGAGGTACACACGCCAGCAGTCAGCGAGGTACACACCAGCACGAGGTCACAGCAAGTCAGCGAGGTACACAGCATCAGCGAGGTACACACGCCAGCAGTCAGCGAGGTACACACGCCAGCAGTCAGCGAGGTACACACGCCAGCAGTCAGCGAGGTACACACGCCAGCAGTCAGCGAGGTACACACGCCAACAGTCAGCGAGGTACACACGCCAGCAGTCAGCGAGGTACACACGCCAGCAGTCAGCGAGGTACACACGCCAGCAGTCAGCGAGGTACACACGCCAGCAGTCAGCGAGGTACACACGCCAGCAGTCAGCGAGGTACACACGCCAGCAGTCAGCGAGGTACACACGCCAGCAGTCAGCGAGGTACACACGCCAGCACGCACACAACATATAATAAATATTCTTTAAGATCTAGATATATTTCGATCTCTGCGTGATCCTAGAAAGTTGTCCCTATGTTGAGTAACCCCAGCCCCCCCCCCCCGTGCCTCAGTGCACGCCACTCAAACAGTTCAAAGTGCGCCATGACTTTGTTAAATATTAGTACTGAAGATTTGAAGCCAATCAGAGAAGGCATTAACAAGTCGTCATGTAGAAATTAATTGTATGACCCTTGTGGGTTTAATGCTTAGTTTTCATTATAATAATAATTTGGAAATTAATATCCAATTTTCTTCAATAAAAAAAATTGTAAATTAGGATATACGCGGCCCAAATTTAATTCAAATCTTCCATTAAAAAACACCAACAATGAAGCTAAACTGAAGAGACATTGTCTTTTTATTTTCTTTGAGAAAACACATCAGCACTAAAATTTTGAATATCACCAGAAGTTGCAGTTTTCAGTCATTGCACATTATGCAACAAAATTTGTGCCACACAGCCTATGCCCAGGAAGCGTTTCATCTGCTTCATATAATACATCAGCCATTGAAGACCACCGCTCACAGTTGATTTTAATCAGAGGAAAGTGCTAAATTCGTAAGGGATAGCGTTGTGGAATGGGAAGTATTCAGATTAGATTTATGCAAGGGGCAGATAACTCCAGTTCCCTCGATCAAGAACCCCTCGCCAGCACCAAGGCTTCCTTCAAGAAGCATAATTCAATTATGCAACGTAAAATATTGCTAGAGCATTTCGAAATTAAGAGTGGGAAGATAACAGCTATACACTGACAAACAAGACCAACCTGCTAGAGAGATTACATTAATGTACGTAAGTCTTGAAGACGAGAAGAAGACGATTTCTTGAGTTTTATCATGGAAACTAATCTTGGGAATAGTGTATATTTTATTGAGAAGAGAGGACCTTTACCTCTATATTGTATCACCAACCTTCGCCTAGCAATATTTGACCAGGATTGAAAATTTGAAGCTTATCAGAATATGGCGTACAGAAGTTATACACGACAGTAAGACGATAACACTGAAAGCAACAATGTGCCGGCTCTAACACACAGGGTAGTCTTTTGACGTTAATAATTTAAAGGGAGTTTTAACTGATGCTGCTTAATTTAAGCTGGTATGATAACAGTTAGTTGTGATAGTTTATTCATATCTGTGGCTTTTTTTTTTATCCTTGTTGTTAGTGTGTGTGTTGCATGTCATTACTTTTAGGTAGTAGAAGCGTGAGTGTCCTTCATGGTCAAACTACTCCATAAATACCACATTCTTCTATTACTTCCTCTTCACCCACCTGTCTTTTAGTTTCTATCCAAATTTACTCTCGCAGTTGTAACTTGATAATGGCGCTGGATAGACCGAAAAAGTTTGTCTAGAGTTTCCTCTCCAAAGTGGGTGTTATTTGTGAATTGTTGCAGCCACGATAATGTGACTTTCATCCTTCTTTATGATTCTCTAGTTTACACTTGTTGTTTTCACTCTTCTCTGTACAACAGCCATTAAAGTGGTGAATGTAGGAGGTGGAAAAAATCAGTTTTTCTCCATTAGGTGGTGAGGGAAACTTAGAAATCAATACTGGGGCGTCGACCATGATAAACTAAATATTTCATGGGTACTACCTCAACACACCTGACTCTCACCACCACCACCACCACCACCACCACCACCACCACCACCACCACCACCACCACCAACACCACCACCACCACCACCACCACCACCACCACCACCACCACCACCACCACCACCACCACCACATGCTGGTTGTAAAGCTGATGTGTTGGTGTGGGTGGTAGTGTGTGTGGGTTTTGTGTGATGGTGATGTTAGGTGTTGTTGGTGTGTGGTGGTATTGGCGGGTGGTAGTGTTGGTGTGTGGTATTGTTGATGTGTGGTGGTATTGGCGTGTGGTAGTATTGGTGTTTGGTAATGTTGGTGTGTGTTGGTGTTCGTGTGTGGTGGTATTGGCGTGTGGTATTTATTGGTGTGCGGTAGTGTTGGGTGGGTAGTAGTGTTGGTGTTGTGTGGTATTTGGTATGTGGTAGTGTTGTTGTGTGTAGTGTTTGGTGTGTGGTAGTGTTGGTGTGGGGGTGGTGATGGTGTGTGTTGGTGTGTGGTGGTTTTGGGGTGTTGGTAATGTTGGTGTGTGGTAGTGTTGGTGTGTGGTAGTGTTTGGTGTATGGTGGTTTTGGTGCTGTTGGTGTTGGTGGGGTGGGGGTTTGTTGGTGTGTGGTGTATTGGTGGTTGTGGTGGTGTTGGTGTGTGGTAGTGTTGGTGTGTGGTGGTGTTGGTGTGGGGGGTTTTTTTGGGTTTGTGTGGTGGTATTGACGTGTGGTAGTATTGGTGTGTGATGGTATTGGTGTGTGGTGGTGTAGATGTGTGGTAAATGTTGGTGTGTGGTAGTGTTGGTGTGTGGTGGTAATGGTGTGTGGTGGTATTAGTGTGTTTAGTGTTGGTGTGTGGTAGTGCTGGTGTGTGGTAGTGTTGGTGTATGGTAGTGATTGTGTGTGTTGGTGTGGGTGGTATTGGCGTGTGGTGTGATGGTTGTGGTGTTATTGGCGTGTGGTAGTGTTGGTGTGTTGTGGTGTTGGTGTGTAGTGGCGTTGGTGTATGATAGTGTTGGTGTTGTGGTAGTGCTGGTGTGTGTGGTGGTTTGTTGGTGTGTGGTGGTGCTGGTGTGTGGTAGTGTTGGTGTGTTGTTGTGTGGGTGTGTGGTGGTATCGACGTGTGGTAGTGTTGGTGTGGTGGTGGTGTTGCTGTGTGGTGGTGTTGGTGTGTGATTGTGTTTGTGTGTGGTAGTGCTGGTGTGTGTGGTGGTGGTGTTGCTGTGTGGTGGTGCTGATGTGTGGTTGTGTTGGTGTGTGGTAGTGTTGGTGTGTGGTGGTGATGGTGTGTCTTGGTGTGTGGTGGTATTGGTGTGTGGTAGTGTTTGTGTGTGGTGGTGTTGGTGTGTGGTGGTGTTGGTGTGTGGAAGAGTCGGTGTGTGGTGGTGTTGGTGTGTAGTGGTATTGGCGTGTGGTAGTGTTGGTGTGTGGTAGAAATAGTGTGTTGGTGATGGTGTGTGGTAGTGTTGGTGTGTGGTAGTGTTGGTGTGTTGTAGTGTGGGTGTGTGGTGGTATCGACGTGTGGTAGTGTTGGTGTGTGGTGGTGTTGCTGTGTGGTGGTGTTGGTGTGTGATAGTGTTTGTGTGTGGTAGTGCTGGTGTGTGTGGTGGTGGTGTTGCTGTGTGGTGGTGCTGATGTGTGGTTGTGTTGGTGTGTGGTAGTGTTGGTGTGTGGTGGTGATGGTGTGTCTTGGTGTGTGATGGTATTGGTGTGTGGTAGTGTTGGTGTGTGGTGGTGTTGGTGGTGTGGTGGTGTTGGTGTGTGGTGGTGTTGGTGTGTGGAAGAGTCGGTGTGTGGTGGTGTTGGTGTGTAGTGGTATTGGCGTGTGGTAGTGTTGGTGTGTGGTAGAAATAGTGTGTGTTGGTGATGGTGTGTGGTACTGTTGGTGTGTGGTAGTGTTGGTGTGTTGTAGTGTGGGTGTGTGGTGGTATCGACGTGTGGTAGTGTTGGTGTGTGGTGGTGTTGCTGTGTGGTGGTGTTGGTGTGTGATAGTGTTTGTGTGTGGTAGTGCTGGTGTGTGTGGTGGTGGTGTTGCTGTGTGGTGGTGCTGATGTGTGGTTGTGTTGGTGTGTGGTAGTGTTGGTGTGTGGTGGTGATGGTGTGTCTTGGTGTGTGGTGGTATTGGTGTGTGGTAGTGTTGGTGTGTGTGGTGGTGTTGTGGTGTGTGGTGGTGCTGGTGTGTGGTCGTGTTGGTGTGTGGTGGTGCTGGTGTGTGGTTTGTGTTGGTTGTGTGGTAGTGTTGGTGTGTTGTAGTGTTGGTGTGTGGTGGTGCTGGTGTGTGGTTGTGTTGGTGTGTGGTAGTGTTGGTGTGTTGTAGTGTTGGTGTGTGGTGGTGCTGGTGTGTGGTTGTGTTGGTGTGTGGTAGTGTTGGTGTGTTGTAGTGTTGGTGTGTGATAGTGTTGGTGTGTGTAGTGTTGGTGTGTGGTAGTGTTGGTGTGTGTAGTGTTTGTGTGTGGTAGTGTGCTGTATGTGGTGTTGGTGAGCGGTAGTGTTATGTGTGTGTGGTGGTGGTGTAGGTATGATATGATATTGGTGTGGTGGCAGTGGTGTGTTGTATTTGCGAAATTTATCATCTTGTGTTTGTGGGAGTCGAGACTCAGCTCCGGGCCCCGCCTCCTTTGCTACTTTGATTAACATCACTGATTTGTATTCTCTTGGCATATCTACTTATCATACCTAGTAATGAAGCTATGGCTCGTGTATGTCTTTAGCATCCACATGTGTCCCTTTGACCCTGGTCCTCTTAATTCATTGTCTCCCTATCTGACCTGTTTATGCCTCTTAATATTTTGTATGTTGTGATCATGTTTCCCCTTGTTCTTTTCTCCGCCGAGATCATCAGGTTCAGATGCTGTGTTATGGTGCTGGTGTGTACTTGCCTGGTTGTGCTCACCCACTTGTGTTTGCAGGAGTCGAGTCTTAGCTAGCACAGAGTTTTAACTACCTGAGATTAATAAGTTTCCCCTGGATCCACATTGTTGATGTGCTTCTCCGAAACATGCTTCAACTAATCGTTCTTATTCTTATTGAAGGTCTGCAATTTCTGTTCACTTGTACACGGTCTTCTGGTCTTCTTTCTTCCTTACGGAGATCCAAAATTTTGCTGTCATCATGCAGTTATTACCATGATAAGTTTTACTGGCAGTCCCGTCAGATAATGTAACATAAATATTCTTATATTAATTTGTTCCTAAATAATCTTAAAGATATTTACATAGAAAAGTTTATACTTCAAACATCGTGATATTTTATGAGGTGAGAAATGTTGCTTTGGTATAAACACACACACACACACACACACACACACACACACACATATTGGGGAAGGGCAAAGAAGATCGCAGACAAAGTATAGGCTAGGAGGACAAAGACTGCAACCCTCACTCAAGGAGAAAGATCTTGGGGTGACCATAGCACCGAGCACGTTGCCGGAGGCACACATCAACCAGATAACTGCTGCAGCATACGGGCGCCTGGCAAACCTGAGAATAGCATTCCGACACCTTCGTAAGGAATCGTTCAAGACACTGTACACTGTAAACCATACCCCCGGCCGGGATTGAACCCGCGGTCATAGAGTCTCAAAACTCCAGCCCGTCGCGTTAGCCACTAGACCAGCTAGCCACAATAAGATTCATCCAACTAGGTATATTTCTACGCCATAGGAAAGTTAGCACAGGCACCTCTGTGACCACAAATGCAAGTTTTTACAGACGAATCTCCAGCTAGCGTGGCCGTGACGAACTCTAGCTCAAGTCCCTTCACTGCCGTCAACATGACTTAAGAAATCGTAATGACACGATTGCAAATAAACTACCCCGGCCGGGATTGAACCCGCGGTCATAGAGTCTCAAAACTCCAGCCCGTCGCGTTAGCCACTAGACGGGCTGGAGTTTTGAGACTCTATGACGCGGGTTCAATCCCGGCCGGGGGTATGGTTTATTTGCAATCGTGTCATTACGATTTCTTAAGTCACTGTACACTGTGTACGTCGGGCCCATACTGGAGTATGCAGCACCAGTTTGGAACCCACACCTGGTCAAGCACGTCAAGAAGTTAGAGAAAGTACAAAGGTTTGCAACAAGGCTAGTTCCGGAGCTCAGGGGAATGTCCTACGAAGAAAGATTGAGAGGAAATCGGCCGGACAACACTGGAGGACAGGAGGATCAGGGGAGACATACAAAATACTGCGTGGAATAGATAAGGTGGACAGAGACAGGATGTTCCAGAGAGGGGACACAGAAACAAGGGGTCACAGTTGGAAGCTGAAGACTCAGACGAGTCACAGGGATGTTAGAAGTATTTCTTCAGTCAAGAGTCGTCAGAAAGTGGAATAGCCTAGCAAGTGATGTAGTGGAGGCAGGAACCATACATAGCTTTAAAAGACGAGGTATGACAAAGCTCAGGGAGCAGAGAGAGAGAGAGGATCTAGTAGCGATTAGTGAAGAGGCGGGGCCAGAAGCTGAGTCTCGACCCCTGCAACCACAATTAGGTGAGTACACACACACACACACACACACACACACACACACACACACACACACACACACACACACACACACACACACACACACACACACACACACACGCACACACACATGAAGCATTAAACTACAGACCAGTGTCACTGACATGTATAGTATGCAAAATCATGGAGAAGATTATCAGGAGAAGAGTGGTGGAACACCTAGAAAGGAATGATCTCATCAACAGCAGCCAACATGGTTTCAGGGACGGGAAATCCTGTGTCACAAACCTACTGGAGTTCTATGACATGGTGACAACAGTAAAACAAGAAAGAGAGGGGCGGGTGGATTGCATATTCTTGGACTGCAAGAAGGCGTTTGACACAGTTCCACACAAGAGATTGGTGCAAAAACTGGAGGACCAAGCAGGGATAACAGCGAAGGCACTACAGTGGATCAGGGAATACTTGTCAGGAAGACAGCAGCGAGTCATGGTACGTGGCGAGGTGTCAGAATGGGCACCTGTGACCAGCGGGGTCCCACAGGGGTCAGTCCTATGACCAGTGCTGTTTCTGGTATTTGTGAACGACATAACGGAAGGAATAGACTCTGAGGTGTCCCTGTTTGCAGATGACGTGAAGTTGATGAGAAGAATTCACTCGATCGAAGACCAGGCAGAACTACAAAGGGATCTGGACAGGCTGCAGACCTGGTCCAGCAATTGGCTCCTGGAGTTCAACCCCACCAAGTGCAAAGTCATGAAGATTGGGGAAGGGCAAAGAAGACCGCAGACGAAGTACAGTCTAGGGGGCCAGAGACTACAAACCTCACTCATGGAAAAAGATCTTGGGGTGAGTATAACACCAGGCACATCTCCTGAAGCGCACATCAACCAAATAACTGCTTCAGCATATGGGCGCCTAGCAAACCTCAGAACAGCATTCCGACATCTTAATAAGGAATCGTTCAGGACCCTGTACACCGTGTACGTTAGGCCCATATTGGAGTATGCGGCACCAGTTTGGAACCCACACCTAGCCAAGCACGTAAAGAAACTAGAGAAAGTGAAAAGGTTTGCAACAAGACTAGTCCCAGAGCTAAGAGGTATGTCCTACGAGGAGAGGTTAAGGGAAATCAACCTGACGACACTGGAGGACAGGAGAGATAGGGGGGACATGATAACGACATACAAAATACAGAGGAATTGACAAGGTGGACAAAGACAGGATGTTCCAGAGATTGGACACAGTAACAAGGGGACACAGTTGGAAGTTGAAGACACAGATGAATCACAGGGATGTTAGGAAGTATTTCTTCAGCCACAGAGTAGTCAGTAAGTGGAATAGTTTGGGAAGCGATGTAGTGGAGGCAGGATCTATACATAGCTTTAAGCAGAGGTATGATAAAGCTCACGGTTCAGGGAGAGTGACCTAGTAGCGATCAGTGAAGAGGCGGGGCCAGGAGCTCGGACTCGACCCTCGCAACCTCAACTAGGTGAGTACACACATACATACACACATACACATATACATACACACATACACATATACACACACACACACACACACACACACACACACACACACACACACACACACACACACACACACACACACACACACACACACACACACACACACATTCGTGTGAAAACTAATGATAAGTGAATTATCGATTACTTAATCACGATAACAGAGGATAAAGTTTGCAGTGTATCAGAGTAGCGAGATTCAGCTTGTTGCTGGTAGTGAACCTTCCATCTCAGCGGTGATAAGATCCATCGTATTACCATCAAGGTCATTCTAGCACCACTGTATATAACACTGGTACCCTGAGTAAAGTCATACTCTACTTGATAGTGTTAAACTCTAAGCACTAGTCAACTGCATCTTCGGCCATAATATATATGTACCAATGTTATAGACATGTAACTTCGTACTTGCCCAAGATGTATATACCGAGAGGTATGTCTCTCAGTGTATTTACACAGAGTTTACCTTACTCTCTATTTTAGGGCTTAAATTATTTATGACTGATGGTGAGTAGGTTACATGGAGCCTTAATGACTCGTGTAGTCGATAAACGTTAAATCGTGGGTATTTGAGGGAACCACCAGTGCTCCTGTGTGTGTGTGTGTGTGTGTGTGTGTGTGTGTCTCACAATAACCTTTGGCTGGCCTGCTATCTCACCTGTGTCAGTGTGAATATTTGAAGGTGTTAACTCCGAGGTCAATGTGTCATCGCTCCTCCTCCCTAGCTGTGACCGTCACCTCAGCACAAGTCTCTCAGCAGATGCACGGTGATAACGAGTCACAACCTTCATTGCTTCTTCAACTATTTTGCCTTGTATCTAATTAATTTACTGCATTTGTAAGCGATTACCTATGATATTATGCATTATGATATCCTCATTCTCTTCCACTAAATTTGTGTGATATGCCATTCAAAATGATCATCTCCAAGTAGAGGTAACTGCAGCCTTGCTCTAAGGGAACCTTTAAATCTGCTGTAGTTATTAACTCTTGGCGATATCCTCGTTGTCTTGAAGTCTCCCAGCTCATACTTACAGATTTCATTGTCTCGAGCGATAACTCATTAGGAAGTATGAGAGAAGACTATCGTGTGCGTGTGTGTGAGTGTACTCACTTACTTGTGGTTGCAAGGGTAGATTTATAGCTCTTGACCCCGCCTCTTCACTGATTGCTACAAGGTCCTCTCTCTCCCTGCTCCATGAGCTTTATCAAACCTCGTCTTAAAACTATGTATGGTTCCCGCCTCCTCTACGTCACTTTCTAGGCTATTCCACTGTCTGACAACTCTATGACTGAAGAAATACTTCCTAACATCCCTTTGACTCATCTGAGTCTTCAACTTCCAACTGTGACCCCTTGTTTCTGTGTCCCATCTCTGGAACATCCTGTCTTTGTCCACTTTGTCTATTCCGCGCAGTATTTTATATGTCGCTATCATGTCTCCGCTGACCCTCCTGTCCTCCAGTGTCGTCAGGCCAATTTCCCTTAACCTTTCTTCGTAGGACAATCCCCTTAGCTCTGGAACTAATCTTGTTGCAAACCTTTGCACTTTCTCTAATTTCTTGACGTGCGTGACTAGGTGTAGATTCCAAACTGGTGCTGCATACGCCAGTATGGGCCTGACGTATATGGTGTACAGTTTTGAACGATTCTTTACTGAGGTATCGGAAAGTTATCCTTAGGTTTGCCAGACGCCCATATGCTGCAGCAGTTATCTGATTGATGTGCGCCTCAGGAGATGTGCTCGGTATTATACTCACCTCAAGATCTTTTTCTTCGGAAAACACCCCCCGTCTTTTTCTTCCTTGAGTGAGGTTTGCAGTCTTTGGCCACCTAGACTATACTCTGTCTGCGGTCTTCTTTGTCCTTCCCGGATCTTCATGACTTTGCATTTGGCAGGGTTAAATTCCAGGAGCCAGTTGCTGGACCAGGCTTGTAGCCTCTCCAGGTCTCTTTTTAGTCCTGCCTCATCCTCGACCGATTTGATTCTCCTCATTAACTTCACATCATCTGCAAACAAGGACACTTCTGAGTCCCTTCCGTTATGTCAATCACATATGCCAAAAGCAGCACAGGTCCTAGGACTGACCCCTGTGGAACCCCGCTTGTCACAGGCGCCCACTCTGACACCTCGTCACGTACCATGACTCGTTGTTGCCTCCCTGTCAGATATTCTCTGATTCATTGCAGTGCCTTTACTGTTATGTGTGCCTGACCCTCTAGCATTTACATTAACCTCTTGTGAGGAAATGTGTCGAAGGCTTTCGTGCAGGCATCCACCCCCAGCCATAGGGGTGGAAGCACTGGGCCCCAACCATAAGACCATTGTTAGTGCTATCACTGTGGTAATAAAATATTAGAATATGCCGACAGTGTGTAAATAAGGTAAAATATGCTGGTTATGGCCTTTTATTTATGAAGACGGTTCGTCCACCAGTGGCTTTATTAATTCCTAGTTTAAATTATATGAGTATGTAAAGGGGTTAGAGGTCCGTAGTATTATGTATTGGGGCAACAAGCCTTGCTGAATTTTCGCAGATTGTGAATGATCTTCAGTTTTGAGTAAAGGTATGGGCTGTGCCTGTTACTGCTGATGAAACGTCTTCATGAATAAAATGCCATAATTGTGACTTACTCCCCCAGGTGTACATTACCACCCTCGCTCAAGAGCTGAACACGTGTGCATCACCTGGGTATCTTTATTATGTAGACGTATCGTCAACCA
The DNA here is from genome assembly GCF_026875155.1 of Cherax quadricarinatus. Lineage (NCBI taxonomy): Eukaryota > Metazoa > Arthropoda > Malacostraca > Decapoda > Parastacidae > Cherax > Cherax quadricarinatus. The sequence continues at coordinate 31,561,160 of NC_069443.1, read as the reverse complement.
GTGGCTTTATCAATACAATACAGAAACGAAAACTGAAGACTAAAGAGGTAGATGAAGCAATCAGTCCCTCAGCCTAGCAACAGGTTTCACTACCGTAGTCTTGATGACTCTGAATCACAGACATAAGCCTAGTTCTTCCTGCTTGTGCTTCAGATCATAAAGACTACGGTAGTGAACACCTGCTGCTAGGCAGCAGAGATATTAACCCAGGAGATATATTAACCCAGCATAACCGAGGAAAACCAGGCCGTGTTGCTTCCCTTGGGATCGTTTGATCATCTTTCTGAAGATACGATCCACAACACTAGACTAACAATCCAGTTATCTAGTTACTGCTAGGTGAAGAGTCATCAGGCTTGGAGAGACACTCACGTCTCTACTTACCTATGATTGAAACCTGCTGCTCACTTAAAATAGGATAAACTTTATTTAGATTCAGTATAAATTGATTGGTGTTCTCTTATAAAATTATATAATAGTTACAGTGAAAATCTAATTGTTATCAACATACAATAATGGTAAATTGTATAGATTTAGCTGGTCACTTGAGTCGACACTCTATCACTGTACAACAATAGCCCTTAAATCTAATAAGCACAATTAATTTGCTAATGCTCATTAATATATAGTGTTTTTTTTTATCTAATCAGGTTTTAAATGAGGCCTGAAGTGGTACCTTTAAGTGTTTACCTAATTCTTTTCATATCCACTTCCCCTCCAAACTTTCATTTATAATTTGAGATCGCCTTATCTGATCTGATTCAAATTTTCAACGCAGATTTACTGTAATGTGGGAATGGCTCAGGCAACTATGGTATGTATGGGAATCCTCCAGTCAGTCTTATACAACCCATTCCTGAAGTTTGGTTCCCATGTGCTAAGTTAAGAAAGCCTCTTTTGGAAGTGTTGTTCAAGAGTGTAGGTGTCATCTTTCTGTCTGCATGTAAAAAAAATAGTGTAAACTTTTTTCCCTTTAAATTACGTTAAATATAATTGAGTATACCTCTTTTAAAGGACTTTAATATTTAAGGGTTGATGCATGTTACACACAGGATACTACTCAATAACTTTAAGTAGGTGCAAATTTGTCTATATACTAAAATACTTAACAACACTTGGAAACGATGCAATCTCTGCGATGACCGGAGAATGCTTTTTCAGATAGGATTCAAACTTTTAGCTCTAGTATATTTTGTTAAACGTAAGGTTTAAGCTCGAACTGGACTACATTGGTCTCAAATTCTCAATTTTTAAAATAAACTCGATAATGATATCCGTTCAGTAAGTAAACAGTGACTTCACAATATTAACGTTGACTGATTCTGTTATAAGACTGATGCTCCATAAAGTTAGTCTACGTAGCTTTAACTCAGAACTTTATTGTTCTTAAAAAAATTGAGTCATTGGATTCAAAGTAATTACTGGAGAATTTCTTCTCTGATAAGCTTCAACCATTGTTGTTGGTGGACTCTATTAAAACCATACCACGGGTGGAGTTAAAACCCGCGATCAGAGATTAACAAAACTCCAGACCGTCGCGGGTTCTAACCCCACCCGTGGTATGGTTTGTTTGCAATCATGTCATTACGATTTCGTGAGTCATGTTGAGAGCCAGTCTGTTGTTAAGTAAAGAATTAGACACGAACAACATCTGGGTATCTTTACTTTGTAGACGTTTCACCATCTAGTGGCTTTATCAATACAACTCAAAGACATCATGTGAAAACTAGATCTATATAAAAAAGACGAAGTAATCAATCCCTCAGTCTAGTAGGTGATAAGCACCGTAGTCTTGAAGACTCGGAACCACATGTTGCACTAGTATCTAATTCTTCATCTTGTCAGTATTATGAACTATTCATACACAACATATTGTTAGGTACAACGTTCATGTCATCCACTAACTTCCTTCAAGGCTTTCCATTATAACTTCAGAACTCCTTATCCCACCAGTTTTAAAATTTTAACCTCGATGAACTTATAAACAAGGAAAGGTTCTTAGAATACTTGTCCAGCGCAGACGTCCTCTCTACAATTTTATATAGATCATTTCCGATTTTGGTTTCCATTCGATAACTCTACAAAGCCTCTATCGACCAGCTTCAACTTTTCGACGCTCCTGTATCCTACCTAAGAGAAAGTGGGCGTTGTTAGTGGAATGTTTAGCTGCCATTTTCGAAATAGTATTTTTTTTCATTCAGTAACAGCAGTAATCTTTAAAGGCTGATGAATTTTAAGAAATGGATTGAACGTTTTTGGGTTTGGGTTGTGCAAGTGCATATAATTCAAATTTATTAACGTAGCTGATGTGACTGTTGGATTCTGTGCAATAACTGGAAAATGCATATTCTGATCGGTTTCAAACTGCTGATAACCTCAGGGTAGATAACAAGTGATTCAGATATGTACAGACATCCCCTGCATGGATCATAGGTGGTGCAGAGGTATAGACACCCCCGGGGTGGACCACAGGTGGTACAGAAGTGCGCAGACATTCCCGGGATGGACCACAGGTGGTACAAAGGTGTGCAGACATCCCCCGGCGTGGACCACAGGTGGTACAGAGGTATAGATATCCTCTGGGTGGACCAGAGGTGGTACAGAGGTGTGGTGACACTGGGTGTGTGTGTGTAAGGGGGGGGGAATTGTAGTGACCCTCGGGATGGTTTTATTGTGTGTGCTCATTGTGTGAGACAAGGAAGAATGACAAAGAGAGCTTGCCACACAAGCACTTCAAAGATCCTCTGTGCAGCTGACGATGGTAATCCTTTCTTCAGAACTGGCAACAGTGTTTCTTTGGTTGATGAATCAGGCACATGTGCAACACCTGGGTATATTTATTATGAAGACGTTTCGCAAACAAATGGCTTCATCAGTTGAAAAAGCCACTGGTTGGCGAGACGTTTTCTCGATAAAGATACCCAGGTATTGCACATGTGTTTTATTTATCAGTAAAGGTACGCAGGTGTTGCACATGCGTGTTATCCACCAGTAAACGTACCCAGGTGTTGCACATGTCTTATACATCAGTAAAGATACCCAGGTGTTGCAAGTGTGTCTTATTCATCAATTTGTTGGTATTGTATGCCATTAATATAGTTTTTTTTTTGTGTCTAGCCGAGAGGAAGAAGATTTAGTTCACCGCTGAGAGTCTACAAGACAGACTCCCGGCCATTGAGAGATGTATGGGCAAGTCTGATTAAACCTCATAACCCAGTTAATCAAGTAGTGAAAAGATACTTATGTGTTAGTCTGCTGTTGTAGAGCGCATCATGGGGAGGAATATTGTGGTAGATCACTCAGCACTTTGTTAGTCTGCTGTTGTAGAGCACATCATGGGGAGGAATATTGTGGTAGATCACTCAGCACTTTGTTAGTCTGCTGTTGTAGAGCACATCATGGGGAGGAATATTGTGGTAGATCACTCAGCACTTTGTTAGTCTGCTGTTGTAGAGCGCATCATGGGGAGGAATATTGTGGTGGATCACTCAGCACTTTGTTAGTCTGCTGTTGTAGAGCACATCATGGGGAGGAATATTGTGGTATATCACTTTATTAGTCTGCTGTTTTAGAGCACATCATGGGGAGGAATATTGTGGTGGATCACGCATTTTGTTAGTCTGTGATGAATGGTTTGAAAAACCGACAAGTTGAAGATTGAGACACTTATGCAGCATATGGGAATCTTTATTCAGGAAACGTTTCGCCACACAGTGGCTTCATCAGTCCAATACAAAGAGGAAGGCGTAAGGAGAGGAGGAGTATGAGGTAATCAGTCCCTCAGCCTGGAGTCGATGTGTTCAGTCCATCAATCTTGTAGATTGATGGACTGAGTGTGAGTGACTGTAGGTCGTGTGTATGTGACTGTAGGTCGTGTGTGTGTGACTGTAGGTTGTGTGTGTAACTGCAGGTCGCGTGCGTGTGTGACTGTAGGTCGTGTGTGTGACTGTAGGTCGTGTGTGTGACTGTGGGTCGTGTGTGTGTGTGACTGTAGGTCGTGTGTGTGTGTGACTGTAGGTCGTGTGTGTGACTGTGGGTCGTGTGTGTGTGTGTGTGTGACTGTAGGTCGTGTGTGTGACTGTGGGTCGTGTGTGTGTGTGTGTGACTGTAGGTCGTGTGTGTGACTGTGGGTCGTGTGTGTGTGTGTGTGTGTGACTGTAGGTCGTGTGTGTGACTGCAGGTCGTGTGTGTGTGTGTGACTGTAGGTCGTGTGTGTGACTGTAGGTCGTGTGTGTGTGACTGTAGGTCGTGTGTGTGTGACTGTAGGTCGTGTGTTTGACTGTAGGTCGTGCGTTTGACTGCAGGTCGTGTGTGTGACTGTAGGTCGTGTGTGTGTGTGACTGTAGGTCGTATGTGTGTGTGTGTGTAACTGTAGGTCGTGTGTGTGACGGTAAGTCGTGTGTGTGATTGTAGGTCGTGTGTGTGTGTGTGTGTGTGACTGTAGGTTGTGTGCGTGACTGTAGGTTGTGTGTGTGTGTGTAGGTTGTGTGTTTGACTGTAGGTCGCGTGTGTGTGACTGTAGGTCGTGTGTGTGACTGTAGGTCGTGTGTGTTACTGTAGTTCGTGTGTGTGTGTGTTACTGTAGGTCGTGTGTGACTATAGGTCGTGTGTGTGACTGTAGATTGTGTGTGTGACTGTAGGTTGTGTGTGTGACTGTAGGTCGTGTGTGTGTGACTGTTGGTTGTCTGTGTGGCTGTAAGTCATGTGTGTGAGTGTAAGTCGTGTGTGTGACTTGCGACACACACCTGTTACTGCCATGGTAACATCTCTTATCTTGGGAGATTTCTTAACACTGGTGAGAATGGCAGTTTAGTAGAGGTCTTCCGAGAGCCTGTTGGCGAGCTTCAAGTGTTTTTGTATCATGAAATGCTTCGCTCACAGGCGAAAATGAGCAAAGTTTGTTATTCTTGGTGTAAAACGAGGATTGTGTGTGGTGTGTGTGTGTGTGTGTGTGTGTGTGTGTGTGTGTGTGTGTGTGTGTGTGTGTGTGTGTGTGTGTGTTGGGTTGGTGGAGGGGTGTGTGTTGGCGGGGCGGTGGTGGGGGGAGGGTCAGTAAGGCCGTCACCGCTAATGTCTCGCCGCTAATTATCGCTTCTTCATCAAGTGCTGATAGGTAATTAGCGAAGTGGTGAGGCCTCCCACCACCCGACTGTGAGGATATTAACCTGTTGACAAAGATAATGTTGACTGCTTGCTAAGTGGTGTTGGTGTCGCCCTCTGTCATAGTCTCCCTCTTAATACTACTCTCCCATCCCCTCCCCCCGACACACACACACACACACACACACACACACACACACACACACACACACACCACACACACACACACACACACACACACACACAGGGAAGGTACTACAGTGGATCAGGGAAGACAGCAGCGAGTCATGGTACGTGGCGAGATGTCAGAGTGGGCGTCTGTGACCAGCGGGGTCCTACAGGGGTCAGTCCTAGGACCAGTGCTGTTTCTGGTATTTGTGAACGACATGACGGAAGGAATAGAAGAATTCATTCGATCGAAGACCAGGCAGAACTACAAAGGGATCTGAACAGGCTGCAGACCTGGTCCAGCAATTGGCTCACGGAGTTCAACCCCACCAAGTGCAAAGTCATGAAGATTGGGGAAGGGCAAAGAAGACCATAGACGGAGTACAGTCTAGGGGGGGCAGAGACTACAAACCTCACTCAAGGAAAAAGATCTTGGGGTGAGTATAACACCAGGCACATCTCCTGAAGCGCACATCAACCAAATAACTGCTGCAGCATATGGGCGCCTAGCAAACCTCAGAACAGCATTCCGACATCTTAATAAGGAATCGTTCAGGACCGTGTACGTTAGGCCCATATTGGAGTATGCGGCACCAGTTTGGAACTCACACCTAGCCAAGCATGTAAAGAAACTAGAGAAAATGCAAAGGTTTGCAACAAGACTAGTCTCAGAGGTAAGGGGTATGTCCTACGAGGAGAGGCTAAGGGAAATCGACCTGACGACACTGGAAGACAGGAGAGATAGAGGGGACATTATAACGACATACAAAATACTGAGAGGAATTGACAAGGTGGACAAAGACAGGATGTTCCAGAGATGGGACACAGCAACAAGGGGACACAGTTGGAAGTTGAAGACACAGATGAATCACAGGATGTTAGGAAGTATTTCTTCAGCTACAGAGTAGTCAGGAAGTGGAATAGTTTGGGAAGCGATGTAGTGGAGGCAGGATCCATACATAGCTTTAAGCAGGTATGATAAAGCTCACGGTTCAGGGAGAGTGACCTAGTAGCGACCAGTGAAGAGGCGGGGCCAGGAGCTAGGACTCGACCTCTGCAACCTCAACTAGGTGATTACACACACACACACACACACAGCAAAGAGGCTGGGCCAGGAGCTATGAATCGACCCCCTGCAACCACAAATAGGCGAATACATAGGTGGTTACACACACACACACACACACACACACACACACACACACACACACACACACACACACACACACCACAGGAATGAAAACATATACCATCTTTCCAACTGGATATCAGATCCCGAGGAATGATAAAGGGGGTGGAGGTGTTGCACTGATCATCAAAAACCAGTGAAGTTTCAGGGAGTTGGAATGAGGGGACAGAGGGGAAGCAAGGGATTAAATAGTAGAAACACTTCAGACTGGGGGTCCTAAGGTGGCGATTGCAGTGATGTATATCCCACCACAGAATAACAGGAAGTCAAAACATGACTGTGATGAGGGCAGCAGAGCAGTGGTTGATGCACTGGCTGAGGTGGCAAGATGGGCCCACGTGGGCAAGGAAAATTTACTAGTTGTGGGTAACTTCAATCACAAGGCAATCGACTGGGAAAACCTGGAACCATATGGGGGACCAGAAACGTGGAGGGCTAAGGTGATGGAGGTGGTACTGGTAAACTTCATACATCAACATGTTAAGGACACTACCAGAGAGAGATGAGAGGATCTGCCAGCATGAACCTCATATTCACTTTGAGTATTTCGGATACTGAGGACATCACATATGACAGGCCCCTTCGAGCTAGTGATCACGTGGTCCTGAGCTTCAAATACGTAATAGAATTACAAGTGGAGAGGCAAGCAGGAGGAGTAGGACGGGAGAAGCATAACTACAAAGAGGGATTACATAGGCATAAGAAATTTCCTGTATGAAGTTCATTAGGAAAGAGAACTGGTGGGAAAATCAGCAAATGAAATGAAGGATTATGTGACAACAAAATGCAAGGAGGCAGAGGAGAGGTTCGCTCCCAAGAGTAACTGAAATAGTGGGAAGACCAGAACAAGCTCTTGGTTCACCCAAAGGTGTAGAGAGGTCAAAACTAAGTGTGCTAGAAAATGGAAAAAGTATAGAAGACAAAGGACCCAGGAAAATAAGGAGATTAGTTGAAGTGCCAGAAACGAATATGCACGGATAAGGAGGGAGGCCCAGCGACAGCACGAAAACGACATAGCATAAAAAGCCAAGTCTGACCCAAATCTGTTGTATAGCTACATCAGGTGGAAAACAATAGTCAAGGACAAGGTAATCAGGCTGAGGAAACGACCGAGAAGTATTTGAAGAGTTCAACATGAGATTTATGGAAGTATTTTTATTGGAGATAGATAGGACTCCGGAAAGCCAGAATGGTGGGGTACACCAACAAGTGCTGGACACAATACACACAACCAAAGGACGTGAAGAGGCTGCAAAATGAACTAGATAACTCAAAAGCAGTGGGACTGGACATCTCTCCGTGGGTCCTGAGGGAGTGGAGGGGGTGTATGTGCCACTAACATCAATCTTCAACACATCTATCGAAACAGGACGACTACCTGCGGTGTGGAAGACAGCAAATGTAGTCCCAATTTTTAAAAAAAGGAGACAGACATGCAGCATTAAACTACAGACCAGTGTCAGTGGCAAGTAGAGTCATGGAGAAGATTACAGAAGAGTGGTGGCGCACCTAGAGAACGAGCTTATACATGACAACCAGCACGGTTTCATGGAAGGGAAATCCTGTGTCACAAACCTATTGGAGTTTTATAACAAGGTAACGGAAGTAGGAAGAGAGAGAGAGAGAGATGGGTAGATTTCATTTTCTTGGACTGCCAAAAGGCTTTCGACACAGTTCCACACAAGAGACTAGTGCAAAAGCTAGAGGATCAGACAGGTATAACAGGAAAGGCACTGCAGTGGATCAGGGAATACCTGACAGGAAGGCAACAACGCGTTATGGTACGTGATGAGGTGTCAGAGTGGGCGCCTGTGACTAGAGGGGTTCCAAAGGGGTCAGTCCTAGGACAGTTGGTGTTTCTGGTATATGTGAATGACATGACGGAAGGGATAGACTCAGAAGTGTCCCTGTTTACGGATGATGTGAAGCTAATAAGGAGAATTCAGTCTGATGAGGATCAGGGAGGACTACAGAGGATCTAGACAGGCTGCAAGCCTGGTCCAGCAACTGGCTCCCGGAGTTTAACCCCACCAAATGCAAAGTCATGAAGGTAGGGGAAGGGCAAGGAAGACCGCAGGCAGAGTACAGGCTAGGGGGCCAAAGACTGCAAACCTCACTCAAGGAAAACGATCTTTGGGTGAGTATAATATCAAGCACATTTCCTGAGGCGCACATCAACCATATAACTGATGCAGCCTGGCAAATATAAGAATAGCGTTTTGACACCTTAGTATGGAATCGTTCAAGATTCGGTACACCGTGTACGTCAGGCCCTTATTGGAGTACGCAGCACCAGTTTGGAGCTCACACCTGGTCAACCACATCAAGAAATTAGAAAAAGTGCACAGGTTTGCAACAAGAATAGTCCCGGAGCTAAGGAACATGTCATACGAGGAGAGGTTAAAGGAAATCTTCCTGACGACACTGGAGGGCAGGAGGGACAGGGGAGGGGGGAACATAATAACGGCGTATAAAATACTGAGAGGAATTGACAAGGTGGGTAGTGGTAGGTTGTTTCAGAGATGGGACACAGCAACAAGGGGTCCCAATTGGAAGTTGACAACTCAGATGAGTCACAGGGATGTTAGGAATATTTCTTCAGTCATAGAGTTGTCAAGAAGTGGAATAGTCTGGAGAGTGATGTAATGGAGGCAGGATCCATACATAGCTTTAAGAAGAGGTATGATAAAGCTCATGGAGCAGGGAGAAAGTGGACCTAGTAACGACCAGTGAAGAGGCAGGGCCAGGAGCTATAACTCAACCCCTGCAACCACAATTAGGCGAGTACACCACCCACCCACACACACACACACACACACACACACACACACACACACACACACACACACACACACACACACACACACACACACACACACACACACACATCGGTCGAGGATCAGGCAGGAATACAAAGAGACCTGGACAGGCTACAAGCCTGGTCCAGCAACTGGCTCCTTGAATTTAACTCTGCCAAATGCAAAGTCATGAATTTCGGGAAAGGGCAAAGAAGACCGCAGACAGAGTATAGTCTAGGTGGCCAAAAACTGCAAACCTCACATCTCATGAGGCGCACATCAGTCAGATAACTGCTGCAGCATACGGGCGTCTGGCAAACCTAAGGATAGCTTTCCGATACCTCAGTAAGTAATCGTTCAAGACTCTGTACATCATATACGTCAGGGCCATACTGGAGTATGCAGCACCAGTTTGGAATCCACACCTGGTCAAGCACGTCAAGAAATTAAAGAAAGTGCAAAGGTTTGCAACAAGACTAGTCTCAGAGCTAAGGGGATTGTCCTATGAAGAAAGGTTAAGGGAAATTGGCCTGACGACAGGAGGGTCAGGGGAGACATGATAGCGACATAAAATTCTGCGCGGAATAGACAAAGTGGACGAAGACAGGATGCTCCAGAGATGGGACACAGAAACAAGGGGTCACAATTGGAAGCTGAAGACTCAGTTAAATCAAATGATGTAAGGAAGTATTTCTTCACTCATAGAGTTGTCAGGAAGTGGAATAGCCTAGAAAGTGACGTAGTGGAGGCGGGAACCATACATAGTTTTAAGATGAGGTTTGATACAGCTCATGGAGCAGGGAGAGAGAGGACCTTGTAGCAATCAGTGAAGAGGATTGGCCAAGAGCTATGAATCGACCCCTGCAACCACAATTAGGTGAGTACACACACACACATGACAGTCGTTAATATCACATCAGATTTTTTCTGTATGGATTTAATCACATTTCTCTACATCATGTTAGGTAAGATTAGTTTTAACTGGTTTAATGAAAATCACCAAATTATAATTTAATTCCACTACAAAAATGTGTATGTATGTGTGTGTGTGTGATGAAAATTTCGTTGGATAATGTTATAAATAAATTGAAGTACGTGGTGAATGCAAAGTAGACAGATCTAAGTCGGCGCTCACTTATTTCCTTAGACATTTACCTGTCGAAATAAATGTGAGAAATAGTATTTATATAAGCTTCATCTGAAACTAATAATGATTGCGACTAATTGTAAGTTAGCTGGACTGTATTGTTTTAGCTTTAAGATAAAAGTAGAAGAATATATAGCATTCTGAACAGTGAAAAAAACTTATGTAAGTAATGTTCTCACGAGCTTTTAGGGGAAGCTCCTATGTTGTGACACCATTATGAAAGTTACCTAGGATACAGGATAAGCTAGCCAGCCACATAGATGTTTTTCCGTCACTGAGTGATCCCAGGAAAGTGTCCCCGTATTCCGTAACTGCAGTTCCCTGTGTTTCAGTGCACCTGAGTGGAATAGTGCAGAGTGTGACATAAGATAATGCAGTTAGACATTATCTCTGAAGATTTGAAGGGAATCAGGAGAGGCATTCGCAAAAATCATATGGACAATAATATCCAAATTTCTTCAGTAAAAATGGTAAATTAGGACTAAATCTAATTTAAAGCATTCTAAGAGATCAATATCCTAGAATACACAATTAAGTCTGAATCCATTCATATGTGACACTCAAAAATTATCCCATAAAAAGTAGTATTTAATTTTTTCCAATTTCTTTCAAACTAACAAACCAAGACCTACACAGGCAAAAATCAATTCAAAATTTTGTTCAAGTAAGACTGACCAGCTTTTAAAAAAAAAGTAAGTAGTAAGTTTAGCGTACATAACATACAAAATTTTAATAATTATCTTGAGGGCACTCGTGTTATAGGCACATAAATGAACATTAAGTTGATTTTACCTAAGATAACCTTGGATAGCTAGCTCAGGCTAACAGATTTCAACACCTTGTATGTGCCCCATCCTGTGTGATAGAATATGACAGGGAAATATAGCTAGGTTTTGTTCCCACTGTGTAACTATATAGAATAGGGTACAACACACTGCTGATATATTCACTTTTAATAAGACGGTATCATAAGACTAGTCATTGTGTATAATACTATGTGCATGATACTCCACTTATGAGGAACATATAGTATAAAAACCTATGTATTGTGTCAAGATATCTTGTTCAGGAAAATAACATACCAGACATTTGAAGCAAATGTCCTAAATATGCTTGTAAAAGATGAAATAATAATTACAAATATATATCCCGATGTGTTGTGAAGGTTTTTGAGGCGTAGTTCCCAGGCCTTTTGTGTATTTATACGTTCTTGTATTCCGCTCTTCAGGATGGATATGGGTTGCAAAGTAAACTTATTTCTGATAAGAAGAGCATTCTTCAGTTATTTCACAAAAACCAATTTAATAAATAAAATTGACAACTGATAGCTCGCACAAGCTAACATCAAGATATTGTTTCCTTTGAAGAAAACACATCACTAAAAGTTTAAAGCTTACCGGAAGATGCATTTTCCAGTTATTGCACAGACTATTCTCTCTAATATAGTACCTATACAGCCTAAACCCGTGAAATGTTCCATCCATATTATATGATACATCACTCACTGAACATTGATGCCTTTTACAATTGTTATAGTTTAATCAGAGGAAAGCGCTTGGCCCGCAGGGGTCATATAGTATCTGTGGATTGGGAGGCATTCAAATTCGTTCCAAGCAAGGGAAAGAAAAGTCTGGTTCCTTGGATCAAGAGCCCCTCATCAGCATCAATGCAAAATAATGTAACAGCCACACAAATATATCAACCTTCTGCTAAGTAGGACAACACTGTTGATATTATGAAGGTGATCAGATGATCAGAGGAGACGGACACTGTCTCCGCCTATCACACGGAAACGAAATTCGATAATGACCTCTGTAGCAGTGTGTACAGGTCGCCCACACATGCTGATAGTCACATGAATCTTGCCCAGGATACATTACATAAGCCTTGAAAATTTGAAGCCGATCGAATAAGGTGTTCTCGAGTAATAAACGAAAATTTGTGAGAACGTAAATGAAAATGTTGCTGAGAATGTTCCCGCAACATAAGAAAGTCTTAAATTACTATAAAGCCGTGGATTTTTATTTTTTTTCCAGTTGACTTTTCTCATTTACTTTCCATTTAAAATGTATTGAAATCCCGTAAAGAAAAGTAAGTTGATTCTGATTTTTAAAAATCCAGTTTGATAAAACTGGGTTTTTAAAAATCCAGTAATAAAAAGTTAAAAAAATCCTTGTTAAGATATACTAGCATTTATTGTTTGAAGATGACCAGAAGAGGCATTGTGTAGTTATAACACGGGAAGCAATAAGCTTAAGAAAATTGGAAACTTGAAATTTAAACTGTTGAAAATGAGTGACAAGCTGTGTATTAATAAAGTTCAATAACGGTAAAAGTTTGATGCCTATCACAGAATATATTTTTCAGTAATTGATCTGATTCCAATGATTCCAAATTTTTTAACTACTTCAGTAAAACTGCAAATTTTGTACCAACTCAGACTAAACTTAAGTGGTATTATTTGTACCAACATAGACTAAACTTAAGTGGTATTATTTGTACCAACATGGGACTAAAATTAAGTGGTTTATTTGTACCAACATAGACTAAAATTAAGTGGTATTATTTGTACCAACATAGACTAAAATCAAGTGGTATTATTTGTACCAACATAGACTAAAATCAAGTGGTATTATTTGTACCAACATAGACTAAAATCAAGTGGTATTATTTGTACCAACATAGACTAAAATCAAGTGGTATTATTTGTACCAACTCAGACTAAACTTAAGTGGTATTATTTGTACTAACAGACTAAAATTAAGTGGTATTATCCTTATTATAGAATACATCGTCAATAATATTTTAAAGCCAGTCAGAAAAAAAACATTCTTTAATATCTCTTTTTATTCAATAAAACTGACAGATTGGAACTTATGCGATCCATGAGCATCGTCAGTCTTTTCTTCAAGAAACCACACCGGTGGTGAAAATCTGAAGCCGATCAGATGAGCCATTCTCCAGCAATTGCACGGATTTCAACGATTCCAATTTTTTTCCTACTTTTCTGCATCAACAAATGTGGCAGGAGACAAAGGAAACTTAACAGGTATTATCTTGCCACTAAGATGCATCAGCCATTAAATATTGAAGACGTTCAGAAGAGGTAAACTGAAAATTATTTAACGTGACTGAACGGGAGTAAAATTTCACATTATTTTATTCATAAAATGGTCAAATCTTCTGGGATCAACTGTCGCCAGGCCTAGCCCCATTCCCCGCCCTCACGGGGCTCGTAGCGAGAAGCCAGGCGTTTGGTCTGCCATCTTCCCCGCCCCAGGGAAGGGAGGGGCTCGTGGGAATGGCAGTCCTGTGAACTGCAGGTGGTAGCAAGCTCACATATCAGCAATACATTACCTTCAGTCAACATTTCAACTTATTGATTTTGATTCTCACTCGTAATTTCCCTACACATTCAACTGCTTCTAGTGATACTCAACTATCTATCAAGCACAGATCCCTTATTACTATGCTTCTACCTAGTCCACAACCACCAGCTGCTCTACCATTCTACTGTATCACGAGTAATTAATGTCATTATTACAAGGAATGTTAAAGAATGCATGGGATATTAGGAAGAGCTTCAAATGTTGACTTCTTAGTTTTTCCTGTATGCATCAGGTAACAATAATATCCCGATGTCTCGTATTTTGGTTCATATCCTGCTCTACTATACTGCAGACCGCATCTGCAGAAAATTAAAATTCTCAGATTCACCTACGCCGCTGCTCTTATTAAGCAATTTTAACTCTCATTATTTTCTCTGGGAAGGGTGGCATTATGACACTTGAAGACCAGTTAGTATTTTTTCATCTCTTGAACAGTTGTCTTCCTTTCTTGTATATGGATCTCTCTGTCTGTTCTCATTTTATAGTGTTTGAGTTCAGTAGGTTTCTAATAAATGAAGTCAGCCACAGATATTCTCCATTTCGCCCTCCCCTACAGTTCCGGTGCCAATTTAAACGTGCATATTGGGCGCTTTATACACTTCATATACCTTTTATTTGGCATTCCTTCCGATTCATCCTCTACAGACGATTTGGTGCAACTCTTCAACACTTCTATTAACCTCTTAAGCTATGCTGTTATTCGTTGCATCTCGGGTAAGCATTGTATGAAATGTGTTCTCTGGTGACTTCAGCTGCACAGCGAAGTTCGTTTGATGAAACACATGGAACTGTTACCATTGCAACTGCACTATAGATCGTTTACAGCCCTACAAACAAGAGAGGACATGCAAGTTGCGTTATACAGACAGCAAAATGAAGTTAATGACGTTCTTAAGTTTCTACTGTAAACACTACTATATGTAGGAAGTTCTTAAAAAATACGGAAGTAAACAGAAACGTACCCATTTGATCCTTCCCTCGTCCTTACTGCTCTGGTGAAAATTTAGCAGACACTGTCAACATTACCAAAGCGATTGGGCATCACTTTGTTTGTTTCTCTTGGGTTGTATTTATCTCCCTCCTTTCTTCTGTCCACACCCAAGTTGGTGTTCTCCTCGCTGGACTTTGTTTTATACAGATGAATTTTGCAACATTCCCCTAGTGTTGCTTGAACTTATATTGATGCTGTCTTAGCTGCCAACCTGTGGCTGCTAGAACTAACGAAATCCTCGTTTTAGATGCTTCAACAGTTGCATGTTACAACACTAGTGTTCCTTTTCAATCGAATTTGGCCCGAAGGTATTAATTATACCTCTTCATCAGAAAGCTGCCGTAGTTCTCTCTTCCGAAAAAAACACGTATCGTGGGTTAAGACACTTCTTATTATAAGCTCAGTGCCGGTGCTGTTCGTAAGGTCTTGGAATGCTTAGTTAATTAATGGCTCATGTCTTATTTTGAAGCTCAAAACACTCTCCTCTCATCACTTGAATTTTAAAAGGGCCTTCCCACCATTGATTCCTAGCTGATAACCATTTAGTTACTGCCATTTTTTTTTACCTGGAAAAGGCTGACGACTCTATAGTGTTAAAATATTTTTGCCCCTAGCCAATTCCATAGGCTTATGGGGCACATTACCACTTATCTTCAAAGGTTTCTTGTCAGAGAGGAAGTATTGGAATATTTGTCAGCCTTTTCCCAAACTGTCTGCCAGTTGTAAATATACCACAAAGCTATTCTTACCACTATATTGTTTTTGATTGTTAATGATGGACTTTGTTCTTTTCAAAGTATGTGGGTATTCTTGTGTGTAGATGATTTTGCTATTGCCTGCCCAGGCATGAGATGTCAACTCACAGCCATCTCTTTAATGCGCTGTGGATCGCACTTGCGGCTGAGCCGCTTTACATGATTTCAAGTTTTCTATCGTTAAAATAAACTCGGTTACTTTTATTCATTACATCCTCTTTTATGCCCGTAAGGTTCGCTTATTCCAGTGTGTGATACGGTATTGTTCTTGGATATCTCTTTGAGTGTCGAATGTTATGGAAGTCTCACATAATCATCCCAAAAACTGCTGATGTTGGTCGGCTGAAACTACTTAAAATTTTAGCCAGTTTTTCTTGGGGAATCAATAGGCAAAATTGTGTTTGCGTTCAGTCATCCGTAGCCTTGTATAAGCTAGACTATGAAAACCAAGTATGTTCCACAACCTCCTCGGTTACTCTTTCTAAACTTAATGTTATTTATCATCAGTGATTGCGTTTGTGTCTAAGAGCTTTTCGATCTTTCCCAGTCGACAGCCTCTATACAGAGACAAATATCCCTTCTTTGCAAGATAGATATAATACCCATGGTCTTCGATAGTTTAACTTATTTCCATGACCTTCATGATCCTATGTGTAGAATAATTACTGTATAGATGATATTAGGACCAGTTCATTTAATCATCGCACACATTTATTACGTGCCTCAGTCTTTGGTAAAATTACATAGTTTAACCCATTTACGTTCATGTATTTTACTTTTCCTTTCTTCCTTGGAAAGTACCGATGATTTAGGTTTTCTGTTAACATGTGCACTCTTCCGTTAATACTTTTAGTCACATTCGCACGCTACACCTGTATATACTATACTCATGTTCTAAATTCGCAGCTGTTGCCCCGGATAGAATAATTTAAGTCCATTTATTAGAGTCTGCCAGTATGTTTACGGCAAAATTGTCCCTTCTCACCCCTATCATACATATTGCAACTCATTCATTGTTGTTTCATCTTCTCAAAGCGCATTATAAGCTATCCAGAAATTTAACTCTTGGCATTCATCATGCTTCGCGTGTAACAAGGGCTACGCTGCATCTTCAACAAGCGCAAATTAGTCGTTCATAACTGAGTCCCTGAGCACTGATGTTCAAAGTAATCAATAAGCAGACTCTGCTGATCATTTTGTTATCCACTTTTCCCACAGGGAGAAGGTTGCTTTGTTTTGGGCTGTTTTTCAGTGCTTTCACTGGCTTCGGAACTATCGACAACACCACTGATCTGAGCCAGTGACCAGCAAGTATGGGAAACCACACACTTTTAGGATTACGTAATGGAAACACACGATATTCTCGTGAACATCTCATCGACACCCAATGTTTCTGCTGGCACCGACAGATTATGCTATCAATTAACCATATATGTATTAATTTATTTCCCTGTCTGTCAGAAAGGACTATAACTTAGGGCAAACTTTTTACAGTTATTCGACAGTGGTTACGTGGTACACTTATATGCAACATAAAGTTATAGATTGTGAATTTCTTCTAAACTCGTTCAAAGGTGAGTGGGAACTGAGCATGCACAGAGGTTTGGTCTTCTGTATAGCAACACTGAGGCCTCAGATCAGACAACTAACATACCTGGAATCTCAAGTTATTTCCTTAAGCATTAAACACATTTATGGTTCATTTAATGGCCTAGTCCCTTTTTACAGTGCTTATGTGCAGCAGAACAAAGTTGAAGCACAAAACAGCACAAGATACAGCACAAAGTGCAGCAGAAAACAGCAAAAGGTGCAGCACAAAACAGCACAAGGTTCAGCAGAAAACAACACAATCTACAGAACAAAACAGCACAAGATGCAACACAAGATACAACAGAAAGTTCAGCACAATACATAGCACAAAACAACAATAGATGCGGCACCACATAGTACACCACAACACAACACAAACTGCAGCACGACACAACACAACACAAACTGCAGCACGACACAACACAACACAAACTGCAGCACGACACAACACAACACAAACTGCAGCACGACACAACACAACGCAAACTGCAGCACGACACAACACAACACAAACTGCAGCACGACACAACACAACACAAACTGCAGCACGACACAACACAACGCAAACTGCAGCACGACACAACACAAGGTGCAGCACAACGCAGGGTGCAGCACCACACAACACAACACAACACAAGGTGCAGCAAAAACAGCACAACACAAGGTGGAACACCAAATAGCAGCATTAGGTGCAGTACCACACACCACAAGGTGCAGCACCACACAACACAAGGTGCAGCACCACACAACACAAGGTGCAGTACCACACAACACAGCACAAGGTACAGCATCACACATCACAGCACAAGGTGCAGCACCACACAGCACCACAGGGTGAAGAACCACACAGCACAAGGTGCAGCACCACACAGCACAACACGATGTGCACCACCACATAACACAACACAAGATGCAGCACCACACAGTAACACAAGGTGGAACACAGCACAGCACAAGATGCAGCACCACACAGCACAAGATGCAGCACCACACAGCACAAGATGCAGCACCACACAGTAACACAAGATGTAGCAGCACAGCACAATGTGCAGCATCACAGAACAACAAAAGGTGCAGCACCATACAGCAACACAAGGTGCACACCACACAGTAATTCAAGGTGCACCATCACACGGCGCAGCACCACAGCGGCACAGCACAAAGTGGAACACTACACAGCAGCACTAGGTGCAGCCCCACAGCACAAGGTGCAGCAGCACACAGTAGCACAAGTTGCAGCAGCACACAGTAACACAAGGTGCAGCAGCACACAGTAACACAAGGTGCAGCAGCACACAGTAACACGGTGCAGCAGCACACAGTAACACGGTGCAGCAGCACCACACAGCAGCAGCACACAGTAACACAAGGTGCAGCAGCACACAGTAACACAAGGTGCAGCAGCACACAGTAACACGGTGCAGCAGCACCACACAGCAGCAGCACACAGTAACACAAGATGCAGCAGCATACAGTAACACAAGGTGCAACAGCACACAGTAGCACAAGGTGCAGCAGCACGCAGTAACACAAGTTGCAGTAGCACACAGTAACACAAGGTGCAGCAGCACACAGTAACACGGTGCAGCAGCACCACACAGCAGCAGCACACAGTAACACAAGGTGCAGCAGCACACAGTAACACAAGGTGCAGCAGCACACAGTAACACAAGATGCAGCAGCACACAGTAACACAAGGTGCAGCAGCACACAGTAACACAAGGTGCAGCAGCACACAGTAGCACAAGGTGCAGCAGCACACTGTAACACGGTGCAGCAGCACCACACAGCAGCAGCACACAGTAACACAAGGTGCAGCAGCACACAGTAACACGGTGCAGCAGCACCACACAGCAGCAGCACACAGTAACACAAGGTGCAGCAGCACCACACAGCAGCAGCACACAGTAGCACAAGGTGCAGCAGCACCACACAGCAGCAGCACACAGTAACACAAGGTGCAGCAGCACACAGTAACACGGTGCAGCAGCACCACACAGCAGCAGCACACAGTAACACAAGGTGCAGCAGCACACAGTAACACAAGGTGCAGCAGCACACAGTAACACGGTGCAGCAGCAGCACACAGTAACACAAGGTGCAGCAGCACACAGTAACACGGTGCAGCAGCACCACACAGCAGCAGCACACAGTAACACAAGGTGCAGCAGCACACAGTAATACAAGGTGCAGCAGCACACAGTAACACAGGGTGCAGCAGCACACAATAATACAAGGTGCAGCAGCACACAGTAACATAAGGTGCAGCAGCACACAGTAGCATAAGGTGCAGCAGCACACAGTAGCATAAGGTGCAGCAGCACACAGTAGCATAAGGTGCAGCAGCACACAGTAACACAGGGTGCAGCAGCACACAATAATACAAGGTGCAGCAGCACACAGTAACATAAGTGCAACAGCACACAGTAACATAAGGTGCAGCAGCACACAGTAACATAAGGTGCAACAGCACACAGTAGCATAAGGTGCAGCAGCACACAGTAACAGGGTGCTGCAGCACCACACAACAGCAGCCCACAGTAGCACGAGGTGCAGCAGCACGCAGTAACACAAGGTGCAGCAGCATAGCAGCACAGCACAAGCTGCAACACTACACAGCAGCACAAGGTGCAGCCCCACAACACAGGGTGCAGCAGCACGCAGTAACACAAGGTGCAGCAGCACGCAGTAACACAAGGTGCAGCAGCACACAGTAACACAAGGTGCAGCAGCACATAGTAACACAAGGTGCAGCAGCACACAGTAGCACAAGGTGCAGCAGCACACAATAATACAAGGTGCAGCAGCACAAGGTGGAGCAGCACACAGTAACACAAGGTGCTGCAGCACCACACAGCAGCAGCACACAGTAACACAAGGTGCTGCAGCACCACACAGCAGCAGCACCACACAGCAGCAGCCCACAGTAACACAAGGTGTTGCAGCACCACACAGCAGCAGCACACAGTAACACAAGGTGCTGCAGCACCACACAGCAGCAGCACACAGTAACACAAGGTGCTGCAGCACCACACAGCAACAGCACACAGTAACACAAGGTGCTGAAGCACCACACAGCAGCAGCACAAGGTGCAGCAGCCCACAGTAACACAAGGTGCTGCAGCACCACACAGCAGCAGCACACAGTAACGCAATGTGCTGCAGCACCACACAGCAGCAGCACAAGGTGGGTGTACATCAAGATAAAGGAGATAGTCGCACTGGAAGCAACAAGAGCGGACGAATTGAAGGGGTAACATGAGAGGTTGTGGGGAGGGGAAAGGAGGGGGCTTGGGTGTGGGAGGGGGTGGTTGCTGCCTGGAAGGGCTGGGTACGGCTGATGATGAGGGGGGTTACCACTTGCTGAAAGTGGTTTCCTGGTGCTGAAAGTGGTTACCACGTGCTGAAAGTGGTTGACACTTGCTGAAAGTGGTTACTACGTGCTGAAAGTCACTTTCTGAAAAAGAAAAACACTTGCCAAAAATGGAGTTAGTATGTGGTGAAGTGTTTAACAGTGGTGAAGGGTGGTTAACACGTACTGAGTGCAGGAAGGAAATTACCAGTTGCCAAAGGGGGCAGGGCTACCACGTGCAGAATGAGAGGAAAATATCACATGCTGATGGGATAATGCTACCACGTGAAGAATGGGAGGAAAGTAACACATTCTGAGGGCGCAGGGATACCACGTGCTGAATGGGAGGAAAGAATCACGTGCTGAGGGGAGCAGACTACCACGTGCAGAATGGTAGGAAAGTATCATGTGCTGATGTTGAAGTTGAAGTTATCACGTGTTGAAGGTGGAATTACCACGTGTTGAAAGTGGAGTTACCACGTGATGAAGAGGGAAAGGATGGGTTATCACTTGTTGATGAAGAGGATAGCGGGTGTTCACGTGTTTGAAGGGAGTAGAGAAGGGATGACCAACTATTGAAGGAGTAGAGGGTGACCACGTGGTGAAGGGGAAGAAGGGAATAACCACGTACTGAAAGTGTGGGAGGGAATAATCACGTACTGAATGGGTACGAGGGAATAACCGCGGGCTAAAGGGGTAGGAGGGAATATCCACGTACTGAAGGGGTAGGAGAGAATAACCACGTGATGAAGTGGTAGCAGGGAATAACCACGTACTGAATGGGTAAGAGGGAGTAACCACGTGCTGAAGGGGTAAGAGGGAGTAACCACGTGCTGAAGGGGTAAGAGGGAGTAACCACGTGCTGAATGGGTAAGAGGGAGTAACCACGTGCTGAAGGGGTGAGAGGGAGTAACCACGTGCTGAAGAGGTAAGAGGGAGTAACCACGTGCTGAAGGGGTAAGAGGGAATAACCACGTGCTGAAGGGGGTAAGAGGGAGTAACCACGTGCTGAAGGGGTAAGAGGGAGTAACCCCGTGCTGAAGGGGTAAGAGGGAGTAACCACGTGCTGAAGGGGTAAGAGGGAGTAACCACGTACTGAAGGGGTAGGACTGAATAAACATGTGATGAAGGGGTAGGAGGGAATAATCTCTTGCTGATGAGATATGAAGGGTAACCCCTTGCTGAAGGGCAAAGGAGGGGGGTTGAGCACGAGGTGAAGGGATAGGAGAAGGGGTGAGCACTTAGGTAAGTGGTAGGAGAGGAGGTGAGCGCGTGGTGAAGGGGTAGGGGAGGGGTGATCACGTGGTGAAGGGGTATTGAAAGGGTGATCACGTTGTGAATGGGTAGGGAACGGGTGACCACGTTGTGAAGGGGTAGAGGTGACGATTACCACGTGGCGAAAGGGTAAGGGTGGAGATGATCGCGTGGTGAAAGGGTAGGTGTGGAGGTGACCACGTGGTGAACGGGTACGGGTGGAGATGACCACGTTGTGGAGTATGGGTGGAAGTGATCACGTGGTAAAGGGATGGGAGAGGGTGACTATTGGTAAATTTAGGGGAGGGAGTGACCACGTTGGAAAGGGTAGGGGTGGGGTGACCCACGTGGTGAAGGGGTAGGGATGTTGGTGATCATGTAGTGAAGGGGTAGGGGTGGGAGTGAGCACATGGTGTAAGGGTGGGGGTGAACATGTAGCGAAGGGGTAGGGGTGTTGGTGGGTATGTAGTATATAGTAAAGTGGTAGGGGTGGGAGTGAGCACGTGCTAAAGGGATAGACATAGGGGTGAACACGTGGTACGGTCCTCAATATACCGTTAGTCTTGTTCACAGGTTTCCAACAGCAGAACATCTGACTGATACACACACACACACACACACACACACACACACACACACACACACACACACACACACACACACACACACACACACACACAAACACACACGGGCGTCTGACAAACCTAAGGACAGCGTTCCGATACCTCAGTAAGTAATCGTTCAAGACTCTGTACATCATTTACGTCAGGCCCATACTGGAGTATGCAGCACCAGTTTGGAATCCACACCTGGTCAAGCACGTCAAGAAATTAGAGAAAGTGGAAAGGTTTGCAACAAGACTAGTACCAGAGCTAAGGGGATTGTCCTACGAAGAAAGGTTAAGGGAAATTGGCCTGACGACACTGGAGGACAGGAGGGCCAGGGAAGACATGATAATGACATATAAAATACTGCGCGGAATGGACAAGGTGGACAAAGACAGGATGTTCCAGAGATGGGACACAGACACAAGGGGTCACAATTGGAAGCTGAAGACACAGATGAGTCAAAAGGATGTTAGGAAGTATTTCTTCAGTCATAGAGTTGTCAGGCAGTGGAATAGCCTAGAAAGTGACGTAGAGGAGGCGGGAACCATACATAGTTTTAAGACGAGGTTTGATAAAGCTCATGGTGCAGGGGGAGAGAGGACCTAGTAGCAACCAGTGAAGAGACGGGGCCAGGAGCTATGACTCGACCCTTGCAACCACAAATAGGTGAGTACACATACACACACACACATACACACACACACACACAAACCTACGGATAGCGTTCCGATACCTCAGTAAGGATTCGTTTAAGACTCTGTATACCATTTACGTCAGGGCCATACTGGAGTATGCAGCACCAGTTTGGAATCCACACCTGGTCAAGCACGTCAAGAAATTAGAGAAAGTGCAAAGGTTTGCAACAAGACTAGTCCCAGAGCTACGGGGATTGTCCTACGAAGAAAGGTTGAGGGAAATCGGCCTGACGACACTGGAGGACAGGAGGGTCAGGGGAGACATGATAACGACATATAAAATACTGCGCGGAATAGACAAGGTGGACAAAGACGGGATGTTCCAGAGAAGGGACACAGACACAAGAGGTCACAATTGGAAGTTGAAGACTCAGATGAATCAAAGGGATGTTAGGAAGTATTTCTTCAGTCATAGAGTAGTCAGGCCGTGGAATAGCCTAGAAAGTGACGTAGTGGAGGTGGGAACCATACATAGTTTTAAGGCGAGGTATGATAGAGCTCATGGGGCAGGGAGAGAGAGGACCTAGTAGCAATCAGCGAAGAGGCGGGGCCAGGAGCTGTGAATCGACCCCTGCAACCACAAATAGGTGAGTACACACACACACACACACACACACACACACACACACACACACATACACATACATGCGCACATACACACACACACACACAGGCACACACACACATGCAAACACACACATGCACACACACGCATGCACACACACACATGTACACACACACATGCACACACACACACACACACACACACACACACACACACACACACACACACACACACACACACACACACACACACACACACACTGATTCGATCCCTACAACCACAATTAGGTGAGTACAGTTAAGTGAGTACACACACATAGGGATATTAGGAAGTATTTCTTCAGTCTTAGAGCTGTCAGGAAGTGGAACAATGTGGAGAGTGAGATAGTAGAGGAAGGATGCATTCATGACATTAAGAATAGGTACGATAAGGCTCTTGGAGCTGGGAAAGGGTGGACCTAGTAACAACTAGTGAAGGGATGGGGCCAGCAGCTGTGTCTTGATCCCTGCAACTACATATAGGTGAGCAAGCACACACACACACACACACACATACACACACACACACACACACACACACACACACACACACACACACACACACACACACACACACACACACACTCACGCACACACACACACACACGCACAGACACACACACACAGACACACACACACAGACACACACACAGACACACACAAACGCGCGCGCGCGATCAGTTATGAGGGTGCCTTCACCAAATTCAACCTCAGTAACAGAAGCATACAGTGGGATCGAGTTATCCATGTCCTAAATGAAACAAGTTGGGAAGATATCCTAGACAACACGGACCCGTACCTTTACCTAGAAAGAATGAACTTTTTGACGCAGACACATTACCCTTAGAAAAAAGAGGAGATATAAACTACAAACAGACGCTCCCTCTACAGGCGAAGGCAAAGAACCGAAGAGCTGCTCAAAGATCCCGGTCTATCTGAAATACAGAAGGAAACACTGGCCATAGAAATTGAAAATATCGTACTAAAGCTTAAAAATCATACAGGAAATAAAGAAACACAAGAGGAACTTAAAGTCATAAATGAAATGAAATATATTTCTTATGTCAAATCTAGGGCAAGAACCACATCCAACACTGGGTGTCTGCTTAAACCAGACGAGACTTGCACAGATGACAGCAAAGAAATGAGTGAGATACTGAAGTCTCAATATGACTCATCGTTTAGTTAGACGGTTATCAGACTAAAGGTCGACACTCTAAATAAATTTTATATAACCGAGACTCAAAATTTGGTTAATTCAAAAATTTGATATAATCCTAACACCACATGACTTTGAAAAAACAGTAAATCACATCCTCATGCACTCTGCCTCGGGCCCAGACTCGTGGAACTCCGTGTTCATCAAGAACTGCAAGAAACCCCTTTCACGTGCCTTAAATATTCTATGGAGAGGGAGTATAGACGCAGGGGTCATCCAGTCATTAAAAACAACAGATATATCCCCACTCCACAAAGAATTACAGACCGATAGCACTAACGTCTCACAATAAAAAATTTTGAAAGCGTTCTAAGAAGTAAGATCTCCAACCACTTGGATACAACTCAGGGCAGCATGTTTTTTATAGCAGGTCGCTCCTGCCTTTCACAACTACTGGATCACTATGACATGGTTTTGGGTACAATGGGGAACAAACAAAATGCAGATGTAGTATACACAGACTTTGCGAAAACCTTCGACAAGTGCGACCATGGTGTAATAGCACACAAAATACGTGATAAAAGAATAAAAGGAAAAGTGGATCTATAAATTCCTAATAAATACAACACAAAGAGTAATAATAAAAGGAGGAGGCTACAGGGTAAAGCTTTGTTCCACGAACTACAGTTCTCTCTCCCATCCTTTTCTTCATTTTCATATCTGATGTAAACACAGATGTAAGCCACAACACCGTTTCCTCCTTTGCTGATGTTACTAAAATCTGCATGAGAATGTCATCCAATGACGACACTGCAAATCTCCAAGTGTACATTAACCAAGTCTTCAAATGGGCCTCAAAAAACAATAAAATTCAATGAAGACAAATTTCAAATACTTTCCGGTGGAAAACTCGAGGAAATAAAAAATGGATCGGAGTATAAAATAAATTCCAAGCACACAATAGAGCGAAAAACTAATGTGAAGGACCTGGGAGTGATAATGTCAGAGAATCTCACTTTCAAAGATCACAACAATGTCTCTACCACATCTGCTAGGAAAATGATAGGATGGATAATGAGAACCTTCAAAACTAGGGATGCCAATCCAGTGAGGGTTCTCTTAAAATCGCTTGTTCTTTCTAGACTGGAATATTACTGTACACTAACGGCCCCTTTTAAGACAGGCGTAATTACAGACCTGGAGAATATACAGAAAACTTTCACTGTACGTATAAGTACAGTAAAGCACCTAAATTACTGAGAATGGTTGGAGTCCCTTGATTTGTACTCCCTTGAGCGCAAGCGAGAAAGATAAATGATGATATACACTTGAAAAATCTTAGAGGCACTAGTCCAAAGCCTGCACACGAAAATTACTCCTTAATAAAAGCAAAAGATCTGGCAGGCTGTGCAACATCCCATATAAAATGCATGGGGCGCCACGAGCGCGCGAGGAGACAACACAATAGTGTCGGTAGGTAAGACACATAGGCAACATTTAGGCAACTTTATTCCGAAACGTTTCGCCTACACAGTAGGATTCTTCAGTCGAGTACAGAAAGAAGCCTATTGTGTAGGCGAAACGTTTCGGAATAAAGTTGCTTAAATGTTGCCTATGTGTCTTATCTACCAACCTGTCGGTATTGTATACCATTTGATAATCACAATAGGTGTCAGGGGCCAAAGACTATTTAACTGCCTTCCAGCATACATAAGGGGGATTACCAATAGACCCCTGGCTGTCTTCAGGAGGGAGCTGGACAGACACCTAAAGTCAGTTCTAGACCAACGGGACTGTGGTCCTTACGTTGGTTTGCGTGTGACCAGAAGTAACAGCCTGGTTGATCAGGCCCTGAGCTACCGTGAGGCCTGATCATGGACTGGGCCACGGGGGCGTTGACCCCCGGAGCACCCTCCAGGTATATTCTAGGTGTAAACACACACACACATTTATATTTATATATGTGTGTGTGTGTGTGTGTGTGTGTGTGTGTGTGTGTGTGTGTGTGTGTGTGTGTGTGTGTGCAAAACAACCACTGTGAAAGAGTAGTGAAATTCCAAGCGCTTTCACAGTGGTTGTTTTGCGTATTTTAAAATCACCTGTTTACTGTGATCTTATTGCATATATATATATATATATATATATATATATATATATATATATATATATATATATATATATATATATATATATATATATATATTGTGTGTGATGTGTTGTGTGTGTGTGTGTGTGTGTGTGTGTGTGTGTGTGTGTGTGTGTGGTGTACGTATATATGTATGTATGTTTGTGTGTGGTACTGGTGTCGGTGAGTGGTTGGAGTGTTTGGTGTCAGGAGGATACTGACAGTATGAGTTAGTGTTGTCATACTTGCAACACATTGAGTAGATAAGTCTGAGGGGATGTGAGTTTGTGCGTATATGCGTGCGTTACTGGGTGCGCGAGGTGGGGTGTGCGCGTGTGCGGGCGTGTGCGGGCGTGCGCGTGTGCGGGCGTGTGCGAGGCGGGGCGGGAGTAGTGGTGGTGGTGCAGTGTGGTGCTGAGATCGATACCTTCACCAGGTCTGTCTGTGTGCACGCTCCGGGGACGCCACCAGCAGGGGGTGGGGGGAGGGACGCCGCCACCGAGTCCTTGCCGGTTCTCGTCCCTCTCACGCCCACCACGCCCATGCTCGCCCTCCACGCCCGCACCCGCCCGCTGCTGCCGTGACTGCGCACGGAGAGGCAGTGTAGAGCGGTGTAGGGCGGCTCGACACCCATTAAGAAACTATATGGGTTACCTGCTTACGTAAGGAAGTGAGGCCAGTTATGTTGTGATGTTTGGGTGAACGATGGCGCAGCGGCGCTACCACACTCACCAGCCAATGTCACGTGACGTACAAGGTGCAACTTAGGCTGGTGATACAAGTGGGAGGAGGAAAAGGGCGCGGAGGAGAAAACGAGGAGAAAAAGAGTAGATGGAGGAGGAGGAGGAGGGGGACGCGTGGTACACTCTAGCAAGGCCGCTGCTTGAAGTAAACACAAGAGTGGTGAGGAGAACCCAAACATTGGCAATGATCCAGGGCCAGTGGGTTGGCACAGGTGCCACTAGTACACGGTAGTGCCTGGCAATACCCGCCACCATGACACTACCCACACCGGGATTACTACAGCTCTACTAGCCTGTGTCCACCCTTCAGCAGACAGCTGTCACCAGTATCTGCTGCACTCCCCAGCGTTGTTCAGTGTAGTGTTTGTGTTGAGTTTAGTCTTGCTCCCACACTTGTGATATCTTAAAACACTTACATAGGGCACCGCAAAGCCTAGCATCATATATTTAAGTTGTAAGTTTATGAGACGAATGTTTTTTAATTTATAAAACAGATAATCTTTATTTTTGTAGCGTCAACTACAGTATTGCTTGAGTATGAAGAATACTCGGTACCACACTCCAGGCGTATCCCATTCAACTTAAGGCAAGTGTATCACAGCATAATGGACAGTATGTGTGGAAGAATTCAGTGCTGTGATTGGTCTAGCAGGTAAGGTGTGCTTAAGTAGTGATTTTGGATCTGAGGCTCAAGTGGTTATCTGATAAGTATCTTTGCAAGTGCTGCCTCATCAAGGTTGACGAACCTCTGAGGAGAAGGAAGACTCCTTACCAGAGGAGCAACTGTGCCTAATCATCACAGCTTTTTCTGCCGCTCAGCTCCCGGTCAAGATGCTGAGCACACGGCAGCACAGGCGCTCAGCTGGTGACGAAATACAAGAGAAAGATAACCTAAGAATAAGTTCTCTGTGTATGAAAAAGGAAAAAAAAAGGGGAAAATCATTTAAATATTGTATGAAATAGAGGGTGGAGTTAGATAACACTGAAGCTTGTAAAGATAGAATGGAAAGAAGAGAAAATGGTGACTAGGAAGAAACAGTGGGATGGGGAGTTAGAAACATCTGTTCTTGTGAAATGAGTAATGGAGGCTAATATTGTGTCAGAGAGAAGGAGCAAGTACCTTGCTGATTAACCCCCCCTCACCCCCACCCCCACCCCTCCACCACCACAACAATAATAACAACACCCACTACTACTTCTATTACTACTACTAACACCACCAACACTGGCATTACCACTACTACTCAGTATTCCAACCGCACTCACCCACCACAACTACTAACTGTAGTTACCGCCACCACCACTATGATCATCAACCACACAGCATAACTTCCACCACTGTCATGAGTATCAGCCACAGCTGTACATGTACACTGCTGTTCTGGAAGAGAGACTATTCGGTGTACTGTGTACAGTATTCTCTATAATGTATACAAAATGTTTAATGATATTCAGTCCTTTTTTTTCAGCACCCAGTACACTCCTGCCATTAAAACACACATTGAATGATCTGCGCTCAGTTCCTGACTGAGAGTAACTCATCTTCGGAGACGGAGGGTCGAGACTCCACTCTGTTAACCTGATGGCACCATACCACTATGTATACAATGTCATCTAAAAGAAAACACATGTGAAGGCTGTACGGGCAATGCCTCGACTATATTAGTACGTCTGAGTCATACAACATCTAAGTGATAGAACGATTATAAATGTTTTACCCATACCGATATTTAATTTTAGGCCGATATACCGATTCCATAAAAAATTAGCCGATACCCGCCTATTCCCACCGATACCCATCATACCGGTACTTGAATATATACCCCTATTACATTGAGGTAGCGTGCACCCCTCGTGGTTAGTAGACGGAGGATCGAATCTTCAACAGTCCTTACTCTGAACGATCCACATGGGTTTAACGCTTCGCGTAAATATAATATGCATGTAGAGAATGTCAGGAGAAACACGAGTATTATTTCAGTGATTTACGTAAGGACTGTTGTGTATGTTGACCCAGCATACATATGTACGTTTATCCAGAGTACATGTGTACGTTTATCCAGCGTACATGTGTACGTTTATCCCACATTCGTGTGTACGTTTTTCCGACATTCGTAGGTGCGTTTATCCAAAGTTTGTATGTGCCTTTATTTAACATTCATTAGTTTCAGCCCTGATGCCAGTAAAGGGTTCTTAATCCAAGGAATTGAACCTTTATTGCCCTTCCTGGAATCGAACTTGAATGCCTTCAGTTACACTGGCCAGCAGTGTTTTGGTTCACGTATGAGAATATGCGTTTCTAAGCAATTTAGGGACGCTGAATTTAACTGAACTTAGTTTAGCTCCAACACGAAGTTTGTGTGAAGTAGTACACCAGAGTGAGCGATCTTACTATGACAGCCATCATGGTGAAGAGATATCAGGGAAACCTGAGGATCAGTTTGCTGGCCGACTACTGCTGGACACTGGTGCGGGAGAACCAGTCTGAACACAAGCCAGAAACCCTAAAAACTCTGATGTATGACTATATGGAACTTTATGTTAGTTTTCTGTTACACACACACACACATTTATAATATATATATATATATTATATATATATATATATATATATATATATATATATATATATATATGTAATGTGTGTTTGTGTGTGTGTGTGTGTGGGTGGGTGTTTGAGCAGCATGGGCTGGCAGGCAGAACTGGGTAATAGCTGTGTCCTGCTTAGGTAGGATGTGTTTGGCAAATATGTCAGTGATGGTAAAACTGCCTGTGTTTTGAGTGATGGTGTTGTTAGTAGTAATGAGAACAGACTGTAAACAGCGTATTTGACGCAGTTCTGATTCCCTGATAACAAGTTTAACATTTCGGAAGTTCATGAGTTGGGTTTGTGGTTGTTGAGGTGTAGTGTGCAGACGTTGTTTAAGGGGGCCATTTAATAAGCGTATTTATATTTACCACTCCTACATATTTCCCTCCACGTGTAGTTTATGATGAAGAATTAGACATGTGCAACATCTGGGTATCTTTATTTGTAGATGTTTCGCCAACCAGTGGCTTTATCAATACAAGGACAATGTGAAGAATGTAGACCACGGAGCTCTTCACCAACTCCTAGGCTGAGGGACTGATTACCTCATCTTTTGTATATAATTCTACATTCTTCAGATTGTCCTTGTATTGTATTGATAAAGCCACTGGTTGGTGAAACGTCTACAAATAAAGATACCCAGATGTTGTAGCACATATGTTTAATTCTTCATCTTGTCGGTATTGTATACCATTAATGTACAACGTGTAGTTCATAACCTCGTCCACATGGAATTGTGTAAATACCAGCGTTAAACTCACTGTGTTTTCTGCTCTTTTCTTGTTATAAAGTTCGTAATGGTTTTTGAAAGTTATTCTGACAATGTGGGCCTTAGTTTTAGTAATATGGTTGTGTATGTTATCCAAAACCTTCCCAACCTGGAGAACAGTTAACTGTTTTAGAGTTAACCTTTGTTTAGTGGTGTAGATCTTGACAGTTTCTTCTACAATTGCTGAAGAAATCTACTGGGTACTGTAGCTTGCTGAAGGTCGTATGCATGCAACTTACATAAGGAATTGTTACTGCTTGGCTACGATGCTAGAGGCATGAGTTAGTCACACATGTCAACTGTGAAATAAATTGAAAGTGAACATATATAAGAGTGAGATGATGAGGGTATCAAACGAGTTAGGTAAAGAAAAAATGGATATCAGATTGAAGGGAGTATGGAAGAAGTGAATGTGTTCAGATATTTGGGAGTAGACTTGTCAGCGGATGGATTTATGAAGGACGAGGTAAACTATAGAACCGATGAAGGAAAAAAAGGTGGGTGGTGCACTGAGGTATCTGTGGAAACAAATAACGTTATCCGTAGATGCAAAGAAGGGAATGTATGAGAGTATAGTGGTACCAACACTTTTATATGGGTGTGAAGCTTGGGTTGTAAATGCTGCAGCAAGAAGGAGGCTGGAGGCAGTGGAGATGTCGTGTCTAAGGGCAATGTATGGTGTAAATATTTTGCAGAGAATTCGTGGTGTGGAAATTTGGAGGTGTGGAGTTACTAAAAGTATTATTCAGAGGGCTGAAGAGGGTTATTAAGGTGGTTTGGTCATTTAGAGAGGCTGGAGCAAAATAGAATGACTTGGAGGGTATATAAATTTGTAGTGGAGGGAAGGAGGGGTAGGGGTCATCCTAGAAAAGGATGGAGGGGGTAAAAGAGATTTTGTGTGCAAGGGGCTTGGATATACAGCAGGCATGTGTGAGCGTGTTAGATAGGAGTGGAGACGAGCTGTTGGAGTGTGAGCAGGGTAATATTTTGTGAAAGGATTCAGGAAAACCGGTTACCTGGACTTGAGTGCTGGAGGTGGGAAGTATAATGCCTGCACTTTAAAGGAGGAGTTTGTGATATTTGCTGTTTAGAGTGACATCTAAATTGTAATAAAGTTGGTAGAATTGCCGACAATATGTAAAGTAAAAGGACACAAGTATAACTGACACAAGTATAACTGTGACATTTTTATTGTGGCAACGTTTCGCTCTCCAGGAGCTTTGTCAAGCCAAAGCTCCTGGAGAGTGAAACGTTGCCACAATAAAAATGTCACATTAATTGCACTTGTGTCCTTTTATTGACATCTAAATTGTATCTGCGCGCCTCTGCAAAGACAGTGATAGTATGAATGATGGTGAAAGTGTTTCTTTTTTTGGGTCATCCTGCCTCAGTGGGAGCCGGCCAGCGTGTTGAATATATATATGTTGTGCCGAATAAGTAAAACTGGTCAATTAGCAAGAGCTCATTTAAACTTAAGTCCTTTCTAAATTTTTCTCTTATACGTTTAAAGATATCTTTTTTTTTTTCATTTTTGTTAATGTAAAAAATAATAATTATGTACCAGAAGAACCTTGGAAAACTTACCTAACCTTATTATTATATATCAATAACAACACTGCGACTCGCCAAGGACTCGAACCCATGATTATTTTGGCCCGTCTCATGGTGAGCGAAAATTACTTGATACTTTAACCCACAGGACCACCAAATCTTACAAGAACCAAGCACCCAGCGAAACTAGGTGTGTTACCCTTGTTCCGAGAACATACGGTGGTGTGGACGCCTCTGAGCTAATTTCATTCTACTTCCTGTTTGGTGTACTAGCCCAACAAGCAGTATTTTATATTATTGTAACCACGAACGAGTGATATTGACCAATAACAACACTGCAACTAGCCAATGACTCGAACCCATGATATTTTGGCCCGCTTCAGGTGCTTGGTTCTTCTATAATTTGGTGGTCTTGTGGATTAGAGCGTCATGTGATTTTCGCTCACCATGAGGCGGGCCAAAACATCATGGGTTCAAATCCTTGGCTAGTCGCATTGTTGTTATTGATCAATACCACTCGTTCGTGGTTACAATAATATATATATATATATATATATTTATATATATATATATATATATATATATATAATAAATATAATATATATATATATATATATATATATATATATATAATATATATTATATATATATATATATTAAATTTATATATTAAATATATTATATGTCGATGCCGAATATGTAAAAACTGGTCAATTAGCAAGAACTCATTTAAAATTAAGTCCATTCTAAAATGTTCTCTTATACGTTTAAAGATATATTTTTTCATTAAGTTTATGTAAAAAATTTTTTTAATTTTGCACCAAAAGAATCTTAGAAACACTTGCCTAACCTATATTATAACAAGAGCAATTTATTTTAGCCTAACCCAACTAAATATATTTTAGATTTGTTTACAGTAATTTAATACTAACAACACATGAAATATATTTTTTTCGTTAGGTTCAGAATGATTTTGGCGAAATTATTGCATACACAAATTTTCACTTGTCCTACATGGCAAGATGAACGTTGCTATTTAAGCCAAGATCGCAATTCTGCCTATTCGGCACGACATATATATATAATATATATATATATATATATATATATTATATATATATATATATATATATATAATATATATATATATATATATGTCTTGCCGAATAGGCAGAATTATTTATTATTAAAGATTCGCCGGTATTCTCCCGGCAAGGGCCTTTTCCAAGTGGTGGCCCGGCCTTGGCTCCCTCTTTAGGGTGTGTCTGAGACCTAAGTCTCCCATGGGAGGAGGCACAAATACCTCCTCATCTTTGGGACCAATTGTCCCCAGGCCTAGCCACAAGCTAGGCCTCTCTGGTCTGCCATCCCCGCCCCAAGGGGGCTAATATTAGGGAATAACAGTCTTGTGAGCTACAAGCTCCGGCTCAGGCACCTACCCTGCCCTAGAAGGGTTAGGCATGGTATCGATGTAGGCAGAATTTGCGATCTTGGCTTAAATAGCAACGCTCATCTTGCCATATAGGACAAGTGAATATTTGTGTATGCAATAATTTCGCCAAAATCATTCTGAACCTAACGAAAAAAATAAATTTCACTGTGTTTGTTGAGTATTAAATTATTGTAAACAAATCTAAAATATATTTCGTTGGGTTAGGCTAAAATAAATTACGCTTGTTATAATAAGGTCAGGTAAGTTTTCTAAGTTCCTTTTGGTGCAAAATTGTAAATTTTTACATCAACATTAATGAAAAAAATATATCTTTAAACGTATAAGAGAAAAATTTTAGAAATGACTTAATTTTAAATGAGTTCTTGCTAACTGACCAGTTTTACATATTCGGCACGACATATATATATATATATATATATATATAATATATATATATATATATATATATATATATATATATATATATATATATATTGTCAGCTTCATCAGTGTTATACTAGAATAAAGGCTATGCATTCTTTAGATTAATCAGAACATTAAGTATAATATCGGAAATATGCTACAATCTCTTTTAAAAACCCAATCCTCAGTCCATGTTACTGAGGCTGAAGTTGATTATAAAATGGAAGCCGTCTTAAGACATATATATGGTGGGTGAACGTTGAGTGATGACTACCATCACAACACTAGGCCAAGCAAGTGACAGGAGAAAGGACTCTGACTGAGTCAGATAAAACAACAAGTATCCAGAATATTGGAAGTCTTAATGAAGATAGCAGATAAGCGCCTGTCTTTATAGTGACCTTTATATTAATGGTTTACAGTACCAATAAGTAGATAAGTAAGACAATAAAGATACTTAACTACCGGACGTGTCTTACTTATAGTAACCGTTACATAGTCCAGTAGATTTCTTAGATAATAACAAAATTATACTGCACAGAAGCTTTGGTTAAGATTTGCGCAGTGTCAAACTAATGTAGCTTAGTAAACTTCATTTTCTATTAATTAATATTAATAAGTAGAATATCGGTATAGTAATGATGAAACAAAATGAAGGTGTGAATTAAATCAAGTTTGCAACATATACATGAGTGTGACGCAGCGCTGTATGACCCTTGTGGGTTTAGCGCTTAGTTTTGATTGTGCAAATAATAATAATAATAATAATAATAATAATAATAATAATAATAATAATAATAATATAATTGGGACCATTTCAGTGAACTAAAGAAAGTTAAGAGGCAGCATGCCACTTGCTGAACCAGAGTCAGGTACACTGATACTCTCTCATACAACTTCTCAAAGTGAAACGTTTTCCTGCCTTCAAATATCTGTTATATGTGGAAGGAGCATCTTGGATCAATGAAATCCCTAAAGATTAGTCATTCGAAGGACGGAGGGTTTGTTGTGGTAAATATAATCAGTTGTTTCGTCGTTAATCCCAGAATATCAAAATCCTCACCAACCGGTCACTCAATGCTTGTCTAATCTATAGGCATGACCTACTTACACTTATGGATTTTTCCAATGGTGACTCTTCCTCCTGTTTTCCCTCACCTGACTGCAGTATATAAGCAACTTATCCACTCATATGCTGTACATTTTCTCAAGACTGATGGACTGAACACAGTGACTCCAGGCTGAGGGACTGAATACCTCAAACTCCTCTTCTTGCATCATTCTTCCTTGTATTGGACTGAAAAAGTCAATGGCTGACGAAATGTTTCTACAAAAAAGATTTCCGAATGTTGCATGTGTCTTAGTCTTCAACTTGCCAGTTTTCTAAATAGTTCACATAATAACATAAGTGTTAGAAAGGCTGTGGAAAGACGTTTGTTAAGGAATGAAAACAAGAATTTTTCAGAGTATAGTGGCTCATTATAATATTGTGTTGTGAGTTTGAGATGAGGTCAGTGAATGTTACGGCGAGGAGGGAGGACGCAGTTATATATACTCTGAGATCATTGTATTATGCACAAAATGAGTGATAGGTATAACTTAAAAAGTGTTTCTTCTTTTTATTTGATGTAATTTTTGTTATAAGTAAGGACTGACCCAATCAGCATGGTAGGTGGAGTCTTTCTGGCTGT
Organism: Cherax quadricarinatus; assembly: GCF_026875155.1. Lineage (NCBI taxonomy): Eukaryota > Metazoa > Arthropoda > Malacostraca > Decapoda > Parastacidae > Cherax > Cherax quadricarinatus. The sequence continues at coordinate 31,525,038 of NC_069443.1, read as the reverse complement.
TGGAGGTGGGGGGGGGGGAGCTGTGATGGGGACCGGGACATGAGGGAGGGGGAAGTCATGCGTCATTAGCCAGCTCTGAGTGGAGGGGGAGTCTGGTAATTATGCTTGGCTCACCTGGTGTCCCCACCTGAGTTAAGGGCTGGGTGGGAGAGGGCGGTGTTTCTTAGGTGAACGTTTAGCTATTTCTTCTAGGAAAACATTGATTTTTCACCACTGTATTACTTGTATAAGCGACGCTGAGATTGTGGCCAGGTGCAGGTCAGTGACTGTATGGTGTTTAATGTTTTAGACTTATTTTCTTGCGAATTTGTTTCTAACGTGGGAAGTGTTGATAATATTTAAGAGGATACGCGTGTGTGCTAAAATAGGTTGAAGTTGATATTGTTAAACACGTGTACGTAGGAAGAGAGGACTAAGTTAATGCAGAGCGAAGTATAAAATACTCTGAAAAAAATTAACAGGGCAGATACAGATAGACTGTTTAAAGTTCGAGGATCGGAAATAGAGAATATAGATGAAATAATAAAATACAGGAGAGTCATAGGGACTACAGAAGGTACTTTTTTAATCTTAGGAAAGTGGAATGAATTTAATGTTGAAATAGCAAGCTACATTGTGATTAATGATGCTTCCATTTGTAAATATTTATTACGAAAACTGACAGTAATAAAATAAAAGAATAAAAAAAAGAAAAATTAAATTTTGATTTTCATGCTTTTGAATTTCAATAGTAGTTCCCTCTGTGATTTCAGACATGATTTTATTGTTTCCTTCAATATATAATGAAACATAATATGTCGAAGTTTTCATTTCACTTTTTATTTCACTTTACAGTCCTCTGTTATGTGTTGTAATATTTGTAATTTGTAGCGACGAAGGCCTAGACATTTGCTCAAAATTTTCCACACTGTTGGTTGAAGCAGATTAAGTTGACGACTGGCACGACCTGTAGATTTATTTGAGTTACGAACAAATGATTCTCAACTGCCGTTTATCTTTTGTTGCGCTAGTCATAGGCATTGCAACCTGTGGCGATAAATTTTCGATTATACTCACGAACTGGTGTAGCCTTTCTGTGTAGCCTTTTAAATTGTTACTGAACATTGATAACAAATGATGTTTTGTGATACTTAAGTACACCCAACACCACATCTTGTTGAGACGCCATATTGATTACTAAACAAATAACATTATCATCAGGAAACAGTAGCGGTCAATAAAACTGCGCTCATCTTTATGTATCTTAACTATTCTCCTAGCATTGTTTGTGTTTTCATAATGAATATTACAATTTGGTTAGATCATTGATTATATAATCACCTTGTATTTTTAAGATTAGATATAATAGTGTTCAAGAAGCCAGAATCCAGTAATGCGTCGACGAAGTTTGTGGGATTTCCTCTCAGAGACTCACATGACATTTATCAACGATTGATCTTAGCTGTGTTTGTCAGATAATTAATTGTACCTATCATTTCCTGAAGAACTAACAGATAACTAAATGTTTTATGCAACTAATTAAGAATGACCAATTTGTGGGGATCTTGGTATTCAGAGAATAACAACCGATTATGTTTATCACAACAAAACCTTTGTCCTTCGAATGACCAATCTTGTGGAATTCTACTGACCTAGGGAGCTCCTTCCACAGATGAAAGATAAACTGTATTTGAAATGAAGGAACACGTTCCATTTTTGAGAAGGTGTATGGGACAATATTATTGTACCTGACTTGCTTAGTTCAGCAAGTTGCATGCTGCCTCTTAAGTTTCTTTAGTTCATTCAACTTGTCCCAATCACATATATGTTGCAAACGAGATTTAATTTATAACATTTATTCTGTTTCATTATTACTATAGTGATATTTTATTTACTCCATTATTATTAATTATTAAGTGAAGTTTATTAACCTACATTGGTGTGACACTGCGTACATCCGAACCAAAATTTCTGTACAGTATAATTTTGTTATTTTCTGAGATATCTACTGGTATATATATATATATATATATATATATATATATATATATATATATATATATATATATATATATATATATATGTATATAAATGGTTACTATGAGTAAGACACATCTGTATTGTAAACCATTAATATGATGGTCACTATAAAGACACAGGCGATTATCTGCTTATCTGTTGACTTTTAATCTTGTCAGTTGCTAATCGTAGTGTTGTGATGGTCGTCGTCACTGAGCGTTCACTCACCACATATACGTCTTAAACAGCTCCCATATTAGTCAACTTCAGTCTCAGTAAGACGTATTGGGGATTCTGACAGCTAAATAGGGAAGATAGCCAGGTTAAACTGACAAGCCATGATAACTCACTGAACGAAGGCTTCGAACCCTGAGATCGTGTCTTCACGATTTCGCGAGTCATTAGTTATGATAACATTGAGCGTCTTGTGATGCTTATTACCACGTGCTTAGTTAAACCGCTATCTGATAAATGATCGCTGGTTCATTATGCACTGGTTCAAGAGGCACCGGTTCGTGACGCACTAGATCGTGACGCAACGATTTGTGACGCACTAATCACTAACACATTGGTTCGTGACACATTTGTTACTGACACTCCTGGCGCCACGTGTCCTCGTCTCTGGTAGGACACACAACCTGCTTCCAGAGTTCCTTAACACGAGTTTTATGTTTGTACATCTTTTGAAGACATAGTTGCCTTAACATTAAGAAATACTTAAACTTAATTCATTTATTTATTTATTTATTTATTTATTTGAACATGATACAGAGAAGCACAAGGAATAAATTTTTTAAAGTGCAGCATGCCAAAGCCCCTTGTATGCAGAGCATTATGGGCAGGCTTAAAATTAACTTAAGATTAACTAAGCAATGATATATTCAGTGGTACAAAAATTATTGTAAAACAGATAACAATTTAGTACAAATGAGTATTACAAAGACAGGTCATATGGTCATTTACTGTGTTGCTGTGTAATCACTAGAATGGAGTATTATGTTAGGTAATGAAGTTAAATAGTAACAAAGTTTGATTGGGTCACAGGTTGACATTTGTGAGATACAATAATGAGATACATATATGAGATACAATTTATGAGATACAATTATTCAGTATTTATTTAGTTGTAGGTGAGTAAGTGATTTTTGAGAAGAGACTTGAATTTATAAACAGACAGTGTTTCTTTTATATTCACAGGTAATGAATTCCAGATTTTAGGGCCTTTTATGTGCATTGAGTTTTTGCATAGCGTGAGATGGACACGAAGAACATCAAAGAGTGATCTGTGTCTTGTGTTATGGTCATGTGTTCTGTTGAGGTTGGTAAGGAGATGTTTGAGGGGAGGGTTTATGTCAGAGTTAAGTGTTCTATGTATGTAGTAGGTGCAGTAATAAGTATGGATGTTTTGTATTGTGAGTAGGTTTAGAGTTTTGAATATTGGTGGAGTGTGCTGTCTGCAGTGGGAATTTGTCATCATTCTGACTGCAGCCTTTTGTTGGGTGATTAGTGGTCTGAGATGGTTTATTGTTGTTGAGCCCCATGCACAAATTCCATAGGTGAGATAGGGGTAAATAAGTGAGTGATATAGGGCCAGGAGGGCTAACTGTGGAACATAGTATCGTATCTTCGATAGTATGCCTACAGTCTTGGATTTTTTTTTTGGAAATTTGTAGTATATGTGTTTGAAATTTGAGTCTATTATCAAGGTGGATTCCTAGGAATTTTCCCTCTGTGAGTTTTGTGATAGGTGATCCATTTATCATTATGTTAAGAGACACATCTGCAGCTCTGTCACCAAACTGAATGTAGTAGGTTTTGTCAGTGTTTAGAATAAGTTTGTTGGTCCTCATCCAGGTTGATATTTTCTGTAATTCGGTATTTACAGTATTGGCTAGCATGACTGGGCTCGGGTGAGAGTAGACGTATGTAGTGTCATCTGCAAATAGTGTGGGTTTGAGTATTTGCGATGCATTTGGTAGGTCATTTATGTATATGAGAAAGAGAAGAGGACCTAGGATACTTCCCTGTGGGACACCAACTGTAATTGGCTGTGCGGAAGAGTTTGCCCCATTTGTGTACACATTGGCTTCTGTTGCTGAGGTATGACTTTAGGTAGTTGAGGGAGTGCCCTCTTATACCATAGTGCGACAATTTTATGTGGAGCAAGTCGTGGTCAACTGTATCGAAAGCTTTACGTAAGTCAATGAAGATCCCCAGTGGGACTTCTTTTTTCTTTATTGCTGTATAAATATGTTCTAGCATGTTGATAATAGCATCATTAGTATTTTTATTAGGCCTGAACCCAAACTGACAGGGGTTGAGTATGTTGTGGGAGATGAGGTAGGAATAGATACGCTTATGGATTAATTTTTCAAAGATTTTAGAGAGAGGGTGTAAGTTGGATATTGGCCTATAGTTATTTAAGTCTGTGTGGTCTCCTCCTTTATGGATCGGGGTGACCCTTGCTATTTTGAGAACTGTAGGAAAGGTAGAGGATTCAATGGATTTGTTAAAGAGTGTTGCCATGATTGGTGATAGCACCTGTGACACTTTTTTGTATATAATGGGTGGTAAGGTATTTAAATCTCCTGTCTTGTTTTTTAGTTTGTTGATAATAAGGGAGACTTCAGTTGGGTTAGTCGGAGCTAGGAACAGTGTGTTCGGGTAGTTGCCAGTGAGGTAGTCCTTGAGTGGGGTATCTGAGATTTTATCTCAGATACCCCAGTATCTCAGTATCTGGGATTTTATTGGCAAGGTTTTTTTCCTATAGTGGAGAAGAAATCATTGAGTCTATGTGCTGTTTCAGTAGGTGGGAATTGGGGTTCATTTGGTTTTGTTAATTCAATTTCGCTATTTCGTGTTATCTTTTTTGTTCCTAGTATTTCTGATAGGGTTTTCCAGATCTTTTTTATGTCACCTCGTAAGTTGGATAATCTGTTCTCATAATACAATTTTTTAGCCCTTCTTATTAGGCTGGTTAGGATTGACGAGTAACGTTTTGTTTGGTCTCTGGTTATGTGACCCATTCTGTACTGTTTTTCGTATAGGTGCTTTGTATTTATGGATCTGAGGATACTGGGTTTATTGTTTGATATTTCTTAACTTAGTTGATTTTTGTTGATGTGTTAAGTTGAAGAAAAAAGTCACAATACTGTGACTAGAACAATACACAACTAACTCGTAAATAGCAGAGACAAGCTTACGACGACCACGAGTACTTTCTACTACCACTACCAGTCTTACCACTACTACTACCACTACCAGTCTTACCACTACTACTACCACTACCAGTCTTACCACTACTACTTCCACTACCAGTCTTACCACTACTACTACCACTACCAGTCTTACCACTACTACTTCCACTACCAGTCTTACCACTACTACTACCACTACCAGTCTTACCACTACTACTTCCACTACCAGTCTTACCACTACTACTACCACTACCAGTCTTACCACTATCTACTACCACTACCAGTTTACCACTACTACTACCACTACCAGTCTTACCACTACTACTACTACTACTACCACTACCAGTCTTACCACTACTACTACTACTTCCACTACCAGTCTTACCACTACTACTACCACTAACCAGTCTTACCACTACTACTACCACTACCAGTCTTACCACTACTACTACCACTACCAGTCTTACCACTACTACTACCACTACCAGTCTTACCATTACTACTTCCACTACCAGTCTTACCACTACTACTTCCACTACCAGTCTTACCACTACTACTACCACTACCAGTCTTACCACTACTACTTCCACTACCAGTCTTACCACTATTACTACTACTACTACCACTACCAGTCTTACCACTACTACTACCACTACCAGTCTTACCACTACTACTACCACTACTAGTCTTACCACTACTACTACCACTACCAGTCTTACCACTACTACTTCCACTACCAGTCTTACCACTACTACTTCCACTACCAGTCTTACCACTACTACTTCCACTACCAGTCTTACCACTACTACTACCACTACCAGTCTTACCACTACTACCACTACCAGTCTTACCACTACTACTACCACTACCAGTCTTACCACTACTACTACCACTACCAGTCTTACCACTACTACTACCACTACCAGTCTACCACTACTACTACCACTACAGTCTTACCACTACTACTACCACTACCAATCTTACCACTACTACTACCACTACCAGTCTTACCACTACTACTACCACTACCAGTCTTACCACTACTACTACCACTACCAGTCTTACCACTACACTACCACTACTAGTCTTACCACTACTACTACCACTACCAGTCTTACCACTACTACTTCCACTACCAGTCTTACCACTACTACTTCCACTACCAGTCTTACCACTACTACTACCACTACCAGTCTTACCACTACTACTACCACTACCAGTCTTACCACTACTACTACCACTACCAGTCTTACCACTACTACTACCACTACCAGTCTTACCACTACTACTACCACTACCAGTCTTACCACTACTTCCACTACCAGTCTTACCACTACTACTATCACTACCAGTCTTACCACTACTACTTCCACTACCAGTCTTACCACTACTACTACCACTACCAGTCTTACCACTACTACTACCACTACCAGTCTTACCACTACTACTATCACTACCAGTCTTACCACTACTACTACCACTACCGTCTTACCACTACTACTACCACTACCAGTCTTACCACTACTACTACCACTACCAGTCTTACCACTACTTCCACTACCAGTCTTACCACTACTACTATCACTACCAGTCTTACCACTACTACTTCCACTACCAGTCTTACCACTACTACTACCACTACCAGTCTTACCACTACTACTTTTTCTTTCTCTCTTTGTCCCGTCCCTGTTCTTCTCGCCTATATATATACTGGCTCCCTCATTCTTTTGTGTTAGTGTGACTTTGTCCATGGTCCAGGTTGGACCGTGACGTCGTCGTAAGCTTCTCTCTCCTATGTGAGGGTTATTTGTGTATTTGTAATGTCAGTGAATACTGAGGTGTGGCACATGAAGCTCTAAGCCCGTATGTGGTTCCAGACTCCCTCCAATACTGGCTGCTGGGTCTATACCTAATCAGTGGTGTATTTAATACCAGAGAAGATATGTGAATCGAGCGTAAAATGTGGGAAGAGAAGACACAAGTTACAAAGTAAGCTTTTATATAACAGTTTCACTGTTTAGAGCTCTAGAGTCAGAGCGAAACGTTGTGCATATAAAAGTTTGTTGTGTGACTTGTGTGTGCGTTCTTCATTGTTGTCAGCAGTGCTACCTTACACATCTCATTCTCTTAATAACAAGATACCATGTCGCTCTTGTTAAGACAGTCAGATGGAGGACTGTTTAAGTAGCCTTTAACAGTGATTATTTGCCAGATCTTTCTATTGTGTTCGGTGGTTCTCCTTCTTTTGTTAGCGCATCAGAACTTTTTATTGCCTTTATCTTATATTTTATTTATTGCCTTTGTGGTTTGTTATAATGGTTTTTTTTTTATTGAGAGAGAACAACCTAACTAATCTAGCCTAAATAACGTTAACTCTGAAAATTTTGCTGCAAACCGTCTACTGAGAGGGTGTTCCGGGGGCCAACGCCCCCCGCGGCCCGATCCATGACCAGTCCCCACTGTGGATCAGTGCTTGATCAATCAGGCTGTTACTGCCTGCCGCACGCAAGCCAGCGTACGAACCACAGACCGACTGATCAGGTACTGACTTTAGGTATATTAAAAATCGGCATAGAATTTGCGAGGCTGGGTTGTTAAGAGCAAGTGTAGTGTTCCCGTGATGCTGGGTCACCTTAACTCCTAGGGTTAGGTGCCCCGTGTTTGGGTGGGGTGCCACTCTTCCCACACTGTGCCATTATTCCCGATGGTGCCCCTAACCCCCTAAGAACCCAGCATTTTTTTTTTTGACATAAATAGTGGGGATATTTTCTATTTTGTCTAAATTTGTTGGCGCTTATAGCAAATAACACGAGATGACTTACGTGTATGGATTGTAGAATGTGAAAAATAAGACTAAATAGTTTCACTTATGTTTTGATTATGATTAATATAATATGAGAGTGGATTAGTCACGACAGTAGCAAATTTATAATAATGTGTAATTCTGAAATTGTTAGAAACGGAAGACTTTTAAATCATTGGACAAGCAAACGGCTATAGTGGTTTGTAAATAAAACAAAACAAACCATCTTAGAATGTAGCGAGTGGATGTTGACAGACAGACAACAGTGCCGTCACTGACAACATTTACCCTCACACACAACCTGTTATTTTAAATAGAATAATAAATTAACCTTCCCAACTATATGTTGACGGCTTCTTATTTGTACATATATGTGTTACTTGTGTACATATATGTGTTACTTGTGTACATATATGTGTTACTTGTGTACATATATCTGTTACTTGTGTACATATATGTGTTACTTGTGTACATATATATGTTACTTGCTTCAAGGTCGCTAAGAAGGATAACGAGTTGTCAGGTGGCTCTTAATTATCTATTTATCGATCACTAGTCTCTCTCTCTCTCTCTCTCTCTCTCTCTCTCTCTCTCTCTCTCTCTCTCTCTCTCTCTCTCTCTCTCTCTCTCTCTCTCTCTCTCTCTCTCCCTTCTCCTCTCCTTCCAGCTTCGATGTAGACTTCACAAAGTAATAATATACGTGGTGTTGAAAGGCTTGACTGTGTCAGTCTTTCATGTGATCATGAAGTTCTCCTCAGCTTCCTTCAATGTTTACCTATTTTAAAGATAAATATTATATTTACTTGTATGTTCGCCCTTTTAAAAGTGTTCTTGCATGTTTACTAACTTAATTAAGAGGAAATAATTGCAAGATTTGTGTTTATGAATACAGGATACTGGTAAATACTGTCGGAACTAGTGAAGCAAAGAGTGTATTTAACTATTTATACTCAACTATTTTAGTTTGAAGTTGAGCTCCAGATCTTGGCTACCTAACTATAAAACATCTAATTTTGGAAGCACTTATAGTGTTAATATTGAGTGCTCGTGGCTCATTTGGTAGCGGCATTAGCTCTCACACTGAGGGAACTGGGTTCGATCCCCTGATGAGTGGAAATGTTGGGCATGTTTACTTACACCTGTTGCCCTCACCTAGCAGTAAGTAGGTACCTAGATGCTAGTTAGCTGGTGTGGGTCACATCCTGGTGGAGAGGATTAGATGACCCCCAATTGAAATAAGCCAGTCTGAAGACATGTCTTTCATGGGTTGTTCTGGGTTACTAATCTCTGGGTTAACTGACGTGGTTGTCTAGAGTGTCACTATCCACCTTCTTTCACTGTTATTATTACGAAGAAAAAGTATGGAAGCTATCCTTAACTTCTTGAAGAATCTCCCTCAGGCGTCTGTAAATGACCCGGCTGGATGTTCAGCTGCCATTTACTTCTGTAAATGACTCGGCTGGATTTTCAGCTGCCATTTAAGTCTGTAAATGTCTCTGCTGGATGTTAGCTACCATTTACGTCTCATTTTATTGTCTTCTGTCTTTGCTCTCTCTATTTTATATGATTCTTGAAGACCTATAGAACGGAATAAGTTTTTACTGGGACAACGTTTCACTCAAATGAGAGTGAAATATTATCCCAGTCAGGACTTGTGCTACATGTCTGTCTTCATTCGTGCATAGTAACAATCGTGAGTAACAAGTCGTCAGAAAGTGTGCAAGTAACAGACGTGCAAGTAACAAGTAGTTCAGGGTACGTGTGCTCCAGCTCATTCCTTATATCCTCATACAGAGCAGCTGCCATCTCCCACATCGAACCCAGTCAGGAAACATTCTGTGTATCGTATGATGTCTTCTCCTACCCTCTTCCTGGGGAAGGAGCTATACCGCTTTGTCTCTCCATGTAGCTCATACCTACTATCTTAAGTCAAAAATTTATTGTCATAAGAACATAAGAAAGAAGGAACACTGCAGCAGGCCTACTGGCCCATGCGAGGCAGGTCCAAGTCTCCTATCGGGTTAAGCCAATGTCCCAACCTAGTCAGGTCAGGTCACATTGACTTAAGGGAGGAACACGACAATTGTCACAAGATATAATGCTTGTACAGAGATGGGTAACATTTGGCTGAACATGCAGAAAGCCTATGGTTATGCAAAGTATTTCGGGCAAGCTTAAACCTAACTTAAAACTACAATGATAATAATTATTATTTGCTTATATATAAGGACATTAAAGGTTTACAGACAAATTTTGGCATTACCAGTAGGAGGCATACTTCTCAAGGTCCTCTTGCTATTCTTGTGTTTTCCAGGAATGAATTCCGTTTTCGTTGTGGTAACACGTTCATCAGAAGGCAGGTATGGGGTAATGTTTACTCACACATCCTTTTCTTTAGTCCGATCTCATGAACTGCTTCCTTTTCATGTAGTATACTGTGTTCAGTTTCCTCTCTTAGGTGAAGAGTTGCTTAACTTTGCATTTGTTATTACTGAACCCTAGTAGTCATCCCGTCCTGTCTGCTGGCCCTTCTCTGCTGTTTTTCTCGGTCAGTTGAACTGAGAGTGGTCCACGACGGACCCAAACTTCGTAATAAGTTTCCTATCCTAAGTGTGGGTTATCTGTGAACTAGTAATTACTGAACCATCAAGGTGTAGTGGACACTTGCCGATGAATTAAGGAAACCCACATGGAGACAGAACTAGTGCAGAAAGAGGCTGTATTGCGATCTTCTTTTAAGATCTTACTCAGTAGTAATTTCCTGTTTAACCGGTCCTGCAGCTGTGTTGGTCGTTCAGCTGTTTGGTATTCTTCTCATTACATTACCCCTTCGCACCCCTGCAGCATGCACTCAGATCAATCCTTCCTCCTTGCAACTCAATTTTCACTAGTCTTGAACTTGATCAATTCCATCTCTAAAACTGGATTCAATATCCCTGGCACATACTCTCACACCTCTTCCATTACCCTACATCTCACTCCCACACTCCTAATTACTTTTATACTTGTAATATGCTCCGACAACTCACTACCGCCTATTTTCAGCTCACTCTTATAAAAATCTAACTCGGACTCTTCTATTAGTCCCGCTCCCTTGCAACTCACACACTTATCTAACACATCCTCGAGGGGTAAACATGTCTGCCAGAGAACCTCCGCCTCTCATTGTGTTAAATGATCCACACATCTTAGCTCTTTACACAGTTATAATAATAATAATCTATCTGTCTTTTTCTTAATATTCTTTAATTTGTCAGTAATATTTGTTTGCAGGATGAGGTCTTGTGTCTGTCAGAAATCTTAAATACAAGATTTACGTATGCCATCTTTCAGGTATCTCATTTGTAGTGTTTGTAGTTATTTTTTAATGATGTTATTAAGAATTTTCCACAATACTTTAATTCTTGATGATATTCATCACAATATTTGCCTGGAACTAATTGCTTTTGTTGCAGTCATCTCAATACAGACCTGTTACTTTCCATCTCCCTTGATATTCACTCCATTTGTTCTTCTCCTCCAGTCTATTCTTTTTAGTATCCTTGTATATCTACGACAATCTTCTCTCTACCCTACTTTCAAGTCTCTGTGATCAATCTACTCGATCGTTCTGATTAGTAGTCCCTGCCTCTTTCTTGCAGTGACCACTTATACTACGACTCCTTGGGGTACTGTCTTCACTCTCCTCTATGTTATAATTGTCAACTCTTACTTGTCCTTAAATATTCTCTCTTGTTCTATTCTAATTGTCGTATATTTGTTTCAAGAGTCTCTGTGTTCTACTTCAAGATTTCACGTGTGCTTTCAGTATCCATTTGGTGTGTCCTTTTCTTCCACTGTGTTATTAACGATTTCCACTGTTATCTTGACGTTCTCCACTTGTGATGTCCTTGTTCTTGCATGTGTCCTTCAGTACCCTTGTGTTACTCTCCGTCTCCTCTCCACTGTTCATGTCAACTCTCATGTGTCTTTCTCTCCTGTGTTCTTAACGTTTCACTTGTTCTTCACGTCTCCACTGTGTCCTTCTGTCCCATGTGTCCTTTCAAGTCTCCACTGTGTCCCTTCACGTCTCCACTGTGTCTTACGTCTCCCTGTGTCCTTACGTCTCACTGGTGTCTCTTCAGTTCCTCTGTGTTCCTTCACGTCTCCACTGTGTCACTTCAGACGTCTCCACTGTGTCCTTCACGTCTCCACTGTGTGCTTCACGTCTCCACTGTGTCCTTCAGTCTCCATGTGTCCTTAAAGTCTCCACTGTGTCCTTCACGTCTCCACTGTGTCCTTCACGTCTCCACTGTGTCCTTCACGTCTCCACTGTGTCCTTCACGTCTCCACTGTGTCCTTCAAGTCTCCAATGTGTCCTTCAAGTCTCCACTGTGTCCTTCACGTCTCCACTGTGTCCTTCACGTCTCCACTGTGTCCTTCACGTCTCCACTGTGTCCTTCAAGTCTCCAACTGTGTCCTTCAACGTCTTCCACTGTGTCCTTCACGTCTCCACTGTGTCCTTCACGTCTCCACTGTGTCCTTCACGTCTCCACTGTGTCCTTCAAGTCTCCACTGTGTCCTTCACGTCTCCACTGTGTCCTTCACGTCTCCACTGTGTCCTTCACGTCTCCACTGTGTCCTTCACGTCTCCACTGTGTGCTTCACGTCTCCACTGTGTCCTTCACGTCTCCACTGTGTCCTTCACGTCTCCACTGTGTCCTTCAAGTCTCCACTGTGTCCTTCACGTCTCCACTGTGTCCTTCACGTCTCCACTGTGTCCTTCACGTCTCCACTGTGTCCTTCACGTCTCCACTGTGTCCTTCACGTCTCCACTGTGTCCTTCACGTCTCCACTGTGTCCTTCACGTTCCACTGTGTCCTTCACGTCTCCACTGTGTCCTTCAAGTCTCCACTGTGTCCTTCACGTCTCCACTGTGTCCTTCACGTCTCCACTGTGTCCTTCACGTCTCCACTGTGTCCTTCACGTCTCCACTGTGTGCTTCACGTCTCCACTGTGTCCTTCACGTCTCCACTGTGTCCTTCAAGTCTCCACTGTGTCCTTCACGTCTCCACTGTGTGCTTCACGTCTCCACTGTGTCCTTCACGTCTCCACTGTGTCCTTCACGTCTCCACTGTGTCCTTCAAGTCTTCCACTGTGTGCCTTCACGTCTCCACTGTGTCCTTCACGTCTCCACTGTGTCCTTCACGTCTCCACTGTGTCCTTCACGTCTCCACTGTGTCCTTCACGTCTCCACTGTGTCCTTCACGTCTCCACTGTGTCCTTCACGTCTCCACTGTGTCCTTCACGTCTCCACTGTGTCCTCGTTCCACGTGTCTCACTACTGTGTCTTCACGTCTCCACTGTGTCTTCAAGTCTCCACTGTGTCCTTCACGTCTCCACTGTGTGCTTCACGTTTCCACTGTGTCCTTCACGTCTCCACTGTGTCCTTCACGTCTCCACTGTGTCCTTCACGTTCTCACTGTGTCCTTCACGTCTCCACTGTGTCCTTCACGTCTCCACTGTGTCCTTCATCTCTCCACTGTGTCCTTCACGTCTCCAACTGTGTCCTTCAAGTCTCCACTGTGTCCTTCACGTCTCCACTGTGTCCTTCACGTCTCCACTGTGTCCTTCACGTCTCCACTGTGTCCTTCACGTCTCCACTGTGTCCTTCAAGTCTCCACTGTGTCCTTCACGTCTCCACTGTGTCCTTCACGTCTCCACTGTGTCCTTCACGTCTCCACTGTGTCTTCAGTCTCCACTGTGTCCTTCACGTCTCCACTGTGTCCTTCAATTCTCCACTGTGTCCTTCACGTCTCCACTGTGTCCTTCAAGTTTCCACTGTGTCCTTCACGTCTCCACTGTGTCCTTCACGTCTCCACTGTGTCCTTCACGTCTCCACTGTGTCCTTCAAGTTTCCACTGTGTCCTTCAATTCTCCACTGTGTCCTTCAAGTCTCCACTGTGTCCTTCACGTCTCCACTGTGTCCTTCACGTCTCCACTGTGTCCTTCACGTCTCCACTGTGTCCTTCAAGTCTCCACTGTGTCCTTCACGTCTCCACTGTGTGCTTCACGTCTCCACTGTGTCCTTCAAGTCTCCACTGTGTCCTTCACGTCTCCACTGTGTCCTTCAAGTCTCCACTGTGTCCTTCAACGTCTCCACTGTGTCCTTCACGTCTCCACTGTGTCCTTCAAGTCTCCACTGTGTCCTTCACGTCTCCACTGTGTCCTTCAATTCTCCACTGTGTCCTTCACGTCTCCACTGTGTCCTTCACGTCTCCGCTGTGTCCTTCACGTCTCCACTGTGTCCTTCAAGTCTCCGCTGTGTCCTTCACATCTCCACTGTGTCCTTCAAGTCTCCACTGTGTCCTTCACGTCTCCACTGTGTCCTTCAATTCTCCACTGTGTCCTTCACGTCTCCACTGTGTCCTTCACGTCTCGAACTGTGTCCTTCAACGTCTCCACTGTGTCCTTCACGTCTCCACTGTGTCCATTCACGTTCTCACTATGTGTCCTTCACGTCTCCACTGTGTCCTTCAGTCTCCACTGTGTCTTCAGTCTCCACTGTGTCCTTCACGTCTCCACTGTGTCCTTCAGTCTCCACTGTGTCCTTCAGTCTCCACTGTGTCCTTCACGTCTCCACTGTGTCCTTCACGTCTCCACTGTGTCCTTCACGTCTCCACTGTGTCCTTCAAGTCTCCACTGTGTCTTCACGTCTCCACTGTGTCTTCACGTCTCCCTGTGTCCTTCAAGTCTCCACTGTGTCTTCACGTCTCCACTGTGTCCTTCACGTCTCCACTGTGCCTTCACGTCTCCACTGTGTCCTTCAAGTCTCCGCTGTGTCCTTCACGTCTCTACTGTGTCCTTCAAGTCTCCACTGTGTCCTTCACGTCTCCACTGTGTCCTTCACGTTCCACTGTGTCCTTCACGTCTCCACTGTGTCCTTCAAGTCTCCGCTGTGTCCTTCACGTCTCCACTGTGTCCTTCACGTCTCCACTGTGTCCTTCAAGTCTCCACTGTGTCCTTCACGTCTC
This sequence comes from Cherax quadricarinatus, assembly GCF_026875155.1. Classification (NCBI taxonomy): domain Eukaryota; kingdom Metazoa; phylum Arthropoda; class Malacostraca; order Decapoda; family Parastacidae; genus Cherax; species Cherax quadricarinatus. The sequence continues at coordinate 31,510,027 of NC_069443.1, read as the reverse complement.
CACTGTGTCCTTCAAGTCTCCACTGTGTCCTTCACGTCTCCACTGTGTCCTTCACGTCTCCACTGTGTCCTTCACGTCTCCACTGTGTCCTTCACGTCTCCACTGTGTCCTTCACGTCTCCACTGTGTCCTTCACGTCTCCACTGTGTCCTTCAAGTCTCCACTGTGTCCTTCAAGTCTCCACTGTGTCTTTCACGTCTCCACTGTGTCCTTCACGTCTCCACTGTGTCCTTCACGTCTCCACTGTGTCCTTCAAGTCTCCACTGTGTCCTTCAAGTCTCCACTGTGTCCTTCACGTCTCCACTGTGTCTTCACGTCTCCACTGTGTCCTTCACGTCTGTGTGCTTCACGTCTCCACTGTGTGCTTCAAGTCTCCACTGTGTCCTTCACGTCTCCACTGTGTCCTTCAAGTCTCCACTGTGTCCTTCAAGTCTCCACTGTGTCTTTCACGTCTCCACTGTGTCCTTCACGTCTCCACTGTGTGCTTCACGTCCCCAATGTGTGCTTCACGTCTCCACTGTGTGCTTCAAGTCTCCACTGTGTCCTTCACGTCTCCACTGTGTCCTTCAAGTCTCCACTGTGTCCTTCACGTCTCCACTGTGTCCTTCAAGTCTCCACTGTGTCCTTCAAGTCTCCACTGTGTGCTTCACGTCTCCACTGTGTGCTTCACGTCTCCACTGTGTGCTTCAGTCTCCCTGTGTCCCTTCACGTCTCCACTGTGTGCTTCAAGTCTCCACTGTGTCCTTCACGTCTCCACTGTGTGCTTCAAGTCTCCACTGTGCCTTCACGTCTCCACTGTGTGCTTCAAGTCTCCACTGTGCCCTTCACGTCTCCACTGTGCCATTCAAGTCTCCACTGTGTCCTTCACGTCTCCACTGTGTCCTTCACGTCTCCACTGTGTCCTTCACGTCTCCACTGTGTCCTTCACGTCTCCACTGTGTGCTTCACGTCTCCACTGTGTGCTTCACGTCTCCACTGTGTGCTTCAAGTCTCCACTGTGTCCTTCACGTCTCCAATGTGTCCTTCACGTCTCCGCCTCCAGTACAGAATTGCTGGGCTGTGAAGACTCGTCCTTACGTTTCGTCACTCTTTCACCCAGTGACTGTCCTCTGCTTGTACTCTGCTCCAGATACTGTCCTCTCCTTGTACTCTGCTCCAGTGACTGTCCTCTGCTTGTACTCTGCTCCAGTGACTGTCCTCTGCTTGTACTCTGCTCCAGATACTGTCCTTTCCTTGTACTCTGCTCCAGTGACTGTCCTCTGTACTCTGCTCCAGTGACTGTCCTCTGCTTGTACTCTGCTCCAGTGACTGTTCTCTGCTTGTCCTCTGCTCCAGTGACTGTCCTCTGCTTGTACTCTGCTCCAGTGACTGTCCTCTGCTTGTCCTCTGTTCCACTGACTGCACTCTTCTCCATTGACTGTCCTCTGCTTGTACTCTGCTCCAGTGACTCCTCTGCTTGTCCTCTGTTCCAGTGACTGTACTCTGCTCCTGTGACTGTACTCTGCTTCATTAACTGTACTCTGCTCCAGTAACTGTACTCTGGTTCAGTGACTGTACTCTGGTTCAGTGACTGTACTCTGGTTCAGTGACTGTACTCTGGTTCAGTGACTGTACTCTGCTTAAGTGACTGTACTCTGCTCCAGTAACTGTACTCTGGTTCAGTGACTGTACTCTGGTTCAGTGACTGTACTCTGGTTCAGTGACTGTACTCTGCTTAAGTGACTGTACTCTGCTTCAGTGACTGTACTCTGCTCCACTGCTCACTCTCCCTTGACGTTCTTTATCCAACAATTTACACGAGTTCTTGTACAACTTGCTGCAAAGTGTGTATGCGTATTATTATTATTAGTAGTAGCAGTAGCAGCAGTAGCAGCAAAAGACTAGTAGTGATAGTAGTAGTAGTAGTAAAAGTAAGAGTAACAACAGCAGTAGTACTAGGAAGCACTTAATCCTTACGTTTCATACAACACTTGGGGAATGGGAGACAGTTCAGCTTCATGTGATGAAGGAAGGGCAGCTCAGATTCCTTGGATCACGAGCCTTTAGTATTTCTGTCGCCTTTCTTGAAGATCTGTATGGTGCTAAGGAAACTCTTCCCTTGTGTGAAAATGATCATCATGGGTGAATGAAAATATAAAGAAATATAATCAAAGTGAATTAAAGAGAATAAAAAAATCAGAGATATTTAATGCGTAAAAAAATAAAATAGAAACATTGAGATGTAGATGGTGTGGGAATTGTTTCTCAGAAGAAAAAAGAGTCTTCTTGCAAGATAAATGTCATGAAAGGAAGGTGAGTGTCGATGGTGCTGAAGTTCCGAAGGTAAAGTTAGGTTAGGTTAGGTTAGGTTGTCAGGAAACAGAACAAGTGTTTCCTGATGCGAGTCTTTGTTATATGAGGACCTGCAGCTGGAGCTTTTGGTCATCTGAACGAGGCCTTTCGCTGGCTTACCGGTCCACCCCTTTAAAAATTATGGTTATTATTATAGCCAAGAATAGAGGGTTGCTTCCTTCAAGCACTAGAAATATAGAAAACGTTTTGGTCCTGGAACATTGATCGGTCCAAGGACCGAAACGTTGTCTAATAAATAAGACCTAGTGTATACCCATGTGTCTATTTTAAAGTTACTTTAAATGCTTGTCGTTAGTACGGATATATGAATTAGTTAGTAAGCTCTTCAGAGAACATGGCAAAATGTTTTACCGGAATATATGAGTGCATGTGACCACCGTCTTCCACCTCTTGTAACACTCACTTTCTTAAAAATCTCAGAATTTACCCCAGCTACAGCTGACAAAAAAAAAAAAAACACAAAAGTTACCAGATACTCAAAGAAGTTGCTCAAGACAAAATGTAAGAATAAAGAGGAAATTACTTAAACTTTAAAGAATATGATTATTAATGTTGGTAGAATTACCGATAATATGTTAGGTAGAAGACACAAGTGCAACTAATGTGACATTTTAATGTGGCAATGTTTCGCAAACAACACATGAACACACAGAGTATACATAAGGTTAGAGTGAGGTGTACTGCACAAAATAATCGTTGTAGATGTAATAGTTGTTGTAATACTAGTGGTAGTACCCTGTGTGTTCATGTATTGTTTGTAACGGCTTGACAAAGCTCCTGGAGAACGAAACGTTGACACAGTAAAATGTTGCATTAGTTGCACTTGTGTCCTTTTACCTAACAAAATCATTATTGGTAACCATAAACCAATATCAAAACAAACAACCAGAATACTGAGAAACAGGATGGGTATTAAGACAGCACCGTCACCTGGTGAGTAGAGGAGTTGAGGGTTAGGTGCCGTGCCTCACTCCAGGGGTTAGGTGCTGTGCCTCACTCCAGGGGTTAGGTGCCGTGCCTCACTCCAGGGGTTTGAGGTGCCGTGCCTCACTCGTGGTTGAGGTACCGTGCCTCACTCCATGGGTGAGGGCCGTGCCTCACTCCATGGGTGAGGTACGTGCCTCCATGGGTTGGGCCGTGCCTCACTCGAGGGTGAGGTCCGTGCGTCACTCCAGGGTTAGGTAGCCGTGCCTCACTCCAGGGGTGACCGTACCGTGGCCTATCCATGGGTGAGGCCAGTTGCTCACTCATGGGTGAGGTACCGTTGCGTCACTCCATGGGTGAGGGCAGTGCCTCACTCCATGGGTGAGGTACCTTGCGTCACTCCATGGGTGAGGTACCTTGCGTCACTCCATAGGTGAGGTACCTTGCGTCACTCCATGGGTGAGGCGCAGTGCCTCACTCCATGGGTGAGGTACCTTGCGTCACTCCATGGGTGAGGTACCTTGCGTCACTCCATGGGTGAGGTACCTTGCGTCACTCCATGGGTGAGGCGCAGTGCCTCACTCCATGGGTGAGGTACCGTGCCTCACTCCATGGGTGAGGCGCAGTGCCTCACTCCATGGGTGAGGTACCGTGCCTCACTCCATGGGTGAGGCGCAGTGCCTCACTCCATGGGTGAGGTACCGTGCTTCACTCCACAACAACAGCTCAATTTGATGCCAGGAAGCGACGCCAGTAACCCGTCCTAAAAAGTTTAGTAGGATCAGGCAACTACAAATATGCCCAACAGATGGCGCCACTTAAGCTCACACTGGGCCGCCAGTTAGTGTTACAGCTGCTCGGGAACTCGTGAATTCTGGAAATAAATTAAGAATAAGTAAGTTTATTCAGGTATACACAAATACAGTTACATAGATTATCATACGTGGCAGCATATGTGTAGAGAACCTGGGATAACCCAAAATTCAGACAAAGTGACTTATTTCCACTGGGGTCCTTTAATTAAATGGACTTCTTGCTCATAGATGGCAGGGGAAACACTCATTATTTTGTGTGTCACAGTACCAGTCTTACTTGCGGGCGCAGTTGTGGTACTTCTTGTAAAAAATGAACTGAAAAGAAGAAAAAGTTCACAAAACCGCGAGTGGAACAACACACAAATAACTCTTACATACTTGGAGAAAAACTTACGTTATAAACGTCTGTCTCCTATGTCCGGGTTATTCCAGTAAAATGGACGGTATTTTTCATCACACTTCATGAAAAATATTGGACTGAATTTCATTACACTTGTAAAAAAAATTGGACTGAATTTTATGATACTTATAAAAAATTTAGTTGAATTTCATAATACTTTTTATAAAAAAAATTGACTTATTTTCATCGTATTTCTTGTAAAAAAATCTGAATTTCGTACATCATTGTGCTGCGCATTCCAGTATAATTTTTCGGCACTAATCTTCTGTATTCCACGATGAATTGATACAATGATGTAGGATGATGGTGGGGATTACCATAGTGCCATGATGTAGGATGATGGTGGGGGTTACCATAGTGCCAGGATGTAGGATGATGGTGGGGATTACCATAGTGCCAGGATGTAGGATGATGTTGGGATTACCATAGTGCCAGGATGTAGGATGATGGTGGGGATTACCATAGTGCCAGGATGTAGGATGATGGTGGGGATTACCTAGTGCAGGATGTAGGATGATGGTGGGGTTACCATAGTGCCATGATGTAGGATGATGGTGGGGGTTACCATAGTGCCAGGATGTAGGATGATAGGTGGGATATCTCATAGTGCCAGGTGTAGGATGTTGTTGGATTAAACCATAAGTGCCAGGATGTAGGATGATGTTGGTGATTACCATATGCCAGGATGTAGCGATGATTGTGGGGATTTACCATAGTGCCTGGATGTAGGATGATGGTGGGTTACATAGTGCCAGGATGTAGGATGATGGCTGGGATTACCATAGTTGCCAGGATGTAGGATGATGGTGGGGAGTTACAAATAGTGCCAGGATATAGGATGATGGTGGGGATTACCATAGTGCCAGGATGTAGGATGATGGTGGGAGTTACCATAGTGCCAGGATGTAGGATGATGGTGGGGATTACCATAGTGCCAGGATGTAGGATGATGGTGGGAGTTACCATAGTGCCAGGATATAGGATGATGGTGGGGGTTACCATAGTGCCAGGATGTAGGATGATGTTGGGATTACCATAATGCCAGGATGTAGGATGATGTTGGGATTACCATAGTGCCAGGATGTAGGATGATGGTGGGGGTTACCATAGTGCCAGGATGTAGGATGATGGTGGGGGTTACCATAGTGCCAGGATGTAGGATGATGGTGGGGATTACCATAGTGCCAGGATGTAGGATGATGTTGGGATTACCATAGTGCCAGGATGTAGGATGATGGTGGGGATTACCATAGTGCCAGGATGTAGGATGATGGTGGGGATTACCATAGTGCCAGGATGTAGGATGATGGTGGGGATTACCATAGTGCCAGGATGTAGGATGTGGTGGGGATTACCATAGTGCCAGGATGTAGGATGATGGTGGGGATTACCATAGTGCCAGGATGTAGGGTGATGGTGGGGATTACCATATGCCGGATGTAGGTGATGGTGGGGATTACCATAGTGCCAGGATGTAGGGTGATGGTGGGGATTACCATAGTGCCAGGATGTAGGATGATGGTGGGGATTACCATAGTGCCAGGATGTAGGATGATGGTGGGGATTACCATAGTGCCAGGATGTAGGATGATGGTGGGGGTTACCATAGTGCCAGGATGTAGGATGATGGTGGGGATTACCATAGTGCCAGGATGTAGGATGATGGTGGGGGTTTAAACCATAGTGCCAGGATGTAGGATGATGTGGGGATTACCATAGTGTCAGGATGTAGGATGATGATGGGAATTACCATAGTGTCAGGATGTAGGATGATGGTGGGAATTACCATAGTGTCAGGATGTAGGATGATGGTGGGAATTACCATAGTGTCAGGATGTAGGATGATGGTGGGAATTACCATAGTGTTAGGATGTAGGATGATGGTGGGAATTACCATAGTGTCAGGATATAGCAGCAACGTCTCCCTCATTTCTTAACTTGAAATCAAATATAAGAAAAGTTGCAATAGTTAATGCATTATCTTCAAATTAATTGTATACAGACTGATTCCTCTCTCTCTCTCTCTCTCACACACACACACACAACTGAGGAGGCGGTAAAGAAGCTGCTAAGGGACCTTGATACCTCAAAGGCAATGGGACCAGACATCTCCCCGTAGGTCCTTAGAGGGAGCAGAAATGCTGTGTGCCACTAACCACATTCTTCAACACATCCCTTGAAACTGGGAAACTACCTGAGATATGGAAGACGGCAAATGTAGTACCCATATTTAAAAAAAGAGACAGAAAAGAGGCACTAAACTATAGACCAGTGTCACTGACGTGTATAGTATGCAAAGTCATAGAGAAGATTATCAGTAGGAGAGTGGTGGAGCACCTGGAACGGAACAAGAGTATAAACGCCAACCAGCACGGATTTATGGAAGGTAAATCCTGTGTCACAAACCTACTGGAGTTTTATAACAATGTAACGGAAGTAAGACACGAGAGAGAGTGGTGGGTTGATTGCATCTTCTTGGACTGCAAGAAGGCCTTCGACACAGTTCCTCACAGGAGATTAGTGCAGAAGCTAGAGATCAGGCGCGTATAACAGGGAGGGCACTGCAGTTAATCAGAGAATACCTGACAGGGAGGCAACAACGAGTCATTGTACATGATGAGGTATCATAGGCACCTGTGACGAGGGGGTCCCACAGGGGTCGGTCCTAGGACCAGTGCTATTTCTAGTATATGTGAATGATATAATGGTAGGGTTAGACTCAGAAGTGTCCCTGTTCGCAGATGATGTGAAGTTAATGAGGAGAATTAAATCAGATGAGGATCAAATAGGGCTTCAAAGAGACCTGGACAGGCTGGACGTCTGGTCCAGCAACTGGCTTCTCGAATTTAACCCCGCCAAATGCAAAGTCACGGAGATCGGGGAAGGGCAAAGAAGAACGCAGACGGTGGCCAAAGAATGCAAACCTCGCTCAAGGAGAAAGATCTTGGGGTGAGTATAACATCGAGCACGTCTCCGGAAGCACACATCAACCAGAAAACTGCTGCAGCATATGGGCGCCTGGCAAACCTGAGAATAGCGTTCCGATACCTTAGTAAGGAATCGTTCAAGACACTGTACACAGTGTACGTCAGGCCCATATTGGAGTATGCAGCACCAGTTTGGAACCCACACTTGATCAAGCACGTCAAGAAATTAGAGAAAGTGCAAAGGTTTGCGACAAGGTTAGTTCCAGAGCTAAGGGGAATGTCCTACGAAGAAAGGTTAAGGGAAATCGGCCTGACGACACTGGAAGACAGGAGGGTTAGGGCAGACATGATAACGACATACAAAATACTGCGTGGAATAGACAAGGTGGACAGAGACAGGATGTTCCAAAGATGGGACACAGAGACAAGGGGTCACAATTGGAAGTTGAAAACCCAGATGAGTCAAAGGGATGTTGGGAAGTATTTCTTCAGTCATAGTGCAGTCAGGAAGTGGAATAGCCTAGCAAGTGAGGTAGTGGAGGCAGGAACCATACATTCCTTTAAGATGAGGCATGATAAAGATCATGGAGCAGGGAGAGAGAGGACCTAGTAACATTCAGTGAAGAAGTGGGGCCATGAGCCGAGTCTCAACCCCTGCAACCACAATTAGGCGAGTACACACACACACACACACACACACACACACACACAAGTACAGAAAAACAAAGAGGAAAGTTTCTGGGGTGTGTTGAGGAAGCTGTGTACCTGTAGTAGTATGTTGTGTGTGTGTGTTAGTTTAAGCCATACCTCACTGACTCCTCTAATTATGCTACATTCTTCTTAATTATTTCCCCCGCTTGCGTAATTACTGTGCTCTCTGGTAACGAAAATTTAGGCTGCAATGGAGTACACACGCACACATACACATATGGTATATAAATTGTATATGCATGTTTTAGATTGTGAAGGCTTACTCAACCCTGTAAGATCTTAAGTAGATCTTACCAAGGCTGGCTCCTCCTTAGGAAAATTAATGAACAGAAAAAGAATAATATACAAATATAAACACTTTATTGTTATAATTGAAAATATAAAACATTTAAATATGAACTTTTATCCTACGTGAAAGAGAAATGAAAAATGAAATAAAAATATTTGAATTCAACGCTAATATGTACAGTTAGACTGTGGTGTCTGGTTGATGTTGACACCGCGCATTGTAGAAATTGTAGCCGTTGCTGATGATGTGGGGGGGGGGGTCACAGCTGTTGAGTGACAACCCAACGACTAGTTCGTCACAGTGTATCTAGCCTTGAATAATCCGTCAAGATGATAGGAACGCAGGTCCTTCACTACTGCAAAGATGAGAGGTAGTTGCCTGGGGTTGGCCACACTCAGGTACGTAGATCAAGGGTGACGTCCCAGAACTCATGTGAAGTTCATCTTCTTCAGCACTGTTTCTGTGGTTGCCAGATGACCCAAGCTGACATTTCAAGCTAGAAAGAGAAAAGTTAACCACTGCTTGAGATATCACTTTCCATGATAAGCAAAGCATTTAAAAGAATGTGAGAATTTAAAAGCAAAACATGGAAATCAAGGCAGAATGAACTACATCTTAGAATTTGTTAAAAGTGAAGCTTTTAACCAATATATCCACTAAAATAGGAGCAGAGGCTTTTACTTACAGTTGTGCTGAGAGCTGTCAGTCAAGTGATTATCCATTTGGTCGGAGCCCCACACGTCACCTTTCCGGGTGGAGAAAAGGGGGGGGGGAGAGCGGGAGCTAGACACTAACCCTACTTTAACAAGCAGACTGGCAATCAAACTATCGCCGCCATATACTCGCTTGCTGCTCCTATCTGTTGAACTTTTACCTCACATAGATAAATCGTAATAAGTTACTTTTTCACGCAAAACGGACGGGAATCGAACCTGAAGTCTGGCTTCTGTTACATCTTCGCTCTACAACTGTATTTCGACGGTTAAAATAGATCTAAACAACCAGCTTATTGAAATTTTAGCAGCGCCCCTAAATACCTCAGCCAGTGTACTAATATTTTTATAGCTGAAATACTCGCCAACTGCCCTTGTGGTAAGTCTCTTAGTCCTCAAAACTGTTTAGTAAGAGCGTCGTGTCCCAAGTTGTATCCCAAGATGTGTCCCAAGTTGTGTTGTAAGTTGTGTCCCAAGATGTGTCCCAAGCTGTGTTGTAAGTTATGTCCCAAGTTGTGCTGTAAGCTGTGTCCCAAGCTGTGTCGCAAGTCATGTCGTAAGTTGTGTCCCAAGATTTAGTTTCCGATTCGATTCCCATTCGTTCTACTAAAAATCTAATAATTTCTTAATTTTTGTTTCTGAAGTAGTGATGATACCTTGAAGATACGAGCCATGAAGACTTCCACATAACCATTTACGAAAATTTAAGGTGCCTTAATTAAAGTGGTGTGTCATGCACTTATATGGCGCTAGTCGCTCATAAGACAGAAAAAAAATATACCCATTATTGAGAACGAAATTCAAAATTGCTGAGGTTGGCTGGGAAAATTAATACTGAAGTGAGAATGTGAGTATGATGGACGAAGATGATTGAGAGATGAGCTTAGAATACTTGTTAAACTTGAGACTGACTTTGTTGTGTTCACGACGTGTACACGTTATGGTCAGTGGGACCACGTTCATCAGTGATCAAGCTGGCCACGTTCGTCAGTGATCAAGCTGGCCACGTTCATCAGTGATCAAGCTGGCCATGTTCATTAATGATCAGGGAGACCATGTTCATCAGTGATCAAGCTGACCACGTTCATCAGTGATCAAGCTGGCCACGTTCATCAGTGATCAAGCTGACCACCGTCATTAATGATCAGGGAAACCACGTTCATCAGTGATCAAGGTGACCACGTTCATTAATGATCTGGGAGACCACGTTCATCAGTGATCAAGGTGACCACGTTCATTAATGATCTGGGAGACCACGTTCATCAGTGATCAAGCTGACCACGTTCATTAATGATCTGGGAGACCACGTTCATCAGTGATCAAGGTGACCACGTTCATTAATGATCTGGGAGACCACGTTCATCAGTGATCAAGCTGACCACGTTTATTAATGATCTGGGAGGCCACGTTCATCAGTGATCAAGCTGACCACGTTTATTAATGATCTGGGAGGCCACGTTCATCAGTGATCAAGCTGGCCACGTTAATTAATGATCAGGAGACTAAGTTTATCAGTGATCAAGCTGACCACGTTCATCAGTGATCAATCTGACCACGTTCATTAATGATCTGAGAGACCACGTTCATCAGTGATCAAGCTGGCCACGTTCATCAGCGAGTTGTGAGAAATTCACTATGGTGTTATAGCAATTCACACGATCACAAAAAAACAACACAGGTATTGTATTAGTGAGAGATGAACAGTACAAGTGTAGTAAGGTTGTGTGATCACGTGACTAATACTGGTGGGTCTGAAGGAAAACTTATCAACATATCCAGAGGCTTAACCTTAATACTGACTGAAGGAAACCTAAAGGACTCTATCACGCAAATTACATCTAACAAAGAAACATCTGACATTGTTGTTATGGTTAGGATTTAGTATTAAAAGGAGTGATGATCGTGCTGCACTCGGGGAATGGGAGGTAATCAAGGTATGATTCAGCCCTTTGGGTAAAGAGCTCTTCAGCTGCGTTACGGTACATCGTCCCCCTTGATAAAGACACTCTGAAAGCTCACTCTCTCACCAGAAGACCAGTAACATCAGCTATGGAAGAATCTACTCTCAACTGTAAAACTGAAAAAGGAGAGTTGAAGAGACGCCGTCACGAGGGTAACGGTAAGTTGAATTATGAAGAAGGTTGAGGCAACAGGAAGCACTGGTCATGTGACCTGACCTCACCTCTAAATTACTAAGACTCTCTCACTGTACCTCTCCTTAGTTTTATTTAATATTCTTGTTAAAGGGAATCGAACAACAAAACTCGAAATACAGAACATTACCAGATTTTTCTAATCATTGTATGATATTCAAGTGTCAACCCCCCTTTAAAAAATCTAAATGTAAACACCAAGACAGCTTCAAGCCAAGTCCTCTCCCCCTCCAGTTGCCTCCTGCCAGTGTGCAGCACCCAAGATCTTCCTGTTAATGTGCAGCACCCAAGATCCTCCTGCCAGTGTGCAGCACCTAAGATCCTCTTGCCAGTGAGCAGCACCCAAGATCTTCCTGTTAATGTGCAGCACCCAAGATCGTTTTGCCAGTGTGCAGCACCTAAGATCCTACTGCCAGTGCGCAGCACCTAAGATCCTCCTGCCAGTGTGGAGTACCTAAGAGCCACCTGCCATTGTGCAGCACCTAAGATCCTCCTGCCAGTGTGCAGCACCTAAGATCCTCCTGTCATTGTGCAGCACCTAAGATCCTCCTGCCAGTGTGCAGCACCTAAGATCCTCCTGCCAGTGTGCGCACCTAAGACCCTCCTGCCAGTGTGCAGCACCTAAGATCCTCCTGCCAATGTGCAGCACCTAAGAGCCTCCTGCCAGTGTGCAGCACCTAAGAGCCTCCTGCCAGTGTGCAGCACCTAAGAGCCTCCTGCCAGTGTGCAGCACCTAAGATCCTCCTGCCAGTGTGCAGGAGGATCTTAGGTACAAAGGGAAAATATATTACTAATTGATTTAGTCACTCAGTAACGATGATTTAAGACAGACATGCAGCTGTAAGCTGAACCTCCGTGATGGCAACACCCAGTATCAATGGTTTAAGACAGACATGCAGCTGTAAGCTGAACCTCCGTGATGGCAACACCCAGTATCAATGGTTTAAGACAGACATGCAGCTGTAAGCTGAACCTCCGTGATGGCAACAATCAGTATCAGTGGTTTAAGACAGACGTGCAGCTGTAAGCTGAACCTCCGTGATGGCAACAATCAGTATCAGTGGTTTAAGACAGACGTGCAGCTGTAAACTGAACCTCCGTGATGGCAACACTCAGTATCAGTGGTTTAAGACAGACATGCAGCTGTAAACTGAACCTCCGTGACGGCAACACTCAGTATCAGTGGTTTAAGACAGACGTGCAGCTGTAAACTGAACCTCCGTGACGGCAACACTCAGTATCAGTGGTTTAAGACAGACATGCAGCTGTAAGCTGAACTTCCGTGATGGCAACACTCAGTATCAGTGGTTTAAGACAGACGTGCAGCTGTAAGCTGAACCTCCGTGATGGCAACACTCAGTATCAGTGGTTTAAGACAGACGTGCAGCTGTAAGCTGAACCTCCGTGATGGCAACACTCAGTATCAGTGGTTTAAGACAGACGTGCAGCTGTAAGCTGAACCTCCGTGATGGCAACAATCATTAATTCTCATTTAATATAACTAGATTATGTTAATTAACACATTACTAAATCGTATATTTTATCTAACATACAGCTGGGTAATTCCCTGGCCATTTATCTCCCAAGTTACTTTCCACTCTATTTATTCTCCTCACTATCCTCTCGTCCTCCCTCACTCTTTATTTTCATTAACTGACCTTGTGATTATTGAAGACTTTATTATCCCCTTCATGACATTTCTTTGTTATTTACAAAAACAATGAATATTAGTTAACATTAATGAAGTTAATTTTGTGGCGAGTCGAGTTTTGGAAGGAAGTGCGCCATTGTTGCGGTGCTGGATGCTGGTCATGGACTCTTGATCCAAAAAAGCTTAGTTTTCTTTCACTGTATCAAGACTTCTATGATAGCTTCAGTGTTAGCGCTTGTCCGTGAATGTCGTGATTGTTGAGTGCAGTTGCTAACCTGTGTGCAACACTGACCTGTGTGTAACACTGACCTGTGTGTAACACTGACCTGTCTGCAACACTGACCTGTCTGCAACACTGACCTGTCTGCAACATTGGCCTGTCTGCAACACTGACCTATCTTCAACGCTGCAACACTGACCTGTCTGCAACATTGGCCTGTCTGCAACACTGACCCGTCTGCAACACTGACCTATCTGCAACACAGATATATCTTTAGTACGGATATTATAACCCAGGAGTCCCAAAGGCCTGTTATCCTGGGTATAAAGGGAGCAAAATAAACACAGCAGAAAAACTTTTGACTTGTATTATCCTTCACCAACTTAGAACAGAAGTATGTACACTATGTACAACAATAGGTATTAGTGCACTCGACGGTAAGCAAGGCTGAATAGAAGCCACTAGAGAGCAGACCGTGCTTCAACCAGCTCTGGAATGGGAATGACAAGGGCAGACAGGTGAGTGGTACCTACATCACCCCTGCGATTGCCAAAACCATCTTCTAATTGGCTGGAACCTGGGTACTGATTGAACGACGGGGCCCCATCATCAACCCTAGTACCTGGTTCGTTGGTTGGAGGTGATAGCCTTTCAATGAGGGTGTGTACATGCGCCGAATAAAGGTTACGTACTCTTTGCATGCCACAACGGACATGTCTTCAACACTGACCTGTCTGTAACACTGATATATCTTTAGTACTAACCTTTCTTCAGCACTGACCTGTGTTCAGTACTGACCTGTGTTCAGTACTGACCTGTGTTCAATACTGACCTGTGTTCAGTACTGACCTGTGTTCAGTACTGGCCTGTGTTCAGTACTAACCTGTATTCAGTACTAACCTGTGTTCAGTACTGACCTGTGTTCAGTACTGACCTGTGTTCAGTACTGCCTGTGTTCAGTACTAACCTGTGTTCAGTAGTGACCTGTGTTCAGTAGTGACCTGTGTTCAGTAGTGACCTGTGCTCAGTACTGAACTGCGTTCAGTACTGACAGACTGAACTGCGTTCAGTACTGACCTATGTTCAGTACTGGCCTGTGTTCAGTACTGACCTGTGTTCAGTACTGATTTGTGTTCGGTAGTGACCTGTGTTCAGTAGTGACCTGTGTTCGGTACTGACCTTTCTTCAGTACTGACCTGTGTTCAGTATTGATCTGTGTTCAGTAGTGACCTGTGTTCAGTAGTGACCTGTGTTCATTAGTGGCCTGTGCTCAGTACTGAACTGTGGTCAGTACTGACCTGTGTTCAGTACTGATCTGTGTTCAGTGCTGACCTGTGTTCAGTACTGACCTCTGTTCAGTGCTGATCTGTGTTCAGTAGTGACCTGTGTTCGGTACTGACCTGCGTTCAGTACAGACCTGTGTTCAGTACTGATCTGTGTTCGGTAGTGACCTGTGTTCAGTAGTGACCTGTGTTCGGTACTGACCTATCTTCAGTACTGATCTGTGTTCAGTAGTGACCTGTGTTCGGTACTGACCTGTGTTCAGTACTGAACTGTGTTCAGTATTGACCTATGTTCAGTATTGATCTATGTTCAGTATTGACCTGTGTTCAGTAGTGACCTGTGTTCGGTACTGCCCTGTATTGTGTTGAAGATAGCTCAGTGTTGAAGATAGATCAGTGTTGAAGATAGATCAGTGTTGAAGATAGATCAGTGTTGAAGATAGCTCAGTGTTGAAGATAGCTCAGTGTTGAAGATAGCTCAGTGTTGAAGATAGATCAGTGTTGAAGATAGATCAGTGTTGAAGATAGCTCAGTGTTGAAGATAGATCAGTGTTGAAGATAGCTCAGTGTTGAAGATAGATCAGTGTTGAAGATAGCTCAGTGTTGAAGATAGCTCAGTGTTGAAGATAGCTCAGTGTTGAAGATAGCTCAGTGTTGAAGATAGATCAGTGTTGAAGATAGATCAGTGTTGAAGATAGCTCAGTGTTGAAGATAGATCAGTGTTGAAGATAGCTCAGTGTTGAAGATAGATCAGTGTTGAAGATAGCTCAGTGTTGAAGATAGATCAGTGTTGAAGATAGCTCAGTGTTGAAGATAGCTCAGTGTTGAAGATAGATCAGTGTTGAAGATAGCTCAGTGTTGAAGATAGCTCAGTGTTGAAGATAGCTCAGTGTTGAAGATAGTCAGTGTTGAAGATAGACTCAGTGTTGAAGATAGTCAGTGTTGAAGATAGTCAGTGTTGAAGATAGTCAGTGTTGAAGATAGCTCAGTGTTGAAGATAGACTCAGTGTTGAAGATAGATCAGTGTTGAAGATAGCTCAGTGTTGAAGATAGCTCAGTGTTGAAGATAGATCAGTGTTGAAGATAGATCAGTGTTGAAGATAGCTCAGTGTTGAAGATAGCTCAGTGTTGAAGATAGCTCAGTGTTGAAGATAGCTCAGTACTGATCACAGGTCAGTACTGATCTGTGTTCGGTACTGACCTGTGTTCAGTACTGACCTATGTTCAGTAGTAACTTGTGTTCAGTAGTACCTGTGTTCAGTAGTGACCTGTGTTCAAGAGTGACCTGTGTTCAGTACTGATCTTTGTTCACTAGTGACCTGTGTTCAGTAGTGACCTGTGTTCAGTACTGACCTGTGTTCGGTACTGACCTGTGTTCAGTACTGACCTATGTTCAGTAGTAACTTGTGTTCAGTAGTACCTGTGTTCAGTAGTGACCTGTGTTCAAGAGTGACCTGTGTTCAGTACTGATCTTTGTTCACTAGTGACCTGTGTTCGGTACTGACCTGTGTTCGGTACTGGCCTGTGTTCAGCACTGACCTGTCTTCAACACTGATCTATCTTCAACACTGAGCTATCTTCAACACTGCTCTATCTTCAACACTGAGCTATCTTCAACACTGCTCTATCTTCAACACTGAGCTATCTTCAACACTGAGCTATCTTCAACATTGATCTATCTTCAACACTGAGTTATCTTCAACACTGATCTATCTTCAGCACTGAGCTATCTTCAACACTGAGCTATCTTCAACACTGATCTATCTTCAACACTGAGCTATCTTCAACACTGAGCTATCTTCAACATTGATCTATCTTCAACACTGAGTTATCTTCAACATTGATCTATCTTCAACACTGAGTTATCTTCAACACTGATTTATCTTCAGCACTGAGCTATCTTCAACACTGCTCTGTCTTCAACACTGAGCTACCTTCAACACTGATATATCTTCAGCACTGAGCTATCTCCAATATTGAACTGTCTTCAAAACAGACCTATCTTCAGCACTGAGATATTTTCCACACTGAGCTACCTTCAACATTGAGCTATCTTCACCACTGAGCTTTCTTCAGCACTGAGCTATCTTCAATACTGAGCTATCTTCTGCACTGAGCTATCTTCAGCACTGAGCTACCTTCAACACTGAGCTATCTTCAGCACTGAGCTATCTTCAGCACTGAGCTATCTTCAGCACTGAGCTATCTTCTGCACTGAGCTGTCTTCTGCACTTAGCTATCTTCTGCACTGAGCTATCTTCTGCACTGAGCTATCTTCAACACTGAGCTATCTTCAGCACTGAGCTATCTTCTGCACTGAGCTATCTTCTGCACTTAGCTATCTTCTGTACTTAGCTATCTTCTGCACTTAGCTATCTTCAGCACTGAGCTATCTTCAGCACTGAGCTATCTTCAGCACTGAGCTATCTTCAGCACTGAGCTATCTTCTGCACTGAGCTATCTTCTGCACTGAGCTATCTTCCTCACTTAGCTATCTTCAACACTGATTTATCTTCAGCACTGAGCTATCTTCAATACTGAGCTATCTTCAATACTGAGCTATCTTCAACACTGAGCTATCTTCAACACTGAGCTATCTTCAACACTGAGCTATCTTCAACACTGAGCTATCTTCTGCACTGAGCTATCTTCAACACTGAGTTATCTTCAACACTGATTTATCTTCAGCACTGAGCTATCTTCAACACTGAGCTATCTTCAACACTGAGTTATCTTCAACACTGAGCTATCTTCAACACTGAGTTATCTTCAACACTGAGTTATCTTCAGCACTGAGCTATCTTCAATTCTGAGCTATCTTCAGCACTGAGCTATCTTCAATACTGAGCTATCTTCAATACTGAGCTATCTTCACTGAGTTATCTTCAACACTGAGCTATCTTCAGCACTGAGCTATCTTCAATACTGAGCTATCTTCAACACTGAGCTATCTTCAACACTGAGTTATCTTCAGCACTGAGCTATCTTCAACACTGAGCTATCTTCAACACTGAGTTATCTTCAACACTGAGCTATCTTCTGCAGTGAGCTATCTTCAGCACTGAGTTATCTTCAACACTGAGTTATCTTCAACACTGAGCTATCTTCAACACTGAGCTATCTTCAACACTGAGCTATCTTCTGCAGTGAGCTATCTTCAGCACTGAGTTATCTTCAACGCTGAGCTATCTTCAACACTGAGCTATCTTCAACACTGAGCTATCTTCTGCAGTGAGCTATCTTCAGCACTGAGTTATCTTCAACACTGTGTTATCTTCAACCCTGAGCTATCTTCAGCACTGAGTTATCTTCAACACTGAGTTATCTTCAACACTGAGTTATCTTCAACACTGAGCTATCTTCAACACTAGCTATCTTCAACACTGAGCTATCTTCAGCACTGAGCTATCTTCAACACTGATCTATCTTCAGCACTGAGCTATCTTCAACACTGAGTTCTCTTCAACACTGAGTTATCTTCAACACTGAGCTATCTTCAGTACTGAGCTATCTTCAGTACTGAGCTATCTTCAACACTGAGCTATCTTCAGCACTGAGCTATCTTCAACACTGAGCTATCTTCAGCACTGATCTATCTTCAGCACTGAGTTATCTTCAACACTGAGCTATCTTCAACACTGAGCTATCTTCAACACTGAGCTATCTTCAACACTGAGCTATCTTCAGCACTGAGCTATCTTCAACACTGAGCTATCTTCAGCACTGATCTATCTTCAGCACTGATCTATCTTCAGCACTGAGTTATCTTCAGCACTGAGCTATCTTCAACACTGAGCTATCTTCAACATTGAGTTATCTTCAGCACTGAGCTGTCTTCAACATTGAGTTATCTTCAACATTGAGTTATCTTCAACACTGAGCTGTCTTCAACACTGAGCTGTCTTCAACACTGAGCAATCTTCAACATTAAGTTATCTTCAACACTGAGCTATCTTCAGCACTGAGTTATCTTCAACACTGAGTTATCTTCAACACTGAGTTATCTTCAACACTGAGCTATCTTCAACACTAGCTATCTTCAACACTGAGCTATCTTCAGCACTGAGCTATCTTCAACACTGATCTATCTTCAGCACTGAGCTATCTTCAACACTGAGTTCTCTTCAACACTGAGTTATCTTCAACACTGAGCTATCTTCAGTACTGAGCTATCTTCAGTACTGAGCTATCTTCAACACTGAGCTATCTTCAGCACTGATCTATCTTCAGCACTGAGTTATCTTCAACACTGAGCTATCTTCAACACTGAGCTATCTTCAACACTGAGCTATCTTCAACACTGAGCTATCTTCAGCACTGAGCTATCTTCAACACTGAGCTATCTTCAGCACTGATCTATCTTCAGCACTGATCTATCTTCAGCACTGAGTTATCTTCAGCACTGAGCTATCTTCAACACTGAGCTGTCTTCAACATTGAGTTATCTTCAACACTGAGCTGTCTTCAACACTGAGCTATCTTCAACATTAAGTTATCTTCAACACTGAGCTGTCTTCAACACTGAGTTGTCTTCAACACTGAGTTATCTTCAACACTGAGTTATCTTCAACACTGAGTTATCTTCAACACTGAGCTGTCTTCAACACTGAGTTGTCTTCAACACTGAGTTATCTTCAACACTGAGTTATCTTCAACACTGAGTTATCTTCAACACTGAGCTGTCTTCAACACTGAGTTGTCTTCAACACATGAGTTATCTTCAACACTGAGTATCTTCAACACTGAGTTATCTTCAACACTGAGCTGTCTTCAACACTGAGTTGTCTTCAACACTGAGTTGTCTTCAACACTGAGTTATCTTCAACACTGAGTTATCTTCAACATTGAGTTATCTTCAACACTGAGCTGTCTTCAACACTGAGCTGTCTTCAACACTGAGCAATCTTCAACATTAAGTTATCTTCAACACTGAGCTGTCTTCAACACTGAGCTATCTTCAACATTGAGTTATCTTCAACACTGAGCTGTCTTCAACACTGAGCTGTCTTCAACACTGAGCTATCTTCAACATTAAGTTATCTTCAACACTGAGTTGTCTTCAACACTGAGTTATCTTCAACACTGAATTATCTTCAACACTGAGTTATCTTCAACAATGAGCTATCTTCAACACTGAGCTGTCTTCAACACTGAGTTATCTTCAACACTGAACTGTCTTCAACACTGAATTATCTTCAACATTGAGTTATCTTCAACACTGAGCTATCTTCAACACTGAGCTATCTTCAACACTGAGCTGTTTTCAACACTGAGCTGTCTTCAACACTGAGTTATCTTCAACACTGAGCTGTCTTCAACACTGAGTTATCTTCAACACTGAGCTATCTTCAACACTGAGCTGTTTTCAACACTGAGTTATCTTCAACACTGAGTTATCTTCAACACTCAGGTGTCTTCAACCCTGAGCTATCTTAAGCACTCTGCTGTCTTCAACACTGAGCTGTCTTCAACACTGAGTTATCTTCAACATTGAGTTATCTTCAACACTGAGCTGTCTTCAACACTGAGTTATCTTCAACACTCAGGTGTCTTCAACCCTGAGCTATCTTAAGCAACTCTGCTGTCTTCAACAATCTAGCTGTTCTTCAACATTGAGTTATTTTCAACATTGAGTTATCTTCAACACTAAGCTATCTTCAACACTGAGCTATCTTCAACACTGAGCTATCTTCAACATTGAGTTATCTTCAACATTGAGTTATCTTCAACACTGAGCTGTCTTCAACACTGAGCTGTCTTCAACACTGAGCTATCTTCAACATTAAGTTATCTTCGACACTGAGCTGTCTTCAACACTGAGCTATCTTCAACATTGAGTTATCTTCAACACTCAGCTGTCTTCAACACTGAGCTGTCTTCAACACTGAGCTATCTTCAACATTAAGTTATCTTCAACACTGAGCTGTCTTCAACACTGAGTTATCTTCAACACTGAGTTATCTTCAACACTGAGCTGTCTTCAACACTGAATTATCTTCAACACTGAGTTATCTTCAACACTGAGCTATCTTCAACACTGAGCTGTCTTCAACACTGAGTTATCTTCAACACTGAGTTATCGTCAACACTGAACTGTCTTCAACACTGAATTATCTTCAACATTGAGTTATCTTCAACACTGAGCTATCTTCAACACTGAGCTGTTTTCAACACTGAGCTGTCTTCAACACTGAGTTATCTTCAACACTGAGTTATCTTCAACACTCAGCTGTCTTCAACCCTGAGCTATCTTAAGCACTCTGCTGTCTTCAACACTGAGCTGTCTTCAACACTGAGTTATCTTCAACACTCAGCTGTCTTCAACACTGAGCTGTCTTCAACACTGAGCTGTCTTCAACACTGAGCTGTCTTCAACACTGAGTTATCTTCAACACTGAGCTGTCTTCAACGCTGAGTTATCTTCAACACTGAGTTATCTTCAACACTCAGCTGTCTTCAACACTAAGCTGTCTTCAACACTGAGCTGTCTTCAACACTGACCTGTCTTCAACACTCAGCTGTCTTCAACACTCAACTGTCTTCAACACTCAGCTGTCTTCAACACTCAACTGTCTTCAACACTGACCTGTCTTCAACACTCAGCTGTCTTCAACACTCAACTGTCTTCAACACTAAGCTGTCTTCAACACTGAGCTGTCTTCAACACTGACCTGTCTTCAACACTCAGCTGACTTCAACACTCAACTGTCTTCAACACTCAGCTGTCTTCAACACTCAGCTGTCTTCAACACTCAACTGTCTTCAACACTCAGCTGTCTTCAACACTCAGCTGTCTTCAACACTCAACTGTCTTCAACACTCAGCTGTCTTCAACACTCAGCTGTCTTCAACACTCAGCTGTCTTCAACACTCAACTGTCTTCAACACTCAACTGTCTTCAACACTCAGCTGTCTTCAACACTCAACTGTCTTCAACACTCAGCTGTCTTCAACACTCAACTGTCTTCAACACTCAGCTGTCTTCAACACTCAACTGTCTTCAACATTCAGCTGTCTTCAACACTCAGCTGTCTTCAACACTCAGCTGTCTTCAACACTCAGCTGTCTTTAACACTCTCTCAGTAGTAGTAACCAGTTACCAGTAACCAGTGTACCAGTAGATGACTCACTACCAACCGTCTCTGCATGAATCACTGGCTGTATTCATATTGTTGCTGACCTAGCAGGATTTCAAGCGCCCCCTCACCCATGGGCACTCCTCAGTCAGTCTAGCCAAGGGGCAGAGAGAGGCAGGTTCGGCTGTGGCGCCCTTCCACATACTTTCAGTTACAATTATACGTACTTCCAGCCTACGTGAGTATTATTTTACCCAATCCACGTGTTCGAACCCCACATGATAAATGGTGGCAGCGGTGGGATTGAACTCTTGGATAGTCAAGGTCCATCTGGCTAACCTTCCAGTAGGTTGTTTGTTCTGGAATAAAGGTATCAGTGGAGCATGGTCTGTCAAGACATGAACAGAGTACTGATAAATAATGTCTCGGAAGTGCTTTAAAGACCATACTATTGCTAAAGCTTCTTGCTCAGTTACTGTATAATTACGTTCAGCCTTTGTAAGGACTCGGCTAGCAAATGCAACTGCGTTGTACTTGCCATCGGTCTTCTGAGCTAGTACGGCACCTATGCCAATTGAACTAGCATCAGTTGTCAGATAGAAGGGCTTAGAAAAATCTGGAAATTTCAAAATTGGAGCAGATGTTAGCTTTTCTTTTAGAGTTTGGAATGCTCTTTCTTGACGGAAGGTCCAAACAAAAGGAGCATCTTTCTTAAGCAACTCAGAGGAGCAGCTATGGAAGAAAAATTGGCAATGAAAGATCTATAAAAACCTGCTAAGCCCACAAAGGATCTTACGGCATCAGCAGTTTTGGGTGTTGGAAAATTTAGTACTGCAGTTACTTTACTTTGGTCAGTCGTAACCCCTCTAGGAGTGACTATGTGACCAAGAAACTTAATTTCTGATCTGAAAAATTGACATTTAGACAGTTTGATCTTTAAATTGGCTTCTTCAAGCTTACCAAGTACTACATCAAGTCTTTTCAAGTGTGTATCCACGTCTTTAGACATGACGATTACGTCATCTAAGTACACCATAAGTGCATTACCTATGAGACCTCTAAAGATATTAGTCATGAGCCTTGAGAACGTGATAGGGGAGGATCGTAATCCAAACGCCATACGGAGGAAGTGATAATGACCTGTAGGAGTGGAGAATGAAGTTAGCTCTTGGCTGTCCTCGTGAAGAGGGACTTGCCAAAACCCTTGTAACATCCAGGGTTGAAAAGACTTTGTTATCTCCGATGTTACGTAAAAGATCACCCAGTACAGGAAGTGGGAAGCGATCTGGAATAGTTTTCGCATTTAACTTCCTAAAGTCAATCACTGGGCGCCAAGTACCATCCTTCTTAGGTACTAGGATCAAGGGTGCATTCCAAGGTGAATTGCTAGGTGCAATAACTCCATCATCGAGCATTTGATTGATCAATTCTTCTGCGACAGCAACTTGTGAATGAGGCATTCTGTACGCAGGTATGTAGATAGGTCTAGTACCAGGTTCAAGTGGAATACGATGGGACAAGAAGTTCGTTATACCCATCTTCTCACCTGGTAAGGCAATGGCTTTACGACGTTTGTTCAACAGAGTCAACAAACGTTTGACTTCACCTGGGAAGTCAGTGGGAGCTAAGTCTTTCTCCTCAACTGGTGGAACAGATTGATCCAGTGAAGTGTTCAACACTCAGCTGTCTTCAACACTCAGCTGTCTTCAACACTCAGCTGTCTTCAACACTCAGCTGTCTTAGTCTTTTTAACACTGCTCTTCATTTTTCTGCCAGGTGATAAATGTTTCATCTGTAAAATAATTACAAATGTTATTTATACAGAAATTTTCTTCCCTTAAAATACAGTTTAGAGACCAAATTTGATGTAGAATTACGATAATTTGTTTCTCCACAGTATAACATCAATTCCTTTATTTATATGCACTTTGTAACTAGGATTTCTAATATTTCATATTATTCCCAACTGATTTATTTATTTGTTGGATTTATTGATAGTATTCGACTGTGTAGCGAAACGTTTCGGAATAAAGGTACATAACCGTTGTTGATGTGTTTTTCTAATCAACTTGTCGGTATCATATAATACCGTTTTATATTCATACACTGTCAGACACTGCAACATAATGGTATCATGGTACAGAGGACATCTTCGACAACTTTATTGCCTTATCAATAGTTACTAGGGAGAAAGATTGTGTATGAGAGGGACCTACCCAGTAGTCTTGCTACACTACTTCTCAGTTATTATATTCTTACTTTTACTGGTGGGTCCCGCCTCTTCTGTCATCTTCAAGATTTTCTTTGTCTCACCTTTGGCAGTATATGTCTCCATTCTCATGCTTCTGCTTCACATTGTTCCAGACTATGGAGCAGAAGTCTTCTCCAGACTTAGGATTGACCACCTCGAAACTATGCCTTCGAGGGTGATGGACTGATTACATCATCTTTACATCTTCATATGTTATGTTGATCTCCAGGGTTTGTTACCTGGACCTCAGTAATGAGAGTGGCTACTCTCACCGCTGGGCAACGGCGACCAGTGCTTTACATCTTCATAGCTTCTGCCTTCTCTGTATTCACCTGAAGAAGCCTACTATGTAGGCGAAACGTTTCGGAATAGAGGTGCCTAGCTCTCGCAAATGTGTCTTACTATTCAACTTGTCGTATTGTTTACCATTTTTATATTCACAGCAAAGGGGACTTCATTTTTACGACGTTTCACCAAACCGAGGCTTTATCAGGTACAGGAAAAGGCAAAACATAGGGTTGTGAGGTGCCGGGTCAGGTGTAGACGAGGTATCCAGCTACAGAGATGTATATAGGCTAAAGGGGTCAGGACCCAGGGGTCAGAGCCTGGTAATAGGTGCTTCCTTCGTTGTTCCAGTATTTTACGGTAAGTTTGGCCAGTGTGGAGTGTGCCGAGTGAGTTAATCACTTCTTCCAGTTGTAGTAGCCAAGCCGGAAGATATGACTGCAGTTGTAGGGGGCTCCCCAACGGTATTATAAATAACTATTAGTTTAAATATCAGTCAGTCAGGGTGAGGGGTTGACTCCAGACGAATTGATTACTCTCGCTTGCTATGGCTGATTATACATACTGGTCTTCTCTGGATGAATTTATAAGCCAATGGGAGTGAGCTTTCTCACTTACTATAATACTTATTAATATTGTATCTTCCTTCGTTACTACTTTATTGCACACACGGCGAATATTGGTGGAGGGAATATACAAGTACTCAAAAAAACTACTGTTAATGCTTGACTTTACTTTTCTTGCTATTTGATCATTCCTTTACTGGTGACTTATTATACGTTTAAGTAGAGTAGGACTAATTTGTACCTGTTCTCGTAACAGCCAACATGTACATTACTCTGTTCTGTGATATTTATAGCTGCAGATTCTAGACATCGTCGTCTTGCTCTTATCGTTTGTTGCAGTAGACGTGCTAGTTTCCAGTTGATGTCATGTACATGAGTCTTACGGTGTACCACGCATGCATGCCATGTGTCATCTGTTCTGATAGAGTATTTATAGTCCTATATCTGGTATCCAGACTATCTGTTTCACCTATATAACCACGATCGCATCCCTAGGTGGGAGTCTTTAACCGCGATCGCATCCCCAGGTGGGAGTCTTTAAACCCCCCGCTGCGACTGTTCCTGATGGGGTCGAGTGTACTGGTGAATTCTTTAATAGTTTTCCTGGTGTGGACCGCAGCGACATTGTCAGCTGTCTGCAGTAGAGGGGTGATAGAAGCCGCTGTCTATCAGTGAGTAGAATAAAAAAAAGGGCTTTCTCTCAGTATGCTCAACTTCTCACTACACGGAGGGATCGAGCCCATGCAAGGTAGCAGGAAAATGTTCCATCCAGTATGCACTGGTCTGTTAGTTTTAGGACTGTCGCGCCCTCTTTGCGGTGAGTTGTTAACAATAGAGTCATAACGATTTATCGCCTCAAGAAGGTACTTACTGCTACAGATTCTCAAAGCGCGCAGAAAATTTCTTACAATTATGTCTCTCTTTCTTCTGAGATCATGACCTGCGTATTAGTGGATTAAACCGTTCTTGTTGGTAGGTTTTGCTGTAGATTTCATATTAGAAGATATCATTGTTGATAATGAGGAGGATATCAACACAAGGTAAGGAGTCGTTATGTTTCTCTTAAAATGTACAAAGGGTTCAACTTTGATGAGTAGGTCCTTGAAATTATGAAGGTTAAAACTTACTGAGTCCAGAGGAGAGGTTCGTACCCACTAATGGTATGAAAAGCATCACTCTCATGCCTCAGCTTCCCGTTGTTCAGTATAATGGAGCTGAAAACTTCTCGTTGCTGAGGGACTGACCACCTTAATACTACCACTTCAAGATGATAGATTGTTCATATTGTCTTTATTGTCTATATTTGACTGAAGAAGCCTACAGTGCAGGCGAAATGATTCGGAAATTAGGATACCTAACTTGCTCATGAGTCTTATTTATCCTTCTCGGTATAGAATGTTGATCTAAAAGCTACGCCAATACTTGTATAATAAAGTCGCACTTCCAACAATACTGAAGGAAGAACACATTGCTGAGACAGCTTTTATTATGACGAACTTTTCCTCTCTTACTTGACAAGGCTTTAATTGAACGAGAAAGCTGGCCCATTAAAATCTTGTTCTGCAACATGCGCCTTCAATATAAGTTAGTCTTTAGGAAAATAGAAATGCAAGAATATGTTTCACTTTCGACTGTGCGTTGCAACAAGACAGTGAAATAATATAAGTCGTCAAAATTTCCATTGCAGATTATATTTTCTGTTGTGGGTGTACTCAGTGTGTACAGACTCTGGGAGTACATAAAGAGGACTCTAGCTACACGGGTCCGGCAACACAAAAAATGTATGCAACTAAATCGACACCATAAATGCTTTTGTCTTGAACAGATCTAAAGAGGAACATCTCATGAAGCAGAAGAAAGCAGAGTTGATCTAAAGAGAGTTCAACACTGAAAAGCGCCGCTGTATTGAAACATTCTTAATTGCTAACACCAACTCTGTAGATTCTAGAACAAAGAACTGACAAGTACGCCATCTCAACTACCCTTGCAAGTATGTTACTACTAGACGCTGATTACCCGCCGCTACGTGTCACGGTTATTGGATGACCTACTTTCTCCGCTATATATACTGCTCTTTTATTCTCTTGTTTCATCTGGAGTGACCAAAGTCCCAGGACTGGAAAGTATCCAATAAAGATGACTTAAATGCATGTGCTTATGTGTTGTCATCCACACTTAAGGTGTACAACACTGCGAGTACACTCTCATACCACCTGCAACACCAGAATACTGCACATAATAATGAAGACAAAATAAGTGAAGAGTAAAGTTTGTATTGTTTAAACGTTTCACTCTTCGGACAACTGACTTCCATTTATAAAGTGTCAATGTACAGTCGCCTCTTACCCTGTATTGAGTATTTGAGGTGGTCAGTCCCTGACCACCTCAAATATTATTTCTCCAAGGTTGACGGATTGATTACATCTTCGTTTCGCTACTACATCTGCTGTTTCTGTATTTGACTGAAGCCCACTGTATAGGCGAAACATTTCAGCAATAAAGGTATCCAACAGTCGCCCATGTATTAATCATCACTTTGAAGAACTGAGACACGCAACATATAGGAATCTTTATTGAAGAAACGTTTCGCCACACAGTGGCTTCATCAGTCTTATACAAAGCAGGAAGTTATAAGGAGAGGAGGATTTTGAGGTAATCAGTCCCTCAGCCTGGAGTCGATGTGTTCAGTCCAACAATTTTGTAGAAAGTACAGCACAGGACCATAGAAGTGGCTTATATACTGCAGTCAGGTGAGGCGAAGCAGGAGGAGGCGGGGTCATAGTGGTACCATCCACTAGTCTAATTAGGTCTTCGTCTAAAGATTGGACAAGTTTTGAAGAATTCTTTGTATCAAGATCCCATGATGATGCAGTGTCTGACAGATATGATGAATGGTTTTGAAAATCGACAAGTTGAAGAATTGAGACACTTATGCAACGTATGGGAATCTTTATTGAAGAAACGTTTCGCCACACAGTGGCTTCATCAGTCTTATAAGTGTCTCAGTTCTTCAACTTGTCGGTTTTCAAAACCATTCATCAAATCATTTTGTCGGTATTTTATACCATCAACATACCCCGGTACCATAAGTGACATGCCAGTAGCGAGTACAAGCAAGAGTTTAAGTATTTGTTGTAACATGAATCCAGGGCATGCGTATGTTTCCTTAGTATCTGGCGTTCCTAACTTTGCCAGTCCATGTGTTATAAGGGATATCACCTGTCGTAATTTGCCCGTGAAGGGACTAAACATCTTCTGTCACTGTTAGGTAAAAGGACACAGATGCAACTAATGTGACATTTTATTGTGGCAACGTTTCGCTGTCCAGGACCTTATCAACTTTTGCTTGATAAAGCTCCTGGAGAGCGAAACGTTGCCACAGTAATGTTATATTAGCTGCATCTGTGTCCTTTTACCTAACATTTTGTCTGTAATACTACGATTATTGCTACCTTCTCTCAAGACACAGGAACTAAGCACATTAAAATTAACGTTTCACTTCTTCCACTATCTCCAGTATATCATATCTGTATTGGACTGAAAAACCACTGTTGGCGAAAAGTCTTCATAAATAGATATCCTTGTGTCTGAGCCAACAGTATAATTGATCGTTTAGTTTTTTAATACATTTTAATACATTTTTAATACATTTTGGTGATAAAATAAATTTTCAATCGGTCGAAATTTGGCGATAAAGAGGCTTTCGTAAATTAGTTCTGCTGGAAGTACTTCAGTCACGGTAGTCAAATATTAACTATAAACCTTGGTTATAAATACCGACAGATTGGTTTAGAAAGACGTGATTAAACAATGGGGCATATTTATGTAATAGAAGTGATCAAGGTCCCAGGACCGAAACGTTTTTTTAATAAATGTGTCCTAGTGTTTGCTCAACGTGTCTTGCTAAACCAGTAAAATATTTCCATCTTTTGTAAGGGTAACTTTACAGTCGTCGTGATAAACAATCTTAAATCATCTTCAGTCGTCCAGTCATACAACTGCGATCTGTGTTACAGGAAAATATCCAAATATCCCAGGTAAGTGTAGCTATATATTTCTGGGTAGAAATGTTACGTGATATCGACTGGTTGTTAGAAAACGACACAAAATGCTAACATGAGGACATTTTATTGGTAACGTTTCGGTCCTGTGACTTTGGTCATTCCAAATGTGGATTTCCAGGACCGAAAATTTTCCGATAAAATGTCCTACTTTACTTTATATTACTTGTTTAGCTCGGGGAGACATCAGTCAAGAGTGTGAGTATGAACAAGAGTGAGTTTGAGAGTGTGAATGTGAAAGTGACAATCAGCGGGCGAGATTGTGAGTGAGAACGGTAGAAGGGTGAAGAGCGTCAGATGGATCATATAAAACTTTCAAGTAGCGGCCATGTTGTGAATTCCGTGATGATTCCGGGAGATATTGTTTACACATGCCAGGACTGACGGCCATGTTGGAAATCGAATTTCGGTTCTGATTGTAAATAATCAAGTTATTTTTAGTGAACGTGTTCTGTGATTATCTGCTTCACGCAAGGTACATTACACTATATTATTATTGAGTTGTAGCACATATAACGTAAACCAGGAACTCTAGCGACCAGGCCATAGCA
Organism: Cherax quadricarinatus; assembly: GCF_026875155.1. Lineage (NCBI taxonomy): Eukaryota > Metazoa > Arthropoda > Malacostraca > Decapoda > Parastacidae > Cherax > Cherax quadricarinatus. The sequence goes on along the minus strand of NC_069443.1, from coordinate 31,480,800 downwards.
CATATAACGTAAACCAAGAACTCTAGCGACCAGGCCATAGCACATATAACGTAAACCAAGAACTCTAGCGACCAGGCCATAGCACATATAACGTAAACCAAGAACTCTAGCGACCAGGCCATAGCACATATAACGTAAACCATGAACTCTAGCGACCAGGCCATAGCACATATAACGTAAACCATGAACTCTAGCGACCAGGCCATAGCACATATAACGTAAGCCAAGAACTCTAGCGACCAGGCCATAGCACATATAACGTAAACCAGGAACTCTAGCGACCAGGCCATAGCACATATAACGTAAGCCAAGAACTCTAGCTACCAGGCCATAGCACATATAACGTAAACCAAGAACTCTAGCTACCAGGCCATAGCACATATAACGTAAACCAGGAACTCTAGCGACCAGGGCATAGCACATATAACGTAAGCCAAGAACTCTAGCTACCAGGCCATAGCACATATAACGTAAACCAAGAACTCTAGCTACCAGGCCATAGCACATATAACGTAAACCAGGAACTCTAGCGACCAGGCCATAGCACATATAACGTAAGCCAAGAACTCTAGCGACCAGGCCATAGCACATATAACGTAAACCAGGAACTCTAGCGACCAGGCCATAGCACATATAACGTAAACCAGGAACTCTAGCTACCAGGCCATAGCACATATAACGTAAACCAAGAACTCTAGCGACCAGGCCATAGCACATATAACGTAAACCAGGAACTCTAGCTACCAGGCCATAGCACATATAACGTAAGCCAAGAACACTTGTCCTGTTTCCTGACAAACCTATCTAACCTAACCTCCCATATTACTGAATACGAGTTGAGCTACCAGACCCCGACTACAACAGTGTCTAGATGGCAGTCAGAACAAGGTAGATGTAGAGTTGGACTGGACCTGTCTCACCACAACCTCAGAAAATGTCACCTTTCTCAAATGAACGCAGCTGTGGGTCATATTTTGCGTTCATGATTCTCAAGTGAACGCGGCCGTCGGTTTAATTTTACGTTCATGGTGGTGGTGGGGACGGCTGGGGTGGTGGTGGTGGAGACGGCTGGGGTGGTGGTGGTGGAGACGGGTGGGGTGGTGATGGTGGTAGTGGGGAAGGCTGGGGTGGTGGTGGTGGAGACGGCTGGGGTAGTGGTGGTAGGGTGGAAGACTTGGGTGGTGGTGGTGGTGATGGAGAAGGCTGGGATGGTGGTGGGGAAGGTTAGGATAGTGGTGGTGGAGAAGGTTGGGGTGATGGTGGTAGTGGGAAAGGCTAGGGTGGTGGTTGTAGGGAGGGCTGGGGTGGTGGTGGTGGGGAGGGCTGGGGTGGTGGGGATGCTTGGGGTGGTGGTGGGAAAGCTGGGTTGTAGTGTTGTGGGGGGAGAGGGGGAGGGGCGGTTGGGGAAGGCTGGGGTGGCTTTGGTGTTAGGGGAGGTTGGGTAGAAGGCTGGGGTGGCGGTGGTGTAGGGGAGGGCTGGGGTGGTGGTTGTGTGAGGGGAGGGCTGGGGTGGTGGTGGTGTGGAGGGAGGGAAGGGAAGGTTGGGGAGGTGGATTTATAAATAGAAGAATTAAGCAGCAGAACATTGGCGGTGGTGCGGCCTCCTACTGTCTAGTTCTTCCTGGGCCAAGTTCAGGGCCATACTTACGTCACAAGACCACACTTATAGGACCACGTTCAGAACACATGGACACGCTTCACAGGTCCACGCTAGTATCATGCTGCCATACTTGCTTTACAGGGCCACATTTACATCAAAGGGTCACACTTACATCACATGGCCACTTTTATATAGGGCCACATTTACAGCATATGTCCACGCCCCAGGAACACACATCACAGGGCCACATCTACATTTCAGAACCACGCTGACATCACAAATCCACACCTACATGGCAGTAAGTAAACCAAGGAGTGGCTGGAGACACATATACACAGTTTCAGGAATAGGTATAATCTATCTCTGGGGACCAGGAATTAGTAGCTTAAATAATGTAGGAAAATGTAACTGAAATTACTGAAATAGAAAAACCGAAGGTTTCAATAACAGACGTATAGAAAACACTAAAAGAGCAAACTGATATAATACAGAAAATAGCAAACCGATGAATTAATAAAAACTGCTAAGATAGATGAGATTAAAGACTCGGAAGAGTACGCAGTTGAAATAGAAGATAATTGTGTGGTAGAAGACAGCAACAGCATAACAGCTAAGACACTCAACCTGACTAACTAGCTGATACAATAGCATAACTAAGACACTTAACCTGACTAACTAGCTGATGCAGTAACAAAACAGCTAAGACACTCAACCTGACTGACTAGCTGATGCAACAGCATAACAGCTAAGGCACTCAACCTGACTAACTAGCTGATGAAAACAGCATAACAGCTAAGACACTCAACCTGACTAACAGCTGATGCAACAGAAATAACAGCAAAGGGAACACTCAACCTGACTAACTAGCTGATGCAACAGCATAACAGCTAAGACACTCAACCTGACTAACTAGCTGATGCAACAGCATAACAGCTAAGGCACTCAACCTGACTAACTAGCTGATGCAACAGCATAACACTAAGGCACTAAACCTGACTAACTAGCTGATGCAACAGCATAACACTAAGGCACTCAACCTGCTAATAGCTGATGCAACAGCAAAAACAGCTAAGGCACTCAACCTGACTAACTAGCTGATGCAACAGCATAACAGCAAAGGGCACTCAACCTGACAAAACTAGCTGATGCAACACATAACAGCTAAGACACTCAACCTGACTAACTAGCTGATGCAACAGCATAACAGCTAAGACACTCAACCTGACTAACTAGCTGATGCAACAGCATAACAGCTAAGACACTCAACCTGACTAACTAGCTGATGCAACAGCATAACAGCTAAGGCACCAACCTGACTAACTAGCTGATGCAACAGCATAAACAGCTAAACACTCAACCTGACTAACTAGCTGATGCAACAGCATAACAGCTAAGGCACTCAACCTGACTAACTAGCTGATGCAACAGCATAACAGCTAAGGCACTCAACCTGACTAACTAGCTGATGCAACAGCATAACAGCTAAGGCACTCAACCTGACTAACAGCTGATGCAACGCATAACAGCTAAGGCACTCAACCTGACTAAACTAGCTGATGCAACAGCATAACAGCTAAGGACACTCAACCTGACTAACTAGCTGATGCAACAGCATAACAGCTAAGGCACTCAACCTGACTAACTAGCTGATCAACAGCATAACAGCTAAGGCACTCAACCTGACTAACTAGCTGATGCACAGCATAACAGCTAAGGCACTCAACCTGACTAACTAGCTGATGCAACAGCATAACAGCTAAGACACTCAACCTGACTAACTAGCTGATGCAACAGCATAACAGCTAAGACACTCAACCTGACTAACTACTGATGCAACAGCATAACAGCTAAGACACTCAACCTGACTAACTAGCTGATGCAACAGCATAACAGTCTAAGGCACTCAACCTGACTAACTAGCTGATGCAACAGCATAACAGCTAAGGCACTCAACCTGACTAACTAGCTGATGCAACAGCATAACAGCTAAGGCACTAAAACCTGACTAACTAGCTGATGCAACAGCATAACAGCTAAGGCACTCAACCTGACTAACTAGCTGATGCAACAGCATAAACAGCTAAGTCACTCAACCTGACTAACTATGTGATGCAACAGCATAAACTAAGACACTCAACTGACTAACTAGCTGATGCAACAGCATAACAGCTAAGGCACTCAACCTGATAACTAGCTGATGCAACAGCATAACAGCTAAGGCACTCAACCTGATAACTAGCTGATGCAACAGCATAACAGCTAAGACACTCAACCTGACTAACTAGCTGATGCAACAGCATAACAGCTAAGGCACTCACCTGACTAACTAGCTGATGCAACAGCATAACAGCTAAGGCACTCAACCTGACTAACTAGCTGATGCAAACAGCATAACAGCTAAGGCACTCAACCTGACTAAATAGCTGATGCAACAGCATAACAGCTAAGGCACTCAACCTGACTAAACTAGCTGATGCAACAGCATAACAGCTAAGCACTCAACCTGACTAACTAGCTGATGCAACAGCATAACAGCTAAGACATCAACCTGACTAACTAGCTGATGCAACAGCATAACAGTAAGGCACTCAACCTGACTAACTAGCTAAATGCAACAGCATAACAGCTAAGGCACTCAACCTGACTAACTAGCTGATGCAACAGCATAACAGCTAAGGCACTCAACCTGACTAACTAGCTGATTGCAACAGCATAACAGCTAAGGCACTCAACCTGACTAACTAGCTGATGCAACAGCATAACAGCTAAGGCACTCAACCTGACTAACTAGCTGATGCAACAGCATAACAGCTAAGGCACTCAACCTGACTAACTAGCTGATGCAACAGCATAACAGCTAAGACACTCAACCTGACTAACTAGCTGATGCAACAGCATAACAGCTAAGACAATAGTCAACCTGACTGACTAGCTGGTACAGGTTGAAGCTTCTTGCACTGAATAACCACGCACGGGTTTAGCGCTTCTTATAAAGAAAATAATCTATTAAAACTAGTGGTAAGAGGAAAAAATAGAAGAGCTAGAAGAATATAATACTAGAAAAAGAAGAGATGGTTAGGTTAGAAGGACTAAAGACAGAGAGAGAGCAGCAGGTGGTAATGGCTAACCAGTACATAAATAACCCGCACATTGGACAACCTTACGACGAGGTTTCGGTCAGACTTTGACCATTTGCAAGTGTGACTTGTAAATGGTTCAAGTCGGACCCAAACGTCGTCGTAAGTTTCTCTCTCTCTCATATGTATTGATAAATTGTGTATTTATAAAGTAGACACATGTGCAACACTTGTGATTGGAACAATACACAGATATAAATAAATGGTTCAGAGAACCAACAAGTTGATAAATCAAACACACGTGCAGCACTTGTGTATCTTTACCGAGGAAACTTTTCGCCACACAGTCGATGTAATAAGTCCATCTGTCTTGAAAAAATTGATGGACTGATTACATCGACTCTAGGCTGAGAGGACTGATTACCTCAAACTCCTTCTGATCTTCACCATTCTTTCTTTGTATAGGACTGATGAAGCCACTGTGTGGCAATAAGTTTCCTCAATAAAGATACCAAAGTGTTGCACATGTGTCTGATTTATCAACTTGTCGGTTCTCTGAATCATTTATCTATATCTGTGTATTGTTTCAGTCACGGTATCGTGCCTTTTTGTTCTAAATGGCTAAGCAGATTAGAACAAACGCTGGTTTTGAAATTAAAGGAAACTGTAAACCAATCACTGGTGTTGCAGGAGATTGTAAACAGAGCAAAAACGGTTATTATTATTAGCTGTGCAGAAAAGGGAATAATATCAAGAAGAAAAACATTCAAAGTGGACTAAAAGGATCTGCCTTGTATGGGCCAGTAGGCCTTCTGCAGTGTTCCTCCATTCTTATGTTCTTATGACATGTAAAAAAAGATAAAAGGCTTAGCGGATTTTAACATTGAAGAATATATAGTAGGATATAAATGAGAAGAAAAGTATGAGAGACGAGAACAGGCCGCTGACACTTAGGCAGATAAAACATGAAGAATTGCTAAAGAAAGCTTAGGAACATAGAGCAGGTATGTAAGGCATCTGTTAGTGGAACAGTATACCGACCAGCGGGTTAATACGACTCTTTATGCCGTTGATGGTATTGTGTTTGACGAGATGTTCCGTCCACCAGCCACTTTATTACATCTCACAGTGCTGGACGAGTGATGCCACCTGAAATTATGTTACTCCACTGACGTGACGTATAGAGCAGGACGAGTGATGTCACCTGCAGTGATGTTACTCCACTGCCTTGACATACAGAGTAGGACGAGTAACGTCACCTGCAGTGATGTTATTCCGCCAAGTGAAAACATCGAAGTTTAAAACTGGGTGGGTCAATAAGCCGACTTCAGTACCTCTCCATATAGTTAATATAATATCAGTGTCGTATCTGGTGAGAAATATAGGCTTGACCAGTGTTTCAGAGATTAGGAAGGGGCCTGACTTCTGTGTGCTGGTCTTAGTAGTGGTAATTAGAGCAGGTTCTAAGCATAGTAGATCCCATCTACCTGCTTTCTTGCTAACCAGTTTGGCGCTGGGATAGTTCATCAGAGTTTTGTGTGTTGCGTTGAGCAGTACAGACGTTGTTTGTGTTATCTCTCAGGCGAATACAGACGTTGTTCATGTCATGTCTTAGGCGAGTACAGACGTTGTTCGTGTCATTTCTCTGGCGAGCACAGATGTTGTTCGTGTTATCTCTTAGGTGAGCACAGACGTTGTTCGTGTCATCTCTCAGGCGAGTACAGACGTTGTTCGTGTCATCTCTCAGGCGAGTACAGACGTTGTTCGTGTCATCTCTCAGGCGAGTACAGACGTTGTTCGTGTCATCTCTCAGGCGAGTACAGACGTTGTTCGTGTCATCTCTCAGGTGAGTACAGACGCTGTTCGTGTCATCTCTCAGGTGAGTACAGATGCTGTTCATGTCATCTCTCAGGTGAGTACATACAAGTACAGGCAAACGATATTAGGCGAATGCACAACGCAAACACGCCTCCTAACTTTATTCAGTACATAGCTGTAATTCCCATCTCCCTTCAACTCCTACCTCCCCCCCCAACACTCTCTCTCTCTCTCTCTCTCTCTCTCTCTCTCTCTCTCTCTCTCTCTCTCTCCTCTCTCTCCCTGACTCACGTAGAGAGCCTCATAAACCCAGGCACTTGAAAGCACCATAACCACTTTATGCAGAGTCATAACAAACAGTGATACCCGGGTGAAACATAGCTTAATATAGAGTTAAGATTATAGGCAAACAAGGAAAAGCTTGTTTACCTCCACGAATTATATGCTGGTCCAATCAGGTTATGAGGGAGAGGGAAATGGAGGGACGGACGGACGAAGGAAGGAAGGACGAACGGAGGGGGATGTAAGAGATGAAGTTAGGGAGGGATTCAAATCATCCCGTGTCAGAGTAAGGGATTTATCCATGATGCTCATACTGGAAAGAGCATGAATCTGTTACTGATAGAAGCCATGACATACTTCGATTTGACAATGAGGCATGACATACTTATATCCGATAATAAGGCGTGACATAATAAGGCATGACATAGATCTAATAATTAGGTATGACATACTTAGATCTAGTAATTAGGTATGACATACTTAGATCTAATAATAAGATTGTAAATCAATAAATGCACCACCACCTACATAACATGGTGAAGGACACTTGCTTGAAGGAATTGGAGCTATCCTCCCCTTCCTTGGATCAAATCTATATCCCCTAGGTATTTGCCTGTTCTCAATTATATAATGTTCACTTATATATTTTATTGTAAACATTTGATGCACACATTCACTTCGTGTCCTAAATCCTCCTTTCAATCCTACCTGTTCCTTTACAATCCTACCTGTTCCTTTACAATCCTACCTGTTCCTTTACAATCCTACCTGTTCCTTTACAATCCTACCTGTTCCTTTACAATCCTACTTTTAGTTGGTATTTAACTCATGGCTGACCTGTTCCCTAAACTACATTCCCTTCCTTTCCATTCCTTCTTTATCTATTTGTCTTTTCATTTAGTTTATATTTTCTCTCTTAGTTGTGACTTGATGGTCTACAATGGACCGAAACATCGTGTGATGTTTCTTCTCCAGGGTGTGGGTTGAAGAATTGACACACTTATGCAACAAGTGGGAATCTTTATTGAAGAAACGTTTCGCCACACAGTGGCTTCATCAGTCCAATACAAAGTAGAAATGGGTAGGGAGAGGAGAAGTTTTTCTAAACCATTCATCACAGGGTGTGGGTTGTTGTGGGTTTTTTTTGTGAGTTGTTGTAGTTACGATTTTGTGACATCTGTTTAGATATTTTGTCTTACACAGTAACTCTTTACATAACACTAGTACTGAACACTCTGTACACTCTGCCCGGTATACTCAGCACTTATTTTCCTATAATTCTTGCCATCAGCCAGTCTTTATCTATTTTTCCCTGTATCTGCATTATTGAAAGATAGTTTTTCCCACATATACTGTATTTCTGGGTATAAAAATTAGTGTCTTGATTCTCCTTTGAGTATGATGAGGAATTGAAATTTATTTATGAATACATATATATATTATCATTTGTTTTTGAGTTATCTCGTGTAAATGAAGTTTCAAATTATGGTGAAATTACAAATTGTTAATAAGATCAGATCCCACACTGCTCCTCATTCACAGTTCCGCTATTGTGTTTATCAGAAAACAAAAGAGGTGCAGAAATATATTTGGATACGGATATGTAATTAAATACAGTATATAAAAAATATTACGTAGATATAAAGAACAGAACATTTGTTCCTCAAAGCATAACTGAAATATATTTATGATAACAAGATACCATGGTAAAATGGAAACCTTTGAGACAGATCAAGGTTTTTCATCTCTTCAGAGAGTACTATGTACATTTTAAGTATAGGTTCATATAGACGGGAGAGCAGGTGACAAGGAGACGCTAGTGTGAACCTGACTGTCAAGTCAGGAGGGAGGTGTCCTGAGCAGCACGTGAGTCAAAGTCCAGCCAACAGGGAGCTTTCCTGCTTCTGCTGATGGTGTGTCTGCTATGTATGAGACCCGAGCCAGAGTATTTTCTGCTGTTTCTGTCTTTCCTTGGATAACTATGCTCACCCTGGGTTAATCTTGAGCTGAGCCGATTTCGATGAAAAAATTGTTGATTTCTTCAGCAGACATATTCGCGTATGGACAAATCCTTGCTCATCACACACACACAACACACACACACACACACACACACACACACACACACACACACACACACATACATACATTCACTCTACCACAACTGCTGCGAGGGATGGTTTAGATACCCGCACTTTCCTTGGGGCTGGTGCTAACCCTCTTATGTGTGGTAATATCTTCGAAGGTGGTAGAGGTGACGGTGGCGGTGATGTAACAGGCTTCAGTAACTGAAGTGTTCTCGGGTACAGAGGAATTAGACAAGATTAAAGAGAGATTACTGCTATGTCTTAAGCATTTTCAGTGTTTTCCTTCTACAATCCCGTACAAATGTGGCAAGACGTCCGACAGTTTTAGAATGTTCAAATTCTTGGGTAGCAGAGTGTTATCTAATTTAGACAGTACAGTCAGGTGATACTCAACCAGTATTTATTGTTCTACCTTACTATCACTACCCTCTCGCTGCATGTCACTGGTCTCCTGCTGCTGTATGTAATCCCTTCTTAGATATCTCTGTATTAGAACTGAAGAAGGCTGAATTGTACATAAATGTTTATTACAACGTTGGAGTTTTGTTACTTATACGTCTTAATATAAATCCAGGTAATCAATTGGCCTTATAATGAACTTTTAGACACTGTGTTTTGGCTTCAGATTTTTGCTAACAGGGATTCCTAAGTCCTTTTTTTTCACATCTAGTATGATCAAGTTTAAATGATTCACTTTATATAGGTGCTAGTTTTCTATATGAATTGCGTTTGCTATTTTTCCGACTTTAGTATGAATTTTTCCATATAATTCTGAAGTTCTACCTTCTTCTACTCCGTATTAATATTTTAGCTTAATAGTCAGCCTTGCGAAATCCATGATTGAGCTTTACCTCCAGTACTGTGTGCTGCTTCTCTTTAACATTCTCCTATGTGGGGTATCAAAAGCCATATTAAAATCTAAGTAAATATCACGTTCTTTATCATGGTCCCCGCCTCAAACGCCTTGCTGAAGCAGATCAGTAAATTTGTTAGTCAAAAACAGCCTTTGGAACCTTGCTGCAACTCGAGGATTCACTTGTGTTCATCATGGTAGCTTATAATTATTTCCACTATTATCGTTCTAATGATTTGCCTACTGTTGTCGTCAGGCATGTTGTCTGCTTATTAAATGGTCTGCACTTGCCTCCTGTTTTGTAGACAGGAATCACATTAGTCATCTTCCGAGTATCAGGTATGATGCTCCTATCTAGTGATTTATTGAAGAGCCTAGTTAACGATTCATTAAGTTTCATATTGCATGATTTAAGAACCCTTGAAAGGAGGTAGTCGGGACCCGGACACTTATTTTGATTTAATCAGTACACTAGGTTCGCCAGAACGGATCCTGACCCGGGTCTTCTTCATGCGGTGACCCGGCATACATTTAATCACTGTAATATTATGTAATTCATTTTTCTCAGGCCATTATAATAATTTATTATTTGGATTTTGTTTGTGTCTTAAGTAAAGACTGACAGAAGTGCACCTAGCTGTTTTCTAATCATTGTTCTGTATACTAGGAAGAAACTTTCCAGATTTGTCTTTGATTCCTTTGCAGCTTTAATTTCAAAGACCTGAGTATCTTTTTTTATCTTTTTTTTGACCTCTCTAAATGTGAACACACCGGTTCATAAGATGTCCCTTTTAATGAACCAATAAATTCTTTTTTACCCTAAAGATGTTTTCTCCTCTGATTCATCCATTTGGGATCATTTATGTTTGATATGATGGGTGGGTGGGAAATACATGTTCTTGTAGCAGCATACACAATATTTTGAAATGTCTTATACTGACATTTCTCTTGGTTAGTACAAGACATTAAGTGATATAATCATTAATCAAGCTATCACATTCTACACTAGTTAAGTGCTCCCTAAGTCGACTGTAATCTGTCGGGAAAAAATATCTGCAACCTTTACTACAAGATCCTTATTATCGTACAGATTAATAGAAACTTGTGCCAAGTTCTTCGGTGACCTCTAAATTATTTATCTGGATTTCTTTGTTTACCAGACCTGGGTCAATCAGGTTATTATCTCTAGTTGGCTGAAATTAAAATCTCCGAAGATTTTCGTGCCTTAAAACTTTAAGGATTTCATTCCAGAGTAGTATACCTTGGCTGCTTTCTAAGCGCCAGTGTTCTTATAACACACCTAAAATGAACTTTTCGTGTCCTAGAAATTGTATCTAGACAGATGTTTCCTATCCTTTTGGTCTTTATGTCAGTTTATATGCAGCAACGTAAGTGTTATTGGAGGTGTAGCGTCACTCCACCTTGCTTCTTGTTATTTCTATCAACGTTGGACAACTTAATTCCCAGAATGTGGTATTCGGCAGTCACGTCCCGACTCTTCAAATTAAAGCAGGTCTCAGTAATTGCAACAACATTGACGCTTCCTGCACAGACGAGCAATCTCAACTGTTTACCTTGTTTCTAGCTCTACGAATATTTGTATGAACAGTTCACAATGAGAAAGTTTTCTTCTGCAGTTTCTGCATCTTGCTTTTTCCATTGTTTCTGTTGTAATTATTATTGTTACCAATTGTTTCTGAATGAGTTTCTTTTTTATCGTCTTGCTTGGTATTTGCTGTTATATCTAAAATCTATATTTTCACACTCGTGATAACTTTTACTAGATATTACTAGTAATAACGCAGGACAGTGTTCCGCTTCAGTATCGCACAGTGGATTGCTGTTTTAAGAGGCGCCTGAGTTTCCCTGTCTCCTAATATCATGTTTATTTCTCCACTATAATCTACCTTGGCCATAATTACAATCGCATTTGCTTTGTCTGATTTCGGAAGGTAAGCTTTAATTTATAGTATAACTTTACAAATCTTTAAGGGCTATTGTGTTGCAGAGGCCCGAGCAAAGCTCAAACCTATGTATTCAATTTGTATGCAATCTGTATACAATTTATATAAAATCTGTATACAGTTTGTATACAAATTGTATACAGATTTTATACAGATTGTTTAAAAATTGTATACAGATTGTATTCAAATTGTATACAGATTGTATTCAAATTGTATACAGATTGTATTCAAATTGTATACAGATTGTATTCAAATTGTATACAGATTTTATACAAATTGTATACAGATTTTATACAATCTGTATACAATTTGTGTACAATCCGTATACAATCCGTATACAATTTGTGTACAATCTGTATACAATTTGTATACAATTTGTATACAATTGTATACAGGTCAAACTTCTGCAACACAATTGTTCTCAAAGATTTGTTAAGTTATACCATGAATTAAGGCAAGATCCTGGACTTCACCTTACGAAAGCAGATAAAACAAATGCGATAGTAATTATCGACAAGGTAGATTATAAGGATAAAATAACATTATTAGAAAACAGGGGAACTGAGGTGTCCCTTAAGCGGTGATTGCTGCTGTTTGCTAGTGGGGGCTCCCAGGAAATAGTAATTGGAAGATATGAATCGTTTGACACACAACACCGACCAACATTGTGTCCTGGAGCCTACGATTCCACGTTGTTCGAGTCCTCGCTCGATTTCCAATTTCTGTTTTTACCCGCTTCTATTGAGAAGATAATGTATGTAAAATTACGTTATTACTGCAAAAAAGATTTGCTGAGAAATAGAATTAAGCAATAAAAATAGTATTCGGAATTATTTACTTATCTTTTTTAAAAAGAGTTGTCATCGTTATTTTTAATGGGTTTACACTTTGGTATGTATATATCGTTACATATATCAATGGAATTTTCTGTTCTGCATATTTTTAGGGATACAGAGACTGGAAGATATTCTTGTACGTCGCCAGTACTAATTCTAGTTTGGTTATAATCATAACCATAATTTCTAAAGGGGTGGACCGGTAAGCCAGTAGAATTCCTCGGTCAGATGACCAAAAGCTCCAGCTGTGGGTCATCATATGACTAGGACCCGCGTCAGGAAACACTTGTCCTGTTCCTGGCAAGCCTAATACCTTGTACGTCGCCAAACATTGTATCATAAAATTCACAATAAGACATTATGAAAAAATCTTAGCAAAAAAAAAAAATATGAACCGTGCTGTGTGACGCTGATACACGTCATCGACATATTATGACGTAATTAACCGTAAAATGTCTAATTAAAAAATTGTAAAAATCAAAATGATGACAACAACTGTCTATTTTTGGTACTATTTCCACAATTTTTTTTTTGAATGTTTTTGTAAAATTATTAATTTTTACATTAGTGTAAATGAAAAAAATGTGTCTAAACGTATAAGAGAAAATTTTATAAAGGACACACACACACACACATACACACACACACACACACACACACACACACACACACACACACACACACACACACACACACACACACACACACACACACACACACTAGCCGAGGTGGCTAGAAGAGCTCACATGGGGGGAGCAAAGTCACTAGTTATGGGCGATTTCAATCACAAGGAGATTGAATGGAAAAAACTGGAGCCTCATGGGGGTCCTGAAACACGGAGAGCCAAGATGATGGATGTGATACTACCAGATGATGGATGTGGTACTACCAGAGAGAGAGGTGAGGATGATCCATCAAGACTGGACCTTGATTAGCTCGGACATTGAGGATATCATGTATGAAAGGCCCCTAGGGGCTAATGATCATGTGGTTCTGTGGTTTGACTACATAGTTGAGCTACAAGTGGAGAGAGTAGCAGGAATAGGGTGGGAAAGACCAAACTGCAAAATGGGAACTACACAGGCATGAGGAACTTCCTGCAAGACGTTCAGTGGGAGAGAGAACTGGCAGGAAAACCAGCAAAAGAAATGATGGACTAAGTGACAATAAAATGCAAGGAGACAGAGGAGAGGTTTGTTGCCAAGGGAAACAGAAATAATGGGAAGACCAGAACGAGTCCTTGGTTCATCCAGAGGTGTAGGGAGGCAAAAACTAGGTGTACTAGAGAGTGGGAAAGGTACAGAAGGCAAAGGACCCAGGAAAATAAAGAGATCAGAAGATGAGCCAGAAACGAATTTGCACAGATAAGAAGGGAGGCTCAGCGACAATACGAAAATGACATAGCATCGAAAGTAAAGTCTGACCCGAAGCTGCTGTATAGCCACATCAGGAGGAAAACAACAGTCAATGACCAGGTAATCAGACTGAGGAAGGATGATGGGGAGTCCACAAGAAACGACCAAGAGGTATGTGAGGAGGTCAACATGAGATTTAAAGTAGTATTTACAGTGGAAACAGGTAGGACACCAGGAAATCAGAACAGGGAGGTAAACCAACAAGTGATGGATGAGGTACACATAACCGAGGAGGAGGTGAAGAAGCTGCTATGTGAACTTGACACCTCAAAAGCGGTGGGACCAGACATCTCTCCGTGGGTCCTTAGAGAGGGATCACAGATGCTGTGTGTGCCACTAACAAAGATCTTCAACGCATCCGTTGAAACTGAACAACTACCTGAGGTATGGAAGATGGCAAATGTAGTCCCAATTTTTAAAAAAAGGAGATAGGCACGAGGCATTAAACTACAGACCTGTGTCACTAACGTGTGTAGTATGCAAAGTCATGGAGAAGATCATCAGGAGGAGAGTGGTGGAGCACCTGGAAAGAAACAAGTATATAATCGACAACCAGCATGGATTCATGAAAGGAAAATCCTGTGTCACAAACCTCCTGTAGTTTTATAACAAGGTGACAGAAGTAAGACAAGAGAGAGAGGGGTGGATAGACTGCATTTTCTTGGACTGCAAGAAGGCCTTCGACACAGTTCCTCACAAGAGGTTAAAGAAAAAGCTAGAGGACCAGGCACACACAGCAGGAAAGGCACTGCAAATGATCAAAGAACACCTGACAGGGAGGGAACAACGAGTCATGGTACGTGACGAGGTGTCAGAGTGGGCGCTTGTGACAAGCGGGGTTCCACAGGGGTCAGTCCTAGGACCCGTGCTGTTTTTAGTATATATGAATGACATAACGGAAGGGATAGACTCAGAAGTGTCCTTGTTTGCAGACGATGTAAAGTTAATGAGGACATTCAAATCGGTCGAGGATGAGGCAGGACTACAAAGAGACCTGGACAGGCTACAAGCCTGGTCCAACAACTGGCTCCTTGAATTTAACCCTGCCAAATGCAAAGTCATGAAGATTGCGGAAGGGCAAAGAAGACCGCAGACACAGTATTGTCTAGGTTGCCAAAGACTGCAAACCTCACTCAAGAAAGAAGATCTTTGGGTGATTATAATTGCGAGCATATCTCCTGAGGCGCACATCAATCAGATAACTTCTGCAGCATTCGGGCGTCTGGCAAACCTAAGGATAGCGTTCCGATACCTCGGTAAGGAATCGTTCAAGACTCTGTACACCATATACGTCAGGCCCATACTGGAGTATGCAGCACCAGTTTGGAATCCACACCTGGTTAAGCACGTCAAAAAATTAGAGAAAGTGCAAAGGTTTGCAACAAGACTAGTTCCAGAGCTACGGGGATTGTCCTACGAAGAAAGGTTAAATAGACAAGGTGAACAAAGACAGGATGTTCCAGAGACGGGACACAGAAACAAGGGGTCACAATTGGAAGTTGAAGACGCCTATGAGTCAGAAGGATGTTAGAAAGTATTTCTTCAGTCATAGAGTTGTCAGGCAGTGGAATAGCCTAGAAATTGACGTAGTTTACGCAGGAACCATATATAGTTTTAAGACGAGGTTTGATAAAGCTCATGGAGCAGAGAGAGAGAGGACCCAGTAGCAACCAGTAAAGAGACGGGGCCAGGAGCTATGAATCGACCCCTGCCATCACAAATAGGTGAGTACACAAGCACACACAAGAGCAGTGTTTGGGGATGCTTGTCTCCTAAGTGATGAACATGCAGGTCAATACAAGTAAGCTGTTTGTGTTGGCGGGTGACGAGTGGCTGGCTGACTACTAGACCACTGCTGCTGTGTCCCAGGCTAGGACACGCACAATGCTGCCACACACACGTGTCCGAGGCTAGAACACGCACGGTGCTACCACACGTGTCCGAGGCTAGAACACACACAACTGCCATACACGTGTCTCAGGATAGGACACGCACAGTGTTGCCACACACACACTTCTCCCAGGCTGGGACACACACTGCTGCCACACACGTGTCCCAGGCTAGGACACGCACGGTACTGTCACACATTTGTAGATGAATGGTTCAGAGAACCGACATGTTGATAAATTAGACACATGTGCAACTCTTGGGTATCTTTATTGAGGAAACGTTTCGCCACACAGTGGCTTCATCAGTCCATACAAAGGAGAATCTTGAAGAACAGGAGGAGAATGAGGTAATCAGTCCCTCAACCTTGAGTCGATGTGGTCAGTCCATCAATCTTGAATAGAATACGGCATACGTGCTGAGAAGGAGCTTATAAACCGTTGGCAGGAGAGGTGCAGCAGTCATAGGTCGTGTAACATTTGTTCAATGTTGAAGTAGGTCGTGCCCAAGAATTAGGCAAGCGAAGAATTCCCAAGTATTAAGATCCCAAGAAGTTGCAGTGTCTGACAGGTTTGTAGATGAATGGTTCAGAGAACCGACATGTTGATAAATTAGACACATGTGCAACTCTTGGGTATCTTTATTGAGGAAACGTTTCGCCACACACATGTATCCGAGGTTAGAACACGCACAATATTGCCGCACACATGTATCCGAGGTTAGAACACGCACAGTATTGCCACACACATGTATCCGAAGCTAGGACACCCACAGTATTGCCACACACATGTATCCGAGGTTAGAAAACGCACAGTATTGCCACACACGTGTATCCGAGGCTAGGACACGCACAGTATTGCCACACACATGTATCCGAGGCTAGGACACGCACAGTATTTCCACATACATGTATCCGAGGCTAGGACACGCACAGTATTGCCACACACATGTATCCGAGGCTAGGACACGCACAGTATTGACACACACACACACACATGTATCCGAGGCTAGGACACGCACAGTATTGCCACACACACACACATGTATCCGAGGCTAGGACACTCACAGTATTGCCACACACACATGTATCCGAGGCTAGGACACGCACAGTATTGCCACACACATGTATCCGAGGCTAAGACACGCACAGTATTGCCACACACACACACATGTATCCGAGGCTGGGACACGCACAATATTGTCAAACATGTATCCGAGGCTAGGACACGCACAGTATTGCCACATACATGTATCCGAGGCTAGGACACGCACAGTATTGCCACACACGCATGTATCCGAGGCTAGGACACGCACAGTATTGCCACACACACACACATGTATCCGAGGTTAGGACACGCACAGTATTGCCACACACACATGTATCCGAGGCCAGGACACGCACAGTATTGCCACACACACACATGTATCCGAGGCTAGGACACGCACAGTATTGCCACACACACACATGTATCCGAGGCTAGGACACGCACAGTATTGCCACTCACACACATGTATCCAGGCTAGGACACGCACAGTATTGCCACACACATGTATGTATGACACGCAGCAACATATGATAACACTTAGTGGATGAGACTTAAGATTATTATTTTCTCTCTCTCTCTCTCTCTCTCTCTCTCTCTCTCTCTCTCTCTCTCTCTCTTCTCTTTCTTCTCTCTCTCTCTCTCTCTCTCTCTCTCTCTCTCTCTCTCTCTCTCTTTTTTTTTCTCTCTCTCTCTCTCTCTCTCTTCTTACACGGGGTTTGACAAGGTTAGGTTAAGGATCCCTAACTTTATTGACAAGCTATTGACAAGTTAAGGATTCCTAACTTTGTTGGTAAGTTAAGGGCTGTTACCTACATCAGCTCATTTGAAAGCATTTTTATTGTTATGAAACAAAAAGTAGGGAACAGGAGCCATCTGTGGGCCAGCATTTTCATTTGATCAACTGACTTTATCTCGTTGACATCATAATGCTCTACCAATGTGTTCCAAACTCGAGTCATCCTGGGGATAAATGATCTCAGTAAGATAAGATAAGATAAGATAAGATAAGATTTCGTTCGGATTTTTAACCCCGGAGGGTTAGCCACCCAGGATAACGCAAGAAAGTCAGTGCGTCATCGAGGACTGTCTAACTTGTTTCCATTGGGGTCCTTAATCTTGTCCCCCAGGATGCGACCCACACCAGTCGACTAACACCCAGGTACCTATTTGCTGCTAGGTGAACAGGACAACAGGTGTAAGGAAACGTGTCGAAATGTTTCCACCCGCCGGGAATCGAACCCGGGCCCTCCGTGTGTGAAGCGGGAGCTTTAGCCACCAGGCCACCGGGCCTTGGAAAAGGGTACAGGAGGCCTGCTCATGGACCGGGCCGCGGGGGCGTTGATCTCTGGAATACCCTCCAGGTAGACTCCAGTTAGCCAGAGTGAGGTTGTTGCTTTCTGCCCGTCTTGTGGTATAGAAGTTTGCTTCTCGCTGTACTCGCTGTAGTGCGTCGCCTGGGGAATGGGAGGTAATTGAGCATGATCCCAGGAAGGGAGAAGCATCTCCGGTTCCTTGGATCAAGAGTCTTTGTGTATCAAAGCTTCATCATGAAGACTTTTTCTCTCGTACTCCTGATAATTTTGTGAAATTAAGTATGTTCTTCTGACACTTGTCCAGTTCTGTGAAGACCACTCTGTGGTCCTGTGACCGAGGTCTTCCACTAACGTGCTACTCCACTCAGTGGACCTGTGACCGAGGTCTTCCACTAACGTGCTGCTCCACTCAGTGGTCCTGTGGCCGAGGTCTTCTTCTAACGTGCTGCTCCACTCAGTGGTCCTGTGACCGAGGTCTTCCACTAACGTGCTGCTCCACTCAGTGGTCCTGTGACCGAGGTCTTCCACTAACGTGTTGCTCCACTCAGTGGTCCTGTGACCGAGGTCTTCCACTAACGTGCTGCTCCACTCAGTGGTCCTGTGACCGAGGTCTTCCACTAACGTACTGCTCCACTCAGTGGTCCTGCGACCGAGGTCTTCCAATAACGTGCTGCTCCACTCAGTGGTCCTGTGACCGAGGTCTTCCACTAACGTGTTGCTCCACTCAGTGGTCCTGTGACCGAGGTCTTCCACTAACGTGCTGCTCCACTCAGTGGTCCTGTGACCGAGGTCTTCCACTAACGTGCTGCTCCACTCAGTGGTCCTGTGACCGAGGTCTTCCCTAACGTGCTGCTCCACTCAGTGGTCCTGTGACCGAGGTCTTCCAATAACGTGCTGCTCCATCAGTGGTCCTGTGACCGAGGTCTTCCACTAACGTGCTGCTCCACTCAGTGGTCCTGTGACCGAGGTCTTCCACTAACGTACTGCTCCACTCAGTAGTCCTGCGACCGAGGTCTTCCAATAACGTGCTGCTCCACTCAGTGGTCCTGTGACCGAGGTCTTCCACTAACGTGCTGCTCCAGTCAGTGGTCCTGTGACCGACGTCTTCCACTAACGTGCTGCCCACTCAGTGTCCTTTGACCGAGGTCTTCCACTAACGTGCTGCTCCAGTCAGTGGTCCTGTGACCGAGGTCTTCCACTAACGTGCTGCTCCAGTCAGTGGTCCTGTGACCGAGGTCTTCCACTAACGTGCTGCTCCACTCAGTGGTCCTGTGACCGAGGTCTTCCACTAACGTGCTGCTCCACTCAGTGGTCCTGTGACCGAGGTCTTCCACTAACGTGCTGCTCCAGTCAGTGGTCCTTTGACCGAGGTCTTCCACTAACGTGCTGCTCCACTCAGTGGTCCTGTGACCGAGGTCTTCCACTAACGTGCTGCTCCAGTCAGTGGTCCTTTGACCGAGGTCTTCCACTAACGTGCTGCCCCACTCAGTGGTCCTTTGACCGAGGTCTTCCACTAACGTGCTGCTCCAGTCAGTGGTCCTGTGACCGAGGTCTTCCACTAACGTGCTGCTCCAGTCAGTGGTCCTGTGACCGAGGTCTTCCACTAACGTGCTGCTCCAGTCAGTGGTCCTGTGACCGAGGTCTTCCACTAACGTGCTGCTCCACTCAATAAGTATTTAATAATCAGGTCATAAACTGTCGTGGTAGAAATTCCTTGTCAATTAAAATGTAGAACTCAAAAGAGAGTAGTGACGTGAGAGTGATCCTTGATGCGTCACTCATTGATCCTTGATGCGTCACACATTGGTCCTTGATGCGTCACACATTGATCCTTGATGCATCACACATTGATCCTTGATGCGTAACACATTGATCCTTGATGCGTTACACATTGATCCTTGATGCATCACACATTGATCCTTGATGCATCACACATTGATCCTTGATGCATCACACATTGATCCTTGATGCGTCAAACATTGATCCTTGATGCATCACACATTGATCCTTGATGCGTCACACCTCTACAGTCATTGTACTCATGAAAGAAGGTTAGGTAAGGTTCGCCAGGAAACAGGACAAGTGTTTCCTGACGCGGGTCTTAGTCAGATGATGACCCGCCGTTGGAGCTTTTGGTTATCTGACCGAGGCCTTCCGCTGGCTTACCGGTCCATCCCTTTAAAAATTATGGTTATAGTTTTATTCATTAGGTTTTTTCATGAAAAAATAACACTTGGATTAGCTACAATGGAGGATTAATAACCCAGGATAACTCAGCAGTGAAGATTATTAAGTAACCATTAAGAGAAACCTTCAAGGATTAATAACCCAGGATAACTCAGCAGTGAAGATTATTAAGTAACCATTAAGAGAAACCTTCAAGGATTAATAACCCAGGATAACTCAGCAGTGAAGATTATTAAGTAACCATTAAGAGAAACCTTCAAGGATTAATAACCCAGGATAACTCAGCAGTGAAGATTATTAAGTAACCATTAAGAGAAACCTTCAAGGATTAATAACCAGGATAACTCAGCAGTGAAGATTATTAAGTAACCATTAAGAGAAACCTTCAAGGATTAATAACCCAGGATAACTCAGCAGTGAAGATTATTAAGTAACCATTAAGAGAAACCTTCAAGGATTAATAACCCAGGATAACTCAGCAGTGAAGATTATTAAGTAACCATTAAGAGAAACCTTCAAGGATTAATAACCCAGGATAACTCAGCAGTGAAGATTATTAAGTAACCATTAAGAGAAACCTTCAAGGATTAATAACCCAGGATAACTCAGCAGTGAAGATTATTAAGTAACCATTAAGAGAAACCTTCAAGGATTAATAACCCAGGATAACTCAGCAGTGAAGATTATTAAGTAACCATTAAGAGAAACCTTCAAGGATTAATAACCCAGGATAACTCAGCAGTGAAGATTATTAAGTAACCATTAAGAGAAACCTTCAAGGATTAATAACCCAGGATAACTCAGCAGTGAAGATTATTAAGTATCCATTAAGAGAAACCTTCAAGTCCTTGACTGATTTTATTTTATTTATTCTTTTAATTTTAATTTTCTTCCTTCAATTTTTCTTGTTCAGTTTCACTCATAACAAGACTTTATCTAATGAGGTTCAGTGGTAGTGTTTAATAAGTAGGACAAGATTCCTGAAATAATTGTCATGTAGAGGTGTGCTGTGATCACAGTTGTAGGAGACATTCCCAACATGTTGGAATGTCACAAGTAACTTGTAGATCTCTCAGTGTTGTACCTTTAACACTTCCACAAAGGTGTTTCATAATTCAGTGACGACGGTGCATATATGTCAGTTTTGTGTGAATAATACCGGGATATTTTTATTCTCACTAAATCTTCTTAAATATACTTGACTCTGTCTCTTCTGAACGGTTGTAATATTTAATGTTTGATGAATATTATGGCCAGGATATTACCCGTTAGGAGTAGTTTGCCGGATAATTTGTCAACGTAATATAATAAATAAATATATATATATATATATATATATTATATATATATATATATATATATATATATAATATATATATATATATATATATATATATATATATATATATATATATATATATATATATATATATGTCGTGCCGAATAGGTTAAATTGGTCAATTAGCAAGAACTCATTTAAAATTAAGTCCTTCTAAAATTTTCTCTTATACGTTTAAAGATATATTTTTTCATTTATATTAATGTAAAAATTAATAATTTTATAACAAAATAACCTTACAAAACTTAACCTTATTATAACAACTTGTGAATGATTCTCTTGATTCACTTCAAATATCTTTACTGCTAATATTTAACTTATGCCTCCCTCTGCACTATTCATTTGCGTTCATTAAGGTACAGGGGTCTAGGGTATTACAATACTAGGAT
Organism: Cherax quadricarinatus; assembly: GCF_026875155.1. Classification (NCBI taxonomy): domain Eukaryota; kingdom Metazoa; phylum Arthropoda; class Malacostraca; order Decapoda; family Parastacidae; genus Cherax; species Cherax quadricarinatus. The sequence goes on along the minus strand of NC_069443.1, from coordinate 31,458,707 downwards.
ACCTTTCTCTAATCGAGCAGTAACCGAATTACTTCGTTTCCATTACGATTCTTTTTACCTCTTTCCATAGGATACGACCCATAATACGCGACTGACTGCTAGGTACAATATTTATTTATTTCTCTATGAGAGGCAGTACATCAGGGGTTCTTAATCAGAGGTATCAGGGGTATGGGAACTAAATAATGAGGGAATGATACTCGATCTCTGAACAGTTTTAAAGAAAAGTTGTTAGACTAGAGTAAACTATTACCTGCTTTGTTCCTAGCTATCCATATGTAAAGTAAAGCAAAACTATTCACATGTTTTGAAGCCATACTGGTACCTAATAGGACTGATGATTTCGACAGTCTGGTGAAGGAGGTATGGGAACATTGTGCAATCCACTGGGAGTGTGTAATTGTAAAAAGGTTACGTACCCCTGCACTAGGTGTTAGGAGACTTGCCCACATGTCTTGTCTCGTGTGTGGTTGAATTCTGGCTCTTTCCCTGCTGAGCTCAAGGCTCCTTCATATAATGAATTTATTTATATGAGCTATTTCCAATAGTTCCATTAATTCATGGCACGAGAGTGAACACTGCAGCTTTGCACGGATTTACCTTCTTCTCCACTTTGAAGATTCGCTACAATAGGTAAATATATTACCTAAACTTTTATCAAATGTTTATACATTTTTTGTGGAGCCTGTGTGCACGTTCTTGAATTTATTTTAGATAAAATAATTTTAAGTGATAGGTGGTGTTCATTTTGGTTATAAAAGTGATGATAGTGTGAGCTTGGTGAGCATATTATGAGTGACGACGACACGTGTGTCACGGGAATCACCACTGACACTCTTCATCCATGTCACCACTCCAGTCAGGCCAGTGATGACAGCAGCGTTGTGGCACTCTTCTCTATCTCCAACACTGAGAGTTAGTGTTGATAGGAGAGTTGTGGCACTCTACCCCAACACTGAGTGCCAGTGTTGACATGAGAATTGTGGCAATCTGCTACCCTCCCCACACTGAGTGCTAGTGTTGACATCAGAGTTGTGGCACTCAATTCAACGTCATTTTTCGCACTCCTTTCCATCCTTTCTCTCTTAAAAATCTACCTTTCTTTCTATTCTTCCTTCCATCAATTTCCCACCTGCTCTACCTTCCTCTCCTCCCCCACCGCCTCTGTCTGTCTGACTCTGACTCTCTCTCTCTCTCTCTGTTTCTCTTTCTCTAACTCTCTCTGACTCTTTCCCTCCCTCTCCTCCCCCTCCTTTAATAGTTATCACTCCTGTCCCTCCTCTTCTCTCTGTCTATCTCTTACTCACCATCAACAGTACTCCCAGTTAGTGACTGTTAATTAAACCAGTTACACTGCCTTCATACTATTGACTTATTTATGAAGGAACATGTCAGCAGTGGAGCCACACGTCTCCCTGACTGACATGACAGACTCATAGTTATATAAGTGTCTTGTACCTGTCTCATACTCAAACACTCGCACTTTAAACAGTAGAAAAGATGAGTCCCCGACTTATATATTACATGTATCATGTCTGCTTCACTTCCGCGATCCTCTCCTCTGTGTTGGATGACAAGACTTGCCAAGAAATACTGTTAAACGATTCTGTGGGCAGATGAAACTATTACTTACCCACAGATCACTACGAGCAGTAGCAACACATGACATGTTCAGCAATGGCTCACGAATTCGTAACAACACGATTGTAAACAAACCACGGAACCGATGTTTTTGAATCTCTAATGAGTGAGTCGTACAACTCCAGGCCAGTGCTTAAGCCATTGGACCAGATGGCTACAATAAGATTCATCTAACTAGGTATATTTCTATACTCCTCCCTATGGTGTATATTTCTATACACCTCCCTATGGTGTATATTGGTATAAACCTCCCTATGGTGTATATTTCTATACACTTCCCTCTGGTGTATATTTCTATGCACCTCCCTATGGTATATAGAAACCTATATCTCCCTATGGTATATAGAAACCTATATCTCCCTATGGTGTATAGAAATATACCTAGTTGGATGAATCTTATTGTAGCCAGCTGGCTTAGTGACTTATTAACTGGCCTGGAGTTTTACGACTCACTCGCCATGGGTTCAAACCCCACCCGTTCCGTGGTTTATTTACAGCAATACTTGAGGTGACAACAAGTGGGTGTGTGAACTCCAGAGCATTCTTAGTTGGGTTTTAACTGAAGTCAACTTTGCAAATGAATTGCAATACCTATGTCTCTGATTTTGTTCTATAGTGTCAGAAGTCTGAATGAACGTTGCCTTCAGGCATAATCTCCTGGTAGTGTTGTTTGCATTAACAGGAATTTCAACCAGTTCCCATAACACGCCAGTGATTGTCACTATAATAATAATAATAATAATAATAATAATAATAATAATCTTTATTTCTACAAGTACATGTAAAAGTTATACAAGCCTAGCTGACATTAATTACATACTATATAATATAGAAAGCACCTTCTTATGCACAGCATTTCGGGTAAATTAAGTCAGTTTTTTTCCCCAGGATGCGACCTACACCAATCGACTAACACCCAGGTACCTATTTTACTGATAGATGAAGAGAGACAGTAGGTGTCTTAAGGAAACAGGTCCTACTGTTTCCACATTAATCAGGTGTTAAGTTTTGCATGGGTGTTTATGCTCAGGGACTATGGGATAAACACTCAGTGATTTTTCACCTTTCTAGAGTGTGTCAACTGCCTCTGCGTGAGATCTTTAGTTGTATGGTGGAGATAATGGAGCTTCAAGCTTATCCACTCCACGAGGGTCATTACGTTACCACGTATCCAGTTCACTACCAGACAACAACACTTTCATTCCTAAATTCACCACTAAATTAAACGCTCATTGTATATATACTAAGAGACATACAACTCACGGTGTATATATCACGATTTTTTAGTGTTGTGCAGTATACATTCAAATTTTTAGTGTTGTTGAGTATATATCCAGATTTTAGTGTTGTGGAGTATATATATCCAGATTTTAGTATTGTGGAGTGTATATCCAGAATTTTAGTGTTGTGGAGTATATATCCAGATTTTAGTATTGTGGAGTGTATATCCAGAATTTTAGTGTTGTGGAGTATATATCCAGATTTTAGTATTGTGGAGTGTATATCCAGAATTTTAGTGTTGTGGAGTATATATCCAGATTTTAGTATTGTGGAGTGTATATCCAGAATTTTAGTGTTGTGGAGTATATATCCAGAATTTTAGTATTGTGAAGTATATATCCTGCGAACTCTCGCCACCAAATGAATGTTTGTTATTCATTCTAAATTTTATTATATTCATTTATCTGCACGTTTTCCAGTTTGAATAATAACAATATCAGGGGTGGAGCACCAGCAGGTGTTACATCAGGGGTGGAGCACCAGCAGGTGTTACATCAGGGGTGGGGCACCAGCAGGTGTTACATCAGGGAGTGGAGAACTAGTAGGTGTTACATCAGGGGTGGAGCACCAGCAGGTGTTACATCAGGGGTGGAGCACCAGCAGGTGTTACATCAGGGGTGGAGCATCAGCAGGTGTTACATCAGGGGTGGAGCACCAGCAGTGTTACATCAGGGGTGGAGCACCAGCAGGTGTTACATCAGGGGTGGAGCACCAGCAGGTGTTACATCAGGGGTGGAGCACCAGCAGGTGTTACATCAGGGGTGGAGCACCAGCAGGTGTTACATCAGGGGTGGAGCACCAGCAGGTGTTACATCAGGGGTGGAGCACCAGCAGGTGTTACATCAGGGGGGGAACACCAGCAGGTGTTACATCAGGGGTGGAGCACCAGCAGGTGTTACATCAGGGGTGGAGCACCAGCAGGTGTTACATCAGGGGTGGAGCACCAGCAGGTGTTACATCAGGGGTGGAGCACCAGCAGGTGTTACATCAGGGGTGGAGCACCAGCAGGTGTTACATCAGGGGTGGAGCACCAGCAGGTGTTACATCAGCGGTGGAGCACCAGCAGGTGTTACATCAGGGGGTGGAGAACCAGCAGGTGTTACATCAGGGGTGGAGCACCAGCAGGTGTTACATCAGGGGTGGAGCACTAGCAGGTGTTACATCAGGGGGTGGAGCACCAGCAGGTGTTGCATCAGCAGGTGTTACATCAGGGGGTGGAGCACCAGCAGGTGTTACATCGGGGGGGGAGCACCAGCACGTGTTACATCAGGGGTGGAGCACCAGCACGTGTTACATCAGGGGGTGGAGCACCAGCAGGTGTTACATCAAGGGTGAAGCATCAGCAGGTGTTACATCAGGGGTGGAGCACCAGCAGGTGTTACATCAGGGGTGGAGAACCAGCAGGTGTTACATCAGGGGTGGAGCATCAGCAGGTGTTACATCAGGGGTGGAGCACCAGCAGGTGTTACATCAGGGGGGAGCACCAGCACGTGTTACATCAGGGGTGGAGCACCAGCACGTGTTACATCAGGGGGTGGAGCACCAGCAGGTGTTACATCAAGGGTGGAGCACCAGCAGGTGTTACATCAGGGGTGGAGCACCAGCAGGTGTTACATCACGGGTGGAGCATCAGCAGGTGTTACATCAGGGGTGGAGCATCAACAGGTGTTACATCAGTGGTGGAGCACCAGCAGGTGTTACATCAGGGGGTGGAGCACCAGCAGGTGTTACATCAGGGGTGGAGCACCAGCACGTGTTACATCAGGGGTGGAGCACCAGCACGTGTTACATCACGGGTGGAGCACTAGCAGGTGTTACATCAGGGGTGGAGCATCAACAGGTGTTACATCAGGGAGGTGGAGCACCAGCAGGTGTTACATCAGGGGGTGGAGCACCAGCAGGTGTTACATCAGGGGTGGAGCATCAGCAGGTGTTACATCAGGGGTGGAGCACCAGCACGTGTTACATCAGGGGTGGAGCACAAGCAGGTGTTACATGAGGGGTGGAGCACCAGCACTTGTTACATCAGGGGTGGAGCACCAGCAGGAGTTACATCAGGGGTGGAGCACCAGCAGGTGTTACATCAGGGGTGGAGTACCAGAAAGTGTTACCTCAGAGGTGGGGCACCAGCAGGTGTTACGTCGGGGGTGGAATACCAGCAGATGTTACATCACGGGTGGAGCACCAGCAAGTGTTACATAAAGGGTTGTGGAGCACCAGCAAGTGTTACATCAGGGGTGGAGCACCAGCAGGTGTTACGTCGGGGGTGGAGCACCAGCAGATGTTACATCAAGGGGGTGGAACACCAGCAGATGTTACATCACGGTTGGAGCACCAGCAGGTGTTACATCAGGGGTGGAGCACCAGCAAGTGTTACATCAGGCGGGTGGAGCACCAGCAGACGTTACATCAGGGGTGGAGCACTAGCAGGTGTTACATCAGGGGTGGAGCACCAGCAGGTGTTACATCAGGGAGGTGGAGCACCAGCAGGTGTTACGTCAGGGGAGGTGGAGCACCAGCAGGTGTTACATCAGGGAGGTGGAACACCAGGAGGTGTTACATCAGGGGAGGAGCACCGGCAAGTGTTACATCGGGGGTGGAGCACCAGCAGATGTTACATCAGGGGTGGAGCACCAGCAGGTGTTACATCAGGGGTGGAGCACCAGCAGGTGTTACATCAGGGGTGGAGCACCAGCAGGTGTTATATCAGGTGTGGAGCATCAGCAGGTGTTTCATCAGGGGTGGAGCACCAGCAGGTGTTACATCAGGTGTGGAGCATCAGCAGGTGTTACATCAGAGGTGGCGCACCAGCAGGTGTTACATCAGGGGGTGGAGCATCAGCAGGTGTTACATCAGGGGTGGAGCACCAGCAGGTGTTACATCAGTGGTGGAGCACTAGCAGATGTTACATCAGGGGTGGGGCACCAGCAGGTGTTACATCAGGGGTGGAGCACCAGCAGGTGTTACATCAGGCGGGTGGAACACCAGCAGGCGTTACATCAGGGAGGTGGAGCACCGGCAGGTGTTACATCAGACAGGTGGAGCACCAGCAGGTGTTACATCAGGGAGGTGGAGCACCAGCAGGTGTTACATCAGGGAGGTGGAGCACCAGCAGGTGTTACATCAGACAGGTGGAGCACCAGCAGGTGTTACATCAGGGAGGTGGAGCACCAGCAGGTGTTACATCAGACAGGTGGAGCACCAGCAGGTGTTACATCAGGGAGGTGGAGCACCAGCAGGTGTTACATCAGGGAGGTGGAACACCAGCAGGTGTTACATCAGGGAGGTGGAGCACCAGCAGGTGTTACTTCAGGGAGGTGGAGCACCAGCAGGTGTTATATCAGAGAGGTGGAGCACCAGCAGGTGTTACATCAGGGAGGTGGAGCACCAGCAGGTGTTACATCAGGGGGGTGGAGCACCAGCAGGTGTTACATCAGGGGAGGTGGAGCACCAACAGGTGTTACATCAGGGAGGTGGAGCACCATCAGGTGTTACATCAGGGAGGTGGAGCACCATCAGGTGTTACATCAGGGAGGTGGGGCACCAGCAGGTGTTACATCAGGGAGGTGGAGCACCATCAGGTGTTACATCAGGGAGGTGGGGCACCAGCAGGTGTTACATCAGGGAGGTGGAGCACCAGCAGGTGTTACATCAGGGAGGTGGAGCACCATCAGGTGTTACATCAGGAGGTGGGCACCAGCAGGTGTTACATCAGGGAGGTGGAGCACCATCAGGTGTTACATCAGGAGGTGGAGCACCAGCATGTGTTACATCAGGGAGGTGGGGCACCAGCAGGTGTTACATCAGGGAGGTGGAGCACCATCAGTGTTACATCAGGGAGGTGGAGCACCAGCAGGTGTTACATCAGGGAGGTGGGGCACCAGCAGGTGTTACATCAGGGAGGTTGAGCACCATCAGGTGTTACATCAGGGAGGTGGAGCACCAGCAGGTGTTACATCAGGGGAGGTGGAGCACCAACAGGTGTTACATCAGGGAGGTGGAGCACCATCAGGTGTTACATCAGGGAGGTGGAGCACCAGCAGGTGCTACATCAGGGAGGTGGGGCACCAGCAGGTGTTACATCAGGGAGGTGGGGCACAGCAGGTGTTACATCAGGGAGGTGAGCACCAGCAGGTGTTACATCAGGGAGGTGGAGCACCATCAGGTGTTACATCAGGGAGGTGGGGCACCAGCAGGTGTTACATCAGGGAGGTGGGGCACCAGCAGGTGTTACATCAGGGAGGTGGAGCACCAGCAGGTTTTTACATCAGGGAGGTGGGCACCAGCAGGTGTTTTCATCAGGGAGGTGGGGCACCACAGGTGTTACATCAGGGAGGTTGAGCACATCAGTGTTACATCAGGAGGTGGAGCACCAGCAGGTGTTAATTTTGAGAGGTGGAGCACCAGCAGTGTTTACATCAGGGGGGTGGAGCACCAGCAGATGTTACATCAGGGAGGTGGAGCACCAGCAGTGTTACATCAGGGAGGTGGAGCACCAGCAGGTGTTACATCAGGGAGGTGGAGCACCAGCAGATGTTACAGCAGGGAGGTGGAGCACCAGCAGGTGTTACATCAGGGGTGGAGCACCATCAGGTGTTACATCAGGGAAGTGGAGCACCAGGAGGTGTTACATCAGGGAGGTGGAGCACCAGCAGGTGTTACATCAGACAGGTGGAGCACCAGCAGGTGTTACATCAGGGAGGTGGAGCACCAGCAGGTGTTACATCAGGGAGGTGGAGCACCAGCAGGTGTTACATCAGGGAGGTGGAGCACCAGCAGGTGTTACATCAGGGAGGTTGGAGTACAGCAGGTGTTACATCAGACAGGTGGAGCACCAGCAGGTGTTACATCAGACAGGTGGAGCACCAGCAGGTGTTACATCAGGGAGGTGGAGCACCAGCAGGTGTTACATCAGACAGGTGGAGCACCAGCAGGTGTTACATCAGACAGGTGGAGCACCAGCAGGTGTTACATCAGACAGGTGGAGCACCAGCAGGTGTGTTCCTGAACGCTGACTGAAGACTTCCACACTATAAACCTCCCACAATATTGGAGTTCTCTTTTCCAGCAATTAAAAATTAACCAGGTGAACCACAGATATTTTACTGTGTCTATATGGCTTCCGCTTGCTAATTAACCCGACCTTAATATTTTATATTTTCCTCTGAGTTTTATATTGGTGTTCGTTTCCTTACGTTGTTTATTTCTGGGGTTCTTATTTTTACGTAATTGGTAATTCGTGTAGTATTTTCCACTGCACGAACTTAGGTATCTAGTGGTCAGTCAGTGACTGTTTCTTGAAGTTACTTGAATATGAAGACCATCACAAGGAGCATTGTAAACATTACCTCTGACCTCTCTTTCTGAGAACCAAATATTGTCACAATGTGTGTGTGTGTGTGTGTGTGTGTGTGTGTGTGTGTGTGTGTGTGTGTGTGTGTGTGTGTGTGTGTGTGTGTGTGTGTGTGTGTGTGTGTGTGTGTGTATGTGTGTGTGTGTGTGTGTGTGTGTGTGTGTGTGTGTGTGTGTGTGTGTGTGTGTGTGTGTGTATGTGTGTGTGTTGTATGTGTGTGTGTGTACTCACCTATTTGTACTCACCTATTTGTAGTTGCAGGGGTCGAGTCACAGCTCCTGGCCCCGCCTCTTCGCTGATTGCTACTAGGTCCTATCTCTCCCTGCCCCATGAGCTCTATCATACCTCGCCTTAAAACTATGTATGGTTCCCGCCTCCACTACGTCACTTTCTAGGCTATTCCACGGCCTGACTACTCTGTGACTGAAGAAATACTTCCTAACATCCCTTTGATTCATCTGAGTCTTCAACTTCCAATTGTGACCTCTTGTGTCTGTGTCCCTTCTCTGGAACATCCCGTCTTTGTCCACCTTGTCTATTCCGCGCAGTATTTTATATGTCGTTATCACGTCTCCCCTGACCCTCCTGTCCTCCAGTGTCGTCAGGCCGATTTCCCTCAACCTTTCTTTGTAGGATAATCCCCGTAGCTCTGGGACTAGTCTTGTTGCAAACCTTTGCACTTTCTCTAATTTCTTGACGTGCTTGACTAGGTGTGGATTCCAAACTGGTGCTGCATACTCCAGTATGGGCCTGACGTAAATGGTATACAGAGTCTTAAACGAATCCTTACTAAGGTATCGGAACGCTATCCGTAGGTTTGCCAGGCGCCCGTATGCTGCAGCAGTTATCTGATTGATGTGCGCCTCAGGAGATATGCTCGGTGTTATACTCACCCCCAGATCTTTTTCCTTGAGTGAGGTTTGCAGTCTTTGGCCATCTAAACTATATTGTGTCTGCGGTCTTCTTTGCCCTTCCCCAATCTTCATGACTTTGCATTTGGCAGGGTTAAATTCAAGGAGCCAGTTGCTGGACCAGGCTTGTAGCCTGTCCAGGTCTCTTTGTAGTCCTGCCTAATCCTCATCCGATTTGATTTTTCTCATTAACTTCGCATCATCTGCAAACAAGGACACTTCTGAGTCTATCCCTTCCGTTATGTTGTTCACATATACCAAGAACAGCACAGGTCCTAGGACTGACCCCTGTGGAACCCCGCTTGTCACAGGCGCCCACTCTGACACCTCGTCGTGTGTGTGTGTGTGTGTGTGTGTGTGTGTGTGTGTGTGTGTGTGTGTGTGTGTGTGTGTGTGTGTGTTGTGCTAATAACCAGTGTCTGTCGTGCTAATACCCCCGTCACTGCCGTGCCAGTACCCTTGTCACTGTTGTACTAATAACCCCATCAATGTTTTGCTAATACCTCCGTCACTGTCGTGCTAATACCCCATCACTCTTGTCCTAGTACCCCTGTTACGGTTGTTCTAATACCCCCGTCACTGATGTGCTAATTCCCCGTCACTATCGTGCTAATTCAACGTCACTGTCGTGCTGATACCCTTGTCACTGTCGTGCTAATACTCCCGTCACTGTCGTGCTAATACCACTGTCACTGTCGTGCCAATACCACCGTCACTGTCGTGCTGGTATCCCCTTCACTGTCGTGCCAACCCCCCGTGTCACTGTCGTGCTAATGCCCCCGTCATTGTCGTGCTAATACCCCTGTCACTGTTGTGCTAATACTCTCGTCACTGTTGTTCTAATACTCCCGTCATTGTTGTGCTAATACTTCCGTCACTGTCTTACTAATAATCTTGTCATTGTCATGCTAATACCCCCGTGTCACTGTCGTGCTGATATCCCCTTCACTGTCGTGCCAACCCCCCCCCGTGTCACTGTCGTGCTAATACCCCTGTCACTGTCGTGCTAATACTCCTGTCATTGTTGTGCCAATACTTCCGTCACTGTCATGCTAATACTCTCGTCATTGTCATGCCAATACCCCTATCACTGCCATAGTCGCTATATAAACATCTTCCCTCTAAGGCTTGTCCCTCTAACTGGACACACTGGTCACCCTCACCAGTGTTGCAGAGGTCTGAGCTTTGCTCACACCTCTGCAACACAATTGTCCTCAAAGATTTGTTAAGTTAATACCACGAATTAGGGAAAGATCCTAGACTTTACCTTACGAAAGCAAAGTAAATGCGATAGTAATTATGGACAAGGTAGATTATAAGGGCAAAATAAACATGATATTAGTAGACAGGGAAACTCAGACGCCTCTTATATTGCCTAAGTTTTGGAGAGGATATGACAAAAATCTTTACTCTTCTCGCTGCCTTCCGTCGTCTTTCCCTCAGCTCAATACAAACTTGTTTACAGCTTCCGCTCTGATTGATCCTCTTCCCTTGTTGGTGTGCAAGAAAGCATATTATTATAACCATGGCTAAGCGCTAAACCCACAAGGGTCGTAGAGCGCTGGGAAGAAAGCAAAATGGGACTTTTTTCTTGGTAAGTGTCATAACTGTACGTACATGTCTTGCATATGCTGCGGTATCACCGCAAAACATCATCTATATTCCTTGTTGATGTTTTGCCCTTTACCACTTACCCTATTGGCTAGTTACGTAAAAAACGAATCAAGTATTCGGAACTTATTTTTATGTAGACATCGTTTCGCCCTCAGTAGACCTCTGTCTGCAGGAAATGTTTTCACGTAGACTCTTGTTATGTACACTGGTGACTTTTTGTCCTCTCCGCATAGATGTCTACGTTATGTCCTCTAGCCACTATCTGGGTGCTCCGCAAGGTTCCCTTTCTGGCTTTTTCCTTCATCATTCTTCCCCGCTCCTCTCATGGAAATTCAGATGATCGAAGAAATAGTCTCGTTATTTAGAGCAAGGGACATGTTGGGCTCTTCGTCTATGGACTAGGCTTGAGAGACACTAGTCATCACTGCACAGTACACAGAGTAACCCACAGGAACGCGGCTTTACTCTGCCGGAGGGATCAATGTCTCGCTCGGGTTATAAATAGTAAGAGGACTCCGACAAGCTGTTGATGGTAACGGCTTGACAAAGCTCCCGGAGAGCGAAACGTTACCACAGTAAAGTGTCGCATTAGTTGCACAAGTGTCCTTATACCTAATAGGCTGTGAATACATCCATACGTACACTTCAGGACATTTATTAAAGGAAACGTTTCGTCGGAAGCCACATGGAGAATTTTTTTTTTAATAATAAATATCCTGAACTGTTCTTTGGGGAAGTTCTGAAGAGAAGCTGTAAAGGTTGGTATACGAACTTGAGAAGGTTTGTAAAAGAAGGAAATTATAAGTGAATCTAGGAAACAGGAAGGTGATGAGAGTAACAGAAAACCAGACGATGAAAGACTAGATATGAGACTGAAAGGAGGGAGTATGAAAGAATTAATGTTCAAATATTTGGTGAACCATATACCTGGCAAAAGGAAAATGGTGGGTGGTGCATTGAGACATCTGTGAAGACAGAATTTTGTCCGTGGAGGCAGAAAGGGGAATGCACCAGATATAGTGGCACCAACACTGTTGTATGTTAGGAAAGCGTGGGGGTTTTGAAAGTTCCAGCGAGGAGGATAGAGGCAGTGGAGATGTCGTGTTTGAGGGCAATGTGTGTTGTGTAAATATTATGCAGAGAATTCGGAGTTTGGAAATTAGGAGATGTGGGGTAACCAAACGTATTCAGAGTGCAGAGGAAGGGTTGTTGAGGTGGTCTGGACATTTAGAGAGGTGGAGAAAAACAGGATGACTATGAGGGTTTATAAATATAGGGTGGAAGGAGGGAGGGGTAGGAGTCGTCCTAGGAAAGGTTGGAAGGAGGGGTTAAAGAAGAGTTTGAGTACTTTGTGCTTGACCATCCAATAGTCTTGTGTGGGCGCGTTAGACATGATTGAGTGGAGGCAAGCGGTTTTTATGATTGGACGTGCTGTTGGAGTGTGATCAGGGTAACATTTATGAAGGAATTCAGAGAAACCAGTTAGCTAGACTTGAGTCTTGGAGGTGGGAAGTACAGTACCTGCTTTCTGAAGGAGGGGTGAAGATGCTGCAGTTCGAACTCTGATGTCAACGCGTTTCTGGCAAGACAGTGATTAACTGAATACCTTATCTTGTTGGGAGACGGCCGGTGTGTTAAAATCTACATGGTGTAGATACAAGGTATAATCGTCGGCAATATAGATGAAAGACACAAGCGCTTACACTCAGGATATCTTTATTTAATAGGTGTCGGTCTGGGATCTTGGTCACTCCAAATCAATGACATATGAACTTGTCCTCTCAGCAGGTAAACAAGTGTCTTTATCCACAATTTGCAGGTGGTCAGAGTGTACATTTGTGTTCTCTTATCACATACCTCTGACCGCAGTAATACAGTGTACTTTAAGATGGTTTTAAAGCTAGCAGATAGCTTTACTGCCAGTAATGAGAGTTTACTCTGTGTTTGTTGCTAAACCAAAGCAAACTTTATATTTATTAGATGACAAATGTTTCTGGTTGAGAAAATGGTCTATCAATGTCTCCTTCAAGTTGCGATTCTGTGCTGAAGTCCAACAGGAAATCATGTACCACGCACTTATTATTGTGGCCTTGTACTTACCCATTTATGGTACTCCTCTTAACACTTTTTTGGGAGGGCCTAGTTCCTAAACCTTTTGTGTATCCATATTTTCTTACTCTACCGTTCACAGGATCGCTGTGGGGTGCGCAATAAGCTAGCCACATCGATAGCAAAATCTAAAATATAATCATTGATCGTAACTTTAGTAGAGTCTTCTGACGAAAAAATCTGCCTCAGGATTATATATATATATATTATATATATTATATATATTATATATATAATATATATATATATATATATATATATAATTATATATAATATATATATATATATATATCCTGAGGCAGATTTTTACGAAATACTTAACCTTACTCTAGAAGACGGGCAGTGGAACCAAGCTACACTTCCAGTCAGACTAGGAGGCATTGGTGTCCGCAAGTCATCACAGACTGCGCTACCTGCTTTTCTGTCATGTATTGCGTCCAGAGAGCTTGTAGCAGCAATTCTCCCTGAACATCTTAGGGACAAGATTGGAGTCCAGGACCAAAAGTTCATTGACGGAGCCATGATCTGGGATAATCTAATGGGCTCTGAAACCAGACCTGCTCCCCCCAACAACTACAAACAATCGCACTGGGATGGTCCAATAATGGAAAATATTGCCTCAACAGTGCTTCAGAGTGTGTCAGGGAAGGATAGAGCCCGGGTCCTGGCAGTGAGAGCCCCTCATGCAGGGGATTTTCTGTTGGCTGTTCCCAACTCCAGTCTTGGCACACGCCTCGACCCACAGACCATCCGCATCGGTGTTGCCCTTCGACTTGCCGCCCCTATTCTCGCCGAACACAGGTGTATTTGTGGCAGTGAAGCAGCAGACCGATTCGGGTACCATGGTCTTGTGTGCCGTAAATCCGAGAGAAAGATTGCAAGACATGAGGAGGTTAATAACATTATCAAGAGGAGCCTCACAACAGCCGGATGCCCAGCAGTAAGGGAGCCACCCCAGCTATGTAGATCTGATGGCAGCCAGAAGCGTCCAGAGGGTATCACCCTTCAAGCCTGGACAGATGGGAAGCAGGTGGTGTGGGACTATACATGTGCATCTACCTTGGCTGATACCTATCTCCAATACACCAGGGAGGAAGGAGGGGCAGCTGCCAGCTTCGGGGAGTCCCAAAAGTCTAGAAAATATGGAGAACTTGCCCATCATTATATGTTTGTTCCCATAAGCTCAGAGACCCTTGGCTCATGGGGAAAGAATGCATCTAAATTCCTTAAGGAGCTGGGAAAAAGACTCATCAGGGTAACTAGGGATCCCAGGGCAGCTAGTTTTCTGTTCCAGCGGCTCAGTGCGGCTGTTCAAAGGGGTAATGCCTGCTGTATTTTGGGCACACGCCCCAGCTCTGAGGAGCTGGATGAGATTTTCGCCTTATAATCGGTGATACACACGTAACAACATGTACTGTATATGCCACCTTTATATCAACAATGTATCTCTTAAATTTTTTTGTACCATATTATGTAATAAAATATTCCTATTGGTAAAAAAAAATATGAAAAGATGGGGTGGTAGGGAAAGTGGAATATTCAAACGGCTTCAGGAAGAAATCCAAATATTCTTCCTTGAAGCCTTTCTATCCACTTTTCCGAGGCTATGGGTCCCACAATTTACACCAGAGGTGGACCCTATATATATAAAATATAATATATATATATATATATATATATATATATATATATATATATATATATATATATATATATAAACAGTGTCTATACGTCCACAGCAGGACTCGAAGCTTCAAGCTCTGTATCAGAGTCCACAGTACTTTACCACGGAGCCAGACCTCAGATAAGTATGGGCGCCTTGCCGTTGTTGGATGATTTTACCCCCATACCCCGAGGCACCAGGTTTGTTTTCAATGTTATTTCATAAAATCCTGCCACATGCAGTGGATAACGAAAGAAATTTGAAATGCTTAACAATTGGCAAGCAGGCGAAATTATTTACAAACATTGTCTCCATGGTACAGTACTGTGGACTCTGATACAGTCTGCAGGTTCGAGTCCTGCTGTGGACGTAGAGACAGTGTTTGTAAATAATTTTGTCTGTTGCCAATTGTTAAGCATTTCAAATCTCTTTCGTTGTCCACTGCATGTGGCAGGATTTAATGGAATAACTTTGAAAACAAACTTGCTGCCTCGGGTTATGGGGTAACATCGTTTAGCTACAGCAAGGCGCCCATTCTTCTCTGAGGTCTGGCTCCGTGGTATAGTACTGTGGACTCTGCTACAGAGTTTGCAGGTTCGAGTCCTGCTGTGGACGTAGAGACAATGTTTGTAAATAATTTCCTCTGTTTGCGAATTGTTGAGCATATATATATATATATATATATATATATATATATATATATATATATATATATATATATATATATATATATATACACTGTGTATATGTATACAGGGACGTACCATATCTAGAAATGGACTGGGGACTTTCATCCTCAGAGAAGAGAATAAACGTACTTCAGGGAAAACTCAAGATTCTCCACAGAGCTGTTTGAATATTTTCTTCTACCACCCCTATATTCTGTATTCTGTGTGAACTTTATTTATAGACAGTACATTGACAAAAAAAAACACAAACATTAATACATTGGCACAATATACCAAAGATCATGAATCTCCTCCAGCTCCTCCGAAGCCGGAAGCGAGCCCAGTATGCAGCAAGCATTTTTCCTCTGGATGGCCAAGCTGAGGCGCTGGAACATGAATGTGGCTGCCCTCGGGTCCCTGGTGGTGTCGATGATTCCGGAACCCAGTGCTTTAAGGAAACGTGTGGCGTTTTTTCCCCATGATTCCAAGGTCTCTGATCTGGTTTGCCGATCTTGTACTCCTCACTGTGATCAGCAGCTCCTCCCTGTCGCCTGGCACTGTGGTGGATGTGCGGAAGTGTCAGCCAGCGTCGACACACAGGTATAGTCCCATGCTAAGAGCCTTCCATTCTTCCAAGGATAGATGGTGATCCCTTCAGGGCTGATTGCGGGGTTGTGAGTATTGTTGGCTGCTAATGATTGGGGCTCTCTCTCGGCTGAGCATCAAGCTTCTACTTCTTAAACATGGTCTATAGTGAACTATAGAATCATAATTAATGCTATATAGACCGTTAGTTGCTGTGGCAGTCCTCCTTGTGTTCACAAGTGCACATGCCTACCATGCTTGTGCACATAATATTGATTTCATATAAGGAGGAATAGAGGAACCACTGCCCTACCTTCAAGTATCCAGAGAGAATTTCATGTAGCCAGATTGATAGGTTAATATAGACTTAAACGTCTGACCTGGAAAAATCCGCACAATCCCGGAAACTGACATTATATATGGAGCGTTTTTTTATGCAATATTTCTACAATACACTGCGTAATAATGCTGTAGTCTTTTGTTATCTGCTATTACATCGTACCGTATTTCGCATCCCAATTTAGAAGGCAATAATCAGACAAAAAGTCAAGAGTGCCTCATACCAAGTAATATTTACTCCACTGAAACCTATGGTAGTTTTACATGCAAAAATAACGTTAGGTTTGAATTATGGGTAGGTCAAAACATAGGATAGGCCTAGTGCTCACATGAACACCCCGGTGATCTCTCAGTTTGAACTGGTGAAACATTCGCTGGTGCCTGAGTTGTTGCTGTCTGCGCAACTCTATATAGTGAGGCTCCCAGAGTGCATACTGATGCGTCTTTGTCAGTCATTATCGGTATAAACAAAAATGGTTGCTTCAGCTGTTGTACCATAACATACAGTAAATATGATTACCGGTACCTAGTAGTAAAGTGAAAATACCCAGCATGTCCTAACGATAGCGTAGTATACGGTAGCATTATTTTAAAGTGCCTACCATAAATTACGCTGCTTTGTGATTTTGTTAGCTTAAGAAATTAGAAAGGGAGGTGTTATTTAAGGAGGAATTTTCGTTTTCTGTCAATATCCCAGTACAGTATCCGTATTTCATAAATAGCTTGTCTCAGAACGTTATTAATTTATTGTAATTTTGAAACACTGGACTTGTTTTAGTTTCAGTTGCTGGGCATTTGACGTAACTGGGAGAGCTACAGCTCACAACACACCCCAAACTTGTAGCTCCCGTCACTGACCTTCAGTTTATAGGACGCAGGGTGGTTTTTGGAGACTTTATGAAAAAATGCGTCTAATAAGCCGCGAAATACGGTATTTATATTTACAGCTGCCTCTTCCCAAATATTCTTTGGAATTTCTTCCATCACAGTTCCTCCTCCTCCTCCTCCTCCTCCTCCTCTCCTCCTCCTAGGTTCTTTCCTGTTTCTACTGTGGCTGGGAGAGAGAAGAGTGAAACTGTAGAGGAAGAGAGGAAGACTGATGAATGATGTGGTGACGGACAGGATGAGGAAGACTGATGAATGATGTGATGACGGACAGGATGAGGAAGACTGATGAATGATGTGGTGAGGGAGAGGACGAGGAAGAAAGGGAGCAGGACTGACGTGGTGAGAGAGAGGACGAGGAAGGAAGAGAGCAAGACTGATGAATGACGTGGTGAAAAACAGGAGAATGCCAAGGAAAAAGAGGAGGATAATTGACGTTGAAGATGAATGTTAAACTTTAGAAAAGAAGAATGTTAATGAATGTAAGCTGTTATCCCTTCCCTCTCTTCTTTTTCCCTCCCTCCCTCTTCCCTTCCTCCCATTTCCCTCTCCCTTATTTCCTCCCTTCTTCCCGCTCTCCCTTCTTCCCGCCCTCCCTTCTTCAGGCCCTCCCTTCTTCACGCCCTCCCTTCTTCCCTCCCTCCCTTCTTCCCTCCCTCCTTTCTACATTCTACTATCCCTCCCAACCTGCCCTTACTTCCCTTTCTCCTCCCAGACTTCTATCCTAAATCCCATCATCTTCCTTCCTTCCTTTCCTCCTTCCCATTCTCCACCCTAAACTCTTCCCCATCCTGCCCTTCCTTCCTCCATCCAATCTTTCATCCCTCCTTTACATCCTCTTTCCTACCCTTCTCACCCTCCTCGCCCACCCACACTATAACATTCATCTTCCCTCACAGCATCACTCCCTCCCATCCTTTACTCCTGTACCATCCATCCTCCCTCCATACTTTCCTCCCTCCCACCCACTCTCACTCCTTCCACATTTTTTTTCTTACCTCTCCCATCCTCCCTGCCTACTCTCCCTATTCACCTTCTGCCCTGGATGTCTTCCTTTACTATTAGCGCCCTCCCTTACTGTCTTCCTCCCTGGCTCCATCTCCACCTGTCCTCGCTCCGTCTTGTCTCTCCCTGGCTCCGTCTTGTCCCTCCCTGGCTCCGTCTTGTCCCTCCCTGGCTCCGTCTTGTCCCTCCCTGGTTCCGTCTTGTCCCTCCCTGGCTCCGTCTTGTCCCTCCCTGGCTCCGTCTTGTCCCTCCCTGGCTCCGTCTTGTCCCTCCCTGGCTCCGTCTTGTCCCTCCCTGGCTCCGTCTTGTCCCTCCCTGGCTCCGTCTTGTCCCTCCCTGGCTCCGTCTTGTCCCTCCCTGGCTCCGTCTTGTCCCTCCCTGGCTCCGTCTTGTCCCTCCCTGGCTCCGTCTTGTCCCTCCCTGGCTCCGTCTTGTCCCTCCCTGGTTCCGTCTTGTCCCTCCCTGGCTCCGTCTTGTCCCTCCCTGGCTCCGTCTTGTCCCTCCCTGGCTCCGTCTTGTCCCTCCCTGGCTCCGTCTTGTCCCTCCTGGCTCCGTCATTAGGAGAGATATGATTGAGGTGTATAAATGGAAAACAGGAATTAATAAAGGGGATGTAAACAGCGTGCTAAAAATATCTACTACAGCAGTGGTTTTAAATTGGAAAAATTCAGATTCAGGAAGGATATAGGATAGCACTGGTTTAGTAATAGAGTTGTGGATAAGTGGAACAAACTTCCGAGTACCGTCATAGAAGCTAAGACGTTGTGTAGTTTTAAAAATAGGTTAGATAAATACATGAATAGGTGTGGGTGAGTGTGAGTTGGACTTGACTAGCTTGTGCTACTAGGTCGGATGCCGTGCTCCTTCTTTAAGTGACGTGTCTGACCTCACCAGGTCAAGGCATTGGCTTGAGCCAGTGGGAGAATTGGACCTGCCTCGCATAGGCCAGTAGGCCTATTGAAGTGTTCCTGCTTTCTTATGTTCTTCTACCGTTCTTCTCTGTATTGGACTGAAGAAGCCACTGGCTGGCGAAACGTTTCCTGAGTTAAGATTCCTATATATTGCAAAAGTGTTTCTCATTCTTCAATACCAGGATTGTGGTTGCTTCGAGGATTGCGGGTAATGTTATGATTGTGGTGAATAGGAAGATTGGTTTTATACGTGATTGTGGTTAATATAAGAGTGGATTGTAACCTTAATGGCCGCTGGTGGGATTCCTTAAGTCTTACTCTCGATGAATCTTCTCTGAATGTTATAAGTCTGGCAGCGGTTGTCAGTAGCGCTGCCGAACATGATACGAGTTGTAGAACATGCTTTTCCTGGGGCAACGTTTTGTAGATCTCTATCAAATCATAACTTAATGAAACCCTCACACAGAGCGAAACGTCGCCTTATTGATGGGTTCTGATATTTTTTGCCTTTTTTTTGTTAAGTATTGTCAGCAGAATACCACTTGGATCCAATAATGTTGGTTGGTAGCGCACTCGGCTCACACATTGAGGTCCGTGGGTCGATTCCCGGTACGGGTGGAAGCATTAGGGCATGTTTCCTTAACATACCTGCTGTCCTTGTTTACCTAGCAGGAAGTAGGTACCTGGGTGTTGGTCGACTAGTGTGGGTCGCATCCTGGGGACAAAATTAACTTAAATTGTCCGAAATACTCCGCATAGCAAGGGGCTTTCTATATAGTATGTCATTGATGTCGGCTAGGACTGTATAAGTTGTATCACGTACTTGGAGAAATAAAGATTATTATTATTATTATTTGTTGTTGTTGTTGTTGTTGTTGTTGTTGTTGTTGTTGTTGTTGTTGTTGTTGTTGTTGTTGTTGTTGTTGTTGTTGTTATTATTATTATTATTATTATTATGTTGGTCACCACGGAGAATATTATACATATACTCACATGACATACACAGTGATGTGTATGTCTCTGTATATTTATGCTGAGAGATTACTTTAATCCCGACTTTGGGTATTAAACTGTTCTTGACTGGCGGTGATCAGGCATATTCAACCGTCGTGAAGTCGATAGGTTTTAAACCCAGTTAACCAGCCAGTCAATCTGCTTAACTGTAAGTAATGTTGTGTATTACGTTAATGTTTTCACATTAATGTATGTGACTGTCCTGAGAGTGGATCACACATTCTTCTATACATTTATTGCCTTAAACAGGCAGACCTGAATTTCAAAAAATTTGCTCTGGGAAAAAATATTAGCTTTAAAGATTTTGTCTTCAAAAAGGCAGCTTCATGAAAGTGAGAGAGACTCGGAAAAAAGAGAGGAAAATGAAATTCGAGAAGGTGTTTAGCTTGGGAAAGTTACCTTTGGAGAATGTTTTTTTCTTCCACTTTTCAGAGAGAAGCATTTTGTCAGGACTTAAAGTCGTGATATACTGGCCTGAAACATTTTGCAAACAAGATTCGTTAGGAAATTAAATATCTATGTGAGGTTTGGGTGCATTCATCGCCTCTCACCGCTTCATAATGATCCAGTATGGATCTAAATTTTAATATCCTCTTTGGTGGGTTTTTGTGAGTAATTTTCAAATATTCTAGGTGATGTTTTCATCGTCTGCCAGAGTTATGACTCCTGAGACCAAGGTGGTGAATATGCAGTATTCTCTCCTCCACCTGACTAATACTGAATCTCTCTCTCTCTCTCTCTCTCTCTCTCTCTCTCTCTCTCTCTCTCTCTCCTCTCTCTCTCTCTCTCTCTCTCTCTCTCTCTCTCTCTCTCTCTTTCTCTCGCTGTCTTGAGTGAGTAACAAAGAAAAATACATGTGGCTAGAACACAAGTTTAGCTTGCTGGTCTTCAGGGAGACGTATTAAAGGTGTATTAACACAAATAAATTTGAGTTGTCGAACCAACTTCTTGACTCTTCTCAGTTATGTAAATGTTGGTCTCAACGGTGTGTCAAGGAGAGAGCCAGACACTTCTCCACCCCACCCCCCTACACACACGCGCGCGTACGTACGCGCACGAGAGACTGGGACATAAGCTAAAGGAGTAGGCAGAAATAAGAGGGAAATCAACAACGAAACAGTGTCCGTCAGGTGATGTTGGAATGGGTGAGTCTAAAGAGTGGGATCCCGCAAGGGTCAGTACTCTTTCTTATGTAAGTAAACCACATGACAGAAGAAACCCAGTCAGGAGTGTCCCTCCTCGCAGATATTGTGAAACTAATAAGGTGGAGAATACTGACAAGAGCAGACCAGGTGCCTATGGTGGCTAAAGCTCTCGCTTCACACGGTGATTCCGGGTTCGATTCCAGACGAGGGTAGAAACATTGGGCGTGTTTCTTTACACCGGTTGTCTATGTTCCCCATCAGTAAAATGGGAACCTGGATGCTAGTCGACTGGTGTGGGTCGCATCCTGGGGACAAAACTGACCTAATTTGCGGGAAATGCTCAGCATAACAAGCGGCTTTCTATATAGTAGTATGTCAGTGATGTCATCTAGGTCTGTATACCTTGTACATGTACTTGTAGAACTAGAGATGTTTTTTTTTATTTTATTAACACATCGGCTGTTTCCCACATAGGGTGGCCCGAAAAAAGAACTTTCATCATCGTTCGCTCCATCACTGTCTTGCCGGAGGTGTGCTTACACTACAGTTGTAAAGCTGCAACATTAACAACCGTCTTTCAGAGTGCAGACACTGTACTTCCCATCTCCAGGACTCAAGTCCTGCCTGCCGGTTTCCCTGAATCCCTTCATAAATGTTACCCTGCTAACACTCCAATAGCACGTCAAGTCCTAAAAACCATTTGTCTCCATTCACTCCTGTCAAATATGCCCACGCATGCATGCTGGAAGTCCAAGCACCTCGTACACAAAACCTCCTTTACCCCCTCCCTCCAACTTTTCCTAGGCCGACCCCTACCCCGCCTTCCCTCCACTACAGATTTACACATTCTCGAAGTCATTCTATTTTGTACCATCCTCTCTACATGTCCGAAC
This sequence comes from Cherax quadricarinatus, assembly GCF_026875155.1. Classification (NCBI taxonomy): domain Eukaryota; kingdom Metazoa; phylum Arthropoda; class Malacostraca; order Decapoda; family Parastacidae; genus Cherax; species Cherax quadricarinatus. Next base: position 31,436,690 of record NC_069443.1, on the reverse strand, counting down.
CACCTCAGTAACCCTTCCTCAACCCTCTGGATAATCGTTTTGGTAATCCCGCACCTCCTCCTAATTTCCAAACTATAAATTCTCTGCATTATATTCACACCACACATTGCCCTCAGACATGACATCTCCACTGCCTCCAGCCTTCTCCTTGTTGCATCATTCACCACCCATGCTTTACATCTATATAAGAGTGTTGGTTTAACTATACTCTTATACATTCCCCTCTTTGTTTCCACTGGCAAAGTTCTTTGTCTCCACAGACCCCTAAGTGCACCGCTCACTTTTTTCCCTCGTTATAATAATAATAATAATTATTATTATTATTAAGTTACATTATTAGTTCTGACAAGCGGCTATTAGAATTTAACCCCAGTAAATGCAAAGTTAAGAAAATTGGGGAAAGCAAAGACGACCTGAAACAGAGTACAGGCTTGAAGGACAAAAGCTGTAAACCTTCTGAAAGAAAAGGATCTTGGGGTGAGCATAGTTACGAGCATATCGCCTGAGACACACATTAACCGAATAACTGCCACAGCTGACCTCAATAAATAGTCACTCACGACACTATACGGCATGTGTCAGGGCCGTCTTGGCTTATGCAGCGTCAATTTAGGATATAAAGGTTTGCAACGAGACTGGTCCTAGACCTGAGGAGAGGCTCCGAGAGGTTTATGCAGTTAAACCTGACAACATTAGAGGACAGAAGGATCAGGGGTAACATTCAGACGTACACAATACTGAGGAATCGATAAGCTGTACAGGGCAAGATTGCTTGATAGGAGGGAATCAGATATGCAAGGTCAGAGCTGGAAGTTAAAAGCTTAGATGAGTCACAAAGATGTTAGGAAATACTTTTTAAACTTTAGAATGGTCAGGGAAGCAGAACGGCGTAGTGAGCGAAGTGGCAAAGCCGAGAGCCATACATAGTTTTAAGAAAAGGTATGAGAGGGCTCACGCAGCCAGGAGAGAGGAAACTGAGTAGCAGCTGGCTGAGAGCCAAGAGCTGAGATTCAACCCCTGGAACCACAAGTAGGTGAGCACACACCTTGCAAGACATGAGGGCAGGTTGCCAGCTCAAGACTTTAAAACGACAACTTGAAATGTTTCGTCTCTGTCTTGTGCATAATTATTCTCAATCCAGTAGAAGTTTAATAAGAAACAATTATATGAAGATACCTTGCAGAGCAGCCTTCTTTTCGGAAGAAGTTTCGTTCAGTTGAGCGAAACAATGTCAGAAACGACGTTTGGATCCAGTTAATCATCTTTAGGGAGCCGGATTAGCGTTATTCCCTCCGTTGTGTGACTTGTAGCCGAGTGATTCGAGCGTTCAGCTCAAAACCAAAAGGACGCGGTTACAATTCCCGGGCGGAGCGAGACCCATGTCAGAGTTATATTATAGCACCTGTAGCTGTTTACCTAGCAGTTAATATGTTCCTACATGTTAGTTGAGTGTCCCGGGTCGCAACCTAGTATAGAAGGACCTCTTGGTTAATAGCTCAAATTGTTATTATTATTGTTGTTGTTTTTTTCTTTTTCCTCTTTTTCTTCTTTTTCTTTTTCTTTTCTTCTTCATTTAAAATATATAAGGGTAATATTAACACAAAGTGAGAGTTGTCATAGTTGCTCTTTGCTGATGACACTGCTTTTGGGAGATTCTGTAGAGGTGTTGCAGAGGTTGGTGAATGAGTTTGGTAGGGTATGTAAAAGAAGAAAATTAAAAGTGAATATAGGAAAGAGTAAGGTGATGAGGATAAAAAAATTAGGTAACGGAAGATTGGATATCAGATTAGAGGGAGAGAGTATGGAGGAGATGAATATGTTCAGATATTTGGGAGTGGACGTGTCAGCAGATGGGTCTATGAAAAATGAGGTGAATCATAGAGGGGAAAATTAGGTAACGGAAGATTGGATATCAGATTGGAGGGAGAGAGTATGGAGGAGATGAATATGTTCAGATATTTGGGAGTGGACGTGTCAGCAGATGGGTCTATGAAAAATGAGGTGAATCATGAGGGGAAAAAGGTGAGTGGAGTCTGTGGAGACAAAGAACATCCATGAAAGCAAAGAGGGGAATATATGAGAGTATAGTTATACCAACGCTCTTTTATGGGTTTGAGGCATGGGTTGTGAATGTTACAACAAGGAGAAGGCTGGAGGCAGTGGAAATGTCGCGTCCGATGGCAATGTGTTGTGTAAATATAATGCAGAGAATCCGTAGTTTGGAGATTAGGAGGAGGTGTGGGATTACCAAAACTATTATACAGAGGGCTGAAGAGGGGTTATTGAGATGGTTTGGACATGTACAAAGGATGGAAAGAAATAGAATGACTTCGAGAGTGTATAAATGTGTAGTGGGAGGAAGGCGGGGTAGCGGTCAGCCTAGGAATGTTGGTGGGAGGGGGTAAAGAAGGTTTTGTGTTCGAGGTGCTTGGACTTCCAGTAAGCGTGTGTGAGCGTGTTAGGAGCAAATGGAGACAAATGGTTTTTAGGATTTGACGTGCTTTTGGAGTGTGAGCAGGGTAACATTTATGAAGGGATTCAGGGAAACCGGGAGGCCGGACCTGAGTCCTGGAGATGGGAAGTACAGTGTCTGCACTCTGAAGGAGGGGTGTTAATGTTGCAGATTTTTAACTGTAGTGTAAAGCACCCTTCTGGCAAGACAGTGATGGAGTGAATGATGATGAAAGTTTTTCTTTTTCGGGCCACCCTGCCTTCTTGGGAATCGGCCGATGTGTTAATATAATAAAAATAAAATAATTAGTAAGATGCTATTATCTATAAATATAAGGAAGCAGTCTGATATTTGTCATTAGTAACTGCAATTAGTAGTAATTGGCTTAGTGTAAATAGTGATCAGTACACGACAGCCTTGCACTCAGGTCAACCTGTTGACCAGTCCAGTCTGTGGTGTGACCTCTGACCTCTTGACAACGCACCTGAAGGATAACAGGAGATGATTTTGGGGGGTCACTGCCCCTCGTGGCCCAGTCCCGGACCAGGCTTCCTGTCACAGTCTCTCTGAGAATCAGAGAAGGCTGAAAGTCACAACAAGTTGATTAGTTTCAGAATAAGGTTTCTAACTGTTGTACATGTGTCTTATCAACTGTGGATGGAAAAATTCACATTCCGTCCACAATTTTGAAGTAAAATCTTAGACGACGTTTCGATTCTTCCTTAACTGAGGTGATATTTGCAGATTATTATTATATTATTTAGTGGGAAGCGCTAAACCCATACGGGTTTGATTGCAATCAGAGTCGCTCCAAGGAAATGGAGGATAACTCCAGTTCCTTGGATCAAGAATCCTTCACCGGTATTAAGGGTGATATTTGCAGAAAGTTTGCCTAGTCGTTTCTTAATTCAAGATTGTATTATATTTTTTTCAGTATTGGAGAAGAGAATCAAATTATCCGTCGGCCACTTTACGCTCAGCGCTCTGGGCTAACGAAATAGTTTTACGTCTTAAAAAAAAAATCTCAGTTGAATAAAAATTGAAAAATATTTAAATATATTAAATAATTTAGAGGGAAGGAGTATGGAAGAAGTGAATGTGTTCAGATATTTGGGAGCAGATTGGTCAGCAGATGAGTTTATGAAGGATGAGGTTAAACATAGAATTGATGAAGAAAAAAAGGTGAGTGGTGCTTTGAGGTATATGTGGAGACAAGAAACATTATCCATGGAGGCAAAGAAGGGAATGTACGAGAGTATAGTGCTACTAACACTATTATATGGGTGTGAAGCTTGGGTTGTAAATGCTGCAGCAAGAGGGAGGCTGGCGGTAGTGGGGATGTCGTGTCTAAGGGCAATGTGTGGTGTAAATGTTATGCAGAAAATTCGTAGTGTGGAAATTAGGAGGAGGTGTGGAGTTACTAAAAGTATTATTCAGACAGCTGAAGAGGTTTGTTAAGGTAGTTTGGTCATTTAGAGAGGAAGGAACAAAATTGAATATCTTGGAGGGTGTATGATACTGTAGTGGAGGGAGGAGGGGTGCCCTTTTTGGGGGTAGCCACAATTTTAAATTTTATGCAACAGTGAAATTGCTACTGTACGATATGACTTAAGAAATCGTAATGACACGATTGCAAATAAACTACCCCGCCGGATGAACCGCGTAAAAGTTCAAAACTCCACCCCCTTGCGTTAGCCACTAGACCAGCTACCACAAAAGATTCATCCCTGGTATATTCCCTTCACCATGGGAAATTTAGCACAGGCACTCTGTGCCACAAATGCAAGTTTTTACAGACGAATCCCAGCTACGGGCCGTGAGAACCCTAGCTCAAGTCCCTTAAATGCCTCAACAGACTTAAGAAATCGTATGACCATTGCAAATAAACCATACCCGGCCCGGGGATTTGAACCCGCGGTATAGAGTCTCAAACCCCAAAGCCGTCGCGTTAGCCACTAGACCACTAGCACAATAGATTCATCAAACTGGTATATTTTTTAACACCAAGGAATTTACACGGGCACCCTGTGACCACCAATGCAGTTTTTACAGAAATCTCCACTAGCGTGGCCGGGGACGAACTCTAGCTAAGTCCCTTCACTGCCGTCACATGACTTAAGAATCTAATGACACGATTGCAATAAACATACCCCGGGCCGGGTTGAACCCGCGGTCATAGAGTCTCAAACTCCAGCCGTCGGGGTTAGCCCAGACCAGCTAGCCCATAAGATTCATCCACTAGGTTATTTTTTTCACCATAGGAAAGTTAGCACAGCTCACCTCTGTGACCAAAAATGCAAGTTTTACAGACGAATCCCCCGCTAGCGTGGCCGTGGATTCGTCTGTAAAAACTTGCATTTGTGGTCACAGAGGTGCCTGTGCTAACTTTCCTATGGTGTAGAAAATATACCTAGTTGGATGAATCTTATTGTGGCTAGCTGGTCTAGTGGCTAACGCGACGGGCTGGAGTTTTTGAGACTCTATGACCGCGGGTTCAACCCCGGCCCGGGGTATGGTTTATTTCAATCGTGTCATTACGATTTCTTAAGTCATTTAGGGCAGTGAAGGACTTAGTTTAGATTCGTCAGGGCCACGCTACTGAAAATTCGTCTGTAAAAACTTGCATTTGTGGCACAGAGGTCCTTGTAACTTTCCTTTGGTGTAGAATTACCTAGTTGGATGGAATCTATTGTGGCTAGTGTCAGTGGCTAACGCACGGGCTGGAGTTTTGAGACTCTATGACCGCGGGTTCATTCCCGGCCGGGGGTATGGTTTACTGTACGATACACTACGACTTATACGTATTTAAGCTAAGTTAGATTTAGATTAATATAGCTTAGTAACTAAAAGATATCACAATGTGGGCATGCACTGTACCAGTTAGTTTAAGTGCCCTGACCAGCCAGCCGGCTGCGCTTACCTGTTAATCACACTATACCCATAGCGAGTGCAGGACGATTTATCTAAGGCTGTGCAGTGAAGTACTCTAACAATCGATAATAATTTTAAAACCCTGAATTAGGATACTTTCCCGCGAAAGACATCTCACTACTGTACCAGTGGTTAAAAGTGACTCAACAGGTTCTCAGGTGTCCAGTGCCTCACACCTTCCGATAATACTTCGAGTGTTTTGGGGGGAGTGCTTTCTGTGTGCTTGGGCCCACAGTGAGGGTCTAATTCCCTCCACCAGAGATCTACAGTGTAGCCACTCAAATACCAACGGCCATGTGTGAAAAAGGTAACTATGAATGAGGTGGCAGGTTTCTACCCAAAAACCTCCAGTCATAACCCACAAAAACCCTCATTCTACAAAAACCAGGAAAGACAAGAAATAACACAGAGGGTTGAAAAGGGAAGTCTTCAAGGACATTTATAGAGGCACAGTTGCACGTTAAAAACGCAGCTGATGCCAACAGGGGAATGGGAAGTACTCATTAAAGCTCCAGGAATCAGAAGTGAGATCACCAGGGCGACAAGTGTGAGGAAGGCTTAAAGCATGGTTTTAAGACTGGGCATGACATGACCATGACAAGGAGGGAGGGAAAGACAAACCCAGCAAATGCCCAGAGCAGGCCAGAGCGCAACCACAACTGTAAGCAAGCGATACTCTCATGTAATTTAAATGTGAAGTTTTGAGGGTAGGACCCCGAATTTCCTTACCCCGCGCCCCCCGTAAGTTGCATGCCCTGTTGGCCCCAGAAGTTGCTTGCCCTGTTGATCCCAGAAGTTGCTTGCCCTGTTGATCCCAGAAGTTGCTTGCCCTATTGGCCCCAGAAGTTGCTTGCCCTTTTTGGCCCCCAGAAGTTCTTGCCCTGTTGACCCAGAAGTTGCTTGCCCTATTGGGCCCCGAAGTTGCTTGCCCTGTTGGCCCAGAATTTTGCTTGCCCTGTTGGCCCCAGAAGTTGCTTGCCCTGTTGATCCCAGAAGTTGCTTGCCCTATTGGCCCCAGAAGTTGCTTGCCCTGTTGGCCCCAGAAGTTGCTTGCCCTATTGATCCCAGAAATTGCTTGCCCTATTGGCCCAGAAGTTGCTTGCCTGTTGGGCCCCCAGAATTTTCTTGCCCTGTTGATCCAAAAATTGCTTGCCCTATTGGCCCCAGAAGTTGCTTGCCCTGTTGGCCCCAGAAGTTGCTTGCCCTGTTGGCCCCAGAAGTTGCTTGCCCTGTTGATCCCAGAAATTGCTTGCCCTATTGGCCCCAGAAGTTGGGTTTTGCCCTGTTGGCCCCAGAAGTTGCTTCCCCTTTGTTGATCCCAAAAATTGCTTGCCCTTTTGGGCCCCCCAGAATTTGCGGGCCCTGTTGGCCCCAGAAGTTGCTTGCCCGTTGATCCCAGAAATTGCTTGCCCTATTGGCCCCAGAAGTTGCTTGCCCTGTTGGCCCCAGAAGTTGCTTGCCCTGTTGATCCCAGAAATTGCTTGCCCTATTGGCCCCAGAAGTTGCTTGCCCTGTTGGCCCCAGAAGTTGCTTGCCCTGTTGATCCCAGAAATTGCTTGCCCTATTGGCCCCAGAAGTTGCTTGCCCTGTTGGCCCCCAAGAAGTTGCTTGCCCTTTTGGGCCCCCAGAAGTTGCATGCCTGTTGGCCCAGAAGTTGCTTGCCCTGTTGATCCCAGAAGTTCTTCCCCTTGTTGCCCCAAAAATTGCTTGCCCTATTGGCCCCAGAAGTTGCTTGCCCTGTTGGCCCCAGAAGTTGCTTGCCCTGTTGATCCCAGAAATTGCTTGCCCTATTGGCCCCAGAAGTTGCTTGCCCTGTTGGCCCCAGAAGTTGCTTGCCCTGTTGATCCCGAAATTGCTGCCCTATTGGCCCCAGAAGTTGCTTGCCCTGTTGGCCCCAGAAGTTGCTTGCCCTGTTGGGCCCAGAAGTTGCTTGCCCTGTTGGCCCGAGAAGTTACTTGCCTTGTTGATCCCAGAAGTTGCTTGCCCTGTTGGCCCCAGAAGTTGCTTGCCCTGTTGGCCCCAGAAGTTGTTTGCCCTGTTGGCCCCAGAAGTTGCTTGCCCTATTGGCCCTAGAAGTTGCTTGCCCTGTTGGTCCCAGAAGTTGCTTGCCCTGTTGATCCCAGAAATTGCTTGCCCTATTGGCCCCAGAAGTTGCTTGCCCTGTTGCCCCAAATTGCTTGCCCTGTTGGCCCCAAAGTTGCTTGCCCTGTTGGCCCCAGAAGTTGCTTGCCCTGTTGATCCCAGAAATTGCTTGCCCTATTGGCCCCAGAAGTTGCTTGCCCTGTTGGCCCCAGAAGTTGCTTGCCCTGTTGATCCCAGAAATTGCTTGCCCTATGGCCCGAAGTGCTGCCTGTTGGCCCGGGGAAGTTGCTTGCCTGTTGGCCCCAGAAGTGCTTGCCCTGTTGGCCCGAGAAGTTGCTTGCCTTGTTGATCCCAGAAGTTGCTTGCCCTGTTGGCCCCAGAAGTTGCTTGCCCTGTTGGCCCCAGAAGTTGTTTGCCCTGTTGGCCCCAGAAGTTGCTTGCCCTATTGGCCCTAGAAGTTGCTTGCCCTGTTGGTCCCAGAAGTTGCTCGCCCTGTTGGCCCCAGAAGTTGCTTGCCCTATTGGCCCCAGAAGTTGCTTGCCCTATTGACCCCAGAAGTTGCTTGCCCTGTTGACCCCAGAAGTTGCTTGCCCTGTTGGCCCCAGAAGTTGCTTGCCCTGTTGGCTCCAGAAGTTGCTTGCCCTGTTGACCCCAGAAGTTGCTTGCCCTGTTGACGCCAGAAGTTGCTTGCCCTGTTGACCCCAGAGGTTGCTTGCCCTGTTGGACCCAGAAGTTGCTTGCCCTGTTGGCCCCAGAAGTTGCTTGCCCTGTTGACCCCAGAAGTTGCTTGCCCTGTTGACTCCAGAAGTTGCTTGCCCTGTTGACCCCAGAAGTTGCTTGCCCTGTTGACCCCAGAAGTTGCTTGCCCTGTTGACCCCAGAAATTGCTTGCCCTGTTGGCCCCAGAAGTTGCTTGCCCTGTTGACCCCAGAAGTTGCTTGCCCTGTTGACCCCAGAAATTGCTTGCCCTGTTGACCCCAGAAGTTGCTTGCCCTGTTGGCCCCAGGAATTGCTTGCCCTGTTGACCCCAGAAGTTGCTTGCATTGTTGGCCCCAGGAATTGCTTGCCCTGCTGGCCCCAGAAGTTGCTTGCCCTGGGTCCCCACAAGTTGCCTGCCCTCTGGTCCCCAGAAGTTGCTTGTCCTGTGGTCCCCACAAGTCGCTTGCCCTGGGGTTCCTTCAAGCTGCTTGCCCTGGATCCCCACAAGTTGCTTGCCCTGTTGGCCACAGAAGTTGCTTGCCCTGGAGCCCCACAAGTTGCTTTCCCTGGTTCCTCACAAGTTGCTTGCCCTGTTGGCCCCAGAAGTTGCTTGCCTTGGGTCCCCACAAGTTCCTTTCCCTGGGTCCCCACAAGTTGCTTGCCCTGTTGGCCCCAGAAGTTGCTTGCCCTGGAGCCCCACAAGTTGCTTTCCCTGGTTCCTCACATGTTGCTTGCCCTGTTGGCCCCAGAAGTTGCTTGCCTTGGGTCCCCACAAGTTCCTTTCCCTGGGTCCCCACAAATTGCTGGCCTTGGGGTCCCCACAAGTTGCTTGCCCTGGGGTCTCCACAAGTTACTTGCCCGGGTCCCCACAAGTTGCTTGCCCTGGGGTTCCTTCAAGCTGCTTGCCCTGGATCCCCACAAGTTGCTTGCCCTGTTGGCCCCAGAAGTTGCTTGCCCTGGAGCCCCACAAGTTGCTTTCCCTGGTTCCTCACAAGTTGCTTGCCCTGTTGGCCCCAGAAGTTGCTTGCCTTGGGTCCCCACAAGTTCCTTTCCCTGGGTCCCCACAAGTTGCTTGCCCTGTTGGCCCCAGAAGTTGCTAGCCCTGGAGCCCCACAAGTTGCTTTCCCTGGTTCCTCACAAGTTGCTTGCCCTGTTGGCCCCAGAAGTTGCTTGCCTTGGGTCCCCACAAGTTCCTTTCCCTGGATCCCCACAAGTTGCTTGCCCTGTTGGCCCCAGAAGTTGCTTGCCCTGGAGCCCCACAAGTTGCTTTCCCTGGTTCCTCACAAGTTGCTTGCCCTGTTGGCCCCAGAAGTTGCTTGCCTTGGGTCCCCACAAGTTCCTTTCCCTGGGTCCCCACAAATTGCTGGCCTTGGGGTCCCCACAAGTTGCTTGCCCTGGGGTCTCCACAAGTTACTTGCCCGGGTCCCCACAAGTTGCTTGCCCTGGGGGCCCACAAGTTGCTTGTCCTGGGGCCCACAAGTTTCTTGCCTTTGGGGCCCCACAACGTGCTTGGCCTGGCCCTCCACAAAGAAACCATTAGGTTTTCAAAGTATTTAAAAGTAGAAATTATTTACAGGGTCAAAGTATCTATGTGTCAAAATATTTACAGGGTTGAAAGTATCTACATCGGTCAAAGTATTTAAAGGGTTCAAAGTAATTACGAGGTTCAAAGTTTTTACGAGGTTCAGAGTATTTTCAGTTTATTGGAGTCATAACATTGTCATAATAATGAGGTGATGCACCAAACCCGTGCGAGTCATTCAGCGTTAGTAGCAGTAGTAGTTGAGCCTCGATCCTCCGTCCTTCAATATGGGGACAGATGTGATACCTAACTAATACTCTGGTCGTCACCTATCCATCCGGCCTTCATCCTCTGCTATCCATCCAGCCTTCATCCTCTGCTATCCATCCGGCCTTCATCCTCTGCTATCCATCCAGCCTTCATCCTCTGCTATTCATCCAGCCTTCTCCTCTCTATCCATCCACCTTCATCCTCTGCTATCCATCCAGCCTTCATCCTCTGCTATCCATCCAGCCTTCATCCTCTGCTATCCATCCAGCCTTCATCCTCTGCTATCCATCCAGCCTTCATCCTCTGCTATCCATCCAGCCTTCATCCTCTGCTATCCATCCAGCCTTCATCCTCTGCTATCCATCCAGCCTTCATCATCTGCTATCCATCCAGCCTTCATCCTCTGCTATTCATCCTCTGCTATCCATCCGGCCTTCATCCTCTGCTATCCATCCAGCCTTCATCCTCTGCTATCCATCCAGCCTTCATCCTCTGCTATCCATCCAGCCTTCATCCTCTGCTATCCATCCAGCCTTCATCCTCTGCTATCCATCCAGCCTTCATCCTCCTTCCATCCCCCAGCCTTCATCCTCTGCTATCCATCCAGCCTTCATCCTCTGCTATCCATCCAGCCTTCATCCTCTGCTATCCATCCAGCCTTCATCCTCTGCTATCCATCCAGCCTTCATCCTCTGCTATCCATCCAGCCTTCATCCTCTTCAACCATCCAGCCTTTACCTCTGCTATCCCTTTCCCGCCTTCATCCTCTGCTATCCGTCCACCCCTTTTCCCTCTCCTATCCATCCCCTTCATCCTCTGCTATCCATCCAGCCTTCATCCTCTGCTATCCTCCAGCCTTCACCTCTGCTATCCATCCAGCCTTCATCCTCTGCTATCCATCCCGCCTTCATCCCTGCTATCCATCCAGCCTTCATCCTGCCATTCCACCCCATCCTCTGCTATTCCCTCCAGCCTTCATCCTCTGCTATCCATCCAGCCTTCATCCCCTGCTATCCACCAGCTTCATCCTCGCTATTCCCTCCGCTTCATCCCTCTATCACCTCTGCTATCCATCCGGCCTTCATCCTCTGCTATCCATCCACCTTTTACCTCTGCTACCATCCAGCCTTCATCCTCTGCTATCCATTCACCTCTCATCCATCGCCTTCATCCTCCACCTTCACCTTCATCCTCCCCTTCATCTCTGTTCCCTTCCCTTTAAATTTTTGTAAACCCCCAGTATCTTATTTCACTTTTTCAATAAAAACCTATCCCCTTTTATTCAAATTTTTTTCTATACATAGGTTTTCCGTCCTAAAGTATATTTTCCCACAAAAAAATTTTTCCCTTATTCCCAAAAAATCGCTCTTCCATCAGTTTTTTAAATTCAAGTATTTTTTCAGTTTATTCTTTTCATATTCATATTTTCATCTAAATTTATTCTCCAATCATAAACCTGTTTCCCTCAATCTTTTGCTGGTTAACCCTCAAGTCTCCCGTGGTTATCATCAATCATCTTTGCTGGTTTTATCATAATCTCCTGCTGGTTACAAATCGGGTTTTGCTGTAAAACAAAATTCTCCGGTGTAACCTTTTAATCCCTCGGGGAAAAAAAGTCCAATTGTTTTTTCCATTTTTTTCTGGTTACAAAAAATCTTTTACCCAGTAACCCGGGAAAAAACTGTTTAACAATTGTCTTTTAAAACACCTAGGGGAAATTAATTAATGTTTTTTCCATTTTTATCTATTTAATAATCTTCTCATGAACTTGGTTAAAATTAACTTAAATTACCATATCAAAAGTTTTAATTGTAACCCCGGTTTAATTAATTTTTAACTTTTTTCGTTCTTTTTAATTTAATAAAAAACCTTCTACTTTTGGATCTTGGTTTAAAAAAAACCTTAGTTTTTTGGAAACCGATCTTAGTAATGATACTAGGGTAGTTTTTTATTTTAAATTTAATTAAATACCAAACTCCCAAATAATATTATTGAACTGAAAAGGAATATTTTTTAAATAAAGGCAGGGGGTAATTGGAAACTGGTGTTAATAATAATACGTTTGGAATACTCAATTTTTCTTGCTTAAATCCAAATCATTTGGGGGAAACTCGTAATGGTTTTTCATCAATAAATGCTGGATGGGCATAAGCAACCTGGTGTATACATCAAGTAATACTGCTGGTATATACATCAAGTCATTCTGCTGGTATATACATCAAGTCATCTTGCTGGTATATACATCAAGTCATTCTGCTGTGTATACATCAAGTCATCTTGCTGGTATATACATCAAGTCATTCTGCTGTTGTATACATCAAGTCATCTTGCTGGTATATCATCAATTTATTTTGCTGGTTTTATACATCAAGTCATCTTGCTGGTATATACATCAAGTCATTCTGCTGTTGTATACATCAAGTCATCTTGCTGGTATATACATCAAGTCATCTTGCTGGTATATACATCAAGTCATCTTGCTGGTAATACACAAGTCCCTTCTTCTGGTGTATACATCAATCATCTTGCTGGTATATAATCAATCATTCTGCTGTTGTATACATCAAGTCATCTTGCTGGTATATACATCAAGTCATTTTGCTGGTATATACATCAAGTCATCTTGCTGGTATATACATCAAGTCATTCTGCTGGTGTATACATCAAGTCATCTTGCTGGTATATACATCAAGTCATTCTGCTGTTGTATACATCAAGTCATCTTGCTGGTATATACATCAAGTCATTCTGCTGGTATATACATCAAGTCATCTTGCTGGTTTATACATCAAGTCATTTGCTGGTTATACATCAAGTCATCTGCTGGGTTATACATCAGTCATCTGCTGGGTTTATACATCAAGTTTATCTTTCTTGGGATTTCATCAAGTCTTTTTTGGTATATACATCAAGTCATTTTTGCTGGTTTATACATCAGTCATTTGCTTTGTATACAACAAGTCATTTGCTGGTTATACATCAAGTCATCTGCTGGTATATACATCAAGTCATCTGCTGGTTTATACATCAGTCATCTGCTGGTATTACATCAAGTCATCTTGTGGTATTTCATCAAGTCATTCTGCTTTTGTATACATCAAGTCATCTTGCTGGTATATACATCAATCATTTGCTGTTTATAATTTGGGGTGATCAAAAAGCAAATTGCAGGTTTTACACAATCCTTGTGTTTTTAAGTATAAATTTGGTTTTAATTAATCAATTTTTTCCACAATTTCTGGGGTACATAAATTAACTTTCCCGGCCCTGGAACAATTTTGTAAGGGGAGAAATTGTTATTTTTAGATATTTTTTTAAATACAACAGGCCGACAATTTGAAAATTATCCCGATTGTAAGTAGAAAGTAAAGTGTTAAAAAACAGACATTACGTCATTTACGTTTGAATTTTCCAGTTATCGAAAAATTTTTTGGAAATTTGAAAAAATAGTAATTTGGAAAAATAAATATTTGGTTTTAAAAAAACTTCCTGACCAATTAGGGAAAAATTTTTCCCTGAGTTTAAAAGGGGGGGGGGGGGGGGGGGGGGGGGGGGGGGGGGGGGGGGGGGGGGGCCCCCCCGGTGTGAGGGGGGAAAATTTTTGAAAATAAAATAAATTTGATTAAAACCCTTTGGCGCTATCTTTTGGGAAAAAAATCATGTCACCCAATTGGTGCTTGAAACTGTTTAAAAGAGGTGAAAATCATGCTGGTTCAGCTTGATTGTGGGGACGCCCACGCCCTCTGTCCTCCCTCCCTCCCTCTAAAATCCCTAGGAATTTCTGCTACATAAAGCCCCGCTTAGTATGCCTCCTCCTAGGTCCTCTGGGTTACCTCCTCGTACGCCCTGTCCCCCTCTCTGGGTGTTCCTCGAAGGTGCCTCCCATGAGTTGCCCTTTAGGTGCCTCCTGCTTGTATCCCAGCATCGCGTACCACATGCGCCCCCGCTAGCTGCCCCGTACCCCTCAGCAGCCTGTACCCCCCAGCAAGGGGGTGGGCCTCCCGGTACGCCCCGGACCCAGGGGAGGCCACCCACACAGACACCCTACGCAAGAGGCCTGGGGTGCGCTGACCCGTTCTTTGGGGAGCCTCCGAGGTGGGGAACGGAGGGGGCACAGCGGGCGCCTCATAGCCAGACCGTGGGCCACCGTGGGGTACCCCGCCCCACCCGCATCTTCCATGCCTCAAAAACTAAGCAAGGTCGCAATTCACACGAAAAATTTTCCCCTAAAAGGGTTGGAATGGGTCAAACCGTGTTCTTTACGGGGGGAGGGACCTTCAATTGTTGGGCTCCATAAAAAGAAATTTGGTAGGTTTAGTAGATCTGGCTTTCTCCTGATCACCTACCTTTCCACCAAACAACTATATAACATATCAACATTTTGTTAAATTTGGGGTATAATCTTTAAACCAATTCTTTAAAAAACACTTACTTAAAAAATTCCCTGTCCATTATCCTTAATATTTTATCTCCATTAAATAAAAAGTTTATTCAACATTGGTATGAAGTGTTTTTTAAAAACAAACAGATACCTGTCCTTTTCCCATCATAACACTATTTCATTTTATGCTTTTGCATGAATAAAAAAACCAATTTCTAATTACACTGTACTATTGTAGAACTTTTCCTTGGGAAATTTTTTTTATATTTGTATTTAGCCCGTATAAATTAATTAGTATACAAAACTTTAAGAAAAATTTCAACCTTCAAAAAACGTCTGGTGAAAACCCCATAAATTTCTGTATAAACATACTAACAAACTACCAATGCAATCCCCGAATCCTTTAATTCAAACTTCTGTTTTTTATAATTATTAAACAAATACAATTACCCTTTTTATACATAAAATTCGAAACCCAACACCTTAAAAAAAGCCTCTAGGAATGAAAAAACCCCCACCTAATCCAAAAAAATCATAAAACTGTTACACTTAAAAATTTTAAATTTTTTGGGGGTACAAAATTATATAAACCATAGACACAAAAATTCTCCTACAATTTTGTTAGTAACATTTACTAATTCTCCAAACTAAAACCCCCAAAAACAATAAATTCCCCCACCCTATATAACCCAAATACACATCATATTGAACTTTGCATACTCTAGAATAAATCATAAATAAGAAAAAAATTTTAAGATGTGTGCCTCCTCCCATCACCCACCAGGTACACAGTATGAACAGGTGAAATATACCCTTAATCCGTGTGTATATACGTTCCTACCTCATTAACTTCCCAACAGGAAGGAATACTGAATAGGGCAATGTACAATGCCCACTCTTGTACACAGAACATCTAACATTGACAAAGTTAAATATACAGGAAATACATGAGCCTGATGCACGCAGGCACCTCGCCCGTACTACAGTTGTTAAATAGGATAGGAATCCTAACAATAGTCTCTGGGGCAACAAAAACAAACCCCGCATCTTTTACAACACAAATAATTCTTCGCTCATTATTTCCTAAAAAATTTTGTTTGGTCCGTCTTTGAAAAGTATCGAAAGGACGCCTTGGCAAACCCACAGAATCAAGAAAATCTTACCAAAAACCTCCACCTCTCTAACAGAAGCCCCATTTCAATAACCGATCACCCCACCCACACACACAGACTCTCACACAGACACGCACACAGACACACACCACACACACACACCACACGCAACAACACACACTCAACACACACACTCAACACACACACTCAACACACACTCAACACACACATACACACACACACACACACACACACACACACACACACACACACACACACACACACACACTGCGGGGCCAGGAGCTAGGACTCGACCCCTGCAACCACAAATAGTTGAGTACACACACAAAGGCCTTCACACAGACAGGCCTTACATCAAGTTATCTCACATACACCACTGGAGCATCCACCATCTCTTCTCTTCCTTACTACAATCATCTCCAAGTACTCATCACTCACCTCCGGAAGCCAACCCCTTGCTGCCTTTCCCCGGCACCAACTGTAGTAGTCGTGCCACAGTCAGTCCCCGATAACTCTCCGAATCTGCTGGTAACTAGTGCTAACTGCCTCGCTAGCCGTGGATTGGCCACCCACTTTTCATTAGCCATGGCACGAATACCCAACCGTGGAATAGCTAAGCGACCACGACAGTGACTAAGATCTCGCCTTATAGCAGTGCAGAACACAAGTGTTCTTGCGCCTACGTACTGACTACCTCACATGGTGTCCTGCTCTCTTCTGATGGCTCTTAATTTTTCCTTGTCTTCCTACCGATTGACTCTTGTGAATAGCTTCAATTCTTGCTCTGTGATTGACTAGGCCAAAGTAGCCAATCACAGTAGTCTAGATTATCAAACACGCCAAAAATAACCAGTCAGCAACGTGGAGCTGCTTGTAGGTACCCTGTTGCCTAAACAAGCCTTAACCACATAGCCAATCACTGCTGTGCATTCAGCTGCCGCTCACATGGAGTTCCAGGCTTCCCATTAGTTGATTTAACCTCGATCAAGAAGTCAGTCATTGTTGATGATTGAAATCAGGCTCTCCAAGCAGCCAATTATCATCGTGTTCGTAACAGAATAATATACATTGTTAAGGTGGCGGTCTCGTCCCTTCACTCTCCCCTCATTGCCAGGCAAGACGAATGTTATTTTTTTAGACCTAAACTTACTTATTTACGTATATTTTGGGGGAACCATCTGTGAGAAGTTTCTGATATTATGTCAAGCAGGCACCAGGCGCCTCAGGAAAGTAATAAGTGGACAAGTGTAAAGATCGTCCTAGATCCCACTTCAAGGAAACAATTACTCTGTTCTTAAAATCACTTAAACTGACAAAATAATTTTACGAGTTCCTTAGTTCTCATATTTTCCGGCGCGTAGCTTGGAGTGTAATCAAGTTTGATATAAAGAAGAGACTAATAGTTCAAATTACTTGCATAAAGAGCCTTTATTAACAATTAGGCACCCCCCTTGTGAAGGGAAAATATGTTTGATTAAACTGTCATTTGTGTGTTGTTACAGTAAGAACACTACTAGGGATGAAATGTCGTATTGCTGACAGGCACGAAAACGAGACACGGGTGTCAGACAAGCTTTAATCAAGTCATACACAGGTTGCAGTGGTGACGCGGTGAAGGTGAAGTCTCGCTGGTTGCACAACCACCATTCACTAGAAACTTACCTCTACCACTTCCACCTTACTTTCCAACCTTCCAGGAGTTGTATGTGTTTAATTGTAATTCTTAGATGATTTGCTGAAGTCTCTTTACAGAGCATAACATTGTCTTCTCGATAAAAGCTTGTTTTGCATCTTGCATCTTTCTTTACTACTGAATGGCTGGGATTCTCTGCTTGGGCCGATAATATTTTTCAGAAGACGTTGTTGCAGGTCCACCATTTCACATAATATGCAGATTGCCAACGTTGATTACTAACTTGGTAACGAAGAGCTTTAGATTCTAACAGCTTTATTTATTTATGTATTTATTATATAATCCTTACGTATTTTAAACATTTTGTGAATAATAATAAATTATTATTATTATTCCTAAAATTCCACGTCTTATTTTCAGTTACCTGATCTGATATTACCATTATTATGCTTCCGATCTTACTCTTCTTACACAGTCTTACCGAGAAGTCTGTCAAGGAAAGAAATTGGTGCATTGGTCAGGCCGTTGAAGAGGGACCCACTAGTCTTGACTAAGCACAATCTGATTGTATGATAGCAGTAACTCTCGAAATTCTATAAATGTGGAAAGAGTGTCATTCGTTCAGTGTGTTCCCTTTTCATATTCCTCGGCAGGGTTTTCAAGGGAATATTCCATTAGATGTACAAAGAAAGATCTCTGTGTAAGTTCTGTGAAGTGAGATCACAAGCTGGTTGGACTTGCGGACAATGCGGCATGTTGAGAGTGCCAACTGCTCTCGGATTCTCAATATTCTGCTGTAGATACATCAGTCTTTGTACTGATTTGCCACCAACCTGCTCGCAGCTTCAGTGCTGTAGCTAGAGCGAGACAAAACATTACTTAAAGACAAATTCCTTAGGAACTTTGGAGACTGGTAGTAACCTTCAAGCAAACCCACGACCAGCATTGATTTTCCCCGCCCATTTTGCGTGGGTTGACTGTGGTAGCTTCAGCGTCGTGCTTGCCTACAGGCACACCCGAGACTCTCTCTTTTGATCTCCGCTGGAAGCTCTGTGAGCCAATTTGCTAACTGACGATCATCTTTACTAAAGGTGTTTTCGTTTGGTTAGCTTTGTAGCTTAAAGATTATGAACTGCAGGAGGGTCATTAAGACTGTAGTTCACCTGTACAGCGCCAGTCAAGAACACCTGTATCCCTGAAAAGAAAATTGATTTCTCAGTGAGAGTCACACCGTTTTTGTATATACAGCTTGATATATATATATATATATATATATATATAATATATATATATATATATATATCATTTAAAGATACACAGTCTTTTATATATATATATATATAATTATATATATATAATATATATAGATATATATGAATATTATATATATATATAATCATCGTCCGAAGGAGACTCGAACCTACGAACTTGGTTGTACCCCCGCCCATTAACGCTACACTTTTTGATCCAAGGCAGCCAGCATTCAGGCAGGTGGCGTCAGCTATTTCATCTCATCCCCTGCATGCATTGACCGACGAGAGATTTGTTCAATGTTTAGAATTCGCAGAACAGGTGAAAAATTCACAAACACTAACTGCGTACCTTGTCCCAAGTTCGTAGGTTCGAGTCTCCTTCGGCCAGATTAGTGTTTGTGAATAATTCGCCTGTTCTGCGAATTATAATATATATATAATATATAATATTATATATATATATATATATATATATATAATATATATATTTCCATAGTCCCTGATATATGTATTATAGTGAAATGAATTCCTATTCTTCAATGTTTATTATATTGAATATATTATATATATATTATATATATATATATATATTATATCCTATATGTATATAAATAGTAATATATTATATATATTTAATAGTTATTTTATATTTAAATAACTTTTTTATTTTATTTTTATATATATCGTGTATCCAAGAGGGCACCCAATAAAATAAAAAATATCCAAAAAATATACTTTATTTTACCTTTCTTCTCAACAAGTGGTCGACTCCCTTTTGGCAGAGGGCCTAAGAAATCCAAAAAGTTTACATGTATCTTAAAATTACACAATCACCTTAACACTTTTCAGAGTGCCAGAATACAAAGTAGGCATATACTATAATACACAACTATATCCACTAAATGCCAATATCCAAACCCTCCTTTAAAGTAATTTATTTCCCCTTTCAACAATCTACAGAAAAAACGTGTTCCCTGAATCCCTCACAAATATTACCTCTCACACTCCAACAGATGTATATATATATTAAAATTAAATATATATAAATATGTTCTCCGAATAGGCAGAATTTGCGATCTTGGCTTAAATAGCAACGCTCATCTTGCCATATAGGACAAGTGAAAATTTGTGTATGCAATAATTTCGCCAAAATCATTCTGAATCTAACGAAAAAAAAACGTATTTCACTGTGTTGTTTAGTATTAAATTACTGTAAACAAATCAAAAATATATTTAGTTCGGTTAGGCTAAAATAAATTGCTCTTGCTATAATAAGGTTAGTAAGTTTTCTAAGATTCTTTTGGTGCAAAATTAAAATTTTTTACATTAACATTAATGAAAAAAATATATCTTTAAACGTATAAGAGAAAATTTTAGAACGGACTTAATTTTAAATGAGTTCTTGCTAATGACCAGTTTTACATATTCGGCACGACATATATATATATATATATATATATATATATATAATATATATATATAAAATAATATATATATATATATACACACTTAGGTGTACATGTGTATGTATACACGCCCATCTTAGTTTTCTTCTATTTTCTTAATAGTTCTTGTTTTTATTTACTTCATTTCATCTTACTGGGGAAGTGGAATAAGAATTTCCCTCCATAACTCTTGCGTGTTGTAAAAGATAACTAAAATGCCGGGAGCAATGGGTGAGAAATTCCTTTTCCTGTATGAATTGCTAAAAATAATAATAAGAAAAACTATAACTGGAATGTTTGAACGTGTGTGTAGACGTAGTGCAGATAAGAGACAGTTGTAAATGTTAAGAATTTAAAGAAGCTGGATGTTCTGGCTGTAAGCAGAACAAAGCTGAAGGGAGTTTCAGTGGAGAGAAATAAATGGGATTAGGTAATGTGTATCTGAGAGAGTTAGAGCTATGGAAGAGTATCAGTAATGTTCAAGAATCAGTTATGACAGGAAAAGAGGGAATATAAATGTATAAATTCAAGGATTATGTGGATTAAAATTGGGGTCGGATGCGAAAAGTTTGTTATACTAAATGTTTATGTATCTGGAGAAGAGAGGAGTATAGAGGAGAGAGAGAGATTTTGGGAGATGTTAAGTGAGTGTTTAGGTAATTTTGAACCAAGTGAGAGAGTAGTTATGGTAGGGGACCTGAATGTTGAAGTGGGAGAAACTATTGTAGAGGGTGTAGTAAGTAAGTCTGGAGTGCCAGGGGTAAATGATAATGGGAGGCCTTTGATGGAACTTTGTACAGAAAGAGATTTGTTAATACTTAATACATATTTTAAGAATGAGAGGATAAACAAATATACGAAATATGATATAGGGCACGATGACAATAGTTTGTTGGATTATGTATTGATGGATAAAAGGCTGATGGGTAGACTTGTGATGAGCATGTTTATAGAGGGGCAACAGATATATCAGATCATTATTTAGTTGTAGCTAGAGTGAAAGTAAGAGGTAGATGTGGAAATCTTAATAATAAAAAGTTGCATATTGTTTAAGCATATAAAATAAATGCAGTAGTAATTTTAAAAAACCTGCTTACCAACGTAAAATTAATAATTTCTTAGATGATACAGATATTCCAAACTTAGAAAACAGTAAAACGACGACTGAAAGGCAAAGACGAACTAATTAAAAAATTCATGACCACCAATACACCTTTATCATATATGTTAGATTAATATAAACACATGAACCAGGTAATCCAACCAGACCCATAATTAGCTCCATAGGTTCAGTTTCCTACAAATAATTCAAATGTCTAGTAGATATATTAAGTCCAATTGTTGGCAAAATTTCTAACTTTAATGTTAATTAATCAACTAAATCAATATTTTAAGCACCATGACTGACTTCAATGATTACAGTATGATTAGTTTTCATGTCACTTCTTTGTTCACAAAAGTTCCAGTTAATGAACAAAATATTAGACTGCTCACACTCCAACAGTTCGTCAGGTCACAAAAAACATTCGTCTCCATGCACACAAAACCTCTTTTACCCCCTCCCTTCATCCTTTCCTAAGACGACCCGTACCCCTCCTCCCATCCACCACAGATTTATACACCCTCCATTCATCCTATTTTGCTCCATCCTCTCTAAATGACCAAACCACCTCAACAACCCCTCTCCAACCATCTGAATAATACTTTTAATAACTCCACACTTCCTAATTTTCACACTACGAATTTTCTGCATAATTACACCACACATTGCCCTTAGACACGACATCTCCACTGTCTCCAGCCTCCTCCTTGCTGCAGCATTTACAACCCAAGCTTCACACCCATATAAAAGTGTTGGTACCACTATAGTCTCGTACATTTCCTTCTTTGCCTCCATGGATAACGTTTTTTTGTCACCACAGATACAAAGCACCACTTACCTTTTTTCATCAATTCTATGATTAGCTTCATCCTTCATAAACCCATCCGCTGAGAAGTCAACTCCCAAATATCTGAATACATTCACTTCTTCCATACTCCCTCCCTCCAATGTGATATCTAATTTTTCTTTACCTAACTCATTTAATACCTTCATCACCTTACTCTATATTCACTTTCAACTTTCTTTACCCAACCTCCCAAACTCGTCAGTAAAAAGTAACTATATCAAATCCCATTTTTTATTTGATTCCCCATAATGCATTCCCATCCCTCTCCCAAACATACTAGCATTTACTTCTTTTATACACACACACACACACACCACACAACACATATATAATATATATATATATATATATATATTATATAATATATATATATACACATAATATATATATAT
>NC_069443.1:31152049-31409549 GCF_026875155.1 Cherax quadricarinatus | reverse complement strand
GTGGGGCTACTAGTGGACACATGAGTGGGGCAGCTAGTAGGCACATAAGTGGGGCTGCTAGTGGATACATGAGTGGGGCAGCTAGTAGGCACATGAGTGGGGCTGCTAGTGGGCACATGAGTGGGGCTGCTAGTGGACACATGAGTGGGGCTGCTAGTGGACACATGAGTGGGGGTTTGCTAGTGGGCACATGAGTGGGGCTGCTAGTGAGCACATGAGTGGGGCTGCTAGTAGACACATGAGTGGGGCTACTAGTGGACACATGAGTGGGGCTGCTAGTGGACACATGAGTGGGGCTGCTAGTGGGCAAATGAGTGGGGCTGCTAGTGAGCACATGAGTGGGGCTGCTAGTAGACACATGAGTGGGGCTGCTAGTGGACACATGAGTGGGGCTGCTAGTGGACACGAGTGGGGCTGCTAGTGGACACATGAGTGGGGCTGCTAGTGAGCACATGAGTGGGGCTGCTAGTAGACACATGAGTGGGGCTGCCAGTGAACACATGAGTGGGGCTGCCAGTGGACACATGAGTGGGGCTGCTAGTGGACACGAGTGGGGCTGCTAGTAGACACATGAGTGGGGCTGCTAGTGAGCACATGAGTGGGGCTGCTAGTAGGCACATGAGTGGGGCTGCTAGTGGACACATAAGTGGGGCTGCTAGTAGACACATGAGTGGGGCTGCTAGTGAGCACATGAGTGGGGCTGCTAGTAGACACATGAGTGGGGCTGCCAGTGAACACATGAGTGGGGCTGCCAGTGGACACATGAGTGGGGCTGCTAGTGGACACGAGTGGGGCTGCTAGTGGACACATGAGTGGGGCTGCTAGTGAGCACATGAGTGGGGCTGCTAGTAGGCACATGAGTGGGGCTGCTAGTGGACACATAAGTGGGGCTGCTAGTAGACACATGAGTGGGGCTGCTAGTGAGCACATGAGTGGGGCTGCTAGTAGACGCATGAGTGGGGCTGCCAGTGGACACATGAGTGGGGCTGCCAGTGGACACATGAGTGGGGCTGCTAGTAGACACATGAGTGGGGCTGCTAGTAGACACATGAGTGGGGCTGCTAGTAGACACATGAGTGGGGCTGCCAGTGGACACATGAGTGGGGCTGCTAGTAGACACATGAGTGGGGCTGCTAGTGGACACATGAGTGGCGCTGCTAGTAGACACATGAATGGGACTACTAGTGGACACATGAGTGGGGCTGCTTGTAGACACATGAGTGGGGCTGCTAGTAGACACATGAGTGGGGCTGCTAGTAGACACATGAGTGGGGCTGCTAGTAGACACTTGAGTGGGGCTGCTAGTAGACACATGAGTGGGGCTGCTAGTAGACACATGAGTGGGGCTGCTAGTAGACACATGAGTGGGGCTGCTAGTAGACACATGAGTGGGGCTGCTAGACACATGAGTGGGGCTGCTAGTAGACACATGAGTGGGGCTGCTAGTAGACACGTGAGTGGGGCTGCTAGTAGACACATGAATGGGGCTGCTAGTAGACACATGAGTGGGGCTGCTAGTACACATGAGTGGGGCTGCTAGTAGACACATGAGTGGGGCTGCTAGTGAGCACATGAGTGGGGCTGCTAGTGGACACATGAGTGGGGCTGCTAGTAGACACATGAATGGGGCTGCTAGTAGACACATGAGTGGGGCTGCTAGTAGACACATGAGTGGGGCTGCTAGTAGACACATGAGTGGGGCTGCTAGTAGACACATGAGTGGGGCTGCTAGTAGACACATGAGTGGGGCTGCTAGTGGACACATGAGTGGGGCTGCTAGTAGACACATGAGTGGGGCTGCTAGCAGACACATGAGTGGGGCTGCTAGTGGACACATGAGTGGGGCTGCTAGTGAGCACATGAGTGGGGCTGCTAGTAGACACATGAGTGGGGCTGCTAGTAGACACATGAGTGGGGCTGCTAGTGGACACATGAGTGGGGCTGCTAGTAGACACATGAGTGGGGCTGCTAGTGAGCACATGAGTGGGGCTGCTAGTAGACACATGAGTGGGGCTGCTAGTGAGCACATGAGTGGGGCTGCTAGTAGACACATGAGTGGGGCTGCTAGTAGACACATGAGTGGGGCTGCTAGTGGACACATGAGTGGGGCTGCTAGTAGACACATGAGTGAGGCTGCTAGTAGACACATGAGTGGGGCTGCTAGTAGACACATGAGTGGGGCTGCTAGTGGACACATGAGTGGGGCTGCTAGTAGACACTTGAGTGGGGC
Organism: Cherax quadricarinatus; assembly: GCF_026875155.1. Taxonomy (NCBI): domain Eukaryota; kingdom Metazoa; phylum Arthropoda; class Malacostraca; order Decapoda; family Parastacidae; genus Cherax; species Cherax quadricarinatus. Next base: position 31,407,319 of record NC_069443.1, on the reverse strand, counting down.
TGCTAGTAGACACATGAGTGGGGCTGCTAGTAGACACATGAGTGGGGCTGCTAGTAGACACTTGAGTGGGGCTGCTAGTAGACACATGAGTGGGGCTGCTAGTAGACACATGAGTGGGGCTGCTAGTAGACACATGAGTGGGGCTGCTAGTAGACACATGAGTGGGGCTGCTAGTAGACACATGAGTGGGGCTGCTAGTAGACACATGAGTGGGGCTGCTAGTAGACACGTGAGTGGGGCTGCTAGTGGACACATGAGTGGGGCTGCTAGACACATGAGTGGGGCTGCTAGTAGACACATGAGTGGGCTGCTGATAAAAACACACAAACATCACCGGGAAGCAAACATGATTTAGACGACGCATTTCAGTGATACTTGTGCAATACATGAGTATCTTCATCGTGGAGATGTTTCGCCCACCAGTGGGAATGAATCTGTTGGATACGGTAGAAGGCATGAGGAGGTAGCTTGAGGTAATCAGTCCCTCAACCTTAATGAATCTGGTGGATATACTGGAAGACAGAGGGAAGCAGTTTTGAGTTGTCAGTTGCTCAGCCTTGAAAGATGGTGTTGAGTCAAGGTCTTGACTGACTAATATCTTGTACTGATCGAGCCACTTCTTGTCTGAACGTCTCCACAACAAACATACTTAAGCTTTGCACATATCTTATCATCTAATTTTTTTAAACTGTGTACACCATTAATATATAGCGTTTCCTCAGCACCGATGAAACTTGAATAATTTTTAATTTTAATAATTCGTGTGAAGCGCTAAACCCATATGGTTCATTCAATGCAAGACGTGTAGAGGCTTGATCCTCCGTCTGCTGAGCGCCAGACAGATGTGTTTCCTATTTATATTGGACAAAGATGAAACATCATGTAATGTAAATAAAGTTTGGAGTGACTTCTAATTAGTCTTCCTGAGTTACAACTTGTTAATGTTGACATAATTACTACACATGAAGTTTGTTGACTGTGGTAGTAGTGACCAGGTTTGTTGTGTCAACCTCAACTAATAGTTGAAGTAGTAGTAGTAGTAGTAAAAATAAGAAGTAAAAGAAGTAGTAGTAGTGGTAGCAAAAGTAGTAGTAGTAGTAATATAAAAATAGTAAAAGTAGTAGTACTGGTGGTATTAAAAGTTCTAGTATTAAAAAAGTAGTAGTAGTAATTGTAGTCTCTGAGATATGAGACTTGTATCAAGGTTGTTGTAACCTTTAACCTCTGACGCCTGTCTTAACTTCCTCCTCTCCCTCTCTCTCTCTCTCACTCTCTCTCTCTCACTCTCTCACTCTCTCTCTCTCTCTCTCACTCTCTCTCTCTCACTTTCCTTGACATAAACTTTTATAAGTGCAGGTTTCCATGCACTTAAGAGTTTATTAAACATAAGTGATGGCTACCACCTGGCTGTGATGTTAACCTTGATAACAGAGCGGCGGTGCACACAGCCAGGATGCACTGTGCACACAGCCAGGATGCACTGTGCACACAGCCAGGATGCACTGTGCACACAGCCAGGATGCACTGTGCACACAGCCAGGATACACTGTGCACACAGCCAGGATGCACTGTGCACACAGCCAGGATGCACTGTGCACACAGCCAGGATGCACTGTGCACACAGCCAGGATGCACTGTGCACACAGCCAGGATGCACTGTGCACACAGCCAGGATGCACTGTGCACACAGCCAGGATGCACTGTGCACCTGCTGCTCTACCAAATAATCATCAACATAGTAAAACTGGAACATATTATACATTAACTTTTGATCTGTATTGTGGGTATCAATACATCTGTCAGGATGTATGCGACACCTGGAAACAAATGTAGTATCAGCTAGATAATGTGAATCATCATACTAAAGCAACTGACACGTGTGTCACTTCTATGTTAACACGTGTGTATTTTTATAGAGGAAACGTTTCAAGTGAGGTGCCAAGAAGGCACAAATCAGTCATGTCGATCAAGGTAGTTTAGGTTGGGCCAGGAGCTGAGTCTTGACCTACGCTAACACAAAGAAACACACCAGGTTGTAAGTGGCTAGAATTTTAGTAATAGATTTGACTGATTGATAATACTTGTATGGTTTTAAACTGTGAGGTAGTATTGTTCTGAGGTAGTGTTCTGAGGTAGTGTTGTTCTGAGGTAGTGTTCTGAGGTAGTGTTGTTCTGAGGTAGTGTTCTGAGGTAGTGTTGTTCTGAGGTAGTGTTCTGAGGTAGTGTTGTTCTGAGGTAGTATTGTTCTGAGGTAGTGTTCTGAGGTAGTATTGTTCTGAGGTAGTGTTTCTGAGGTAGTGTTGTTCTGAGGTAGTGTTCTGAGGTAGTGTTCTGAGGTAGTGTTGTTTCTGAGGTAGTATTGTTCTGAGGTAGTGTTCTGAGGTAGTGTTGTTCTGAGGTAGTGTTCTGAGGTAGTGTTGTTCTGAGGTAGTGTTCTGAGGTAGTGTTGTTCTGAGGTAGTGTTACTGAGTAGTGTTGTTCTGAGGTAGTGTTCTGAGGTAGTGTTGTTCTGAGGTAGTGTTCTGAGGTAGTGTTGTTCTGATGTAGTATTGTTCTGAGGTAGTGTTCTGAGGTAGTGTTGTTCTGAGGTAGTGTTCTGAGGTAGTGTTGTTCTGAGGTAGTGTTCTGAGGTAGTGTTGTTCTGAGGTAGTGTTCTGAGGTAGTGTTGTTCTGAGGTAGTATTGTTCTGAGGTAGTGTTCTGAGGTAGTATTGTTCTGAGGTAGTGTTCTGAGGTAGTGTTTGTTCTGAGGTAGTGTTCTGAGGTAGTGTTGTTCTGAGGTAGTGTTCTGAGGTAGTGTTCTGAGGTAGTGTTCTGAGGTAGTGTTGTTCTGAGTAGTGTTATTCTGAGGTAGTGTTATTCTGAGGTAGTGTTGTTCTGAGGTAGTGTTGTTCTGAGGTAGTGTTGTTCTGAGGTAGTGTTGTTCTGAGGTAGTGTTCTGAGGTAGTGTTCTGAGGTAGTGTTGTTCTGAGGCAGTGTTCTGACGAAGTGTTCTGAGGTAGTGATGTTCTGAGGTAGTGTTGTTCTGAGGTAGTGTTGTTCTGAGGTAGTGTTCTGAGGTAGTGTTCTGAGGTAGTGTTGTTCTGAGGTAGTGTTCTGAGGTAGTGGTGTTCTGAGGTAGTGTTCTGAGGTAGTGTTCTGAGGTATTGTTGTTCTGAGGTAGTGTTGTTCTGAGGTAGTGTTCTGAGGTAGTGTTCTCAGGTAGTGTTCTGACGAAGTGTTCTGAGGTAGTGTTGTTCTGAGGCAGTGTTGTTCTGAGGCAGTGTTCTGACGAAGTGTTCTGAGGTAGTGTTCTGAGGTAGTGTTGTTCTGAGGTAGTGTTGTTCTGAGGTAGTGTTGTTCTGAGGTAGTGTTGTTCTGAGGCAGTGTTCTGACGAAGTGTTCTGAGGTAGTGTTGTTCTGAGGCAGTGTTGTTCTGAAGTAGTGTTCTGAGGTTGTGTTCTGAGGTAGTGTTCTGACGAAGTGTTCTGAGGTAGTGTTCTGAGGTTGTGTTCTGAGGTAGTGTTCTGAGGTAGTGTGTTGTTCTGAGGTAGTGTTGTTCTGAGGTGGTGTAGTTCTGAGGTAGTGTTGTTCTGAGGTAGTGTTGTTCTGAGGTAGTGTTGTTCTGAGGTAGTGTTCTGAGGTAGTGTTGTTCTGAGGTAGTGTTGTTCTGAGGTAGTGTTGTTCTGAGGTAGTGTTGTTCTGAGGTAGTGTTCTGAGGTAGTGTTGTTCTGAGGTAGTGTTCTGAGGTAGTGTTGTTCTGAGGTAGTGTTCTGAGGTAGTGTTGTTCTGAGGTAGTGTTCTGAGGTAGTGTTGTTCTGAGGTAGTGTTGTTCTGAGGTAGTGTTCTGAGGTAGTGTAGCTCTGAGGTAGTGTTGTTCTGAGGTAGTGTAGCTCTGAGGTAGTGTAGCTCTGAGGTAGTGTAGCTGTGAGGTAGTGTAGCTCTGAGGTAGTGTAGCTCTGAGGTAGTGTAGCTCTGAGGTAGTGTAGCTCTGAGGTAGTGTAGCTCTGAGGTAGTGTAGCTCTGAGGTAGTGTAGCTCTGAGGTAGTGTAGCTCTGAGGTAGTGTAGCTCTGAGGTAGTGTAGCTCTGAGGTAATGTAGCTCTGAGGTAGTGTAGCTCTGAGGTAGTGTAGCTCTGAGGTAATGTAGCTCTGAGGTAGTGTAGCTCTGAGGTAGTGTAGCTCTGAGGTAGTGTAGCTCTGAGGTAGTGTAGCTCTGAGGTAGTGTAGCTCTGAGGTAGTGTAGCTCTGAGGTAGTGTAGCTCTGAAGTAGTGTAGCTCTGAGGTAGTGTAGCTCTGAGGTAGTGTAGTACTGAGGTAGTGTAGTACTGAGGTAGTGTAGCTCTGAGGTAGTGTAGCTCTGAGGTAGTGTAGCTCTGAGGTAATGTAGCTCTGAGGTAGTGTAGTACTGAGGTAGTGTAGTACTGAGGTAGTGTAGCTCTGAGGTAGTGTAGCTCTGAGGTAGTGTAGCTCTGAGGTAGTGTAGCTCTGAGGTAGTGTAGCTCTGAGGTAGTGTAGCTCTGAGGTAGTGTAGTACAGAAGTAGTGTAGTACTGAGGTAGTGTATCTCTGAGGTATTGTAGCTCTGAGGTAGTGTAGCTCTGAGGTAGTGTAGCTCTGAGGTAGTGTAGCTCTGAGGTAGTGTAGTACAGAGGTAGTGTAGTACTGAGGTAGTGTAGCTCTGAGGTAGTGTAGCTCTGAGGTAGTGTAGCTCTGAGGTAGTGTAGCTCTGAGGTAGTGTAGCTCTGAGGTAGTGTAGCTCTGAGGTAGTGTAGCTCTGAGGTAGTGTAGCTCTGAGGTAGTGTAGTACTGAGGTAGTGTAGTACAGAAGTAGTGTAGTACTGAGGTAGTGTAGCTCTGAGGTAGTGTAGCTCTGAGGTAGTGTAGCTCTGAGGTAGTGTAGCTCTGAGGTAGTGTAGCTCTGAGGTAGTGTAGTACAGAGGTAGTGTAGTACTGAGGTAGAGTAGCTCTGAGGTAGTGTAGCTCTGAGGTAGTGTAGCTCTGAGGTAGTGTAGCTCTGAGGTAGTGTAGCTCTGAGGTAGTGTAGCTCTGAGGTAGTGTAGCTCTGAGGTAGTGTAGTACTGAGGTAGTGTAGCTCTGAGGTAGTGTAGCTCTGAGGTAGTGTAGCTCTGAGGTAGTGTAGCTCTGAGGTAGTGTAGTACTGAGGTAGTGTAGTACTGAGGTAGTGTAGCTCTGAGGTAGTGTAGTACTGAGGTAGTGTAGTACTGAGGTAGTGTAGTACTGAGGTAGTGTAGTACTGAGGTAGTGTAGTACAGAGGTAGTGTAGTACTGAGGTAGTGTAGTACTGAGGTAGTGTAGTACTGAGGTAGTGTAGTACTGAGGTAGTGTAGTACTGAGGTAGTGTAGTACAGAGGTAGTGTAGTACTGAGGTAGTGTAGTACTGAGGTAGTGTAGTACTGAGGTAGTGTAGTACTGAGGTAGTGTAGTACAGAGGTAGTGTAGTACTGAGGTAGTGTAGTACTGAGGTAGTGTAGTACTGAGGTAGTGTAGTACTGAGGTAGTGTAGTACAGAGGTAGTGTAGTACTGAGGTAGTGTAGTACTGAGGTAGTGTAGTACTGCGGTAGTGTAGTACAGAGGTAGTGTAGTACTGAGGTAGTGTAGTACAGAGGTAGTGTAGTACTGAGGTAGTGTAGTACTGAGGTAGTGTAGTACTGAGGTAGTGTAGTACTGAGGTAGTGTAGTACTGAGGTAGTGTAGTACAGAGGTAGTGTAGTACTGAGGTAGTGTAGTACTGAGGTAGTGTAGTACAGAGGTAGTGTAGCTCTGAGGTAGTGTAGTACAGAGGTAGTGTAGTACAGAGGTAGTGTAGTACACAGGTAGTGTAGTACTGAGGTAGTGTAGTACAGAGGTAGTGTAGTACAGAGGTAGTGTAGTACAGAGGTAGTGTAGTACTGAGGTAGTGTAGTACAGAGGTAGTGTAGTACTGAGGTAGTGTTGTTCTCACTTAGTGTAGTTCATAAGTACTTAGGAAAGTTGACGCCAAGTTTTAATTGGACAATTGTAGTAGCTGTGGAAATAATTGCTCAATTTGTAGTACCCTCAGTTTGTAAGAGGTGACCCTGGCTTGTTTACTGCCCAGTTTGTACCCTTGTTGGGGTAGATGACCCTGGCTTGTTTACTGCCCAGTTTGTACCCTTGTTGGGGTAGATGACCCTGGCTTGTTTACTGCCCAGTTTGTACCCTTGTTGGGGTAGATGATCCTGGCTTGTATTACTGGCCCAGTTTGTACCCTTGTTGGGGTAAGATGACCCTGGCTTGTTTACTGCCAGTTTGTACCCATGTTGGGGTATGATCCTGGCTTGTTTACTGCCCAGTTTGTACCCTTGTTGGGGTAGATGACCCTGGCTTGTTTACTGCCCAGTTTGTACCCTTGTTGGGGTAGATGACCCTGGCTTGTTTACTGCCCAGTTTGTACCCTTGTTGGGGTAGATGATCCTGGCTTGTTTACTGCCCAGTTTGTACCCTTGTTGGGGTAGATGACCCTGGCTTGTTTACTGCCCAGTTTGTACCCTTGTTGGGGTAGATGATCCTGGCTTGTTTACTGCCCAGTTTGTACCCTTGTTGGGGTAGATGATCCTGGCTTGTTTACTCCCCAGTTTGTACCCTTTTTGGGGGTAGATGACCCTGGCTTGTTTACTCCCCAGTTTGTACCCTTGTTGGGGGTTAATGACCCTGGCTTGTTACTGCCCCTTTGTACCCTTTTTTGGGGTAGATACCTGGTTTGTTTACTGCCAGTTTGTACCCTTGGGGGGTAGATGACCCTGGTTGTTTACTGCCCAGTTTGTCCCCTTGTTGGGGTGATGCCCCTGGCTTGTTTACGGGCCCAGTTTGTCCCCTTTTGGGGTAGAGGGGCCCCCGGGCTTGTTACTGCCCATTTGTACCCTTTTGGGGGTAGATGATCTGGCTTGTTTACTCCCCCGTTTTACCTGTTGGGGTAGATACCCTGGTTTGTTTATTTCCCATTTTGTCCCCTTGGGGGGTGTGCCCCTGGTTTTTATCCCCCAGTTTGTCCCCTTGGGGGGTAGATGCCCCGGGCTTTTTTACTCCCCGTTTGTACCCTTTTTTGGGGTAGGACCCCTGGTTTTTACTGCCCAGTTTGTACCTTGGGGGGGAGAGGGCCCCCCTCCCCCCCTTGTTTATCCCCCTTTTGAAACCCTTGGTTGGGGTAGATGACTGGCTTTTTTTCTCCCCAGTTTTTCCCCTTGTTGGGGAGATGACCGGGCTTGTTTACTGCCCGTTTGTACCCTTGTTGGGGTAGATACCCGGTTTTTACTCCCCAGTTTGGCCCCTTTGTTGGGGTGATGCCTGTTTTGTTTACTCCCCATTTTTGTACCCTTTTTGGGGTAATGATCCTGGCTTGTTTATTGCCATTTTTGTACCTTTTTGGGGGTAGATGACCTGGCTTGTTACTCCCATTTGTACCTTTTTGGGGGTAGATGACCCTGGTTATTTACTGCCCAGTTTGTACCCTTTTGGGGTAGATGACCCTGGCTTGTTTTTCCCCAGTTTGTCCCCTTTTGTTGGGGTGATGACCCGGCTTTTACTGCCAGTTTTTTCCCCTTGTTGGGGTAGATGACCCTGGCTTGTTCACTGCCCAGTTTGTCCCCTTTTGTTGGGGTGTAAAACCCTGGCTTTTTACCCCCGTTTTTACCCTTTTTGGGGTAATGCCCCCTCCCTTTTTTAAATCCAAATTTTACCTTTTTGGGGGCCTTTTTGTTTTAATCACGCCCAAGCCCCCCTTTTGGTTAAAAAATTCCCCCGGCACCCCCCATTTTGAAACCCGTTGGGGTATCTGGCTGTTAGCAAATTTGTACTTTTGATCAGCTCCCAAACTGAATTTTTACATTAAATACCGGTCGCCTTAAAAATAATTTTTTAGAAAATGTTAACCCAAATCACAAAAACATTCAGTTAGGACGAAAAAGGCCATGGGCAGTTTAAAAAGATTAAATAAGCGATTCGAAAAAATTTTCAATAAAAACTGACAATTCTTCAAGGCTGGAAAATAAAAAAGAAATTTTTTCAAGGCTGGGTAAAAATTCGGTAAGTTTATGACAAGACTAAAGGGCAAAAGGTATGAACAAGATCTATAAAAGGCTAAGGTAGAACAAGATCTATCGGGGAAAGGTACTAAACAAGATCTATCGGGGCTAAGGTACTGAAAAGCCCTACAAGGCTAAGGTACTAAAACAAGACTATAAAAGGAAAAGGTATAAAAACAAGACCTATAAGGAAAGGTACTGAACAAGATCTATAAAGGGCTAAGGTACAAACAAGACCTATAAAGGGGCAAGGTAGAACAAGATTTCAAGGCTAAGGTACTGAACAAGACAAAATCAAGGCTAAGGTACTGAAAAATCTATCAAGGCAAAGGTATGACAGGGACCTTCAAGGTAAGGGGTACTGAACAAGTTTCAAGGTTTAAGGTACAAAACAAGCCCCTATAAGGAAAGGGTACTAAAACAAGTTATCAAGGTAAGGAAATGAACAAGACTACAGGCTAAGGTACTGAAAAGATCTATAAAGGGCAAAGGTACTAAAACAAGCTATCAGGCTAAGGTACTGAAAAAGTCTATCAAGGTAAGGTACTGAAAAGGGGCCCTATCAAGGTAAGGTAGAAAAAGATCATAAAGGGCAAAGGGTCTGAACAAGCCCTACAAGGTAAGGTCGAAAAGTTATCAAGGCTAAGGTACTGAACAAGACCTATCAAGGCTAAGGTACTGAACAAGATCTATCAAGGCTAAGGTACTGAACAAGATCTATCAAGGCTAAGGTACTGAACAAGATCTATCAAGGCTAAGGTACTGAACAAGACCTATCAAGGCTAAGGTACTGAACAAGATCTATCAAGGCTAAGGTACTGAACAAGACCTATCAAGGTTAAGGTACTGAACAAGATCTATCAAGGCTAAGGTACTGAACAAGACCTATCAAGGCTAAGGTACTGAACAAGACCTATCAAGGCTAAGGTACTGAACAAGACCTATCAAGGCTAAGGTACTGAACAAGACCTATCAAGGCTAAGGTACTGAACAAGATCTATCAAGGCTAAGGTACTGAACAAGACCTATCAAGGCTAAGGTACTGAACAAGACCTATCAAGGCTAAGGTAACTGAACAAGATCTATCAAGGCTAAGGTACTGAACAAGACCTATCAAGGCTAAGGTACTGAACAAGACCTATCAAGGCTAAGGTACTGAACAAGACCTATCAAGGCTAAGGTACTGAACAAGACCTATCAAGGCTAAGGTACTGAACAAGATCTATCAAGGCTAAGGTACTGAACAAGACCTATCAAGGCTAAGGTACTGAACAAGACCTATCAAGGCTAAGGTACTGAACAAGGCCTATCAAAGTTAATTTCTAATTTGTTTACAATTATAACGAGTTGGTAATACAAACATGAATTCAGTCACAAAACATTGCAGTGTAGTTTATACCTGGTTTTGAATTATAGGCACCTGAGAAGTGAATTTCAGATCCCTTACCTTGGACCTGCCTCCCATGAGCCAGTAGGCCTGCTGCAGTGTTTTTTTCTCATGTTCTTATATGTGTTAGTATGACTTGTAAATGATCCAAGTCGGACGGAAATGTCGTCAAAAGCTTCTCTCTCTCCTAAGTGTGGGTCATTTGTGTATTGTTGCAGTCACGGTATTGTGCCTTTTTGTTCTTTAAGTGAAGATCAGCTTGCAGTGTATGGTGAAAGGCGGGGAAAAGCTTGTTTCACCACCACCAGTGCTACAGTATCGGCAACTCTATAATTTCCTGCATTTTGGCTGTGCACTGGACCTTGCCTAGCATGGGTCAGTAAGCTTAATGCAGCACTCCAATATTCTTCTTAAGAAATGCATAGCTTAAAACACATTGTAAACATGTGACTTGCCATCATCACATACCCAGAAGCCCTGGGTATACGTATCGTGGTAGTGAAGGTTGTGCTTGTGATGGCTGTGGCAAGGTGTTGTGGTATCTGTAGTGTTCTCACCTCTCCATTGACATGATAACTGCAGAGAATAACACTCCAATAACAAGATCACTGCAGAGAACAACACTCCAAGAATATAATAAAGAGAACACTGCATAGAACGCCACTCCAAAAATAGAAGAACAATACAGCAGTGAGAACATCGCACAACGAACGGTGCCTCAAGAGGCCACATATGCACTCTGTTTATTGAAGGACCACCCTGGTGTAGGTGTAACCTTTGTGTGTGAGGTGCTTTAAGGCTTCACCTTGTTCCCTCTTGCCTTCCCTAGCTCCATAACACCACCTTACCCCCCTATCCCCTCTCTCTCTCTCCCAGGATGAAGCATCCTGCCATCATTAATTAAAGGTACACAGTAACAACAAGTTGATGAATAAAGCACAGGTGCAACGCCTCTCCAATTCTCCAGTAAAGATGCACAGGTGTTGCACATGTATCTTATCCTATCATTCTTGTCCCGTTGCTTCTATCATCCCACCACACTTTTCTTCCTTTGTCATCCTACCATCTTTGTTTTCCTCTACTCTTCTGTGTTTTAATTCACTCTGGATGATATTATTTGTCTTAAGTGTTTCATTCATATTCTTGGTTTTTATTGCTTGTTAATTTTATCTTTGTTTTTAGTGTGAGTGTTGTGTATCGTATTTTATTGTGCTGTGTATCATATTTTATTGTGTTGTGTATCATATTTTATTGTGTTGTGAATCGTATTTTATTGTGCTGTGTATCGTATTTTGTGTTGTGTATCGTATTATATTGTGTTGTGTATCGTATTATATTGTTACGAGAGACAAGTAACCAGCATGATCAAGGTGCTTTGTAAACATTACTGTTACTTCTCTCTCTGTTGTCCTTGTGTGTCTCTGTTGTCCTTGTGTGTCTCTGTTGTCCTTGTGTCTCTGTTGTCCTTGTGTGTCTCTGTTGTCCTTGTGTGTCTCTGTTGTCCTTGTGTGTCTCTGTTGTCCTTGTGTGTCTCTGTTGTCCTTGTGTCACTGTTGTCCTTGTGTCACTGTTGTCCTTGTGTCACTGTTGTCCTTGTGTCACTGTTGTCCTTATGTCTCTGTTGTCTTTGTGTGTCTCTCTGTTGTTCTTGTGTCACTGTTGTCCTTGTGTCTCTCTCTGTTGTCCTTGTGTCTCTGTTGTCCTTGTGTCACTCTCTTTGTTGTCCTTGTGTCACTCTCTCTGTTGTCCTTGTGTGTCTCTGTTGTCCTTGTGTCGCTGTTGTCATTGTGTCTCCTCTGTTGTCCTTGTGTCTCTCTCTGTTGTCCTTGTGTCATTGTTGTCCTTGTGTCACTGTTGTTCTTGTGTGTCTCTCTGTTGTCCTTGTGTCTCTCTCTGTTGTCCTTGTGTCACTCTCTCTGTTGTCCTTGTGTCTCTCTCTGTTGTTATTGTGTCACTGTTGTCCTTGTGTCACTCTTTCTGTTGTTATTGTGTCACTGTTGTCCTTGTATCTCTCTCTGTTGTCCTTGTGTCTCTCTCTGTTGTCCTTGTGTCACTGTTGTCCTTGTGTCACTCTCTCTGTTGTCCTTGTGTCTCTCTATGTTGTTATTGTGTCAGTGTTGTCCTTGTGTCACTCTCTGTATTGTCCTTGTGTCACTGATGTCCTTGTCACTCTCTCTGATGTCCTTGTGTCTCTCTCTGTTGTCCTTGTGTCACTCTCTGTTGTCCTTGTGTCTCTCTGTTGTTATTGTGTCACTGTTGTCCTTGTGTCACTCTCTGTTCTCCTTGTGTGTGTCTCTCTCTGTTGTTCTTGTGTCACTGTTGTCCTTGTGTCACTCTCTCTGTGTTGCCCTTTTGTCACTTTCTCTGTTGTACTTGCGTCACTCTCTGTTGTACTTGCCACTCTCTGTTGACCTTGTGTCACTCTCTCTGTTGACCTTGTGTCACTCTCTCTGTTGACCTTGTGTCACTCTCTCTGTTTACCTTGTGTCACTCTCTCTGTTTACCTTGTGTCACTCTCTCTGTTGACCCTGTGCCACTCTCTCTGTTGTCCTTGTGTCACTCTGCCATCCTTCTGTCCCTCCCTCTACCATTCTTGTGTACCTTCTTCTACCATCCTTGTGTCCCTCCCTCTCTGCTTCTCTGTTTCACCCTTCCGTTCATCTAACATAGGAAGGTGTCACTAAGCTTGTAACCCTCTTACTAGCATCATCTGGGGACTCTAAAGTGACACCAACTTTGTATCTCTCTCACCTCATTACGTGTGTTCCCCGCTGGTATATGTGAATGTATGTTAAACGGACTGTATGATAATAAATATGTGTGTGTGGGGAAGGGGGTCACTGGGCTGTCTAATCGTAACGTTAATAAATTATCGTTATTTTCAACCCTATTACATACAGACTGGTGAACGTGGAGTCGCACCAGTAGTAAAAACTGTTGTTGGTGAGAGTGTATTGTGTTTGAGAGGCAGTATGAGATGAGGCAGTTATCATGTTTTTCATTAACCCAAATCTGTTAATTATCTTCTCTACACTACATAATACCTACTATCATCTTCACTACAGGACAGTTGTTATTTGCCGATGACACGGATCTTTTAGGAGATTCTGAATAGAAGTTGCCATGGTTGACGGAGAAGTTTGAATGGGTTTGTTAAAGTGAACATAGTGGACATAGAGATGAACAAGGTGATTGCGGTAACAAAATATTTAGTAATGAAAGACTGGAGATCAGGTTGGAATGAGAAGGTCTGGATTAGGGTCGTTGTCGGTCCTAGGCACCTGTTTCTTAGGTGCATCGGTGGATGCATGTTTTATGGGTGTATCGATTTATATGGCTAGATGGGTGGTAAAAATATCTAAGGTGTGAACAGTAAACAAACAGTGACTAATATTTTGTGAAGTGTCACAAATCAGGGTTATTAATTTCATGAATCTAAGACAATATACATAGAAAGTAGAGAGTTTATATTATAACTAAATCGATTCAGATGAGTGGTCAGTGTTCAGAAAAGTGAATAAGAAATATTGAATGAAGTGAATAAGTGAAATAAGAACCAATCAGCAGCCAAGAGCAAGAAGCAGCAACCTATTCCTAGTATACTCAATTTCACCTCACCTCTTCTCTAATTCCACTCACCCTTCCATCCCCTTTCTCCCGCCCATCGACTTACCCTCACCCTACCACCCCGGTCACCTATCCCTTCAACTTCTTCCCCTCTTTCACACCACAATTGTCCTTCTTCCCCTCCCTGCTCCTTCCTGCCCTCTCCTTAAATAGCACTCATGTTCTACTTTCATTTGTCTTTTCTCCTCTCCACTTTCCTTCCTCCCTCTCCACAGTTGTTCTAATACCACTATCCCTACCTCTCCCAGACTACGTATATAAATTCTCTCACTCGTATTCCCTCCAAAAACCACTCTTATTACCAGATGTCCCTACATACAGCAAATGACAAAAGAATCAGTGTGGTATACAAATGCAGATGGAATCACAAACAAAAGTGGTGAAATATAGGACAGCGTAGCAGAGGAGCATCCAGATATTATAGCTGTCATAGAGAAAAGTGTCTTAGAATAAAAAAGTAAAAGTTTAATTCTTATAAGAGTACCTCATTGTGGGAAGAGAAATAAAAAACAGAAAAGGAAGGTTGGCAGCAATGTTAAAGAATCAGTGGAGTTTCAAGGCGAGAAACATGAGCACTATCAATTTTAATGACTAGTATGAGAAATAATGACTACGAGGAGCCAGGGTAATAGTAGCAGTGATTTATAATCTCCATCACACATTTAAACATACTACCGAGGCAGGAGTACAATAGTGTTAAGGGATTCCAGTAGACAGGGAGAACTGGAACCCATCTGGAAGGTAGGAAATATGGAGTGAAAAACTATTATAGATGATAAAAAAAATCATGGTAGAAGATAAAGTAAACAAAAGAATGAAGACAGGGGACGAATGAGCTTGCCTTGATCTGGCTTTCATCTTAAGTGATTGTGACATAGAAGAGGTAGAATATATGCTACCACTCTGGGCTAGTGACCCCTTGGCACTTAACCTTGAATATTTGATGGAAGTGGGAGTGGATGGAAGAATAATTACAAATGAACCTGATTACAGAAGAGGATACTGTGGACGGTTGAGAGATTTTTTGAATGGAATTCATCGGGACAGAGTTGAAGGAGTGACAAATGATGGAAGGCCTCATTAGACAGTGCCTTGGTTTATTAAGAGCTGAAGAAAGGTCAAAGGAAATAGGAAAAAGGTATGGGAAAAGTACAGAACACAGAGGACAACAAACAGTGGGGAGGCAAGTAGAATAGCTACGAATGACTATGCACAGTTAAAACAGGAAACGGAGCATCAGTTTGAGAATGATATAACAGCAAAGATCAAATCAAAAGCCAAATCTACTAGACAGCTACGTAAGAGGGAAGACGGCTTTACCAGACTAGGTAATAAGACTGATGGAGAAGGGAGACATGCTCGCAGGAAACGACGGAAAACTGTGCTAGGAATTATGCTGAAAATTTAAGGTATTCACTGAAGACAGTAGTGGCGCCAGAAACCGGACACAATTCAGGTATGATACTACGCTTGTTCGAGTCTCATGGAGGTAAATAAGTGGAATGAGGTAAATGCGGAAGTGGTAGAGGCAAATATACTGTAATACAGAGTTCCAGGAGTAGGTATGATAGTGTCCATAAAACCAGGAATCAATACTCCCGGCGAGTGAAGTTTAAAAGGCGGAGTCAGTAGCTGAGGAGTCAGGAGTTGAGGAGTCAGGAGCTGAGGAGTCAGGAGCTGAGGAGTCAGGAGCTGAGGAGTCAGGAGCTGAGGAGTCAGGAGCTGAGGAGTCAGGAGCTGAAGAACCACTAAAACACACGTACGATAGAACACTTGGAGTAGAGAGTGGACCTATTAGCGACCAGCGACGAGGCCGGGTCAGGAGCTGTGAACTGACCCCTGCATCCACAAATAGGTGAGTACACACACACACACACACACGCACACACGCACACACACACTATGAAGGCTTACTCAACCCTGTAAGATCTTAAGTAGATCTTACCAAGGCTGGCTCCTCCTTAGGAAAATTAATGAACAGAAAAAGAATAATAACATACAAATATAAACACTTTATTGTTATAATTGAAAATATAAAACATTTAAATATGAACTTTTATCCTACTTGAAAGAGAAATGAAAAATGAAATATAAAAATGATATTTGAATTCGACGCTAATATGTACAGTTAGACTGGGGTGTCTGGTTGATGTTGACACCGCGCATTGTAGAAATTGTAGCCGTTGCTGATGATGTGGGGGGGGGGGGGAGGGGGGTCACAGCTGTTGAGTGACAACCCAACGACTCTTCCGTCACAGTATCTCTAGCCTTGAATGATACGTAAAGATGATAGGAACGCAGGTCTTTCACTGCAAAGATGAGGGGTAGTTGCCTGGGGTTGGCCACACTCAGGTACGTAGATCAAGGGTGACGTCCCAGAACTCAGGTGAAGTTCGTCTCCTTCAGCACTGTTTCTGTAGTTGCCGGATGACCCAAGCTGACATTCCAAGAGTTGTGTTGGGAGCTGTGAGTCAAGTGATTATCCATTTGGTCGGAGCCCCACACGTCACCTTTCCGGGTGGAAAAAGGGGGCGGGATAGCGGGAGCTAGACACTGACCCTACCTTAACAAGCAGGCTGGCAATCAAACTATCGTCACCATATATTCGCTCGCTACTCCTATCTGTTGAACTTTTACCTCACACACACACGTCCTACGAGGAGAGGTTAAGGGAAATCGATCTGACGATACTGGAGGACAGGAGGGATAGGGATGACATGATAACGACATATAAAATACTGAGAGGAATCGACAAGGTAAACAAAGACAGGATGTTCCAGAGATGGGTCACAGCAACAAGGGGTCACAATTGGAAGTTGAAGACTCAAATGAGTCAGAAGTATGTTAGGAAGCATTTCTTAAGTCATAGAGTTGTCAGGAAGTGGAATAGTCTAAAAAGTGATGTATTGGAGGCAGGATCCATACATAGTTTAAAGAAAAGGTATGATAAAGCTCACGGAGCAGGGATAGAGTGACCTAGTAACGACCAGTGAAGTGATGGGGCCAGGAGCTATGAATCGACCCCTTCAACCACAATTAGGTGAATACGCACACATACACTAAAATATAATTCTCCGCTGTGCGACGTAAATATCCTTCAAAATTCTTATCACGTGTGTTTATATCTGCAGAGACAGACAGAGAGGAAGGAAGGGGGGGTATCGTGGTGGTGGTGGTGGGATGGAGTTAGTGGAGGCAAAAGGGAACAAGGTGAAACCTTACAGTACCTCTCACACACACAAAGAGAGGTTACACCTACGCCAGGGTGGCCATACAATAACCTGAGTGTATATGTAGCCTCTTGAGGTACCCTTATTAGGAGTGCTAAATCCGTGCGGCTCATTCAGTGCAAGGAGTGTTGAAGGCTCAGTCTCCCGTTTATTAATGAAGTGACAAATACACTGCTTATTTGTACTGACCTATTATCCAGGAAACATTCCAGCACCACAGTATTGTGACATTGTATTCTTGATTCCAACAGTGTTCTCTCAGTGTCAACACTATGTATATTCTGGTGAATTGGGGAAACCCACATGACAGAGACAGAGAGAAACAGTGTGGATGAAAACAACATGTATATTTTAATCTCTCTCAGATCTTCAAATTTCTTGTACTGAACTGTACTTGCTACTGACAACACACGTTTTTCTTGTACTGTACGATTGCTACATGACAAAACACGTTTTCTTTTTGTACTGTACTGCACTTGCTACGTGACAAACACACTGTTTTCTTGTCTGTATGCACTTGCAAATGACAAAACCCAGTGTTTCTTCTTGTACTGTAGTATTTGCTAGTGACAAAACACGTGTTCTTCTTGTACTGTACTGTACTTGCTAGGCAAACACACGTGTTCTTCTTGTACTGTACTGTACTTGCTACGTGACAAACACACGTGTTCTTCTTGTACTGTACTGTATTTTCTACTGACAAACCCCCGTGTTCTTCTTGTACTGTACTGTATTGTACGTACAAACACACGTGTTCTTCTTGTACTTACTGTATTTGCTAGTGAAAAAAACGTTTCTTTTTGTACTGTACTGTACTTGTACGTAAAACACACGGTTCTTTTTGTACGTACGTATTTTCTACGGACAAACACACGTGTTCTTTTGTACTTACTGTACTTTGTATGACAAACACACGTGTTTTCTTGTATGTACTGTACTTGCTAATGACAAACACCGTGTTCTTTTTGTACGGTACTGTACTTGCTAATGACAAACAACGGTTCTTTTTTGTACTGTACTGACTTGCTACGTGCAAAACAACGGTTTTCTTGTACTGTACTGTCTTTTACGTGAAAAAACACACGTGTTCTTCTTGTACTGTACTGTACTTGCACGTGAAAACAAGTGTTTTTTTACTGTACTGTCTTGTACGTAAAACAAAAAAAAACGTGTTTTTCTTGTACGTATTTACTTGCTACGTGACAAACACAGTGTTCTTCTTGTACTTACTGTATTTGCTACGTGACAAAACACGTGTTCTTCTTGTCTGTCTGTACTTGCTACGGAAAAACCCGTGTTTTCTTGTACTGTACGTATTTGCTACGTGAAAAAACACACTGTTCTCTTGTACTGTACTGTACTTGACGTGACAAACACACGTGTTTTTTTTGTCTTTTTGTATTGTCGTGACAAACACACGTGTTCTTTTGTACTGTACTGTATTGCTCGGACAAACACACGTGTTCTTTTTGTACTGTACTGTACTTGCTACGTGACAAACACGTGTTTTCTTGTACTGTACTGTACTTGCTACGTGACAAACACCGTGTTCTTCTGTACCTACTGTATTGCTAGTGACAAACACACGTTTTTCTTTTTGTATGATGTCTTGCTACGTGCAAAACCACGGTTCTTCTTGTACTTACTGTACTTGCTACGTGACAAAACAACGTTTTTCTTTTTCTGTACTGTATTTGCACAGACAAACAACGTGTTCTTTTTATGTCTGTACTTGCTACGGGGGAAAAAAACCACTGGTTTTCTTGTACTGACTTTACTTGCTAGTGACAACACACGTGTTCTTTTTGTACTGTACTGTACTTGCTACGTGAAAAACACAGTGGTTTTCTTGTACTGTACGTATTGTACGTGACAAACACCGTGTTCTTTTGTATGTAGTACTTGCTACATGAAAAAACCACGTGTTTTCTTGATGTACTTACTTGCTACGTACAAACACAGTGTTCTTCTTGTACTGTACTGTACTTGTACTGCAAACACACGTTTCTTCTTGTATGTACTGTACTTCTAGTGACAAAAAGTGTTTTCTTGTACTGTCTGTACGGCTACGTGACAAACACCGTGTTCTTCTTGTATTACGTACTTGCTACATGACAAAAAGTTTTTCTTCTTTTACTGTACTGTACTTGTACGTGACAAAACCACGTGTTTTCTTGTATGTACGTCTTGCTACGTGACAAACACACTGTTCTTCTTGTACTGTACTGACTTGCTACGTGAAAACACACGTGTTCTTTTTGTACTGAAACTGTACTTGCTACTGACAACACACTTGTTCTTCTTGACTGTACTGTACTTGCTACGTAAACAAACACACGTGTTCTTCTTGTACTGTACTGTACTTGTTTACGTGACAAACACACGTGTTCTTCTTGTACTGTACTGTACTTGCTACGTGACAAACACACGTGTTCTTCTTGTACTGTACTGTACTTGCTACGTGACAAACACACGTGTTCTTCTTGTACTGTACTGTGCTTGCTACGTGACAAACACACGTGTTCTTCTTGTACTGTGCTGTACTTCCTACGTGACAAACACACGTGTTCTTCTTGTACTGTACTGTACTTGCTACGTGACAAACACACGTGTTCTTCTTGTACTGTACTGTACTTGCTACGTGACAAACACACGTGTTCTTCTTGTACTGTACTGTGCTTGCTACGTGACAAACACACGTGTTCTTCTTGTACTGTACTGTACTTGCTACGTGACAAACACATTTGATCTTGTACTGTATTTGCTACATGATAAATACACTTGATCTTCTTGTACTGTACTTGCTACATGACAGATACACTTGATCTTCTTGTACTGTACTGTACTTGCTACATGACAAACACATTTGATATTGTACTGTACTTGCTACATGACAAATACACTTGATCTTCTTGGACTGTACTGTACTTGCTACATGACAGATACACTTGATCTTCTTGTACTGTACTGTGCTTGCTACGTGACAAACACACGTGTTCTTCTTGAACTGTATTGTGCTTACTATATGACAGACATACTTGATCTTCTTGTACTGTACTTGCTACATGACAAACACACTTGATATTGCGCTGTACTTGCTACATGACAAACACACCTGTGCGCAGCTCCACGCAGTCCTCGCTGATCACGTCCTTAAAGCTGTCTTAGTTACATCTCTGTTTACCGTCTGGTTTGATTCGTAGTGTGTTTTATCTGCCCTGGCCCAGTATGCTTCTGTCCATCTTAGGATCCAAAGCATCCACGTGTAATTAACGTGTCCTAACTCATGACACAAGGAGAAGGAGTTGTGTTGATGTTCCAGGAAATGAACGGGCGGATGCCGAGACGATGGCTGCTGTAGCAAGCATGCTCAATAGTTGAACTTTCTCATAGTGACTTCATAGACCACACATATAGATATGCGCTTAGTAAGTGGCAGGCCCGGAGGATCCTACAGACGAGCAGCAAGTTAAACGGGGTTGGGCAAGACTTAGATGTTTGATCCTCCTCAACAACAAGAATGTTCACTTTGAGACGAATTTGAGAAATGAACATCCCATTTATAGCCATTTCTTGTAGGTTCTATTGTCGCACTCTGTGTGCCTTGTACTGTATAGTCCTTGTGGCTTAGCGCTTCTTTTTGATTATAATAATAATAATGTGTGCCTTGTAGCGTGCATCTAACTCTGGAACACAGTTTTTTGCCATTAGGCCTTTTCGATTTACTCATGGTGTTTATAATTACTGAGGTGCCTGTTGGGACCTCGAAGAACTTTTAAAAGTTTTGTAACATCTAACAGTTGAATTGGATTTGTAACTTATACTGTTTATTTAAACTTGGTGTGGTGAGATTTGTGTTGCGTGTTTTATTGATGTCAGTAGTTTTGTTTGATAATCTTATCTTTCTCTTGTATTTTTTTTATTAAGAGCACTGAGTGATGTATATAGTGACAACGCTCTTCGTATTTACTAACCACCTACCAGTGTGAAGTGTAGACTTAATTATTGAGAAAATACTCTCAAGAACGTATTACCAGTGATAGTCTGCAACAAACTACCCTTCACGTAGTCAGGATTCTTGAATCTCTTTGCAAACATTGTAAACAATCTTACGTGAAGTTAACAGATAGAAATCTAATGAGTAAGCAGATGAGAGGTTTGGACGATGTGTAGAAGCTAGTTCAGTTTTCTAGCTAGCAGCTTAACTAGACTACAGCTATAAGCTTTATAATTATACTACAGCTATCAGCTTAATAACTATACTACAACTATCAGCTTAATAACTATACTACAGCTAGTAGCTTAATAACTATACTACAACTATCAGCTTAATAACTATACAACAACTATCAGCTTAATAACTATACTACAACTATCAGTTTAATAACTATACTACAGCTAGTAGCTTAATAACTATAGTACAACTATCAGCTTAATAACTATACTACAACTATCAGCTTAATAACTATACTACAACTATCAGCTTAATAACTATACTACAACTATCAGCTTAATAACTATACTACAACTATCAGCTTAATAACTATACTGCAGCTATAAGCATAATAACTATACTACAACTATCAGCTTAATAACTATACTGTAGCTATAAGCATAATAACTATACTACAACTATCAGCTTAATAACTATACTGCAGCTATCAGCTTAATAACTATACTACAGCTATCAGCTTAATAACTATACTGCAGCTATAAGCGTAATAACTATACTGCAGCTATCAGCATAATAACTATACTACAGCTATCATCTTAATAACTATACTACAGCTATAAGCGTAATAACTATACTGCAGCTATCAGCTTAATAACTATACTACAGCTATAAGCTTAACTGTACTACAGCTATCAGCATAATAACTATACTGCAGCTGTCAGCTTAATAACTATACTGTTAAAAGTGAATGTCTTGTCATCATATACAGAACAATTCTTCATATATAAGTGTAAAATCCTTGTGGGCTGTGATTGACATAATATTAACATGTACAAGGCTTTGAAGTGACTAGTTGCTGCCCCTTCATTACGTCACGTGACCTGACTGTATAAGCTTTATCACACTTACGTACCATCATTAAAGAATAAAAAGTGCCCTTCCCTTCTCGCTTCAGTGAAACTTGTCAATGATCCAAGTCGGACTGAAACGCTATCATTACTTTCCACTCCTAAGTGCGTGTTAAGAGTTTGTGTACAGTTTTTACTTTGCTGAAGAGGGACTCAACAAGAATCTGGAATGTTCTATAATCATCGTACGCTTTATATTCACACAACCGGCGGAGTATCTAACAGCAAGTACCTTTAATAAAGGGTAACTAAAACACACACACACACACACACACACACACAGGGGAGACATGATAACGACATATAAAATACTGCGAGGAATTGACAGAGTGGATAAAGACAGGATGTTCCAGAGATAGGACACAGAAACAAAGGGTCACAATTGGAATTTGAAGACTCCTATGAGTCAAAGAGACGTTAGGATGTATTTCTTCAGTCATAGAGTTGTCAGGAAGTGGAATAGCCTAGAAAGTGAAATAGTGGAGGCAGGACCCATACATAGTTTTAAGACGAGGTTTGATAAAGCACATGGAACAAGGAGAGAGAGGACCTAGTAGCGATCAATGAAGAGGCGGGGCCAGGAGCTATGAATCGACCCCTTCAACCACAAATAGGTGAGTACTCACACACACACACACACACACAAACATAAACATACACACAAACATACACACACACATACATATACACACACATACACACATACACACACACACGGGATGGCCTGTGTGTATCGACTGTAAACAACGGTGCAAGGTTTGGTGTTCATTTATATGCAGTAAGACGAACTTTATGGAGCATAGTGTGGGAACCTGCAAGTGTTCATACATAGTGTGGGAACCTGCAAGTGTTCATACATAGTGTGGGAACCTGCAAGTGTTCATATATAGTGTGGGAACCTGCAAGTGTTCATATATAGTGTGGGAACCTGCAAGTGTTCATACATAGTGTGGGAACCTGCAAGTGTTCATACATAGTGTGGGAACCTGCAAGTGTTCATACATAGTGTGGGAACCTGCAAGTGTTCATACATAGTGTGGAAACATGCAAGTGTTCATACATAGTGTGGGAACCTGCAAGTGTTCATACATAGTGTGGAAACATGCAAGTGTTCATACATAGTGTGGGAACATGCAAGTGTTCATGCATAGTGTGGGAACCTGCAAGTGTTCATATATAGTGTGGGAACCTGCAAATGTTCATACATAGTGCGGGAACCTGCTAGTGTTCATACATAGTGTGGGAACCTGCAAGTTTTCATACATAGTGTGGGAACCTGCAAGTGTTCATACATAGTGTGGGAACCTGCAAGTGTTCATACATAGTGTGGGAACCTGCAAGTGTTCATACATAGTGTGGGAACATGCAAGTGTTCATACGTAGTGTAGGAACATGCAGGTAATCATACATAATGGGGAAACATGCAGGTAATCATACATAATGGGGAAACATGTAGGTAATCATACATAATGGGGAAACATGCAGGCAATCATACATAATGGGGGAACATGCAGGTAATCATAATGGAGAAACTTGCAGGTAATCATACATAATGGGGAAACATGCAGGTAATCATACATAATGGGGAAACATGCAGGTAATCATACATAATGGGGAAGCATGCAGGTAATCATACATAATGGGGAAACATGCAGGTAATCATACATAATGGGGAAACATGCAGGTAATCATACATAATGGGGAAACATGTAGGTAATCATACATAATGGGTAAACATGCAGGCAATCATACATAATGGGGAAACATGCAGGTAATCATAATGGAGAAACTTGCAGGTAATCATACATAATGGGGAAACATGCAGGTAATCATACATAATGGGGAAACATGCAGGTAATCATACATAATGGGGAAACATGCAGGTAATCATACATAATGGGGAAGCATGCAGGTAATCATACATAATGGGGAAACATGCAGGTAATCATACATAATGGGGAAACATGTAGGTAATCATACATAATGGGGAAACATGCAGGTAATCATACATAATGGGGAAATATGCAGGTAATCATACATAATGGAAAAACATGCAGGTAATCATACATAATGGGGAAACATGCAGGTAATCATACATAATGGGGAAACAGGCAGGTAATCATATATAATGGGGAAACATGCAGGTAATCATACATAATGGGGAAACATGTAGGTAATCATACATAATGGGGAAACATGCAGGTAATCATACATAATGGGGAAACATGTAGGTAATCATACATAATGGGGAAACATGCAGGTAATCATACATAATGGGGAAACATGCAGGTAATCATACATAATGGGGAAACATGTAGGTAATCATACATAATGGGGAAACATGTAGGTAATCATACATAATGGGGGAACATGCAGGTAATCATACATGATGGGGAAACATGCAGGTAATCATACATAATGGGGAAACATGTAGGTAATCATACATAATGGGGAAACATGTAGGTAATCATACATAATGGGGAAACATGTAGGTAATCATACATAATGGGGAAACATGCAGGTAATCATACATAATGGGGAAACATGCAGGTAATCATACATAATGGAAAAACATGCAGGTAATCATACATAATGGGGGAACATGCAGGTAATCATACATAATGGGGGAACATGCAGGTAATCATACATAATGGGGAAACATGCAGGTAATCATACATAATGGGGAAACATGCAGGTAATCATACATAATGGGGAAACATGCAGGTAATCATACATAATGGGGAAACATGCAGGTAATCATACATAATGGGGAAACATGCAGGTAATCATACATAATGGGGAAACATGCAGGTAATCATACATAATGGGGAAACATGCAGGTAATCATACATAATGGGGAAACATGCAGGTAATCATACATAATGGGGAAACATGCAGGTAATCATACATAATGGGGGGAGTGGTAATTACTCATTAGGTTCAATTTAATGAAAAAATGAAAGTGTGCTTCGTGACGTGATTATGGTCCAGGATGGTAGGTAACATTCTTCAAAACGTTTCTTATAGCACTATGTCCCATTCGGGTTTATCGCTTTATTGTGAATAATAATAATAATAATAATAATAATAATAATAATAATTTAATAGTAACTATATTAATAATAATAAAATAATTTAATAATAACAGCAATAATAATAATGGTTCCTTTTCTAAATTGTAGGTCAGTTGGGATTTGTTACCGATACTGTGATCTGATTTTCCTGTTTGAAAACGATTTTAGCAATGTGATTAAAATTGGCAACTAATCCATCGTAACTCCTAAACGTGTATATAAATTCTGTACGAGTTTTTTTCAACTAATACAGATGAAAAGTGTGTATAAATGTGTTTGTATGTTAGTGTGAGATGCGTCGAGCAGAGTCTGGTGTTGATCCCAGACTCAGGTTCAACTGGATGCTAATGCGAAATTATTGCATACACAAATTTTCGCTTGCCTTATTCGGCAAGAAAAGCGTTGCTATTTAAGTCAAAATCGCAAGTTTTACCTATTGGGCACGAAATTTATGCTGTTTTTGTGAGGTTCAGAGTCTCTCTCTCTCTCTCTCTCTCTCTCTCTCTCTCTCTCTCTCTCTCTCCTTTTGTCACTACAGTAGGAGGGAAAGTGTTGTCAATACGTCAGCAAGTGGCATGTTAGTGTGATGGTTATTGGTGTGTGTGTGTGTATTCACCTAGCTGTGGTTGCAGGGGTCGAGTCATAGCTCCTGGCCCCGCCTCTACCCTGGTCGCTACTAGGCCACTCCCTGCTCCATGAGCTTTATCATACCTCTTATGTTTCTGTGTGTATTTGTATGTAAATGATCTGTCAGTTTTTCTGCATATCTAACCTGCTGTCCGAGTTTCTTCCTTCTACTTTATCTCTCTCTCTCTCTCTCTCTCTCTCTTCTCTCTCTCTCTCTCTCTCTCTCTCTCTCTCTCTCTCTCTCTCTCTCTCTCTCTCTCTCTCTCTCGTTGGTCCTGGTTACCCACCGGTTAAGGAACTGTATATTAACGTAGCGATGAAACAGTGGTATTTTCTATTATTAATATTAGTGGTAGTAGTGGTGTTATGGTGTTAGTGGGTATGGTGGTAGTAGTGGTTATGGTGTTAGTGGGTATGGTGGTAGTAGTGGTTATGGTGTTAGTGGGTATGGTGGTAGTAGTGGTTATGGTGTTAGTAGTGGTTATCGTAGTAGTTGTAGTTATGGTGTTAGTAGTGGTTATGGTGGTAGTGGTTTTGGTGGTAGTAGTGGTTTTGGTGGTAGTAGTGGTTATGGTGTTAGTGGGTATGGTGGTAGTAGTGGTTATGGTGTTAGTGGGTATGGTGGTAGTAGTGGTTATGGTGTTAGTGGGTATGGTGGTAGTAGTGGTTATGGTGTTAGTAGTGGTTATCGTAGTAGTTGTAGTTATGGTGTTAGTAGTGGTTATGGTGGTAGTGGTTTTGGTGGTAGTAGTGGTTTGGTGGTAGTAGTGGTTATGGTGTTAGTGGGTATGGTGGTAGTAGTGGTTATGGTGTTAGTGGGTATGGTGGTAGTAGTGGTTATGGTGTTAGTGGGTATGGTGGTAGTAGTGGTTATGGTGTTAGTAGTGGTTATCGTAGTAGTTGTAGTTTGGTGTTTAGTAGGGTTATGGTGGTTAGTGGTTTTGGTGGTAGTAGTGGTTTTGGTGGTAGTAGTGGTTATGGTGTTAGTGGGTATGGTGGTAGTAGTGGTTATGGTGTTAGTGGGTATGGTGGTAGTAGTGGTTATGGTGTTAGTGGTATGGTGGTAGTAGTGGTTATGGTGTTAGTGGGTATGGTGGTAGTAGTGGTTATGGTGTTAGTAGTGGTTATCGTAGTAGTTGTAGTTATGGTGTTAGTAGTGGTTATGGTGGTAGTGGTTTGGTGGTAGTAGTGGTTATGGTGGTGTAGTAGGGTTATGGTGTTAGTGGGATATGGTGGTAGTAGTGGTTATGGTGTTAGTATGGTTATCGTAGTAGTTGTAGTTGTGATAGTAGTGGTTATGGTGGTAAGTAGTGGTTTTTGGTAGTAGGGTTATTGGTGGTAGTTAGTGATTGGTGATGTGGTTATGGTGGTAGTAGTAATGTGATTATTGTGGTTATGGAAGTAGGGTTTATGGTGTTAAGTGGTTATGTGTAGTAGTGGTTTATGTCGTTAGTGGTGTAATGGTGATAGGCAGGTATAGTGTAGTAGTGGCAGTATGGTGGTATGTAAGTGGTTATTGTGTTAGTGGTGTTATGGTGAGTAGTACTGAAGGTTATTTGTATATAGTGGTTATGGTGGTATTGTGGTTAATGGTAGTGTGGTTATGAAGGTTAGTGGGCTATGGTGGTAGTAGTGGTTAGGTGTAGATAATAGTGAGGAAGTGGCTGTTGTTAGTGTGTGGGGTTAGACAGAGTAAAGGGCTGACCTTAAGTTAAAGTGTGTGGATTTAAAGAGGTATAGGGTGAGGGGTGGAGCATACAGCTTACTGACAGGGAGGAGTGGTGTTAGGGTAAGTGAGGGTAGGGGAGGAGGAGAGAGGCTGAAAGATAGTGGATGGGTTAAGTGGAGGTGTGGCGATGGACGGTCATGGGTTATAGTGTGTAAAGGATAGTGATTGTTAGAGGTAGTAAGAGGCATGTGGTGGGAGTTAATGGAGGAGAAGGCTGGGGTAGGGGTAGGATGTTGTATGAGCAGTGGAGGTGTAAGAGGCATGGTGTTGAGTATGTTGGGACAGGGAAGTGGAGGTAGGAGTTAGGGTGTAAGGGCTATGAGGGGTGAGTATGGAGGGTAAAGCGTCAAAGTGGGGAGTATTGAGGGTGTAAAGGGATGGAGGTGGGGAGTTATGGAGATGTAAAGGGCTGGAGGTAGAGGATTAAAAGTGTGTAAAGGGTGGAGGTGGGAGGTTAGGAAGGTGTAAAGGGCTGGAGGTGGGGGGGTACGGAGTGTGAAAAGGGATGGAGGTGGGGGTTTTGAGAGGTGTAAAGGGTGGATGGGGTGTAGGGGAAAAGGAGGTGAAGGGATGGAGGTGTAAAGGAATGGAGGTGTGAAGGGATGGAGGTGTAAAGGGAAAGGAGGTATGGGTTAAAGTGGTGTAAAGGAAAAGTGATCGTTAGGGAGGTGTAAAGGCATGGGGAGGTTTGGGAGTTAT
This sequence comes from Cherax quadricarinatus, assembly GCF_026875155.1. Taxonomy (NCBI): domain Eukaryota; kingdom Metazoa; phylum Arthropoda; class Malacostraca; order Decapoda; family Parastacidae; genus Cherax; species Cherax quadricarinatus. The sequence continues at coordinate 31,379,824 of NC_069443.1, read as the reverse complement.
GGAGGTTTGTAAAGGCATGGAGGTGGGAGTTACGGAGTTTGAAGGCGTGGAGGTGTAAAGGCATTTGGAGGTGGGAGGGTATGGAGGTGAAAGGCATGGAGGTAGGAGTTAAAGGGGTGTAAAGGCATGGAGGTGGGAGCTATGGAGGTGTAAAGGCGTGAAGGTGGGGGGGGATGGAGGTGTAAAGGCTTGGAGGTGGGGAGTTATGGAGGTGTAAAGACATGGAGGTGGGGTTATGGAGGTGTAAAGGCGTGGAGGTGGGAGTTATGGAGGTGTAAAGACATGGAGGTGGGGTTATGGAGGTGTAAAGGCGTGGAGGTGGGGGTTATGGAGGTGTAAAGGCGTGGAGGTGGGGGTTATGGAGATGTAAAGGCATGGAGGTGGGTGTTATGGAGGTGTAAAAGGCATGGAGGTGGGAGCTAATGGAGGTGTAAAGGCATGGAGGTGGGGGTTATGGAGGTGTAAAGGCTTGGAGATGGGGATTATGGAGGTATAAAGGCATGGAGGTGGGGGTTATGGAGGTATAAAGGCATGGAGGTGGGGGTTATGGAGGTGTAAAGGCATGGAGGTGGGAGTTATGGAGGTGTAAAGGCATGGAGGTGGGTGTTATGGAGGTGTAAAGGCATGGAGGTGGGGTTATGGAGGTGTAAAGGCATGGAGGTGGGAGTATGGAGGTGTAAAGGCATGGAGGTGGGGGGTATGGAGGTGTAAAGACATGGAGGTGGGGGGTATGGAGGTGTAAAGGCATGGAGGTGGGGGTTATGGAGGTATAAAGGGATGGAGGTATCAGAAGATGGAAGTGTAAAGGGATGGAGGTGGGGGTTATAGAGGTGTAAAGGGATGGAGGTGGGAGTTATGGATGTGTCAAGGATGGTGGTAGAGGGCTAGTCATGAATACTTTAACATCCAATATCGTCATCTCTGCACTCGCTTATAGTGAGATACAGCATCCGTCTCTGTATATATTCTGCCGCTTTCACTACATACAAATATTCAAAATAGTGTCTTTTTACTACTTCAAAAATTAATTACAATAATACGATAAAAGATATGAAAATGAAGTTGTTTGCTTACATTAGTATAATTATCAGAACATAACGTTCCTTGGTATGATGAGTCGTGACACCCATCAAACGACCCTCTCTCCTCAACGCTCACTTGGTATCACGTCTTTGTACTACTTGTGGGTGTTTTTGAACTATTGTTTACTAGATACCAGTAGGTAATACTGAAATACTTACTTGCTAGAATCAGTGACGACATCACAAAAGTCCTAGCAGATGTGTTGGTCAATATGTGGAGCATATATTAGATGTGTTACGGGTCACTAGATGTGCACAAGTTGTGGCTGCATAGCTGAGGCAGTCGTGAAGCTGTGTAATAAATATTACTTCAATTGTCATACACAGAAACCTGCATTTTGTTGTAAAATGATTGAAATTGGAAAAAAGACTTTGTTGAAGAGATGAGGGAGGGAGGCGGGGGTGAGAAAGTCAGGTGGGGTTGAGGAGGAGAGACGAAGAAGGAAGGAAGGAAAAAGGGAGGGCTAGACAGATGGGATGGTAGGAAGGGTGAAGTGCTAGGGAGGTGGGGTGTTTAGCAAGGAAGAGTTGAAACACAGGAAGGTAAAGTGTCAGTTTCAGATAAGATTCAGTCGATGAAGTGAGTCTTATACTGTGCATCTCACATCCATCCTGTTGAGGGTAGAGGCTTATTTGTGCATCCCGTATCCATCCTGTGAACGGTAACGGCTAATTTTTGTATACTGCGTAGCCATCTCGTGAACGGTAGCTCAAAATCATATAGATACACATAAGGCCTAGGAACTAGGACCTAGATTGGTTAACAGGAGTACATCTAGATATGAACAGTTTAATATTTTTATGTTAAAAACAATTCTGGGCACTTGCTGAAGATACAGAGATAGCATAATGACCTATTCATCAAGGGATATTTTTAATGAAAATAAGATACCAGACATATCAAGTAAATATCTTAACTTTGCTTACCACAAATAAGGCATTATCAGTAGATATATATCCAGATGTACTCCTGCTAATTCTTTTGGACTATAGTTCCTGGGCCTTTTGTTTAATAGCATGTTCTTGGACTAGCGTCCACAGGATGAATATGGGGTATATAATAAACTAGCCACTTCGGCGGTAAAATCTAATCTTCCTCAAAATTTTTGACATCTTTTTTTTTTTACTAATAAGATCCTTTGACATAGAGTATATATTTTACTATATTCTTTGTCTATATATCTATCAATAAGTGGACAGTCAACAACATAGAGGTCAACGAATATGATATTCTTTGTATAAAATTGTCAAAGTCCTGCTGCAGACTCACTTGTAACGAGACTAAGTCTGGCTACTATTGCATCACTCATTATTTACATTTACTCACGCTCACGTTACCACAGTGAGTTACTAACCTGCTCACTATACTAACTATATTCCTGTTTGAGTACAAACCCAGATCATGTTAAGATTTTTTCAGAGTACTTTATTTCAGCTGTTATGTCACATTTATAATGGCCGAGAGATTCAGTGTGACAAAGAATGCATACGAATTATGCATTATTTTTGTTTTTTAAAATATTTTACTGTTTTAGCTCCTCCAGTGAGCATGTTAGTCATTATGTCAGTCTTGTATATACAGTGAGGAGACAGTCAGTAATGATCAAGTAATCAAACTCATTGTCATAATTTTAGTGCCATTAGAATGGCAAACAATTCTGTAATGTAAAGTTCAGTTGTTAATTCTTATGTCTAATTTAACACAAATATCAGTGATATTATATAACGACAAGTATCTTAAGATAGTATGTGGTTATGGCATTTTATTGAGAAAATGTTTCGTCAACGAAGGATATTTTCATCGTTCAGTCGCTGGTGGAAGAAACGTCTTCTCGGTAAAAATATAAACCTCACATTGAGGCTTAATAAGGTAACATAATGTTGTGTCATCAGGTGGCAACAAGAGCAGATGCAGCCTCCCAGTGGACGAGTGTTTAGATCCAACAGTGTGTATAATCTCTTATATCTTCTTACTTAGGTGATAAATTTCTTCTTCAGCAGTTGATTTCGCAATTGATTTAAGGGATTACTGGTGATTAGCTTCTTGGGAGGAGCTTACAGATAAGTGATATTAAATCTATACAGGTTCCGTGGAGGGGTGACAAGCTCTTGTCGTCTATAGTTCAAGCACGTTATGGATTTTAATAGAATTGCGTGTTTTGTTTATGCATTTAGAGATATAATTATTTATAGACAATTTAAATTGTCTATCCATTGCACCGCGAATACTAATTAAAGAGTTTGGTAGAATTAAGAAAGCTAGGAATAATTCCGAAGACTTTGTTTTGTATTATCACCTATCATCATAGGTCAGCATAATCAGTTAAGGATCTAATATAGGCTATGTACATTATTATCGGTATTTTTACATTAGCACAACAGCTGGGGACCGTGGGCACCAACAACTCTGAGAGCATTTTAACCTGTGTTTGTATGTCTTACTTAGTTGTGCTATGTTGGATTTACTTAAGGGTATGTCTGTACACACACACACACACACACACACACACACACACACACACACACACACACACACACACACACACTGGACAGGCTGGACACGTGGTCCAGCAACTGGCTTCTTGAATTCAACCCTGCCAAGTGCAAAGTCATGAAGATCGGAGAAGGGCAAAGAAGACCGCAGACAGAGTATACATTAGGTGGCCAAGGACTGCAAACCTAGCTCAAGGAGAAAGATCTTGGGGTGACCATAACACCGAGCATGTCTTTGGAGGCATACATCAACCAGATAACTGCTGCAGCATACGGGCGCCTGGTAAACCTGAGAATAGCGTTCCGATACCTTAGTAAGGAATCGTTCAAGACACTGTACACTGTGTACATCAGGCCCATACTGGAGTATGCAGCTCCAGTTTGGAACCCACACCTGGGCAAACACGTCAAGAAATTAGAGAAAGTGCAAAGGTTTGCAACAAGGTTAGTTCCGGACCTCAGGGGTATGTCCTACAAAGAAAGGTTGAGGGAAATCGGACTGACGACATTGGAGGACAGGCGGGTCAGGGGAGACATGATAACGACATACAGGATACTGTGTGGAATAGATAAGGTAGACAGAGACAGGTTGTTCCAGAGAGGGGACACAGAAACAAGGGGTCACAACTGGAAGCTGAAGACTCAGATGAGTCATAGGGATGTTTGGAAGTATTTCTTCATAGAGTCGTCAGGAAGTGGAATAGCCTAACAAGTGATGTAGTTGCGGCAGAACCCTTACATAGCTTTAAGACGAGGTATGACAAAGCTCTGGAAGCAGAGAGAGAGAGGACCTAGTAGGAATCAGTGAAGAGGCGGTGCCAGAAGGTATGTCTCGACCTCTGCAACCACAATTAGGTGAGTACACACACACACACACACACACACACACACACACACACACACACACACACACACACACACACACACACACACACACCATTCAGAGATCTTTTCAGACAGTCAGTAATCTGGGTAGCAGATTATAAGATTAATTCAATCTCGTTTTTATATTTTCTGTTTTTTAAAGGAAAAGTTGGTAGGATGACGCAGACTCTGGGTGTGAAGGTTTAATGTGGGGCTTAAAACCTTGTAGAACATGTCTGGGCTCACTTTGTGGTGCTTACTTTGGGCTGACCGCGTCACCTTGTGATCTCCTTGATCACCAGATAGAACGTCTGTTTGTGCACATATTATGTGTTAATTTCGGCTCCATTTAAGCCTCTGTCTAGGATATGCAGAGTGAAAGATGCTTATCTTTGTGCATATATGCTGAGAATTTATTTTTAAAGGTGAAGTATTCTTGAGTGATGGTAAACAAGCTTTGAGTCATTATATTATTCAAAGTCAATTACAATTATAGTTACTTGATATTTTAAATTAAAATATTTTCTTGAGTTCTTCATACTTTATTAATAATGTTGAAATCATTCTTAAATGGAAATAGCAAACATTTTACCTCATATTTTGTGTATAAATGTAATAATATAAACACTGCACAATAATACCATTAGTTACATTTTTACTCAAATCCAAACAGGACCTGCCTAGTATGGGCCAACAGGTCTGCTGCAGTGTTCCTCCTTTCTTATGTTCTTATGTTCTTATTACATCTGCATGATATTTGTTACACTAATTCAGGTTACTACACTAACAACTTTATAAATAAGTGTCACAACATATTATTGCATTACTGAGCATCAACATTCACCCTTACATAATTAATATTCAGGACTCAGGCTGTGTTGTTAAGCAGCATCACTGATATAACACTGGTCAAAAATATGATTTAAAAAAGAGTAGAGGAAATGATTATGTTGGTAATATAGTTCCTCTCCATTTCCATCCCCTTCTTTTGTCTTCACTCTCCTTCCACCGCTCTTTGTTCTCATCAACTCTGTAACATATAAGAATAACTTGAAAACCAACTAAATTATAAAACTCTTTAATACGATGTCCTTATTATCGATATTATGAAATATAAAGAGAAATGATTTCTCGTTCATTTTGTAACTCATCCGAAAACGTCAGCAAGTCAAAATTTTTGTTATAAACCCCATAAATCCTCATCCATCAGAGAATTCATAACCACTAGTTTCCTGTTTTCAAAAATAAACAATATCCCTGACGTCTCACTTCACTTTTAAAATGATATTCATTGAAATCATAAAAATATAATTCTTGACACAAAGCAAGAATACCTTACGAAGCAATGTGCTCGTTGGTCAACAAGTCTGGACTCTGAGGGAGCTCGGTCACATAGCTCATGCAAACATGACCCAAACAACGAGAATTGCATCAGAATGTACACTTACGTATAATTTGATGTGCACTTTCAGTTTATCATTAGTTCATCATAGTCCATAGTTTTATGATGTAATTTAAGCAGGTTTGAACTTGACAACAGTTATTTACAACTGCAATTAGTTTTAAATAAAAAAATGTATATTACAATTACAGTTACTTTAAATATGTAATTAATTACATTCATCTTCAGTTACAATTACTCCATGCCTAGTGGTGAACGGGTTACATGCAGCCTTAATGTCTCTCATGTCGTCGACAGACTTGAAACCCAGTTAACCAACCGAACCAACCATGTACACCTCTTAAAAATAACATATTTGTTATTCTATTTTAGGTCGGTTTAGGTTATGTGATTACGTTGGTGTCGGTTACGTTATGTTAGCTTCGTTTAGGTTAAATTAAGTTTGCATCAGATAATTTATTTGGATAATAAAGAACTGATATAAAGGGAGAGTTAATGTCTGGCAGCGAGGGACATATCGTAATACTTTAGAACGTTGATATTCCCACGTTGGTCAAAAAAAAAAGAGGCCGGAGGAATGGATATTTACATACTGAGGTCAGAAGAAAGGAGCAGCAGTTGAGGGCATCGTTACAGATGAGCGGGACCCGCTAGTGAAAGTTATGCTTCAGAGCTGAACCAGAGGTTATCAGTAGAATTGTAGACCCACTAGTGAGTCCCACCCACCTGTGACGTTACCATCAACTGCTACACCTCCCTTCTCACACCAATATATAAGTGTCCATCTTCCTGCCTCATCTTGAAGCTGATCAAGGTTAAGGGGCTGAGCACAAATTAAAGCGGAGGAACTTATTACCTTTGTCTTCTGTACATTATTTCTAGATTGAATTGAAGCCATTGGTTGGCAAAACGTCTTCATGATGAATTAACCAAGTACTGCACATGTCTTATATCATTATCTTGCCCAGATAAGTAGATGATGGTAAAAATCGACGATTAGAAATAAGGACACTAGTAGCAGAGAATTCTTTCAGTACAACGTTTCGCACAAGGCTGGGTTTTTATCAGTTGTACAGGAATGAACAAATAGACGGAAACATTACAGGAATAAAAAAAAAAATCCTCAACTACTTTAAGTATTCTTTTTCGAGGTATATCTAAATAATCCCGTGGGAATCCCAGTATAATCTAGTCTTGTGATGCTGTGCGGATTACCGCATTTATTTTACTACGTTAAACAAATAACCCACACATAAGAAAGAGAAGCTTGCGACGACGTTTCGGTCTTACTTGGACCATTTACAAAATCACACAGTATGACTTTGTAAATGGTCCAAGCCGAATCAAAACGTCGTCGTTAGCTTCTCTCTCCTGTGTGCGGGGTTATTTGTGTGTTGCTTCAGTCACAGTATTGTTCTTGTTTGTTCTTTATACTACGTCACTTTTTTTAACGTAGTAATCAGCATCAGTTTCTTAACGAACGGCTATGATACGTCTGGCACCGTGATGGATGAGAAAAAAAAAAACATGTAACGCTTAAATCTGAACGTTAATCATAGGTGGTGCGAGGATAGTTGGGAAGGACAGCCAGGGTGTTATTAGAGTGGGGGTGGGGGTCTTGGGGGTGGGGGGTCTTGGGGGTGGAGGGGGTCTAATTACGTTGCCTCGGGACTGCACAAAACTCAATTTGATGAAATTTCGTCCGAGCATAAAGCAATTTCAACAGCCCCGGGGCAGGAGATCTCACCTTTATGATTTTCAGCAATGGTAGTTATCATGTGTTAGGGTACTTGTGTAGGTGTTGTGGGGAGGGTGAGAGATACTGTGAGCGGGGGACGAGAGAGAGAGAGAGAGAGAGAGAGAGAGAGAGAGAGAGAGAGAGAGAGGGTGAGTTTAGCACAGATTAACGTAGAATAAAAAGACTGACTCTTCTATCCTCTGTAGAACAAACATTAACTAAGGTTGTTCTATTGTTCCTCCCACTTGTTAACTTTAACCATCATTATTATTAATTATCCTTGCTAACTTCTTTAGCATCTACCATGTATAATTACATCTCTTGAAGAAATATTATGAAGCTTCTTTCAAGAGAATTTGATCCTAAGAATTTGTGTCACTCACCCATTCCTCAGATCAACACTGATTTTCTCCTATTTCCCAGCCGCTGGATGATCCCCATGATTTTATCGGTTTCCCAGGAATAAAATAAACTTTGAGGGTTTTTATACCAAACAGATTCTCTGGATAAGCCTTGAAGGAAGATAAAATTATAATTTAATAACGCAGGTGTCTATTTCCTATAATACTACACTGTCTGCTGATAATTTTAGCCATTTATATATGTCTCAGGTTTTTTATTGGACTCCGGTTTCATTACGTTAATGGTATACACTACCATGAAGGTGAACCTGACACTCATGGTAGATAACTCTGACAGATCTACGGTGATGGGGAGAACCTGGCGCTCCTGCCAGTCAGAGGAGTCTCAGCCCAGATATAGCCAAGCCAGCCAATCACAGCAGACCTAGTCCAGCTTAACCGCTCACGCAAGATCAAGTCCAGCCAGAGACTGAGTCCATGGTTCTTGAATAACGCATTTCGACGGAAGAAGCGTTATATAACACTACTGAATTCTACACAGTTTAATTTTGATGAATTATGGCACGTTGGGCTTACTATTAAACCCTGAGTAACTTATACAAAAATAAAACGGGACGTTTGTTGAGCTCTGGTCTATTAAAATAAAGTGAGGCTTGATCTTGGCTGTTGTGAGAAACAACAACTCGGTAATGGCAGTTGCTTGTCACTTCAGTCTTGTGGATGGAGTTAGAATGTTTCAATCATCGCAAGAGTCTCATCTACAAAGAAGAACCATTTCAGGTGGGGAAAGTAATGGGGGTTGATGGCCTTCATGTCTTTCAAAGGCTCTAAATCCAAGGATTTGAAGCTTTCCTTCTCTTCCTCGAATCATACATGATTTCCTTACATTTCCCAGGCGATGTATGACTCGTAAAGGTCATAAATAATAATAATAATAATAATAATCATGGGAAGAGCGGAGAGGTGACAGGGAGGATAGATGAGGGTACTAAGAAACTTAGTACACAGCTCTACCGTGAGTGATGGTGTCAAGATAGAAAGACGTTGTTAATGGAATAGCACTAAAGTCATTTCTTGGATTCATGTAGTTTTTAAAGTAGGTAAAGGGCTTACCAAACACTGGCCTATATGATCTTATATATGCCACTGTTTGTAAGTGACACATATATAACGAGGATAATAAGGTCAGAAGTAATCTACTACATGCTACACGACCACCTTCTAAATGCCTAATAGAATTCACCCCAGTAAATGGAAACAGGATGTAGAAGGCAGGTGGAAGACTACCACCTAGGTGGGAGGGACAGAGATGAGCACTGCACCAAACATATCATCTAAAGCGGCATTGGTGAAACTGGCAAGGGTAAGAGTTGTCTGCAGGACAACAATGAAACAATCAGATAAGCGTTCAGAGTAAGTGGTGGCTAACTCCATGCCTAGTAAACAAGCCTCTTCCAAACATGGTTTGCTTTTATTTAGCAAAATGTGTTGTTATTCAGTTCTCTGTGATGCATAGTGGGAACAAAAGCTAGTTATGTTTTTCTGTCACACTCCACAACATAGGAAAGGTTACAAACATTGTGCTGAAATTTGTCAGCCTGAGTTGGGAGATTTCAGTAGGGCAGTGAGGATATCGTCAAATATTCTAATAAAGGTTGAGAAACTACAGGAATTTCGACAATTTCATTTCAGAGCTGAAGTGACGATGACGGTTATCTTAGGGGTAGGAAAGCCCATAGGGACTGTGAGCGTTGTCACCTCAGAGGTGCATTATTGCTACCTTTGGCGGCCCTACTGGACAATGCTGGCCATTTTATGGTCTTCCTTGCTTCTCTCTTTGTGTCTTTTCCTTTCCTTTCTGCTCCTCTTCTTTCTGTTGTACACTGTTTCTTGCCATCCACCTGTTCCTTACCGTTTCAGTATTCCTTCGCCTTTTTATCTTCCTCCTCATTCTATTCATGTTTTTTCCCCTCCTCCTCCTTCTTCCCCCCTCCTCCTCCTTCTTCCCCTCCTCCTCTTCTTCCCCCCTCCTTCCTTCTTCCCCCCTCCTCCTCCTTTCTTCCCCCTCCTCCTCCTCCTTCCCCCTCCTCCTCCTCCTTTCCCCCTCCTCCTCCTCCTCTTTCCCCCTCATCCTCCTTCTTCCCCTCTCTTCCTTCTCCTTTCCCCCCTCCTCCTCCAATCCTTCTTATTCTAATATGTGACCTAAAACCCTGGAACTTTGACTATAAATTACCTCGGAAAAACCTCGCCCCCAGAAAAACCTAGAATAAATGTTATTTTTTTGCGTTGCTATTAATGCCAATATTGTTGTAGCTTCTTACACGATTTTCTGGGCTCCAACCTGTGCCTGCTGCTCTGGTGGTCATTATCTGTTTACTGTTGTGAAATAATGAGTTAGGATGAAACCTTCAAAGTGTATTGGACACTTGTCGATTACCTGAGGAAATTCACAATCACTGTAGAAAGAGAGTGATTGTTTTGATCTGTGTCTGAAGAAAATCTCAGACACATCGAAATACTCAGGGTTTGACAAGGTTAGGTTAAGGATCCCTAGCTTTATTGACAAGCTATTTACAGGTTAAGGATCCTAACTTTATTGACAAGCTAAGAGCTGTTACCTATATCAGCTCATTTGAAAGCATATTTATTGTTATGAAACATACAAGTAGGGAACAGGATGAAGATGGAGCCATCTGTGGACCAGACATTTTCATTTGATTAACTGACTTTATCTCGTTGACTTCATAATGCTGTACGAATGTGTTCCAGAATCGAGTCATCCTGTAAATAAATGATCTCAGATGAAGTGATGTTCTGGAGAAGAGTACAGCCAGAGCGAAGTAGCTGCTTGTGGTACAGAAGCTTGCTTCACGCTGTCCTCGAAGTGGATCCAGGTGTGGCACTTTGACAATATTGGCCTTGTACATAACAGTAAGGCCACCACATCCCTCCTATTTTGAAGGCTCTGCTGAAATGACAGATCTATCCAGGATGGGTCCAGGCGAGAGATGAGACGTCTTGCTCTGTTCTCTACTCTGTCAAGCAGTCGCAGATGAGAGGGGGAGGGCAGGCAAAGCAAGAAATTGCAGCATACTCTCTCTCTTTCTCCCTGTCTGTCTGTCTGACTCTGTCTGTCTGTCTCTGTCTCTCTCTCTCTCTCTGTCTGTCTGTCTGTCTGTCTGTCTGTCTCTCTCTCTCTCTCTCTCTCTCTCTCTCTCTCTCTCTCTCTCTCTCTCTCTCTCTCTCTCTCTCTCTCTCTCTCTCACTCACACTGCTAAATAACAAGAGCGTGAGTCTGGTGTAATAAGGTTGTATGTTCATAAGCTGTGTAGTAGCCCCGCTGAGCACAGTTATCTTAACATTGTGATAACTTTGATATGAAGGCAGTGAGGATGAAAACTTTCTCCAGCTTGGGAATAAATTTTAAGTTTTCTGGACAAAAAAAAAGAAAGTTGTAATCCAAGCAAGTTTATGACCACAAGAGGAACTCTGAAGGTAAATTACGTTAAGAGAACTTACAAGTGTTGCTCGTGTTTTATAATTACGGGGAATCTCTGAACCTGTAGCGGTCCTGTTGAGCCTGGGGAATGTGAGGTAATGAGGTTTAATCCAAGGGGAAATATACCTGGTGGGTGCTCTGAGGGTCAACGCTCCCGAGGCCCAGTCCATGACCAGGCCTCGCGGTGGATGAAGGCCTGATCAACCAGGCTGTTACTGCTGGCCGCACGCAAACCGACATACGAACCACAGCCTGGCTGGTCAAGTACTGACTTGAGGTGTCTGCCAAGGTCCCTCTTGAAGATAGCTAGGGATCCAGTAGCTCCAATTCCTTGGACTAAGAGCACTTCACTAGCCTCACGCTTTGGCACGGGAACAAAATATTCTTTTCGCTGGAGAGAGTGCTGAGGCGCCAGACTGAGAAGTGTCGCTGGGGAGGGAAATTAATCATTGAAATTTTAATATGTGGCGTGGATCAGTGAGGCCAGTGAGTGATGGAGGCTCGATTCTCCGTCCATTATTGGTGAGGAACACAAGCTGTGTCACCCGGGGACACAAGTTAGCGACTTAACTAGCATCCTCCACACCATATATCGAACATGAAGCACGCGGAAATACTTGAGGATAATGATAGAATATCTGGATAGTAGAGGTTCTGGATAAATAGTTTAGTGTTGGTTCTGAATAGGTAGGCTAGTGGCGGTTCTGGATAGGTGGGCTAGTGGCGGTTCTGGATAGGTAGGCTAGTGGCGGTTCTGGATAGGTAGGCTAGTGGCGGTTCTGGATAGGTAGGCTAGTGGCGGTTCTGGATAGGTAGGCTAGTGGCGGTTCTGAACAGGTAGGTGTGGCGGTTGGTTAGTAGGTAGTGGCGGTTCTGGATAGGTAGGCTAGTGGCGGTTCTAGATAGGTGGGCTAGTGGCGGTTCTGGATAGGTGGGCTAGTGGGGGTTCTGGAAGGTAGGACTAGTGGCGGTTCTGGATAGGTAGGCTAGTGGCGGTTCTGAATAGGTAGACTAGTGGCGGTTCTGGATAGGTAGGCTAATGGCGGTTCTGGATAGGTAGGCTAGTGGCGGTTCTGAACAGGTAGGCTAGTGGCGGTTCTGGATAGGTGGGCTAGTGGCGGTTCTGGATAGGTAGGCTAGTGGCGGTTCTGGATAGGTAGGCTAGTGGCGGTTCTGGATAGGTAGGCTAGTGGCGGTTCTGAACAGGTAGGCTAGTGGCGGTTCTGGTTAGGTAGGCTAGTGGCGGTTCTGGATAGGTAGGCTAGTGGCGGTTCTAGATAGGTGGGCTAGTGGCGGTTCTGGATAGGTGGGCTAGTGGGGGTTCTGGATAGGTAGGCTAGTGGCGGTTCTGGATAGGTAGGCTAGTGGCGGTTCTGAATAGGTAGACTAGTGGCGGTTCTGGATAGGTAGGCTAATGGCGGTTCTGGATAGGTAGGCTAGTGGCGGTTCTGACAGGTAGGCTAGTGGCGTTGGATAGGTGGCTAGTGGCGGTTCTGGATAGGTAGGTAGTGGCGGTTCTGGATAGGTGGGCTAGTGGCGGTTCTGGATAGGTAGGCTAGTGGCGGTTCTGGATAGTGGCTAGTGGCGGTTCTGAACAGGTAGGTAGTGCGGTTCTGGTAATAGGCTATGGGGTCCCGGTAGGTAGTTAGCTAGTGGGGGTTCTGGATAGGTAGGCTAGAGGCGGTTCTGGATAGGTAGACAAATGGCGGTTCTGAATAGGTAGGTAGTGGCAGTTTGGATAGGTAAGCCAGTGGTGGTTTAGTAGGTAGGTTACTGGCGGTTCTGGTAGCTAAATCAGGTTCTATAAACAGGTCAGATGAGGTTCGGATGGAAGGTTAGGGCTGGATAAGTAAGTCACAGGAGGTCCTGGATAGGTAGGTCACAGGAGGTCCTGGTTAGGTAGGTCACAGGAGGTCCTGGTTAGGTAGGTCACAGGAGGTCCTGGTTAGGTAGGTCACAGGAGGTCCTGGTTGGGTAGGTCACGGGAGGCCCTGGTTAGGTAGGTCACAGGGGGTCCGGTTGGGTAGGTCAAGGGGGCCGGGTTAGGTGGGTTGGGCGGGTTTTGGTTTAAGAGCCTTTTATTTCAAAAATGGTTAAAGTAAATTCTTTGGTATTTAAACCTGAGAAAAAATCACGATTATTTATTCGAAGCAGAGTAGTAATTTCTTTCGTTTTAAACCAATTTAAAACAAAAATAAGAATAGAATTTTGGAAAAAATTTATATCCCACTGAAAGAAAATAACCCACAATACCTGTGCAAATTTAAAAACCCAAAAATGTGTAAAACATAAAAAACAAATACCTGGGAAAAATAAATAAAAAATACCGTACTGCAACACCCCAAACTAAACCAACCCCGTAGCTGCAACAGCCCCAAAACTAACCACAATCCCGTAGCGCAACAGTCCACAACTAACCACAATCCGTAGCTGAAACGTCCACAACTAACCACAATACCTAGCTGCAACAGTCCACAATAACACAATACCGTAGCTCAACAAAGTCCAAACAAAACCCCAATACCGTAGCTGCAACAGTCCAAACTAACCCACAATACCGTGTGAAACAGTCCACAACAAAAACCACAATACCGTAGCTGCAACAGTCCACAACAAACCCACAATCCGTAGCTGCAACAGTCCCAAAACTAACCCCCAATACCTTTAGCTGCAACACCCACAACTAACCCAAATCCCGTAGCTAAAACTTCCACAACTAACCCCCAAAAATACCGTGCTGCAACAGTCCACAACAAACCCACAATACCGTGCTGCAACAGTCCACAACTAACACACAATACCCCTAGCTGCAACAGCCACAACAAACCCCACAATACCGTAGCTGCAACGTCCAAACTAACCCCAAAAAATCCCGTAGTGCAACGTCCACAACAAACCCACAATACCGTGCTCAAAAACCCAAAACTAACCACAATACCGTAGCTGCAACATCCCAACAAACCCCACAATCCCGTAGCTGCAACAGTCCCAACTAACCACAATCGTAGCTGCAACAGCCCACAACAACCCCAATCCCGTGTGAACAGTCCAAACAACCAAAATACCGTAGCTGCAAACAGTCCACAACTAACCCACAATCCGTAGCTGCAAAAATCCAAACTAACCACAATACCGTAGCTCAACAGTCCAAAATAACCCACAATCCCCGTAGTGAAAACAGCCCCACAATAACCCACAATCCCTTTAGCTGCAAACCCCAAAAAACCCCACAATACCGTACTGCAACAGTCACAACAAACCCACAATACCGTACTGCAACATCCAAATAACCCCACAATACCGTAGCTGCAACAGTCCACAACAAACCCCCAAATCCCGTACTGCAACAGTCCAAACTAACCCACAATACCGTAGCTGCAACAGCCACAAAAACCCACAATCCCGTAGCTGCAACAGTCCACAACTAACCACAATACCGTAGCTGAAAAAAAACAGCCCCACAACAAACCCCACAATACCGTAGCTGCAACAGCCCCAACTAACCCACAATACCGTAGCTGCAAAAATCCCAACTAACCACAATACCGTGCTGCAACAGCCTAACTAACCCACAATCCCGTAGCTGCAACAGCCCACAACTAACCCACAATCCCGGCTGCAACGTCCAAACAAACCCCACAATACCGTAGCTGCAACGCCCAAAAAACTAACCCCATACCGTAGCTGCAACAGTCCACAATAACCCACAAACCGTAGCGAACGTCCAAACTAACCCAAATACCGTAGCTGCAACAGTCCAAACTAACCAAAATCCCCGAGCTGCAACAGTCCAAAACAAACCCACAATACCGTGCTGAAACATCCACAACTAACCACAATCCCGTAGCTGCAACGTCAAAAACAAAACCCCACAATACCGTCTGCAACGCCCACAACTAACCCACAATACCTACTGCAACAGCCCACAAAACCCCACAATACCGTAGCTGCAACGTCCAAACAACCCACAAACCGAGCGCAACAGCCCACAACAAACCCACAATACCGTAGCTGCAACAGCCCCAAATAACCCACAATACGTAGCTAAAGTCCAAACTAACCCACAATACCGTAGCTGCAACAGTCCAAACTAACCCCACAAAAACCGTACTGCAACATCCAAATAACCCACAATACCGTAGCTCAACGTCCAAACAAACCCCCAATACCGTAGCTGCAAAAAATTCACAATAACCCAAAATACCGAGCTGCAAAAAAATCACAACAAACCCAAATCCCGTGCTGAAACACCCATAATAACCCACAATACCGTACTGAAACTTTTCACAACTAACCCACAATACCGTAGCTGCAACTTCACAATAACCCACAAACCGAGCGCAACTTTCAAACTAACCCACAAAACCGTAGCTGCAACAGTTCACAACCCAATATTTGAAAAATGGCCGTCTTGAAACTTAAATTGGTCCATGAGTGACAAAAAACATCACTAATGATTTTTGACGGACCGATACTTCTTAAATGGTCGAGACGACAGCGTCGTAATGGTCCATGACTCGTGATTCACATGAATGGTCTCCCGACAGAAGGTCATTAAAGGTAAGGACAACTGAAGGTCATTAATGGTCAGAACGAACTGTGAGGTCTATAATGGGGCCAGGATAGACTGAAGGTCAATAAAGGTCCCGGACAGACTGAGAGGTCATTAAATTGGCCAGACAGCTGAGAGGTCTATAATGGCCAGGGCAGATGAGAGGTCATATAAGGCCCCGGACAGCTGAGGGTATTAATGGTCAGGACAGACTGAGAGGTCATATAATGGCCCCGGACAGCTGAAGGTCCCTAAATGGTCCCGGACAATGAAGGTCAAAATGGGCCCGGACAATGAAAGGGCATATAATGGTCAGGGCGAAGAAGGTCATATAAGGTCCCGGACAGACTGAAGGTCAAATTTAAAGGGCCGGACAACTGGGAAAGGGCATTTAAAGGTCCAGGACAACTGAAGGTCAATAATGGTAAGGGGCAGATGAAGGTATATAATGGTCCAGGAAAAAGACTGAAGGTCTATAATGTCCCCGGGCAGATGAGAGGTCTATAAAGGCCAAAAGACTGAGAGGTCAAAATGTACGGAAAAACTGAAGGTCTAAATGGTCCGGACAGACTGAAGGTCATATAAGGTCAGGACAGACGAAGGTCATATTATGGTCCGGACAGACTCAGGGGATATAATGGTCAGGACCCAAATGAGAGGTCATATAAAGGTCCAGGCAGATGGAGGTCATATAATGGCCAGGACCAATGGAGGTCATATAATGGTCAGGAAACTGAGAGGTCATAAAGGTCCAGGACAGACTGAAGGTCATATAAAGGTCCCGGAAGACGAAGGTCATATAATGGTCCAGGGACGGGAAAAGGGCATATAAGGTACAGGGGCAGATAAAAGGTCTATAATGGCCAGGACAGACTGAGAGGGGGTTTTTAAAGTCAGACAGACTGAGAGGTCATATAAAGGTCCCGGACAGACTGAGAGGCATAAATGGGCCGGACCATGAGAGGTCATATAAGGTCCAGGACAGACTAGAGGTCATATAAAAGGGCCCGGACAGACTGAAGGTCATTAATGTCCAGGACGACTGGAGGCCTATAATGGTCAGGACAAAATGAGAGGTCATTAAAAGGTCAGGACAGCTGAGGGGCATAAAATGGTCCCGGCAGATGAGAGGTCATATAATGGGGGCCCCAAAAACTGAAGGTCATAAAGGTCGGGCAACTGAGAGGTCTAAAGGTCGGACAGACTGAGAGGTCAATAAAAGTCCAGACGACTGAGAGGTTATAAGGTCCAGGACAATGGAGGTCTATAATGGTCCAGGACAATGAAGGGGCTATAATGGTCCAGGGGCAGCTGGGTCTATAATGGTCCCCGGACGACTGGAGGTCATATAAGTCCCGGGCAGAGGGGGCAAATTAAAGGGGCCAGACAGCTGGGGGTCATAAATGGCCCGGACAGCGAGAGGTCTAAAAGGTCCAGGGCGACTGAGGGGCATTTAATTCTTAGTTTTAAAATTTTGGGGCCGTTTTATTGAAGGTAAGTCTAGTCCACAAACAAGGGATGATGGCCGCAATGATTTTGAGGGACTGGGTTCCCAAAATTCCCATTTTTTGTTTTTTCGAAATGAATGAAAAAACCGGCGGCGGAACTTTTCTGAATGATGATTCCTAAATTGCACAAGGTTTATTCCGCTTTAAGGTTTTTTTAAAAATTTTTCCTACCAAAAATAACTGCAACAGAGAGAGAAGGGCCCCCGACTGGGGGCATTAATTCAACAATTTATTTCTAAACCCCGATTATTTTTTTTGGGCCAGGCGGAAACGGTCTATTTTCCCCGTGGGGTTATTTGGATTGGAGTCTTATTGTGCCTTTTTGTTTTTCCCAAAACTGTTTTTTTTTATTTTATTTCCTACAGGTCCAACAGATGGGAAACAAAATAAGGAAAACACTACCACGTGTGGGGGAAATTTAATCCATTCTCAACCACAAAGATCCCAATAAAGTTGGTAGAATTACCGACAATATGTAAAGTAAAAGGACACAAGTGCGACTAATGTGACATTTATTGTGGCAACGTTTCGCTCTCCAGGAGCTTTATCAAGCTTGATAAAGCTCCTGGAGACCGAAACGTTGCCACAATAAATGTCACATTAGTCGCACTTGTGTCCTTTTACTTTACACAAAGATCCCGCCAAGTGGAAGTGAACCGCATCACTCTAATGCAGGTGGAGAGGCTTCATCTAGTCAACCAGAAAGACGTGGATTAATCAGCAGTTTGAATGACAGGTTTCCAAGACCAATAATATCTTTCACTCCCCCCCCCCGTCACGAGGCGTTAATAGTTCCAACAACGATATGATAACGAGGTTTGGAGTATTGCTTAACTGAAATATCTTGTGCAGGGCCAGACTGTCAAAACTAAATTAATGTTTGTTTTAAACTCGGCTACCCTGCGTACCAGAACAAGCGAGTGACAGTGTGAAAACAATGTATATATAAAGAATTAGTGAGAGGAAAGAAAACATGATGTTTGTAAAGGTTAAAAGGAGGTGCTGATAAATGTGGATAACACAAAGACACTTGAAGCAGTCTTTATTAAGGTAAGCGAGGCCTTAATTGAGTCATAACTTGATAGGAACTCTTTTGAGCGAAACGTTGAGTTAATATATCTCCAGGTAATAAAAAAGAAATTCCGTAGGGCACCCCCCCCCCGAAACAGTACATCATTTAACAGTAATATATATAACACCTCGTCAGACAAGAGTGAGGTTCCACATGTTTGGTAACGAACAAGTGTCGCTCCGCTATTGGAAACTTGTGTATGACCTGGAGGTTATTCCGGGGATCAACGCCCCCGCGGCCCGGTCCATGACCAGGCCTCCCGATGGATCAGGGCCTGATCAACTAGGCTGTTACTGCTGGCCGCACGCAGTCCAACGTACGAGCCACAGCCCGGCTGATCCGGCACTGACTTTAGGTATCTGTCCAGCTCTCTCTTGAAGGCAGCCAGGGCCATAACAAACAATTATTTACCACAAATTTGTAAAATATAAGGAGAAATAAGCGTAATGCTACACTCAGTGTGTAGTTAAGTCAAGGTCATCAATACCCAGTTTATTACCGTTAGTTACTTACATGAAAATAGAGACTAAAATTCACAAATATCTTGTTACGCTTATATTTGCAGGAAGCGTCAGCAGCGTAGCACAGAAAACTGCAAAGTGAAAGCAACTTACATTTCTGCTACAAAAATCTGTGTACAGAACAAACTGAAGGACTGGAAACTGACAGTGGGGAAAGTAATATTCAAATGAGAGTAACTGGAAAAAGATACATATAGAACATGTGTTCATTTGGACAGCGTTATACTCTGAGGAGACTTTGTGAAGCTCTGCTTCCAGCGTAACATTGTACAGATAAGAGCTTACTTTTATGTCTCAAGAGTCGTGTCACCGCTACGTCCTCTAGCCAGGAGAATAGTGGAGTGACCCACTTTCCTTAGTTGGTCACTCACGTGGTAGGGAATATCCAGGAGACTAGTGGAGTAACCCGCAATCCTTAGTTGGTCACTCACGTGGTAGGGAATATCCAGGAGACTAGTGGAGTGACCCACTTTCCTTAGTTGGTCATTCACGTGGTAGGGAATATTTTATGTAGTGTTCGTGGAAAATATTTATAATCTGGTTTATAATGTGTCTTAGCACGAGTTTATTTGAAATTGCTACAATCTTTGATCCATTTGTATTTTGTTCATATTCAATCTCTATTTGTTAATTTCTCATGTTATTTTCTTTGTGTGTAATCACCTATTTGTGGTCGCAGGGGTCGATTCACAGCTCCTGGCCCTGCCTCATGGCTGGTCGCTACTAGATCCACTCTCCCTGCTATATGAGCTTTATTGTACGTCTTCTTGTGTGTGTACTCACCTATTTGTGGTTGCAGGGGTCGAGTCCTAGCTCCTGGCCCCGCCTCTTCACCGGTTGCTACTAGGCCCTCTCTCTCCCCGCTCCATGAGCTTTATCAAACCTCGTCTTAAAACTGTGTATGGTTCCTGCCTCCACTACGTCATTTTCTAGGCTATTCCACTGCCTTACAACTCTATGACTGAAGAAATACTTCCTACTATCTCTCTGACTCATTTGTGTCTTCAACTTCCAATTGTGGCCTCTTGTTTATGTGTCCCCTCCCTGGAACATCCTGTCTTTGTCCACCTTGTCTATTCCACGCAGTATTTTATATGTCGTTATCATGTCTCTCCTGACCCTCCTGTCCTCCAGTGTCGTCAGGCCGATTTCCCTTAATCTTTCTTCATAGGACATTCCCCTTAGCTCTGGAACTAACCTTGTCGCAAACCTTTGTACTTTCTCTAGTTTCTTGACGTGCTTTATCAAGTGCGGGTTCCAAACAGGTGCTGCATACTCCAGTATAGGCCTGACATAAACGGTTTTACAGTGTCTTGAATGATTCCTTACTAAGGTATCGGAATGCTGTTCTCAGGTTTGCCAGGCGCCCATATGCTGCAGCAGTTATCTGATTGATGTGTGCTTCCGGAGACATGCTCGGTGTTATACTCACCCCAAGATCTTTCTCCTTGAGTGAGGTTTGCAGTCTTTGGCCACCTAGCCTATACTCTGTCTGTGATCTTCTGTGCCCTTCCCCTATCTTCATGACTTTGCATTTGGCAGGATTAAATTCGAGAAGCCATTTGCTGGACCAGGGGTCCAGTCTGTCCAGGTCTCTTTGAAGTCCTGCCTGGTCCTCATCAGATTTAATTCTCCTCATTAACTTCACATCATCTGCAAACAGGGACACTTCTGAGTCTAACCCTTCCGTCATGTCGTTCACATATACCAAAAATAGCACTGGTCCTAGGACCGACCCCTGTGGGACCCCGCTCGTCACAGGTGCCCACTGTGATACATCATTACGTACCATGACTCGTTGTTGCCTCCCTGTCAGGTATTCTCTGATCCATTGCAGTGCCCTTCCTGTTATATGCGCCTGATGCTCTAGCTTCTGCACTAATCTCTTGTGAGGAACTGTGTCAAAGGCCTTCTTGCAGTCCAAGAAGAAGTGTGTGTGTGTGATCTCGTTTCTTAAATCCACATTGATGGACATTATTTGCTTCTAATCTCTTGGACCTAATCATCCCTGTCTATGTACCTCTGTATTAAATTTCCATGTACCACTTCGTCATCCAACTTAAACCTCTTTGCAACTACCCTAAGACTAGAACAGTATTGTTTAACATCGCTTTGACTACTCTGTGTCTTCAGCTTCCACCTGCGTCCCCTCGTATCCTGGTCATCTTAATTTAAACAGTTTCTCTCTCTAAACCCTGTCATTATTTTTTTTTTTCAAAATTTTATGCGTCGTAATCATGTCTCCTCCACTCCTCTGTACTAAAGTCATCAGGTTCATTTCCCTCTGGGACTACTTCGAGCATCTGCACGTGCTTGACCAGCTGGGAACTACCTGCTGGGGCAACATAGTAACGGGATGAACATTACGTGTGTATAAAGTCCTGAGTGTTTCTTGATTTATATTCCTTGATTATGTTCTGAGGTTCGCTAATCTTGCATATACTGTACTGCTGAAGTGATGTGCTGTGTGTTTATACCACTACTACCAGGAATATGTACAGCTCACACACTGTGGTCCGGGGGTCGATCCCCGGTACGGGTGGAAACATTACGACGTGTTTCCTTAAGATACCTGCTGTCCAGTGTTCACCCATCAGTAAAATGGGTACCTGGGTGTTAGTCGACTGGTGCGGGTCTAATCCTGGGGACAAATTTAACCTAATGTGCCCGAAATGCTCTACATAACAAGGGGCTTTCTTTATAGCAGTATGTCATTGATGTCAGCTAGACCTGTATACCTTGTACATGTACTTGTAGGAATAATTATTATTATTATTATTATTATTATTATTATTATTATTATTATATGTTGTGATATTAACCCTCAGAATATTTTATTTTATTGATATTTAAGGCGTTTCACATCCTGTGATGTCCTGAATCCATTCTTTTTCCTCATATAATTCATATGAATTGCATTTGTTTTGATTCAACTCCAGTAGTCATCGTTTTAACTAAATTTCTAGTCTGTTTTGAACTCTACCATTAAGAATCATTGGCACATAGAGGCCGCTACTACTTAATTCTGTCTGGTGGATCATTTTCATATGTATTAGAAACTGTGGCGGTGGTAGTATTAATTTTTGCAGAAACACACTTCTTACTTTCTCCTATCCTGATGGAGGTGGCGAGTAGCTCACTGGGAGAAAGTGGACTAGAATAGAGGAAGAGTGTGGGCTGGACTAGAGGCAGAGAGTGGACTGGGATATAGGGAGAGAGTGGGCTGTGATAGAGGGAGCGTGGGTTGGGATAGATGGGGTGTAGGTTGGGATAGATGGAGTGGGGCTGGGATAGATGGAGTGTGGGCTGGGATAGGGTGGGATGGGATAGTGACAGAGACATTTTCAGTGTTAAACTACGTCACTAGTCCTGTGGGTTTGTACACTTGTCAAGTTGGATTTAGATCTGGTTTGAAACACTTATTTTCATATGTTAAAACATTTATTTTTTTCTTAAAAACGTATATTTTTTAAATGTGTGTGTCACACTAGAATGTTCTGGTATATCAAGTTCCGTTTATTTCTGTCGACATTTTGGGCTAAAAAAAAAAAAAAAAAAGTTCATTGGACTATCCCTGTCCACCACTATTTTAACATCAAATAATTTTAATGCTAAATGCCCTTAAACTGAGCCTTGTAAAGCACCAACTAGAAATAAATATCATAGGCGCTGGTAATAACACGAAGGACTGGTTACAGTGCTGTACTTGAAGCATTTGTTGTACTATAATTCCTGCATAGCATGTTGATGTGTCAGTAAATGGCTCTTTTAATCTGAGTACAAACTGATATCATATTTTCCCCAGAGAGGAAAAGCACGGACTTGTGTACCAAGCAGCTTCAGTGAACACTGCGTGCAGCAACCACAGTGAGAGATCACTGGCGATTCACAGCTTTACGAAGATTCGCTTCACGTTATGTACACAGCAAGCCTGTGAAGATTTTGCATGCCTTCCCTTATCACTTGTGGCGCTTACGTTGTGAGCTGCCAGCATTAACAGCCTGGTTGATAAGCAAGCGTGTATGACCTGCCTTATGGTTAGATGAGTGCAACGGACAAGTGAACCAGTAGCAGCAGAGACACATCATACAGAAAGAGGAATTCTTGAGCTTCCCCAGTGCTCGAGCTTCGGCCCAAAACTGGGGTGTGGCTCTAAAAGGATCCTGTAGTACTTGCTGCCTTTGTACCTCCTGACATCGTCTGCTGCTGTGTAGCTGCCACACCCTTCGAACCCAGAGTGAGCGGGGTGTGTGGCAGCCCAAGGTGCCTAGCTTCTTCCTACGAGCCCCGTGAGGGCGGGGAATGGGGCTAGGCCTGGCGACAGTTGGCCCCAGAAGACAAGGAGGTACTTGTACCTCCTCCCATGGCAGACATTGGTCTGGAGACACTCCCACGACAGGGAGCCAAGCCCGGGCCACCTCTTGAAAAAGGCCCGGGCGAATATACCGGCGAATTTACTACCTACCTTATGGTTAGATACAAAATAAGCATCAGGTAGACAGAAAAAAATACTGAACAATCAAAAGAAAGGATATACGTAAATTATATCTCTACGTTTTGTTGTGTACAAGACTGGAGTTGGGTGAGCTCTCTCTCTCTCTCCCCAATTTCTTGTATCAAGAGGCCTTCACCAGCATCAAGGCACATCCTTGAATGGACCTGATGAAAGAGATAATTGAATTTCTCAAGTTGAGCAGTTAACATGCAGGTCTTACTGACAAGTTCTGGCAGGCCGTCCTCACACTCCCAAGTTAGTTCATCATATAAGCATGAGTTTCAATATACATGAATTACTAAGTTAAAACAGACTTACCAGTTGGTTAATGGATCTTAATGTTCTTAAAGCACTCATTTTGAACCTTGAGAAATTTGAACCCACAGCTTCAGGATAAGGATAAACACAACGCTGAAAGAATTAAAGGGTTATCATTGCATAGAATTAATATTCAAGCATTTTTATTCATGTTAAATTTACAGAAATACTGTACAGGATAATAAAAACAATATGCGGGTTATGATGTTTTATTATGAAGATGTTTCGCCAACATGAGCTTTATTGATGAACTTTCTGGTGGGCGAGACGTTGTCTCAATAAAATACAATAAACCGCAAACTGTGTTATATTAACATACTGGTCGGTGTATCATACCATTGATACGGGTTATAGAAATACACACTGCCAAAAATAAAAATAAAATAACATTCATACTTTCAAAATGTTGAAAAAAAATCTAAATTGATGAAAGGGAATTTGATAGTGTGGCTTTTGTGGTTGACACTGGTGCACTTCAACCACCATTCATTGAAATACTCCAAAAATTCACTGCTATTGAACCAGTAGTGAAATATTTTATTGAATCCATTTAGTACAGATGTCGCTTAATAAATTGTCTTTTTCACTAGGATATGTTTTTTTTTAACATTAAGTGAAAGAACAGCTGGAATTAAAAGAAGGATCTTTCAAAATTACTTAATATTAAAATTCTGTGCTCTATATGTAGAAATTCATTGATTTCTGGGTAGGTCTCTTGATCCAGCAAAATGGATATGTTATATATATATATATATATATATATATATATATATATATTATATATTATATTATATATTATATATTATATATATATATATAGGATGAGGTCCACCTCTGGGTAAATTGTGGGACCCATAGCCTCGGAGAAGTGGATAAAAAGGCTTCAAGGAAGAATATTTGGATTTCTTCCTGAAGCCATTTGAATATTCCACTTCCCCTACCACCCCATCTTTTAAACTATTTGGGGACAGTCGCGCGCGTTTGTGCTCCGTCAAAAACTGCGTGTCTTGATAGTAGCAGAGGGAACAGAATGCGGGAAATAGCGTGTGCAACTATAAAGTACATATACTCCTTTGAACAAACAAAAAAGGAATATCAGTGAACACTAAATAGGAAAATATGGATTATAGTGTCACATGGAGAGTGCCGGTGGAGGAACGGTTACTGTGGGAAATAGACGTGACCAGCACTAGTGAATTATTGCCGGATGTCGACACAAGTGGAAATAAACATATATTGATCTATCTATAAGTAATATAGTGAGTGACAAGGATATATATGTGCAGTGACATAGTGAACGAAATTGTAGATAGAGTAATCTTAATTATCCCCCGTATAGCGTACAATATATAGTGTAGATGGGGAATATCTTACAAGCGACTGGCACTAGCGAAATATTGCCAGAGGTCCGTGAAGTGTTATAAGGATAAGTACTTAAGTCAAAAGAGATAAAACGAGTGGTTGGTAGCATTGAGGTGCAGGGAATCACAGCATACATAAATTGAGCATACAACCGTTACCTTTATAAACGGGAAAAATAATCTTTTCCTTAGAAGTGTAGGGGAAAGTTAGCGTAGGCCTAGCTGCTGTGTAAAATAAAACAATGATCCCAGTAAAGCGCAGTGAAAAGTGTATTTTGAAAGAATACAGTGTATAATCCTTGAGATATCACTGTATATCTAAGTGTACAGCACTAACATAAAAAAAAATTTAAATAATATAGTAATAAAAATAAATAGTGAAGTGTGGCTGTGGGTAATCCTCCCCGGCTCAACCCACCTACACCCACCCACCCAACACACCACCCCCCCTACACCCACCCCCAAACCCCTACACCACACCCACACACTCCAAAACTGGTTCGTATAAATACATCTTGCATTTCCCTGGCACCAAAGGAAAGGTAAAGTGGAAATCAGTTTTCTTCCGTGGCAACAGAGTGTATGATACAGACGGATCAGCACACAATCTGTGGACATGTAAAAAATCCTTGGAAGGGAATCCGAATCACATAAATCTATGCTTTCCAAACACCATATATCTTGACTAGACTAAATACAGCCTAAAAAATGACCTCGAACTAGCAAGGTGCTTCTGGTTGTGCAATAAAGATGTAGAACTTTGGGCAGGTATCAAAAAAGGTACTAGGAAGTATAAATGATAAAATAATCAAGAAAAGAAGGATGCCTCTTGGATAGTCTACCAAAAAATATAAAACTAGGGGAGCAAGAGATAGTGTATAAAAAAGCGAATGTCCTACCAAAAGATGACCTCGAAACTATTAGTCACCACTGGTGTCCGCCCATCCCCGTCATACATAAACCACAGTAGATGTAGAACTTTGGGCAGGTATCAGAAAGGTACTAAGGAGAGTAAAAAATGAAAAAATAATCAAGAAAACAAGGATGCCCTCTTGGATAGTCTACCAAAAATATATAAAACATGGGAGCAAGAGATAGGTATCAAAAAATGCAGAATGTCCATACCACAACAGATGACTCAAAAACTATCTAGTCACCCACATGGTGCAAAGCCAGACCCATCCCCCAGTCATAGCACTAATACCCACAGTGCTGGTGCTGGCCCAGGCTCCCCCAGTCATAGCCTAATATCACAGTGCTGGTGCTGGGCCCAGGCCAGCCGCTGGCCCAGGCTCAGCCCCCAGCCGTGCTGACCCAGACCCAGCCCCCAGCCTTACTGCCAGCCCAGACTCTCCTAGGGACACTCCCAAAAAACCACCTCAAAAACAGTAAATATAAAACCCATCATTGCACAAGACCGTGGCCCACAGTACAGATGTAGGAGAGGAGTCTCCTCCTTCTCCCCTACTGGGGAAAGTAGATGGAATCCAGGACGGGGTGGCCCTGGCTTGGATACGGAGGATTATAGTGGGGTCCCAGAACCTGCAGAAATTGACAACACACCTCCCAACAATTCTCAACCAAAGGTAAATTTTGTGCAAATATTATGCTTGGGGCATCTGTAAGCATGGAATAACAGGGAAAAAAATGGGACATGCAACTTTGAGCATCCCAAAAAATGTAGCGACCTCCTGTCTAAAGGAGTGTGTCGTTCTTCTTCCGGTACTTTCTTTCACCCAAAAATGTGCCACTCCTCGTTCCTCCAGAAGCAGTGTTACAACATCGAGTGCCCTGCATACCATCTAAAAAGGGACCAGGAGGCACAGACCCCACAAGACAAACAATAGTAGCTACGACAACCCAACTCCAGGTGATTTTTTTAGTGGCAGGAAACGGAAAAAAGAAAATGGAAAGGGAAAATAAAAAATAGTCCACCTTGGAGCCTTGTTGGACTGGAGGCGCAGCCAGTGGCCCCCCAATGGCCCTCCAGAATTAAAAAACCACTGTCCCAATAACAAAACCCCCCCAACAAACACAGAATACAACCTCGTTCATATTTGCTAATTTTACAGTGCCTTAACCCACCCAAACCAACAACAAAATCCCTTTTATCAGTGGACTTCTAGAGGAGTCTAATGCAATGTTTGCAGCCTTCACAGAGACTCCCCACAAAAGATCACTTTGACAGTGAAATATGGATAAGTGGTTACAACCTTTTTAGATGCGACAGAAAAAACAGGCAACAAGGGGGGGTTGGCCTGTATGTCAGAGTCCCTTATCTGCACGGAGTTGCTGAACACCACAAATGAGGTAGTTGAAGTTTCTATCAATAAAGATCGAAAACCCAAAAAACCTAGTCATTGTGGTTGTATACAAGCCACCAGATGCACCTCACAACAGTTCAAGGAACAGCTACTGAAAATTGATTACTGTTTGGAAAACCTTCCACCCCCTCCCCAAACATCTTACTGCTTGGTGATTTAAAACCTAAGGAAATACAAAATGGAAGAATGTAGCAAATAATGTTATAGCTGAAACAATCCCCGGAGGTAGCGCAGATGAAGGGTCACACACACACATGAGCTACTAAGTCTCTTTCGAAAAACACACCTTAAGCCAGCAGATAGTGGAGTCAACAAGACTAGAAAACACACTTGACCTTATCTTCACAAATAATGGGACCTGATAAGAGACATAAGAATATCAAAAACAACTAATTCCGAATCACACCCTAATCGAAGTCCAGACGTACATGCCCTAGGGGTCCTGATCAGCAGAATGCATGTACCTGTGAAGGTGTCTTCACAAAATAACAACTTCAACAACAAGAACATCAACTGGGACCAGGTAAACCATGTCCTAAACGAAGCATGTTGGGAAGATGTCTTAATGACATTTATCCAAACCAGTGCCTTGAAAGGATCACTTCCTGGCAGCCGAAGCATGTTCTAGGCATATTTCCCTAAGAAAGAAGAAGAAACAGGAGTAAACTGGAGAGAGAAAGAAAGCTCCCTCTACAGAAGACGACGAAGAGTCACTGAGCTCCTCAGGAGTGCTAGAATATCTGATACACGAAAGGAGGGGGCTGACCAGGGAAGTGGAAACTTCGAACTTAAGTTAAATGACTCTTACAGGAACCAGGAGAGGCAGGAGGAGCTTAAAGCTATTAGTGAAATTGAAAGAAATTCAAAATATTTCTTTTCATATGCCAAAAACAAGGCAAATACCACATCTATTATCGGGCCCTTACTCAGACAGGATGGGACTTACACAGATGATAACAAGGAAATGAGTGAAATATTGAAATCCTAGTACGACTCTGTGTTTAGTGAACCCTAATCGGTCTGAGGATCGACGACCCAAATGATTTCTTCATGAATGAGCCTCAAAACTCCCTTTAAAAGTATGCCCGATTTCCGACATTACCCAAACTCCGATAGATTTCGAAAAAGCCATTGACAACATTTCCTATGCACTCAGCCCTGGGCCCCGACTCGTGGAACTTGTTTTCATTAAGAACTGCAAGAAACCCCTCTCGCGTTCCCTAAGTACACTTGGAGGAGGAGCTTGGACATGAGTGAAATTCCACGTCACTTTAAACAACGGATATTTGCCCCACTCCAATAAAGGTGGCAGCAAAGCATTAGCTAAGAACTATTGACCAATAGCTCTGACGTCCCACATCATAAAAATCTTTGAAAGAGTGCTAAGAAGCAGGTTGCAAATCACCTGGATTCCCAAAATCTGCACAATCCAGGGCCAACATGGGTTCAGGGCAGGTCGCTCCTGCCTCCACAACTAAATGGATCACTAATGACATGGCCTTGGATGCACTGGAAGAAAATCAGAATGCAGATGTATTTTACACAGACTTTGCAAAAGCATTTGACAAATGCGATCATGGCGTAATAGCCCATAAAATAGTGCTAAAGGAATAACTGGGAAAGTGGGGAGATGGATCTTCAACTTCCTAAAAATCGAACACAAAGAGTAGTGGCCAACAGAGTTAAATCGGAGGCTGCCATAGGAAGAGCCCCTGCTCCACAAGGCACAGTACTCGCCCCCCTCTTATTCCTTATCCTCATATCAGACATAGACAGAGATATCCCCCACAGCACCGTATCGTCCTTTGCGGATGATAACTAAGGGTCTGCATGAGGCTGTCATCTGTGAGGACGCGGTTAAAACCCCCAAGAAGATATAAACAAAATTTTTCCCGTGGGGGAACGGCAAACAACATGATGTTCAATGAGGACAAATTCCAACTACTCCGTTATGGAAAACTGGAGGAGATAATAACTAGAACAGAGTATACTACGACTCCGGCCATAAATAGAGCGGAAAAAATAATGTAAGGGACCTGGGAGTAGTAATGTCTGAGGATCTCACTTTCAAGGATCACAACAGTGCCACGATCGCACGTGCAAAGAAAATATAGGATGGATAATGAGAACTTTCAAAACGAGAGATGCCAAGCCAATGATGATTTCCTTTTCAATCACTTGTTCTCTCTAGGCTGGAATACTGCTGTACATTAACACTCCATTCAAAGCAGGTGAAATCGCCAGATCTAGAGAGGTACAGAGATTTCCCTTTTCTGCACGTAAAAAGTTCTGTCAAGCACTTAACTACTGGGAAAAGCTTGGAAGCCTTGATTGTACTCGTTGGAACGCAGGAGGGAGAGATATATGATAATCTACACTTGAAAATCTTGGAAGGAATAGTCCCAAATCTGCACACAGAAAACACTCCTACGAAAGTAAAAGAAATGGGCAGGCGATGCAAAATGCCCCCAATAAAAAGTAGGGGTGCCATTGGTCACTAAGGGAAAACACCATAAGTGTCCGGCCCAAAAAATGTTCAACAGCCTCATCAAGCATTAGGGGAATTGCCAATAAGCCCCTGGTGCCTTCAAGAAAAGAGCTGGCAGATACCTAAGTCAGTGCCGGATCAGCCGGCTGTGGCTCGTACGTTGGACTGCGTGCGGCCAGCAGTAAAAGCCTAGTTGATAGGCCCCGATACCTCGGGAGGCCGGTCGTGGACCGGGCCGCGGGGGGGGTTCATTTCCCCGGGAATAACCTCCAGGTAATATATATATATATAATATTTTATATTTATATATATATATATATATATATATATATATATATATTTATTGACACAATTCTCAGGAAGAAATTGGAAGAGTTAAGGAGAATGGAACATCGAATAGGCCCAAACTGGACACCCACGATGCCTTGTACCTTCTCACAAAGTGCTTTAGTTGCCCAGGTTGACATATTTCCAAGATGTGCACCTTCATAGTAACCCTATACTGCACGAATATGACAGTATTCTGAGGCGATTTTTACGAAACTACTTAACCTTACTCTAGAGACGGGGAAATGGAACCAAGCTACACTTCCAGTCAGACTAGGAGGCATTGGTGTCCCCAAGTCATCACAGATTGCGTTACCTGCTTTTCTGTCCTCGTGTATTGCATCCAGAGAGCTTGTTTGCAGCGATTCTTCCTGAACATCTTAGGGACAAGATTGGAGTCCAGGACCAAAAATTCATTGACGGGAGCAATGATCTGGGATAATCTAACGGGCTCAGAAACCAGACCTTTCTCCCCCAAAAAACTACAAACAATCGCACTGGGATGGTCCAATAGTGGAAAATAGCTCAACGATGCTTCAGAGTGTGTAGGGAAGGATAGACCCGCCCGCTGGCAGGTGAGAGCCCTCATGTGGAGACTTTTGTTGGCTGTTCCAACTCCAGCCTTGGCACACGCCTCGACCCACAGACCATCCGCATCGGTGTTGCCCTTCGACTTGCCGCCCCTATTCTCGCCGAACACAGGTGTATTTGTGGCAGTGAAGCAGCAGACCGATTCGGGTACCATGGTCTTGTGTGCCGTAAATCCGAGGGAAAGATTGCAAGACATGAGGAGGTTAATAACATTATCAAGAGGAGCCTCACAACAGCTGGATGCCCAGCAGTAAGGGAGCCACCCCAACTATGCAGATCTGATGGCAGCCAGAAGCGTCCAGATGGTATCACCCTTCAAGCCTGGACAGATGGGAAGCAGGTGGTGTGGGGACTATACATGTGCATCTACCTTGGCTGATACCTATCTCCAATACACCAGGGAGGAAGGAGGGGCAGCTGCCAGCTTTAGGGAGTCCCAAAAGTCTAGAAAATATGGAGAACTTGCCCATCATTATATGTTTGTTCCCATAGGCTCAGAACCCTTGGCTCATGGGGAAAGAGTGCATCTAATTTCCTTAAGGAGCTGGGAAAAGACTCATCAGGGTAACTAGGATCCCAGGGCAGCTAGTTTTCTGTTCCAGCGGCTCAGTGCGGCTGTTCAAAGGGGTAATGCCTGCTGTATTTTGGGCACACGCCCCAGCTCTGAGGAGCTGGATGAGATTTTCGCCTTATAATCGGTGATACACACGTAACAACATGTACCGTATATGCCACCTTTATATTAACAATGTATCTCTTAAATCTTCTGTACCATATTATGTAATAAAATATTCCTATTGGTAAATATATATATATATATATATATTATATATATATATATATATATATATATATAGTGCTGAATAGGTAAAACTGGTCAATTAGCAACAACTCATTTAAAATTAAGTCCTTTCTAAAATTTTCTCGTATACGTTTAAAGATATATTTTTTCATTTATCTTAATGTAAAAGTAAGTAATTTTGTACCAAAAGACCTTAGAAAACTTACCTAACCGTATTATGACAAGCTCAATTTAATTTAGCCTTATCCAACTAAATAGCTATATTATAGATAAGTTTACAATAATTTAATAATAAACAAACAGAATGAAATATATATATATTTTTTTATTAGGTTCAGAATGATTTTTGCGAAATTATTGCATACACAAATTTTCGCTTGTCTTACTCGGTAAGAAGAGCGGTGCTATTTAAGCCAAAATCCCAAGTTTTACCTATTTGGCAGATATAATATATATTAATATATATATATATAGTTATTATATATTATATATTATATATATAATATTATATATATATATATATATATTATATATATATATATATTTATATATTATATATATATATATCTTGTGAATTATGTGAGCAAATTACCTGTAGGAGGTCTACAGGGTATTACCTGAATTATTACCTGCAAGTAATTTGAGTGAGGTAAGTGGGACTTAAGTCACAGTAGGTCGCAAGACTGTAACTCCCTCGATGCCCACTCCCTACCACTCTCACAAAAAGCTAGACTGACATTAAATTAATAATTACAATATTAAAACCAGCTACTCTGGTAAATTAAAATTGTGGACTGTATATGATTTAGCTCGCTGGGTACACAAAAGAAATTCGTATTACCACTTACCACTTAATTACTGTAGACGGATCACACCACAACACCTGACACCTAGACCCTACACTGGCCAGCTAGAGATCTAAATGCAAGGACTAATGGCGCCCTTCCCTGTGAATGATATTTATATTCCTTATTTTCCACCATCCACACGTAATTCTTGAGGTCTCGCAAATTTCTTGTCCTAATTCTTTCTCAGGGGACATTAACACGGGTTCCTAATAAATTCAGGCCGAAAACCCCTAGTTTGGCTTGGAAGACACCGGATTATTAGCAGAATTTCCAACGACCCATTGTTCACAAATTCCAAAATGGCGTCTCCCGGCGTTACTCCCCTGGCTGTTCTGCTTTTCCCGTCACTCGAAATTTCTCGAGGGTTCCATATAGCATCACATTTTAATATGTAATTATTATATTTTTCAAATTTAAACATGCTTAATTTAGGAAAATTTAAAAATTTTGCACACACACACGTATACGAATGCATCTTCTAGGAGCTTGGACATCCAAGAAGCTTGTTAGATAAGAGTGAGTAGAGGCAAGTGGTTTCCATGATTTAACTTGCTGTTGGAGTGTGAGCAAGATAACATTTATGAAGAGATTCAAGGAAACCAGTTAGCTGGACTTGAGTCCTGGAGGTGGGCAATACAGTTCCTGAACTGTGAAGGAAGGGTGAGGATGTTGCAGTTTGGAGGGTCATCTGAAGTGTTATGTCGGCGCGCTCCTGGCAAGACTGACTGAATGAGTGAGTGAATGTTTTCTTCTTTGTTGGTCACTCTACCTCGCTGAAAAACGGCCAGGTGTTAAAAAACGTATGGAAAAATTAAGAAAAGTAACAGGTAAAAAACGGAGGTGTTATAGATTTTCTGAGAATTAAAAAGATAGAATTGATATATTAGAGAGAGAGAGAGCGCGAGCGAGTGCGGGTGAAAGGTCTTTAATGGTGTGCTCGCGTGTCCAGCCTTCAAAGGAATTTGTCTTAATGATTATCAATTTTGGTACATTACTGTGATATGTGGATTTAGAGATGAAGGCTTCAACCTATGAAGGAAAAAATTTCAAAATGGTTAACTTGTGTATATGGTGGATTGGGGGAGGGGGAGCTGCATCGCCTTAAATAAATGCATTATAAATAAACGGAATCAAGGACACGGAAACAAACTAAGGTCCTGTATATGGCAGGCACTACACTGTACCATTCAGCATTAGTGGTTACAACTGTCTTGCCAGAAGGGTGCTTTCACTACAGTTTTTAAACTGCAACATTAACACCCCTCCTTCAGAGTGCAGGCACTGTACTTCCCATCTCCAGGACTCAAGTCTGGCCTGCCGGTTTCCCTGAAACCCTTCATAAATGTTACTTTGCTCACACTCCAACAGCACGTCAAGTATTAAAAACCATTTGTCTCCATTCACTCCTATCAAACACGCTCACGCATGCCTGCTGGAAGTCCAAGCCCCTCGCACACAAAACCTCCTTTACCCCCTCCCTCCAACCTTTCCTAGGCCGACCCCTACCCCGCCTTCCTTCCACTACAGACTGATACACTCTTGAAGTCACTCTTTCGCTCCATTCTCTCTACATGTCCGAACCACCTCAACAACCCTTCCTCAGCCCTCTGGACAACAGTTTTGGTAATCCCGCACCTCCTCCTAACTTCCAAACTACGAATTCTCTGCATTATATTCACACCACACATTGCCCTCAGACATGACATCTCCACTGCTCAGCCTTCTCCTCACTGCAACATTCATCACCCATGCTTCACACCCATATAAGAGCGTTGGTAAAACTATATCTCTCATACATTCCCCTCTTTGCCTCCAAGGACAAAGTTCTTTGTCTCCACAGACTCCTAAGTGCACCACTCACCCTTTTCCCCTCATCAATTCTATGATTCACCTCATCTTTGATAGATCCATCCTCTGACACGTCCACTCCCAAATATCTGAATACATTCACCTCCTCCATACTCTCTCCCTCCAATCTGATATCCAATCTTTCATCACCTAATCTTTTTGTTATCCTCATAACCTTACTCTTTCCTGTATTCACTTTTAATTTTCTTCTTTTGCACACCCTACCAAATTCATCCATCAATCTCTGCAACTTCTTTCAGAATCTCCCAAGAGCACAGTGTCATCAGCAAAGAGCAACTGTGACAACTCCCACTTTATGTGTGATTCTTTATCTTTTAACTCCACGCCTTTTGCCAAGACCTCGCATTTACTTCTCTTACAACCCCATCTATAAATATATTAAACAACCATGGTGACATCACACATCCATGTCTAAGGCCTACTTTTACTGGAAATAATTTCCCTCTTTCCTACATACTCTAACTTGAGCCTCACTATCCTCGTAAAAACTCTTCACTGCTTTCAGTAACCTACCTCCTACACTATACACCTGCAACATCTGCCACATTGCCTCCTATCCACCCTGTCATACGCCTTTTCCAAATCCATAAATGCCACAAAGACCTCTTTAGCCTTATCTAAATACTGTTCACTTATATGTTTCACTGTAAACACCTGGTCCACACACCCCCTACCTTTCCTAAAGCCTCCTTGTTCATCTGCTATCCTATTCTCCGTCTTACTCTTAATTCTTTCAATAATAACTCTACCATACACTTTACCAGGTATACTCAAACAGACTTATCCCCCTATAATTTTTGCACTCTCTTTTGTCCCCTTTGCCTTTATACAAAGGAACTATGCATGCTCTCTGCCAATCCCTAGGTACCTTACCCTCTTCCATACATTTATTAAATAATTGCACCAACCACTCCAAAACTATATCCCACCTGCTTTTAACATTTCTATCTTTATTCCATCAATTCCGGCTGCCTTACCCCCCTTTCATTTTACCTACTGCCTCACGAACTTCCCCCACACTCACAACTGGCTCTTCCTCACTCCTACAAGATGTTATTCCTCCTTGCCCTATACACGAAATCACAGCTTCCCTATCTTCATCAACATTTAACAATTCCTCAAAATATTCCCTCCATCTTCCCATACCTCTAATTCTCCATTTAATAAACTCTCCTCTTCTATTTTTAACTGACAAATCCATTTTTGTTCTTTAGGCTTCCTTAACTTGTTAATCTCACTCCGAAACTTTTTCTTATTTTCAAACAAATTTGTTGATAACATCTCACCCACTCTCTCATTTGCTCTCTTTTTACATTGTTTCACCACTCTCTTAACCTCTCTCTTTTTCTCCATATACTCTTCCCTCCTTGCATCACTTCTACTTTGTAAAAACTTCTCACATGCTAACTTTTTTTCCCTTACTGCTCTCTTTACATCATCATTCACCAATCGCTCCTCTTCCCTCCCGCACCCACTTTCCTGTAACCACAAACTTCTGCTGAACACTCTAACACTACATTTTTAAACCTACCCCATACCTCTTCGACCCCATTGCCTATGCTCTCATGAGCCCATCTATCCTCCAATAGTTGTTTATATCTTACCCTAACTGCCTCCTCTTTTAGTTTATAAACCTTCACCTCTCTCTTCCTGATGCTTTCTATTCTCCTTGTACCCATCTACCTTTTTACTCTCATGTAGCTACAACTAGAAAGTGATCTGATATATCTGTGGCCCCTCTATAAACATGTACATACTGAAGTCTACTCAACAGTCTTTTATCTACCAATACATAATCCAACAAACTACTGTCATTTCGCCCTACATCATATCTTGTATACTTATCCTCTTTTTCTTAAAATATGTATTACCTATAACTAAACCCTTTCTATACAAAGTTCAATCAAGGGCTCCCATTATCATTTACACCTGGCACTCCAAACTTACTACTACCACACCCTCTCTAAAAGTTTCTCCTACTTTAGCATTCAGATCCCTACCACAATTACTCTTCACTTGGTTCAAAGGCTCCTATACATTCACTTAACATCTCCCAAAATCTTTCTCTCTTCTCCAGGTGCATACACGCTTATTATGACCCACTTTTCCCATCCAACCTTTACTTTAATCCTCTTTTAATTCCCCCCTTGAATTTTACATATATATATATATATATATATATATATATATATATATATATTTTATATATATATATATATATATATATATATATATATATATATATTAGCTTTTAAGTATCCAGTAGTTTAACACATTCGTCGATCTATAAAGAAGAATACGACTTAATGTGTTTGAATAGCTACAAATATAAATCTTGAAACTTATGAAATTACACAGATTAAAGTTAAAAACAGTAACAATATTTGCAGTTAAGAAGGGATCGAAGTTGTAATAACCAGGACACGTGTTTATAGTATTATCCCATTGATGTTTAATCAAAGAAAAAACATAATCTCTTCTGTAAAATTATTAGAAAAGTTTAAGCCATCGCAGATTGCTTGTCACTACGTTGGGAAACGGTTCCCAGATATTGGAAGAAAGCAAAGGCAGCCTGTCCTGTTGTTAAATAATAGCTGTGTTGTTACAGTCTCTCAGTCCAACACTTACTACTCTGACCCACCTCAAAAGGTGTTCCAGTCGAGGCAAAAAATTCTATATACGCAGCCTGCTGGAAAAAGTGATAATTTTTTTATTAGCAATAATTTAGGAGTGCACACAGTCTTAAGCACCAAATCAATGTTTAATGTTTTAACAATCTACGCTATATTTGCTAGGGCTGGAGAGTAAGACAAAGCTAACTAGTTTGAACTAGAGTGCGTGGGTGTGTACGTACAAAGTCAAATGTTTTAGGGTACCCAGTTTACAATCTGTGTGTTATACCCAGGTTCAGCTCCCACATGGACACCCAGGACTAACACCCACCTCTAACCCCACTCAGTCGCCACTATATTTACCGTCTTTGTTTTCTTGTGGGTTTCTGCTATTACATGTTTTAAATTTATTTAGAACTAAAAATTATAATTTTGAATGAAAAATACTACCATCCATGCCTAACTTTACTTAAATTAACGTAATATGATATGTGTTTAATCATGCCAAATCTGTCTTAGTCAGACCAAAAAAAAAGTATTATTTTATTTCGTAATTTTAGATTGATTCTCATTATTATTGCAACATGGAATCTGCACTCTGCTTGTTTAGTAAAACTGTGGCTGGATTAACCAGCGTACTGTTACTGTTGGCGTGTGGCCAACAGTAACAGCCTGGTTGATCAGGCCCTGATCCACCATGAGGCCTGGTTACAACCGGGCCGCGGGGGCGTTGACCCCCGAAACCCTCTCCAGGTATACTCCAGGAACAAGCTTTTTATTATAACTACGTTTCGCTCTGATAGAGCTTGAAATCAATTTAATAAAGCTTTAGAATAACGAAACATTGCTACATGTTTTTTATTGAAAAAATCGTTACTTTATAAGCCAAGAAAGCAAGTTGATTATAGGTACTAAAGTTGTTTATCCTCGCCAAAATATTGTTCCAGTTTAGTAGATTTGTACAGGTTAAATTCTTCACTCGCCAATTTCAAAGTTTAAACTTAACTGGAAGTCGAAGATAAACTACCATTCTTAGAGTTGTTGATAACTAATGATCTCAACTCATTCAGCTTCACCATGAATAAAAAAATATCAAAAAAGTAACAAAGTGCGCAAGACAATTCTGCTAGATGTGCCTGTCAAAAATACTGAGTAAATTATAAATTCTTTGTAGACCAGAACAACAATGTGATATAAGACACGTGCAATATTTGCTTATTTTAATAAGGAAACGTTTTGCCACGAATGGCAAAACTTTTCCTCAGTCAATTATCAAAACACTGCATGTGAATCCCAATGGTGTTTATAATTATAACCGGAAAGCCAGCGGAAGGCCTCTGTCAGATGACCAAACACTCCAGCTGCGGATCATCATATGACTAAGATCCACATCAGGTAACACTTATCCTGTTTCCTGACAAACCTTATCAAACTGCATATGTCTTTTATTTCACATCTGTCATTATTTAATATCATTTCTCATCCAGACAAAAAATGTATTTCGAGATGAGAAACAGAATAAATATATTATCAGGACAGGTCACGAGTTCAGTTCATTCTCTGCAAAATTATGGAAAGAAATTATTTTTTAAAGGTAATCAGGTTTTTAAAAGGATTTTATAGTGTCATGTTTTCTGATGAATTGTGATAACTGTAAATTAAATATTAAACCAGAACTATATGCATTACATTTGACTATTATTCAGTGTATGGGTATTATTCAATTATTTACATAACATTGGTCAAAACCTGTTAGTGTTAGTTTATTATACTTGAAGAAATTATCTACTGTGTGGGAGGCTACAGACGTGTTGATTATCAATAATATTTAATACTGTGTGGGAGGCTACAGACGTGTTGATTATCAATAATATTTAATACTGTTGGGAGGCTACAGACGTGTTGATTATCAATAATATTTAATACTGTGTGGGAGGCTACAGACGTGTTGATTATCAATAATATTTAATACTGTGTGGGAGGCTACAGACGTGTTGATTATCAATAATATTTAATACTGTGTGGGAGGCTACAGACGTGTTGACTATCAATAATATTTAATACTGTGTGGGAGGCTACAGACGTGTTGACTATCAATAATATTTAATACTGTGTGGGAGGCTACAGACGTGTTGACTATCAATAATATTTAATACTGTGTGGGAGGCTACAGACGTGTTGACTATCAATAATATTTAATACTGTGTGGGAGGCTACATATGTGTTGACTATCAGTAGTATTTAATACTGTGTGGGAGGCTACAGACGTGCTGACCATCAATAATATTTAAAACATTACGTTAAACAGTAAACCCATTGGAATCATTAAGAGCAACGAGTGCTGGAGGCTCCATCCAGCGTTCACTAACCGCCTCGAGAAGGCGTGACTCTCAGTCGTAATTCTGACATGATGACTGGCGTGTGACGTGCACACCAGCACCAGCGTGCCACTAGCGTGCAGGACGTGGAGGAGGTGCTGACTAGTCCAGACTGGAGCAAGCCAGGTCATGCCACAGATTCTGCCGGAACCAGGAGGAATATGGGAATGGCATCCCGTCAGTGCCATCTTGAAGGGTGGTGGCACCCTGTCAGTGCCATCTTGAAGGGTGGTGGCACCTTGTCAGTGCCATCTTGAAAGTTGGTGGCATCCTGTCAGTGCCATCTTGAAGGCTGGTGGCACCCTGTTAGTGATCTGTTAAAGGCTGGTTACTTCACTTTCGTCATGTGGGATATATAAACCTTGTCCGATTCTTCATTATTTATGGTGTTGATAAATGCGTGCTTAACATATCTTACTGGGCTGTAACTGTGTGTGTTTGTCTATTTACTCACCTAGTTGTGGTTACAGAGGTCGATTCACAGCTCCTGGACCCGCTACTAGGTCACTCTTCCTGCTTCATGAGCTTTATCATACCTCTTCTTAAAGTTCTGTATGGATCCTGCCTCTACTACATCACCTCCCAGACTATTCTATTTCCTGACTACTCTGTGACTGAAGAAATACTTCCTAACATCCCTGTGATTCATCTGAGTCTTCAACTTCCAACTGTGACCCCTTGTTGCTGTGTCTCATCTCTGGAACATCCTGTCTCTGTCCACCTTGTCGATTCCTCTCAGTATTTTATGTGTCGTTATCATATCCTCCCTATCTCTCCTGTCTTCCAGTGTCGTCAGGTCGATTTCCCTTAACCTCTCCTTGTAGGACATACCCCTTAGCTCCGGGACTAGTCTTGTTGAAAACCTTTGCACTTTACCTCCCCATCTTACAATATTGTAACATTACCTCCCCATCTTACAATATTAACATTACCTCCCCATCTTACAATATTGTAACATTACCTCCCCATCTTACAATATTAACATTACCTCCCCATCTTACAATATTGTAACATTACCTCCCCATCTTACAATATTGTAACATTACCTCCCCATCTTACAATATTGTAACATTACCTCCCCATCTTACAATATTGTAACATTACCTCCCCATCTTACAGTATTATAACATTACCTCCCCATCTTACAATATTAACATTACCTCCCCATCTTACAATATTATAACATTACCTCCCCATCTTACAATATTAACATTACCTCCCCATCTTACAATATATAACATTACCTCCCATCTTACAATATTATAACATTACCTCCCCATCTTACAATATTAACATTACCTCCCCATCTTACAATATCGTAACATTACCTCCCCATCTTACAATATTATAACATTACCTCCCCATTTACAGTATTATAACATTACCTCCCCATCTTACAATATTAACATTACCTCCCCATCTTACAATATCATAACGTTACCTCCCCATCTTACAATATTAACAATACCTCCCCATCTTACAATATTGTAACATTACCTCCCCATCTTACAATATTGTAACATTGCCTCCCATCTTACAATATTGTAACATTACCTCCCCATCTTACAATATTATAACATTACCTCCCCATCTTACAATATTATAACATTACCTCCCCATCTTACAATATTACATTACCTCCCCATCTTACAATATTATAACATTACCTCCCCATCTTACAATATTAACATTACCTTCCCATCTTACAATATTATAACATTAACTCCCCATCTTACAATATTATAACATTACCTCCCCATCTTACAATATTACATTACCTCCCCATCTTACAATATTATAACATTACCTCCCCATCTTACAGTATTATAACATTACCTCCCCATCTTAAAATATTACATTACCTCCCCATCTTACAATATTATAACATTACCTTCCCATCTTACAATATTATAACATTACCTTCCCATCTTACAATATTATAACATTACCTCCCCATCTTACAATATTACATTACCTCTCCATCTTACAATATTGTAACATTACCTCCCCATCTTACAATATTATAACATTACCTTCCCATCTTACAATATTGTAACATTACCTCCCCATCTTACAATATTATAACATTACCTCCCCATCTTACAATATTATAACATTACCTCCCCATCTTACAATATTGTAACATTGCCTCCCATCTTACAATATTACATTACCTCCCCATCTTACAATATTATAACTTTACCTCCCATCTTACAATATTACATTACCTCTCCATCTTACAATATTACATTACCTCCCCATCTTACAATATTATAACATTACCTCCCCATCTTACAATTTTAAACAATACCTCCCCATCTTACAATATTATAACATTACCTTCCCATCTTACAATATTATAACATTACCTTCCCATCTTACAATATTGTAACATTACCTCCCCATCTTACAATATTATAACATTACCTCCCCATCTTACAATATTACATTACCTCTCCATCTTACAATATTGTAACATTACCTCCCCATCTTACAATATTATAACATTACCTCCCATCTTACAATATTACATTACCTCTCCATCTTACAATATTGTAACATTACCTCCCCATCTTACAATATTATAACATTACCTTCCCATCTTACAATATTATAACATTACCTTCCCATCTTACAATATTGTAACATTACCTCCCCATCTTACAATATTATAACATTACCTCCCCATCTTACAATATTACATTACCTCTCCATCTTACAATATTGTAACATTACCTCCCCATCTTACAATATTATAACATTACCTCCCCATCTTACAATATTACATTACCTCCCATCTTACAATATTGTAACTTTAAACCTCCCCATCTTACAATATTGTAACATTGCCTCCCATCTTACAATATTACATTACCTCCCCATCTTACAATATTATAACATTACCTCCCCATCTTACAATATTATAACATTACCTCCCCATCTTACAATATTATAACATTACCTCCCCATCTTACAATATTGTAACATTACCTCCCCATCTTACAATATTATAACATTACCTTCCATCTTACAATATTATAACATTACCTTCCATCTTACAATATTATAACATTACCTTCCCATCTTACAATATTATAACATTACCTCCCATCTTACAATATTACATTACCTCTCCATCTTACAATATTGTAACATTACCTCCCCATCTTACAATATTATAACATTACCTCCCATCTACAATATTACATTACCTCTCCATCTTACAATATTGTAACATTACCTCCCCATCTTACAATATTGTAACATTGCCTCCCATCTTACAATATTACATTACCTCCCCATCTTACAATATTATAACATTACCTCCCCATCTTACAATATTACATTACCTCTCCATCTTACAATATTACATTACCTCCCCATCTTACAATATTATAACATTACCTCCCCATCTTACAATATTACATTACCTCCCCATCTTACAATATTATAACATTACCTTCCCATCTTACAATATTATAACATTACCTCCCCATCTTACAATATTACATTACCTCTCCATCTTACAATATTGTAACATTACCTCCCCATCTTACAATATTATAACATTACCTTCCCATCTTACAATATTATAACATTACCTTCCCATCTTACAATATTGTAACATTACCTCCCCATCTTACAATATTATAACATTACCTCCCCATCTTACAATATTACATTACCTCTCCATCTTACAATATTGTAACATTACCTCCCCATCTTACAATATTGTAACATTGCCTCCCATCTTACAATATTACATTACCTCCCCATCTTACAATATTATAACATTACCTCCCCATCTTACAATATTACATTACCTCTCCATCTTACAATATTACATTACCTCCCCATCTTACAATATTATAACATTACCTCCCCATCTTACAATATTACATTACCTCCCCATCTTACAATATTATAACATTACCTTCCCATCTTACAATATTATAACATTACCTTCCCATCTTACAATATTATAACATTACCTCCCCATCTTACAATATTGTAACATTGCCTCCCATCTTACAATATTGTAACATTACCTCCCCATCTTACAATATTATAACATTACCTCCCTATCTTACAATATTGTAACATTACCTCCCCATCTTACAATATTACATTACCTCCCCATCTTACAATATTATAACATTACCTCCCCATCTTACAATATTATAACATTACCTCCCTATCTTACAATATTGTAACATTACCTCCCTATCTTACAATATCAGCCTCACACTTGTATTATTGCAGTTATCTGTTTTTAACTACAAGAACAGAACTATGGTCGTGATGTCCCATCTTCAGTATATAATTATTTAGTCAAGTATTTTTCTCA
This sequence comes from Cherax quadricarinatus, assembly GCF_026875155.1. Taxonomy (NCBI): domain Eukaryota; kingdom Metazoa; phylum Arthropoda; class Malacostraca; order Decapoda; family Parastacidae; genus Cherax; species Cherax quadricarinatus. The sequence continues at coordinate 31,335,970 of NC_069443.1, read as the reverse complement.
AATTCCAATTGTAGCACTTACTGTCTCGTATTTTATTTCATTCCAGTGTTCCACCACTTTGCGAAAAAAAATTAAGTACCCTTTACCTTCATTATTTCCTTAATTTGAAACTCTGACATCTTTTTATCCCTGTTGAATATATTAAACAAATGTCCTTATATTTTCTTATATATCTTTTTATGACCTTACAAGTGATTATTATAGCTCTTGTGTTCCTGTCAGTCAGTCTGGGCATCGTTAGTGTTTACAGAATTTCGCCGTAACACCTTAATTTTTATATTCTCTGAGCTGACAAGTGATACATAAAACAATTGAGCAAACACTAAGACATATGCCAGAAAATATCGAGTAAACCAAATTATTACTCTCTCTCAAAGAGGTTTAGTAAGCACCTAGATCTTCCTCAGGCACAGTACCCCCCTGGAATAATATTTCCGGCATGCGGACCTTCTACTATAATATTTGTCGCCTCACGAGATGTAAACAGAGAGAGAGAGACATACACTCTCTTAAAAGTACCGTATTTGTTTAAAGTGAACTCTGTGAGAAGAGTAAAGGAGAGAATACCTGATCGTTTTTTTTACCAAGGTCTTAATAATGTAGCACCAGCAACACATGTTGCACACACACACACATCATATTCTTCAACATGTGCGACTCATATGTTGCACTTGTTTTATTCAGTATGCATGTGTTCAACATGTGTCTTATTCAGTCCGCATGTGTTGCACATGTGTCGTGTTCAACACGGGTGTTGCACATGCGTCATTCAGTACACATTTGTTGCACCTGTCTTATTGCGGATGTGTCTTACTCATTACACATGTGTTGAACATGTGTCTTACTCAGTACGCATGTGTTAAATGTATCTTACTCAATTCACATCTGTTGAACATGTGTCTGTTTAGCGCTTCCCCTTTGATTATAATAATAATGATGAGCAAGGGCTCTGGTGGCCTGGTGGTTAACGCTCTCGCTTCACACGGTGAGGGCCTGGGTTCGATTCCCAGCCAGAGTAGAAACATTGGACGTGTTTCTTTCCACCTGTTGTCTATGTTCCCCATCAGTAAAATGGGTACCTGGGTGTTAGTCGACTGGTGTGGGTCGCATCCTGGGACACTGACCTAAGGAGGCCTGGTCACAGACCGGGCCGCGGGGGCGTTGACCCCCGGAACTCTCTCCAGATAAACTCCAGATGTGTCTTAATACGCATGTGTTGCACATGTGTCAATCAATACTCGTGTGTTTAACGTGTGTCTTATTCATTATACAGGTGTTGCACATGTGTTTTATTCATTAACTTGTTGGTATTGTACACCATCAGTAATGAGACCTCGTACGGGCTTAGCGCTTCCCACATGCCTACCAAGTCATGCTGTGATAAACACTTCGTGCAGCCGTAAATCTGTTTACAAAATACTACACAAATGTAAACAACTTATTTACAAATCACTGGACCGTTGTAAACTTGCTTGCAAAACACCACATAACTGTAAATACACTTTTTTTTTTACAAAATGCTACACCATTATAAATCGCTTATTTACAAAATGCTTTACAACTGTAAACACCAATTTTTTTTTGTTTACAAGACTGCACAGTTGTAAACAACTTTTTTCTTATTAAACATTGTACAGTTGTCTCATTTGTTTTTTTGCTTGCTTAGTTATATTAGTAAGTTAGTATATTAACTTTTATTATATAATAGGTGTTGAAAATAAAGTTATTTACGTTCAGTAAAGTTGTTTATAGCAAGAAATAGTTATTTACTTTCAATAAAGTTGTTTACAGTCAGTAATAAAGTTATTTAGGTTCAATAAAGTTGTTTACAGTCAGTAATAAAGTTATTTAGGTTCAATAAAGTTGTTTACAGTCAACAATAAAGTTATTTACGCTCAATAAAGTATTTTACGGTCACAAAATTATTTACAGTCAGAAATAAAGTTACTTACTGTTAACAGTAAAGTTATTTACAATTAACACAAAATTTATATACAGTCACCAGTAAATTTTTTGCTAAATTTAATAAAAATAATACGTATAAAAACAGCCTCGACTTTTCTTTCCTTCCCTCTATCATTATTACTCCTTTTATATTGATGGGGGAAGCGCTAAACCCGTAGAGGACATAAGGGGGTCATACTTTACCATTTTCTAAACAATGGGAGGTGATGATCAGTTTTGATTATCTTCGTGTGTCGTTGTATTGATCGGGGAATTTCTTTGCAGGTGAGTTCGCTGATGCGGTGCTCTGATGTGCTGACGCGCCGGCGCAGAGGCACTCTGGAAGGTAAGTTAGTGCATGTCAGTAACGCTACTTTTGCCTAGTTTCCAAGTTACGAACTAGCCACGAAGTTGTGGTTGCCGTTTCTTGATTAGTAAATATCTTTGAACGTCGGTCTTGGATCCACATGAGGACAAGTCGGTCATACTTAGATTATACACATCTTGAGTTGAGTCAGTCTTGATAATACCTTGTGTATAGTTTATACAGTGGCAACCTTGTAGTGAGTTCCTTCACGTTAGCCTGGCAAGGGAACACCTAACAAATCGCTGTACATAGTCTTTCTGGACAAAGAAGTTACTCCAATCATCTTGACAGTGTGGATGTTTATGTTTAAACATCTTGATGCAGGAAATGTAGATTCATTCTTGTGAATTACGTCTCTTAATACTTGCATTGGTGCGTATCTCACAGTTGTTAGGCGAAGAGCTCCTTGATTGAGGATCACCAACCATTGCCGAGTATCCCGGACATTACTGAAGTAGTCAAAGTACGTCTGGAGGGTTTCTGAAAAATTAACCAGCACTTCGGAATATGCGTATGCTACATATGGAACGTATCGAACGATATGATACCTAATGATGGAAGTTAACCAATCTATAACACGTCAACTTGTGTATTGATAACCAGCAGCTAAAAGTGAAGTTAACTCCTGTCAGTGGTGTAGAACATTGATCTCAGGGAGTTAACTACTCGTCACTTGTGAGTGAACCAGCAGGACTGTACTCCTCAGCTTGTAGCAAGCACTTAACCAGCTTGGATGGTATACCAGCTGCTCTGCCAGCAGGCCGTGAGCAACCAGCTTCCTCAGCTGTTGGTAGGTTACACAGCTGCCTTGCCAGGAGGTTTCTGAACCATTTAAGCGTTGGAATACGATGCATAGTAGAGTTATCGAACTAATTTTACAGTGGTGTAGGTTGGAACAGCACTATCCAGTAGGACTACCTCCTGTCAACTGGTGGTAGGTTGGGAGACAGCAGCCATCCAGGGAGGTACTACCCCCTTCACTGGTGTAGGTTGGGAGACAGAGCATCCAGGGAGTACTACCCTCCTGTCAACTGTGGTAGGTTGGGAGACAGCAGCCATCCAGGGAGGTACTACCCTCCTGTCAGCTGGTGGTAGGTTGGGAGACAGCAGCCATCCAGGGAGGTACTACCCTCCTGTCAGCTGGTGGTAGGTTGGGAGACAGCAGCCATCCAGGGAGATACTACCCTCCTGTCAACTGGTGGTAGGTTGGGAGACAGCAGCTATCTAGGGAGGTACTACCCTCCTGTCAGCTGGTGGTAGGTTGGGAGACAGCAGCCATCCAGGGAGGTACTACTCTCCTGTCAGCTGGTGGTAGGTTGGGAGACAGCAGCCATCCAGGGAGGTACCACCCTCCTGTCAGCTGGTGGTAGGTTGGGAGACAGCAGCCATCCAGGGAGGTACCACCCTCCTGTCAACTGGTGGTAGGTTGGGAGACAGCAGCCATCCAGGGAGGTACTACCCTCCTGTCAACTGGTGGTAGGTTGGGAGACAGCAGCTATCCAGGGAGGTACTACCCTCCTGTCAGCTGGTGGTAGGTTGGGAGACAGCAGCCATCCAGGGAGGTACTACCCTCCTGTCAGCTGGTGGTAGGTTGGGAGACAGCAGCTATCCAGGGAGGTACTACACTCCTGTCAGCTGGTGGTAGGTTGGGAGACAGCATCCATAGAGGGAGGTACTACCCTCCTGTCAGCTGGTGGTAGGTTGGGAGACAGCATCCATAGAGGGAGGTACTACCCTCCTGTCAGCTGGTGGTAGGTTGGGAGACAGCAGCCATCCAGGGAGGTACTGCCCCCCTGTCAGCTGGTGGTAGGTTGGGAGACAGCAGCCATCCAGGGAGGTACTACCCTCCTGTCAGCTGGTGGTAGGTTGGGAGACAGCAGCTATCCAGGGAGGTACTACACTCCTGTCAGCTGGTGGTAGGTTGGGAGACAGCAGCTATCCAGGGAGGTACTACACTCCTGTCAGCTGGTGGTAGGTTGGGAGACAGCATCCATAGAGGGAGGTACTACCCTCCTGTCAGCTGGTGGTAGGTTGGGAGACAGCAGCCATCCAGGGAGGTACTACCCTCCTGTCAGCTGGTGGTAGGTTGGGAGACAGCAGCTATCCAGGGAGGTACTACACTCCTGTCAGCTGGTGGTAGGTTGGGAGACAGCATCCATAGAGGGAGGTATTACCCTCCTGTCAGCTGGTGGTAGGTTGGGAGACAGCATCCATAGAGGGAGGTACTACCCTCCTGTCAGCTGGTGGTAGGTTGGGAGACAGCAGCCATCCAGGGAGGTACTGCCCCCCCTGTCAGCTGGTGGTAGGTTGGGAGACAGCAGCCATCCAGGGAGGTACTACCCTCATGTCAGCTGGTGGTAGGTTGGGAGACAGCAGCCATCCAGGGAGGTACTACCCTCCTGTCAGCTGGTGGTAGGTTGGGAGACAGCAGCCATCCAGGGAGGTACCACCCTCCTGTCAACTGGTGGTAGGTTGGGAGACAGCAGCCATCCAGGGAGGTACTACCCTCCTGTCAACTGGTGGTAGGTTGGGAGACAGCAGCCATCCAGGGAGGTACTGGATAGCTGCCCTGACAGGAGGTACTGCCCTTATGTCAATTGTCACGTGGAAAACTGTTTATTTTTGCATACTTGTAAGATTTCTAATGTTTTCTTTATGTCTCATAAACTCTTAAGAGGAGAGGTAAGTCTTACAGATTCTTATTTACATTCAATATACACACACTTGTACTTTCCTGTGTGCTGCTCAAGTTATATTAGCTTTCCAACCTAGGAGGTCTGGTCTGCGACCGAGTCGTGGGCAAAGTTAGTCCCAGAACTACTAACAGATAACAGCCCGTCCTCATATTAACAGACATTGTTAGACTGTTGTAAATACAGTCAAATGGGAGACTGATGAAGGCTCTTTACAGCTCATATCTCACATTGTTTTTCCCACTGCTCTCACTGGCTGCTTGGTTTATGGTCTCGCCACAAAACTTATCGCCTTTATCCTATATCTATAATTTTTTCGTTGGGGTATATTATAATTTGTTATTTTTTATGGATAGAAAACGACCTAACCTAACCTAATATAATACAGATTGACTGAAAACGTTTGTGAGAAAAGCCAGACGGATTTTTATGTGAGCTTAGAAGATTGGTTGCACATAACGGGCGCACTTCCATTTTGTTAGCAATGTCTAATACATCAGCAGTGTGCTGCTGATGTATTAAATGTTGCTGTGTATCTATCATATACTGTATCATATAGAATATAATAGATACAGATAATGAATATGTATCTATCATATACTGTATCATATAGAATATAATAGATACAGATAATGAATATGTATCTATCATATACTGTATCATATAGAATATGATAGATACATAGTGGCAGATATTCTAAATTTTCTTAGTGAAAAGTGAGCCCGAGGAAATGTGAAATGCAAATATATGTACAGATACACTTTTGTTAACCCTTTCTGGGCCTAGTTCTTAGGCCTTTTGTATGTCCATATACTGTTGCACTGGCCTCCAGAAGATGCATGTAGGGCGCACAGTAAACTAGTCGCTTCGGCGGCAAAATCTTATAAAATAAGCAACAGTAGGCGCGTTCGAAACAAGAATAATGTTCAGTATGAACGAATTTTTCCTCAAATTTTTGGCTTCATAACACTTAACTAACGTTTCTAATAACACTAGTGTTGCGTTGCTCACACTACTAATGCTCACTCAAATGGCGACCACATTATTGGTCATCTCATTAGTAGTGATCTCACTAATAATGCAGTAGTACTAATAAGTCCACAGATAAAAATAATACATCATTTAAAATACAGTGTTGAATCTCATGCTGGTGAGCCGAACCTCTGGTAATGAAACCCATAAAGAGTATTTAATCTTCTTTCACCTGCTAAAATGCCTTTTATATTAGCTTTGTGTGAAGCCATATTAGTGCCCTCACAGAGAGGTACATACGCCTCTGTGAAGGTTGTCATGAGCCTCTGTAAAGGTCATGCAATGACCTATACAAACACTGCAACATCTCCAGGGAACTGCACTTCATTTTTTTAAGCGAATATCGGGAAAACGGAGGAATTTTTTTTTTTTTTTTTTTTGAGGGGGCTAGTTAAATTTGTAGCACAATGTATATGGATACACACATACATGAAGAGTAAGCCTTCATGCAACGTTCCTTTAAGTATAGCTTAAACTTACATTATGATGAATTAGACACTCGTGCAACATCTGGATATCTTTACCTGTAGACGTGTCGCCATCCAGTGACTTGATAAATCTCTGCTTGTAGAGACAGCGTGTTGTGACGAAGGCTTTGTGTTCATACTTGTTTCTCTACATGCTTAGTGGTGGTAATCACCTTCACCTTAAAATTAACTGATGGTTATAATCATAACCATAATTTTTAAAGGGGTGGACCGGTGAGCCAGTGAAAGGTCTCGGTCAGATGACCAGATGTTCCAGTCGCGGGTTGTCATATGGCTAAGACCCGCATCAGGAAACACTTGTCCTCTTTCCTGACAAACCTTACCTAATCTAATGACCTTCAGCCAGCATACAGTCTTATATGAGGGATATTATAGTGTCATGTACCTGTCATGTACCTACCTGTCATGTACCTGTCATGGACCTACCTGTCATGTACCTACCTGTCATGTACCTACTTGTCATGTACCTACTTGTCATGTACCTACCTGTCATGCACCTACCTGTCGTGTACCTACCTGTCATGTACCTGTCATGTACCTACCTGTCATATACATACCAGTCATGTAGACAGAAACTGTAGTCAGTCACTGTGTTACACTAATTTTGACTGGTTTGTTTACACATCTGTAAAACTACTGAGTGGTTTAGCGGTGAGTGTGTCTGTCATGTGTACGTAGACTGTTCACACACACACACACACACACACACACACACACACACACACACACACACACACACACACACACACACACACACACACACATATTCACACTCACTTCACTATCAGTTGACATTTAATTAGCAACAGCGAGATGTACCTTAAGTATATTTGTGGTCACAGTGGTGCCTGTGCTAACCTTCCTATGGTGTAGAAATATACCTAGTTGGATGAATCTTATTGTGGCTAGCTGGTCTAGTGGCTAACGCGACGGGCTGGAGTTTTGAGACTCTATGACCGCGGGTTCAATCCCGGCCGGGGGTATGGTATATTTGTTACTGTGTGTGAAGCAGGTGTGGGGAGGGGTTGAGAAAGGAGTGGAGGAAGAGTAAGGAATGGGGTGGTGGTGTTGGAGGACGGGGAGGCTGGGGGTTTATTATCAGTATATACTTTTCCATACCAAACTACGAGCTGTTGGTGCAACTTATGCCTGACTTTCTACATGAAAGTATTACCAGGAGTTATTCTAATTTTTTTGTTGTTGTTGTTTACGAAAAAAACATAAGATTAGCATGGCCTTTATTGTACCCCTCCATCTCCCCCCCCCCCCACTGGACAATCAACCACATACATACCACAGCTGCTTACAAAGCCCCTCTACTCCAGGAAATCCACTTTCTTTAGTTCACAGTGTATGTGTGTGTGTATGTGTACTCACCTAGTTGTACACACCTAATTGTGGTTGCAGGGTCGATACTCAGCTCCTGGCCCCGCCTCTTCACTGATCGCTACTAGGTTCTCTCTCTGCTTCTTGAGGTTTATCATACCTCGTCTTAAAGCTGTGTATGGTTCCTGCCTCCACTACATCACTTGCTAGGGTATTCCACTTCCTGACGACTCTATGACTGAAGAAATACTTCCTAACATCCCTCTGACTCGTCTGAGTCTTCTGCTTCCAATTGTGACCCCTTGTTTCTGTGTCCCCTCTCTGGAACAACCTGTCTCTGTCCACCTTATCTATTCCACGCAGTATTTTGTATGTCGTTATCATGTCTCCCCTGACCCTCCTGTCCTCCAATGTCGCCAGTCCGATTTCCCTCAACCTTTCTTCGTAGGACATACCCCTGAGCTCCGGAACTAGCCTTGTTGCAAACCTTTGCACTTTCTCTAATTTCTTGACGTGCTTGACCAGGTGTGGGTTCCAAACTGGTGCTGCATACTCCATGTGTGTGTGTGTATGTGTGTGTGTGTGTGTGTGTGTGTGTGTGTGTGTGTGTGTGTGTGTGTGTGTGTGTGTGTGTGTGTGTGTGTGTATGTGTGTGTGTGTGTGTGTGTTTGTGTGTGTGTGTGTGTGTGTGTGTGTGTGTGTGTGTGTGTGTGTGTGGTGTGTGTGTACTCGCCATATGTGGTTGCAGGAGTTGCGTCACAGTTCCTGTGTATGTCATTGGGTTTATTTTGATCACTAAAATAGGGATTAAAGTGATTTTAACTGTTGGTCCATTTATGTAATGCAGCCTTTAATGACCTTCTTGCAGCCAGTACGGTAAGCTTCAAACCCAGCCAGTCAACCTACCTACCTAATATCCTACCTACCTACCTACCTTCCTACTTACGTACGTACCTACCTACCTTCCTTCCTAGTACCTACCTACTTACCACCAGCACACACAAACCTTCCCGCCATCCTCCATTTCTGATATTATGCAGTATTTAAAGTATTATTTTACTGTAACGATGATAAACTTGTCAAGTTGATAATAAAGGAGATGATAATGAATATTATTACTGATAATGATGCTAACGTGTTTTTTTTTTCAAGCAAGTCGTCCTGTCATTACGTTGTGAGCAAAGTTGGCATTAATTCTTTATTATATAGCCTGCTGCTGGGTCAACACCTAAGTGAACCCGTAAGTTGAAATAAAGACACTGGTAGAAGGGCAATGTTTTATTATGATGTTTCACACAAGGCTGGATGAAACGTGCTTCTAGTCGGCTGATGTTGCAAACCACCGATCATGGTAGTCTTACCTGACAAGAATAACACACGCGCAACACCTGGGTCTCTTAATTGCGTATCAGTAAAGCTACGCAGGTGATTCACATGTATTTTATTCATGAGCTTGTGAGTGCTGTCCACCAGTAATGTAATAACATCTCTGAGAAGCCATTAATGGTTTTTACAAAGAATTATATAATAGATATCATGTTCATAAGTTTCATTCTATGTGCGGATTATTTGTGTAGTTTGTGTTGTTTAGGTTTAATTAGGTTAGATTGTCCATCATTAATAAACATAACAATTATAACATATCACAGCGCCTATAAATAATATATAAGATAAAGGCGGAAAATTTTTTTGCCGCTTGGATAGAAAAGAGCGACTCGCTGAGCGCTGTAAGAAAAACTATGAGATTCTTTGTCAGTCGCTCATTTGAGCTATCCTCTCCTTAAATGAAACCTGTTTACCTCTCATTCCTCAGGAGCCGTATGACGACCCCTACGAATTTAGCTCTTCCTCATGAATATAATAATAATAATGAATCTCTGTTGATTTACAGCGCGAGTAGAAACTAAGTAACTATGTGTTCCCCCATATAGTATATTGTTATCAGTAACTAACACTTCGTAAGATGAAGTTGAAAAAAAGCAACATATGTTGCAACATTCCTTCAACAATTCTGTCATGTCTTTCACTCAGTAAGAACACACTTTCCTAGTTTCCACAATTGCATTTTTTCGTCAAATGTCTGTTTTGTGTAGAATTTAACTGTTATCTTACTTCAACTCGTTAAAGAATATTACTTGTAAAGTATTTTAAAATAGGAATTATCATTATTGATCTTAGGAATAAGCGTTTAATATCTTTATTGCACGTAGCTGACAACAGCACAGTGTACACTTGCTGCTGCTCCTGTATGTACTTCCCTCAAGGAAGGTTCCTTGATGTTGGTGAGGGGCTCTTGATTTAGGGAATTGGATCTGTGCTCCAGTTCCCAAATTAAGCCTGAATGCCTTCCACATCCCCCCCCCAGGCGCTGTATAATCCTCCGGGTTTAGCGCTTCCCCCTTGATTGTAATAATAATAATAATCCTGTATGTACTGCTCTTGTCAACTACGCCTCGACCAGCAGCAAATTCCAAATTGCGAAACAGTTTTAATTAGCACTTTCTGCATATAGGATTTGTTCCTCCCGTATTCCTCGAAGAAAAATGCGATTACATTAATAAAACCTTTCTAGAGCTTCGCTATGCAGAACGTTACCGACTGTAGGAGAAAATACTCCACAATACCTGGCAAGAATATAACCCCAGCAGATATATAGTTTTACCAGTCAACAACACAAGCAATAACGTATATCCTTAGCTAAATCCAATATTAGAAGTGCCAACATACACTCCAACACCATTAAGGACTTGGTTAAAAAGTAATCCACAACTGAAAACATCACTTCACATTATACTATGTGAGTGTGTGGTAAGTTTTACGCAGGTGAAGCCTCCAGGTTTACCTGGAGTTTACCTGGAGAGAGTTCCGGGGGTCAACGCCCCCGCGGCCCGGTCTGTGACCAGGCCTCCTGGTGGATCAGAGCCTGATCAACCAGGCTGTTGCTGCTGGCTGCACGCAAACCAACGTACGAGCCACAGCCCGGCTGATCAGGAACTGACTTTAGGTACTTGTCCAGTGCCAGCTTGAAGACTGCCAGGGGTCTGTTGGTAATCCCCCTTATGTGTGCTGGGACGCAGTTGAACAGTCTCGGGCCCCTGACACTTATTGTATGGTCTCTTAACGTGCTAGTGACACCCCTGCTTTTCATTGGGGGGATGTTGCATCGTCTGCCAAGTCTTTTGCTTTCGTAGTGAGTGATTTTCGTGTGCAAGTTCGGTACTAGTCCCTCTAGGATTTTCCAGGTGTATATAATCATGTATCTCTCCCTCCTGCGTTCCAGGGAATACAGGTTTAGGAACCTCAAGCGCTCCCAATAATTGAGGTGTTTTATCTCCGTTATGCGCGCCGTGAAAGTTCTCTGTACATTTTCTAGGTCGGCAATTTCACCTGCCTTGAAAGGTGCTGTTAGTGTGCAGCAATATTCCAGCCTAGATAGAACAAGTGACCTGAAGAGTGTCATCATGGGCTTGGCCTCCCTAGTTTTGAAGGTTCTCATTATCCATCCTGTCATTTTTCTAGCAGATGCGATTGATACAATGTTATGGTCCTTGAAGGTGAGATCCTCCGACATGATCACTCCCAGGTCTTTGACGTTGGTGTTTCGCTCTATTTTGTGGCCAGAATTTGTTTTGTACTCTGATGAAGATTTAATTTCCTCATGTTTACCATATCTGAGTAATTGAAATTTCTCATCGTTGAACTTCATATTGTTTTCTGCAGCCCACTGAAAGATTTGGTTGATGTCCGCCTGGAGCTTTGCAGTGTCTGCAATGGAAGACACTGTCATGCAGATTCGGGTGTCATCTGCAAAGGAAGACACGGTGCTGTGGCTGACATCCTTGTCTATGTCGGATATGAGGATGAGGAACAAGATGGGAGCGAGTACTGTGCCTTGTGGTACAGAGCTTTTCACCGTAGCTGCCTCGGACTTTACTCTGTTGACGACTACTCTCTGTGTTCTGTTAGTGAGGAAATTATAGATCCATCGACCGACTTTTCCTGTTATTCCTTTAGCACGCATTTTGTGCGCTATTACGCCATGGTCACACTTGTCGAAAGCTTTTGCAAAGTCTGTATATATTACATCTGCATTCTTTTTGTCTTCTAGTGCATTTAGGACCTTGTCGTAGTGATCCAATAGTTGAGACAGACAGGAAGCGACCTGTTCTAAACCCATGTTGCCCTGGGTTGTGTAACTGATGGGTTTCTAGATGGGTGGTGATCTTGCTTCTTAGGACCCTTTCAAAGATTTTTATGATATGGGATGTTAGTGCTATTGGTCTGTAGTTCTTTGCTGTTGCTTTACTGCCCCCTTTGTGGAGTGGGGCTATGTCTGTTGTTTTTAGTAACTGTGGGACGACCCCCGTGTCCATGCTCCCTCTCCATAGGATGGAAAAGGCTCGTGATAGGGGCTTCTTGCAGTTCTTGATGAACACAGAGTTCCATGAGTCTGGCCCTGGGGCAGAGTGCATGGGCATGTCATTTATCGCCTGTTCGAAGTCATTTGGCGTCAGGATAACATCGGATAGGCTTGTGTTAATCAAATTTTGTGGCTCTCTCATAAAAAATTCATTTTGATCTTCGACTCTCAGTCTGGTTAGCGGCTCGCTAAAAACTGAGTCATATTGGGACTTGAATAGCTCACTCATTTCCTTGCTGTCATCTGTGTACTTGAACACAAGAATCAACGAACAATGTGTGCACTGTTCACCGCAACAAGGGAAACCATCTGATGAATTTTCCCGATGCTAAACTAGTTATCGAGGAAACAGACAGGAGCAGTAGGTTGTGCTTGGAATCACCTCGGATTGTCACGACTAACACTTAGTTCTTTCGTAATTTCAGTAACATTGGTCAAACTTATCCTCACCAGACATGATATAATGTTATTACATTAAACCGTATGGAAGAGTAATGCAGTCGGTCGACTGACCCTACCTAAAAATTTGAACTTCGAAGATGTGTATACCGTGTATGTGTATGTATATGTATCTGTAGTTGATTATGTATGCATGTTTGTGCGTATGAATGTATTTATGTATGCGCTTATAATCGTGTATATTATATACATTTCTGTGCATGAATTTATATATATATATATATTAATATATATATATTATATATATATATATATATATATATATATTTAAAGTTTGTTCATGGGCATATACGTATATTAGTTCATTTATAGGTGTATATGTATATAAGTGTTTATATTGATGTATATATATAAAGTGTATGTATATGTAATTGTATATATAATATTTATAGAGGCTTCTTTAACTGCACTTGACTCATCATCTGCCTCACAATATTCATGATAATCTATGACTTGTGTATATATGCTATGTTTCTTTATATTTGAACTGATAAATGCCATAAAGTTTATATTCTGTCTCATTTCTTCTATTGATTAAGGTAGCTTGTGGCCCCTTGACCAGTTATATTTTAATAATATATAATTATCTTCTATTCCGTTAGTTGAGTCGCCACTTTCTTTATTCCTTGGTTGAATACTCTTTAGATTATTTGGTTGTATCGCCTCTCGCTGTATAGCCCTTGTGGCTTAGCGCTTCCTTTTGATTATAATAATAGTAATAATGTATCGCCTCTTTTATCGTTAAACTGTCAGTCCTTGTACAAATTGTCTGTCAGTGTTTGACCCTCCCGTTGTAGTCTACCAGTCAACTGGTGCTGCCCCAGGATACCCTAATCACTGCCCTGGTGCTGCTTACCCAGGATACCCTTACCACTACCATGGTGATGGTGCTTACCCAGGGTACCCTCAGCAGTACCCTGGTAATGGTGGTGTTTACCCAGGGTGCGCTCAGCACTACTCTGGTGGTGGTGGTGGTGCTTACACAAGGTTCCCTCAGCACTACTCTGCTGGTGGTAGTGGTGCTTACTCAAGGTACCCTCAGCACTACCCTTATGGTAGTAGTGGTGGTGGTGTGGCCCCAGGACACTTCCTCCTCCTTGAAGATCTTCGTACCCAAGTTGTATTGCAGTGGTCTGGACGAGGCGCTCTAATCTGCTAGCTGAGTCGTGATGGCCGCCAGCGCTCAGGGAGAACTCACGCGGCGGCCACCACCACCTCCATTACTTTATTGCTCCCTATTTCCACTACTGAGAAATACCCCACTCGAAAAATTTACCACCTCCCACCCCATAAAAAAAAGAAATTCTCTGGCGTGAAAATTATTTGAGTTTAAACATTGCGTTGTTTACTGACTGTTGGTAAACATAGCCGTGCTATTTTTAATTTGTATTTTTATATTATTAGATTAAACTCAGTTGTACTATAGCTCATTCTAGCTCATTACATAGTCAATACCAAATTCACTATATTAGACCATAGTGCAATTACTAGTGAGAGACTGGTGCTATTTTTAATTTGTATTTTTATATTATTAGATTAAACCTAGTTGTACTATAGCTCATTCTAGCTCAAAACATAGACTCCACAAAAGTCATTATTAGACCTTAGTGCAATTACAAGTGAGAGTCTTGTTCTATTTTTAATTTGTATTTTTATATTACTAGTTTATACCTAGTTGTACTTTAGTTCATTCCAGCACAACACATAGACAACATCAACTTCATTATGTGTAGTAGTGACTATACTCTATATGACCAAAATACTCTAGCTATATACTTGTCCAAACGTCCCACCACTACAGATATCAGTACTAGAACTCAACACACAACTCAGGATATAAATAACCATAATTTAAACCTAGAAGATGATTGATCACGTTAACCCTGATCTAAACCTCCATAATCTGACACCCAATCAAAACCTATTGGAAAGTAACTGCCTTTATTACACAGCATCACAAGCCAGCACTATCCTAAACAATGCTAAAAGTCTATCAGTACTTAAGTACAACTTCAGGTCCTTAAGCAAACACTATGATGACCTCCTAGCACTCCTTGAATCACTAAAGACACCCTTCTCCTGCATTATTCTTACTGAGACCTGGCTTAAGCAGGACACAATAGATATCTACCCTCTACCAAGATACACAGCAATCCACAACTGCAGACCAAACCAAGTTGGGGGTGGTATTGCAATCTATTACTCTAACCAATTATCTTGTCTTAGCACCACTTGCTTTAGTGATGAATATGGGGAATACATTTTTGCTAATTTTACTGTAAAAAACCTTAAGACACCTATAACAATCGGTGCCATTTACCGGATACCTCACACAAACATCCCAAATTTCAGTGAGAAATTAAAGTCACTAATAAACAGACAAATGAATAAGCACCACCTTCTCTTAGCTGGAGACTTCAACATCAACCTTGGCTTACTAGATGATCAGCCTGTAACTGATTTCATCAACAATATGAACAACACACTTCTCATACCAACAATAACTAAACCAACCAGGCTCACTGAGACAAGTGCAACCATAATAGACCACATATGGACCAATATACTAGCCCCCCTTAAATTAGGGATAATCACAGATAGCACTACAGACCACTACCCTACCTTCCTCCTGACAAACATTAGTAAACCACCACTTGAATACAACAAAGTCTCATTTAGACTCCATGACAAGGCCTCAATAAGGAAGTTCACAGCTGACCTAGAGACTGTTGACTGGCCTACAGAATTCTCCAAGGCCAATGGTATTGATGACTGGACAGACATTTTTCTTAACAAATTACTTAGACTATACAACAAACATTGTCCTATAAAAACGAATTAGATCACAAACAAACGGCTTGGTTGCCCGTGGCTAACCAGCACCATTCTGAAATCCATTGACAAGAAACACCAATATGAAAAGCAATATAGACAGGGCTTAATACATAAAGATATTCTTAAACACTATTCATCAGTTCTCACCAAAGTAATACAGAAAGCCAAACAACTATACTACTCCAGTAGATTCACAGACACTAGAGGAGATATAAAAAAGACCTGGAAAACACTCTCTCAGATTCTAGGGACCCACAAACTGAGAAAAACCAAGAATATTGTCCTAACTAAACCTAATGAAACACCTCTACATCCCACTGACACAGCTAACAAGATAAACGACTTCTCAAACATAGGATCTAATCTCGCCAATAAAATCCCACATACCAATGCCCATGCCGGGGACTACCTAGATGGGAATTTCCCAAATTCCTTCTATCTTGCACCAACTGAGCCCACGGAAGTCACCGAGATTATAAAGTCACTTAAAAATAACTCAGGGAATCTGTCTCATGTCCCACCATTACTGTACAAGCGAGCGGCCCATGTCCTTTCGCATGCTATTTCATTACTTTTTAACAAGTCACTAGAGGCTAGCACCTTCCCGAAACTACTCAAGATGGCAAGGGTTACACCAATACATAAAGGTGGTGACCCTACAGACTTAAACAACTATAGGCCAATATCTAACTTACCATTGCTATCCAAAATCTTTGAGAAACTCGTGCACAGGAGACTGTATTCATTTATAACGGCACAAAACATATTCAACCCCTGCCAGTTTGGATTCAGGAAAAATAAAAGCACTAATGATGCAATCATAAAAATGCTAGATCTGCTTTACACAGCATTGGAAAATAAGGAATATCCACTAGGAATTTTTATTGACCTAAGAAAAGCTTTTTTACACAGTAGACCACGACATCCTACTTCACAAACTTGACCATTACGGTATAAGAGGCCATGCGCTTGCTTATTTCAAATCTTACCTTACTAATAGGTATCAGTATGTCACCATTAAAGACACAGCATCAACAACACGGCCACTTGATACTGGAGTTCCGCAGGGAAGTGTCCTTGGTCCCCTGCTCTTCCTCATATACATCAATGATCTTCCAAACGTATCCCAACACCTGAAACCCATTCTCTTTGCTGACGACACGACTTATGTCATCTCTCACCCTAATCTTGCCACCCTCAACACCAGTGTTAACGAGGAGCTGATCAAAATATCGACTTGGATGACAGCCAATAAACTTACGCTTAACACTGACAAAACCTACTATATTATGTTTGGTAGCAGAGCAGGAGATGCACAAATTAACATTAAGATTGACAACACTCTAATTACCAGACATAATGAGGGCAAATTCCTAGGCCTATACCTTGACAGCAACCTGAATTTCAGCACCCATATCCAACATATAACCAAAAAAGTATCCAAAACGGTTGGGATCCTCTCCAAGATACGATACTACGTGCCGCAAAATGCCCTTCTCACACTATACCACTCACTTATTTATCCATACCTCACCTATGCTATTTGTGCTTGGGGATCAACTGCAGCAACACACCTAAAGCCAATAATAACCCAACAAAAAGCTGCAGTAAGAATAATCACTAAATCCCATCCCTGGCAACACACCCCTCCCCAATCTTCATAGATCTAAACTTACTCCCTGTTCAGTACATCCACACTTACTACTGTGCAATCTACATCTACAGGGCCTTAAACTCTAATATCAACCTTGACCTAAAACGCTTTCTTGATAGTTGTGACAGAACCCACAGGCATAACACCAGACACAAACATCTCTACGACATTCCCCGTGTCCGACTAAACCTTTACAAAAATTCAATGTATGTCAAAGGCCCTAAAATCTGGAACACCCTACCTGAGAACTCTAGAACTGCAGACACATTCATCACCTTCAAAACTACCATTAGAAAACATCTTATCTCCCTGATACACCCCGTCAACTAACTACACGAATACCACCTGGTGGTTCACACTTACACTCACTCACCCATTTGACCATAAACAGAAATATTAATCTCAATCTTAAAATAATGAATCCTGTGATACTCCAATACTGAAACTATGTACTGTGCCAAAACAAAAGCATTCACATTGCTAAACTCACAAACTAGTATTTAGCCACTTAGCCATAATACCAACTAGCCATGCTAGGTGTTCTAGTGGTACACTCTGTAATCATTATTTTACTACATGTAAACCACACAATAACCAAATTCTGTAAACTCAGCATTGTAATCCTTATAGAGAATAAACTTTGAATTTGAATGTTTCCACAATGTTGCGGAGAAAAACATAGTTTAAAGGAATCTCAGATTTAAAACTCGTTTTTTTCCTTCCCCAGATGGTTTTAAATTGTTAGTTGTTAATGGTTAGTTGTTAATTGATGATTGTTAGTTGTTAATTGTTAGTTGTTGATTGTTGTCAATTGTCAATTGTTAACAGTTAATTGTTACTTGTTAATTGTTTTGTTCAAATTACTTTTTTTCATCTGGTAATTATTTTTTTCATCGAGTGACTGATGTAGTTCAATTAATTTTAGATATAAAATAAATGTCTGAAATATGGTATCAGGAAGTTAAAGTTTGAAGGAATTGTATAAACTGAACTGTGTTGTTCGAATTGTGTTTCAGCTGAACTGTGTTGTTCGAATTGTGTTTCAGTTGAGTTGTGTTGTTCGAATTGTGTTTCAGTTGAGTTGTGTTGTTCGAATTGTGTTTCAGCTGAACTGTGTTGTTCGAATTGTGTTTCAGCTGAACTGTGTTGCCTGAATTGTGTTTCAGTTGAGTTGTGTTGTTTGAATTGTGTTTCAGTTGAGTTGTGTTGTTTGAATTGTGTTTCAGTTGAGTTGTGTTGTTTGAATTGTGTTTCAGCTGAACTGTGTTGCCTGAATTGTGTTTCAGTTGAGTTGTGTTGTTTGAATTGTGTTTCAGTTGAGTTGTGTTTTTTGAATTGTGTTTCAGTTGGGGTTGTGTTGTTTGAATGTGTTCGCTGAAATGTGTTGCCTGAATTGTGTTTCAGTTGAGTTGTGTTGTCTGAATTGTGTTTCAGGTGAGTTGTGTTGTTTGAATTGTGTTTCAGGGGAGTTGTGTTGTCCGAATTGTGTTTCAGCTGAATTCTGTTGACGACCACCACCCGTGTAAAAAGACGACCACCTACGTAAAATGACCGCTCGTGTAAAACGACCACCCGCGTGAAACGATTACCCGTGTAAATCACTATAAAACGACCACCACCCTTGTAAAACGACCACCCGTTTAAAGCGAATACTCGAACATGACCACTGCACGGATATAACGACTACTGTACGTAGTCAACGACTATGTACGTAGTTAACGACCACTGCACAGACATAACGACCATTGTATGGACATATCGACCACTGTACGGACATAACGACCACTGTACGGGCATAACGACCACTGCAAGGACATAACGACTGCTGTACGGACCTAACGACTACTGCACGGGCATGTCCATTGCACGGGCATAACGACCACTGCACGGACATATCGATCACTGCATGGACATAATAATAGCAACACATTACTAGTAACAAGGTACAATAATAGCAACACAGTACTAGTAACAAGGTACAATAATAGCAACACAGTACTAGTAACAAGGTACAATAATAGCAACACAGTAAGAGTAACAAGGTACAATAATAGCAACACAGTACTAGTAACAAGGTACAATAATAGCAACACAGTACTAGTAACAAGGTACAATAATAGCAACACATTACTAGTAACAAGGTACAATAATAGCAACACAGTACTAGTAACAAGGTACAATAATAGCAACACAGTACTAGTAACAAGGTAAAAGTAATAGCAACACAGTATAGTAACAAGGTACAGAAAAAGCAACACAGTAAATAACAAGGTACGTTTAAAATACAAAAATGCAACTTTGTAACAGCGTACAATATATGGCAAATTTACTGTAACCAGGGTCGAAAAAAGCCAACACAGTTTTAGTACACAAGGTAACAGTATAATGTATAATGTACAAACAAGGACAGTAATAACAACAAGTTCTAATAACTAGGATGTTATACAAGACAGCTATTGTAACAAAAACAGGTAGTTATACAAGCACAAATACAACTAGAAATGTTAAAAAAGGATTTAAACAAGATAACATTATAAGCAACATTTGTAACCCTAGGAGAATTTATAAGGCAGATTTTTACAAGATAATCCATTGTGAAAAAAGATCTCTATACAACGGGACATTTTATACAGACTACAATGTTTATAAATAGGCAGTATGAATGATAGGACGTGTTATACAAGACTAGGACTGTTATACAAGCAGGACAATGTTATACAAGACTAGGAAGTGTTATACAAAGGACTATGGACTGACTTTTACAAGAATAGGACAGTGTTATACAAACTAGGAGTGTTATACAAGACTAGGACTGTTTTAAGACTAGACAGATGTTATACAAGATAGGACAGTGTTATTTACAAGACTAGACAGTGTTATACAAGACTAGGACAATGTTATACAAGGCTAGGATAATGTTATACAAGATTAGGACAGTGTTATACAAGACTAGGACAGTGTTATACAAGATTAGGACAGTGTTATACAAGACTAGGACAGTGTTATACAAGACTAGGACAGTGTTATACAAGACTAGGAGTGTTATACAAGACTAGGACAGTGTTATACAAGACTAGGACAGTGTTATACAAGACTAGGACAGTGTTATACAAGACTAGGAGTGTTATACAAGACTAGGACAGTGTTATACAAGACTGTGAGTTGAAGATTGAGACACTTATGCAACATACGGGATTCTTTAATGAAGAAACGTTTTGTCACACAGTGGCTTCATCAGTCCAATACAAAGAAGAATGTCGAAGAACAGGAGGAGTTTCAGGTAATCTGTCCCTCAGCCTTGAGTCCATGTGATGAGTCCATCAGTCTTGAAAAGAATACAGCATATGAGCAAAGAAGTGGCTTATATACTGTAGACAGGTGAGGTGAAGCAGTCATAGGAGGTATCACACTTGACAAATACAAATGTGGAAGTTGGTCTTCGCCCAAAGGTTGGACAAGGGTTGTAGAATTATTGGTATGAAGATCTCATGATGTTGCAGTGTCTGACTGATGCTTCTTGACTACCCCTCTCCCATGCTTCTTGACTACCCCTCTCCCATGCTTCTTGACTACCCCTCCCCCATGCTTCTTGACTATACCCCTCCCTCTCCATGCTTCTTGACTACCCCTCCCCATGCTTCTTGACTACCCCTCTCCCATGCTTCTTGACTACCCCTCCCCCATGCTTCTTGACTACCCCTCTCCCATGCTTCTGATACCTCCCATGTTCTTGACTACCCCTCCCCATGCTTCTTGACTACCCTCCCCATGCTTCTTGACTACCCCCTCACTCCCATGCTTCTTGACTACCTCTCCCCCATGCTTCTTGACTACCTCTCCCCCATGCTTCTTGACTACCCTCTCCCCCATGCTTCTTGACTACCCTCTCTCCATGCTTCTTGACTACCCTCTCCATGCTTCTTGACTACCCTCCCCATGCTTCTTGACTACCTCTCCCATGCTTCTTGACTACCCTCCCCCATGCTTCTTGACTACCTCTCCCCATGCTTCTTGACTACCTCTCCCCATGCTTCTTGACTACCTCTCCCCATGCTTCTTGACTACCCTCTCCCATGCTTCTTGACTACCTCTCCCCTTGGACTCCTCCCATGCTTCTTGACTACCCTCCCCATGCTTCTTGACTACCTCCCCCATGCTTCTTGACTACCTCTACCCCATGCTTCTTGACTACCTCTCCCCCATGCTTCTTGACTACCCTCTCCCATGCTTCTTGACTACGCCTTCTTCTCCCCATGCTTCTTGACTACCTCTACCCCATGCTTCTTGACTACCCTCCCCATGCTTCTTGACTACCCTCTCCCATGCTTCTTGACTACCTCCTCCCCCATGCTTCTTGACTACCTCCCTCTTTCCCATGCTTCTTGACTACCCTCTCCCATGCTTCTTGACTACCCCTACCCCATGCTTCTTGACTAACCTCTCTCCATGCTTCTTGACTACCCTCTCCCATGCTTCTTGACTACCCCTCTTTTACCCTCCCCATGCTTCTTGACTACCCCTCCTCCATGCTTCTTGACTACCCTCTCCCCATGCTTCTTGACTACCTCTCCTCATGCTTCTTGACTACCTCACCCCATGCTTCTTGACTACCCCTCCCCATGCTTCTTGACTAACCTCTTCCCATGCTTCTTGACTACCCTCCCCATGCTTCTTGACTACCCTCCCCCATGCTTCTTGACTACCCCTCCCCATGCTTCTTGACTACCCTCTCCCATGCTTCTTGACTACCCTCCCCATTGCTTCTTGACTACCCTCCCCATGCTCTTGACTACCCCTCCCATGCTTCTTGACTACCCTCCCCATGCTTCTGACTACCTCTTCCCCCATGCTTCTTGACTACCTCTACCCCATGCTTCTTGACTACCTCTCCCCCATGCTTCTTGACTACCCTCCCCATGCTTCTTTACTACCTCTCCCCATGCTTCTTGACTACCTCTCCCCATGCTTCTTGACTACCTCTCCCCATGCTTCTTGACTACCTCTCCCCATGCTTCTTGACTACCTCTCCTCCATGCTTCTTGACTACTCCCCCCATGCTTCTTGACTACCCCTCCCCATGCTTCTTGACTACCTCTCCCATGCTTCTGACTACCCCTCCTCCATGCTTCCTGACTACCCCTCCCATGCTCTGACTACCCTCCCCATGCTTCTTGACTACCCTCTCCCCCTATGCTTCTTGACTACCCCCTCCCATGCTTCCTGACTACCCTCCTCCATGCTTCTTGACTACCCTCCCCATGCTTCTGACTACCCTCCCCCATGCTTCTTGACTACCTCTCCTCCATGCTTCTTGACTACCTCTCCTCCATGCTTTCCTGACTACCTCCTCCCCATGCTTCCTGACTACCTCTCCCCATGCTTCTTGACTACCTCTCCCCCATGCTTCTTGACTACCTCTCCCCATGCTTCTTGACTACCTCTCCTCCATGCTTCTTGACTACCTCTCCCCATGCTTCTTGACTACCTCTCCCCCATGCTTCTTGACTACCTCTCCCCATGCTTCTGACTACCTTCCCCCATGCTTCTTGACTAACCTCTCCCATGCTTCTTGACTACCTCTCCCCCATGCTCTCTGACTACCTCTCCTCCATGCTTTCTGACTACCTGCTTTTCCCCCCCATGCTTCTTGACTACCTCTCCTCCATGCTTCTTGACTACCTCTCCCCATGCTTCTTGACTACCTCTCCCCATGCTTCTTGACTACCTCTCCTCCATGCTTCCTGACTACCTCTCCTCCATGCTTCTTGACTACCTCTCCTCCATGCTTCTTGACTACCTCTCCTCCATGCTTCTTGACTACCTCTACCCCATGCTTCTTGACTACCTCTCCTCCATGCTTCTTGACTACCTCTCCCCATGCTTCTTGACTACCTCTCCTCCATGCTTCTGACTTACCTCTCCCCATGCTTCTTGACTACCTCTCCTCCATGCTTCTTGACTACCTCTTCCTCCATGCTTTCACCTGCTACCCTCTCCCCATGCTTCTGACTACCTCTCCCCATGCTTCTTGACTACCTCTCCCCATGCTTCCTGACTACCTCTCCTCCATGCTTCTTGACTACCTCTCCTCCATGCTTCCTGACTACCTCTCCTCCATGCTTCCTGACTACCTCTCCTCCATGCTTCCTGACTACCTCTTCTCCATGCTTCCTGACTACCTCTCCCCCATGCTTCCTGACTACCTCTCCCCCATGCTTCCTGACTACCTCTCCCCTATGCTTCCTGACTACCTCTCCTCCATGCTTCCTGACTACCTCTCCTCCATGCTTCCTGACTACCTCTCCTCCATGCTTCCTGACTACCTCTCCTCCATGCTTCCTGACTACCTCTCCTCCATGCTTCCTGACTACCTCTCTCCTATGCTTCATTTTGAGTTGCCAATAAGGAGTAATGTTTAATTATGTCCGTTTGTTTGGTTTTTGAAGATGTGTCTAACTCATCCTGTTCATTGTGGGTAAATATTTTTTAACTGATGTTTGATGCAGTCTTTAGCTGATCCCCAGTACACACTCGTGGATCCTCACACTCCATGCTGGTCTATAAAACACATTGTTGGTATCCCCACAGTGTTGCTGTCCCACTGTGGCTTTCCACAGTGTTATGATACCCCACATGTTCCATCTACACTGTTGTATTCACCTATTGCTCCCACAGTGGCTATCCCCGTGTCTGATCTCTCACATTGCTGTCTCTACAGTATCTCCCACATGTTTGTACTCCCCACATGTTTGGATCCCACGTTGGTATCCCCAGTGTATCCGCACATTTTCCCGTATCCCCACATTTGACCAAGTTGCATCCCAAGGTTGTATCCCAGTTTAATATCCCGTATGTTTTGTTAAGACGTGTCTAACATGCCTGTTACACTTTTGCGTAAATTTTTGATTGCGTATTAAGCTGATCCAGGAACACGTATGATCTCGACACACTCATAGCGGTAAACACCTTGATCGATATCCACACACTGCGTAGCTGAACACTCACGGCCTCACATCCTGCAGTCCTCCATGTATACCACTATTGGCACGCCCCACCATCTAGCTAGCCATACACAGGCTATCCCCATCGTGAGCTCACCTAACACACGGCTCACATCTTCACCTAGCATGATCCCACACGGGCCTCACCATCCTGAGCTAGGCCATAACACCACAGTTCTACCCACCACGGTAGTACCCTGTACACCACAGTGTTCACCACCCAGTAGCTGAACACCACGGCTCACCTCCTGTGTAGCCGAACACCACGGTACATTGCAGCCTCCTAACACAGTCACCTCCTGCAGTGCTAGAACCCACGGTTATCCCTGCAAGCTGCATTGACACCACAGAGGCCGTTCCACCATCCATGCTACCGACCCACGGCCTCACCATCCCACAGCCATGTTGTACACCACAGTGTGTACCCCATCAGCTGCCATGATATCCCACACAGTACGTATCTGAGCCGAGCCATGAACCACGCCCGTTCACCATCTGCACCTACATTAACACACGCCGCTCATCCACGAGCCTAGGTAACACACGACCTCACCATCATGCAACTACCATGAACACACCCACCATCTGCAGTAGCCATGAACACACCTACGACCTCTCACCATCCTGCAGCCTAGCCATAAACACCACGCCCTCACCATTCTGCAGCCTAGCCATGAACACCACGCCCTCACCATCCTGCAGCCTAGCCATGAACACCACGGACCCTCACCATCCTGCAGCCTAGCCATGAACACCACGGCCCTCACCATCCTGCAGCCTAGCCATGAACACCACGGCCCTCACCATCCTGCAGCCTAGCCATGAACACCACGCCCTCACCATCCTGCAGCCTAGCCATGAACACCACGGCCCTCACCATCCTGCAGCCTAGCCATGAACCACCACGCCCTCACCATCCTGCAGCCTAGCCATGAACACCACGGCCCTCACCATCCTGCAGCCTAGCCATGAACACCACGGCCCTCACCATCCTGCAGCCTAGCCATGAACACCACGGCCCTCACCATCCTGCAGCCTAGCCATGAACACCACGGCCCTCACCATCCTGCAGCCTGGCCATGAACACCACGGCCCTCACCATCCTGCAGCCTGGCCATGAACACCACGGCCCTCACCATCCTGCAGCCTAGCCATGAACACCACGACCCTCACCATCCTGCAGCCTAGCCATGAACACCACGGCCCTCACCATCCTGCAGCCTAGCCATAAACCACGCCTCACCTCTGCGCCTAGCCATGAACACCACGGCCCTCACCATCCTGCAGCCTAGCCATGAACACCACGACCCTCACCACCCTGCAGCCTAGCCATGAACACCACGGCCCTCACCATCCTGCAGCCTAGCCATGAACACCACGGCCCTCACCATCCTGCAACCTAGCCATGAACACCACGGCCCTCACCATCCTGCAGCCTAGCCATGAACACCACGGCCCTCACCATCCTGCAGCCTAGCCATGAACACCACGACCCTCACCACCCTGCAGCCTAGCCATGAACACCACGGCCCTCACCATCCTGCAGCCTAGCCATGAACACCACGACTCTCACCACCCTGCAGCCTAGCCATGAACACCACGGCCCTCACCATCCTGCAGCCTGCCATGAACACCACGGCCCTCACCATCCTGCAGCCTAGCCATGAACACCACGGCCCTCACCATCCTGCAGCCTAGCCATGAACACCACGGCCCTCACCATCCTGCAGCCTAGCCATGAACACCACGGCCCTCACCATCCTGCAGCCTAGCCATAAAACACCACGGCCCTCACCATCCTGCAGCCTGCATGAACACCACGGCCCTCACCATCCTGCAGCCTAGCCATGAACACCCACGCCCTCACCATCCTGCAGCCTAGCCATGAACCACCACGACCCTCACCATCCTGCAGCCTAGCCATGAACACACTCCACTACCCCTCACCATCCAGCAGCCTAGCCATGAACACCTCGACCCTCACCATCCTGCAGCCTAGCCATGAACACCTCGACCCTCACCATCCTACAGCCTAGCCATGAACACCACGACCCCTCACCATCTGCACCTAGCCATGAACACACTCACGACCCTCACCACCTGCAGCCTAGCCATGAACACACACCCTCACCACCCTCACCTAGCCAAGCACACGACTCACCACTGAAACCTAGCTGACACCTCGACCCTCACCATCCACAGCTTAGCCATAACACCACACCCTCACCACCCAGCATCTAACCATGACCACTCGCACTACCATCACCACGACCCACCCCTGAGCCTAGCCATGAACACCACGACCCTCACCACCCTGCAGCCTAGCCATGAACACACTCCACACTCCTCACCATCCAGCAACCTAGCCATGAACGCATCCCACGACCCTCACCATCCTACAGCCTAGCCATGAACACACCACTCCCACCTCCAGCATCCTAGCCAAGAAACACCCACTACCCTCACCACCCGCAGCCTAACCATGAACACCCACGACCCTCACCATCCTGCACCTAGCCGAAACACCACACCCTCTCATCCAGCAGCCTAGCCATGAACACCCCTACCCTCACCATCCTACAGCCTACCATGAACACCACGACCCTCACCACCAGCAACTGCCATGAACACAGACCCATACCATCTTGCAGCCTAGCCATGAACAACCCACTACCCTCACCCCAGCAGCTAGCCATGACACACCACTATCCCTCACCACAGCAACCTAGCCATGAACACACTCCACACTCCTCACCATCCAGCAACCTAGCCATGAACGCATCCCACGACCCTCACCATCCAGCAGCCTAGCCATGAACACACTCTACTACCCCTCACCATCCAGCAGCCTAGCCATGAACACACTCCACTACCCCTCACCATCCAGCAGCCTAACCATGAACACACTCGACTACCCCTCACCATCCAGCAACCTAGCCATGAACACACTCCACTACCCCTCACCATCCAGCAACCTAGCCATGAACACACTCCACTACCCCTCACCATCCAGCAGCCTAGCCATGAACACACTCCACTACCCCTCACCATCGAGCAACCTAGCCATGAACACACTCCACTACCCCTCACCATCCAGCAACCTAGCCATGAACACACACCACTGCGCCTCACTCTGGAATAAGGGCCGGCTGATACATACATTAAATATGAAATCCGAGTCTATATTCCCGGTAACTAATTTATTATGCTCTTTAGCATAAATCAGTCCATAATGCATACATTCATACTTCACATAAATTACAGTTCAGAGAGCCGCTACGGTTCATTATTGTAATGCCACACTAAACTGTATGTATATCAATCTGTGTGTGTGAGAGAGAGAGAGAGAGAGACATTCCCTGTCCACGATAACCTTCGGTCTTCTAACATTCCTTGAGCTACAGCTTCATACCCTCAAAAGTCCCAGTAGCTGTTGCTCAACAATCTCATTAGTCCTAGG
The DNA here is from genome assembly GCF_026875155.1 of Cherax quadricarinatus. Taxonomy (NCBI): domain Eukaryota; kingdom Metazoa; phylum Arthropoda; class Malacostraca; order Decapoda; family Parastacidae; genus Cherax; species Cherax quadricarinatus. The sequence goes on along the minus strand of NC_069443.1, from coordinate 31,308,291 downwards.
AGCTGTAGCACAATATCAAGAGAGACAAGGTTTATACCTCCTCCGTCATTACCATTGGAAAGTCAAAGATCTGAAGCTCAGCCTTTTTAAACATTGATAAACTTTGGAGTCACTTAGGTTAAGCTTTGTGAAACTAGAGTCATGAACCCTATAATCTGTATTGTAACAAACTCAGGATTAAAAGAGAGTTTTAATATCAATTCTCTCAAACACTGCTAAAATCTGAGATAAATTAGACAAGGCATGGTGAAGATATTCTTTGAGGCCCTCGAGTTGTGACTCAACTCCTCCAGAGAAGACAAATTTATTTTATAGACACCTGTGATAGGTATTTTCTGGAGGTTTATTACTATTTATAACGTGTCATTGCAGGGGATCCTGCTATATGCAGGTCGTAGTGTGAATATGAATGTTTGAGTTTACCACAGAAATGGTGAACCTGCATCTTTCTTATTATTATAGACAAAAAATAAAATGTTTATGAAGTTGAAAAGTCAAATACCATCAGTATCTTAGTTCATTTAATAACTCAGTAATTATCATAGTAGATAAACAATGATCTTGCTCAATTCTCAAGTAATATAATGTTTAAGTGTTCTTACAATACCTTATTTACTAATTGAAATAACTGATTTGTGCATCGCGACGTAAACATCATTAAGTATATGTTACAAATGAGAGCATACATGCAACAGCTACCATCAAACACTCTAAGGTGGACGTACAAAGGTCCCGACCACACAATCAAGTCCCATTTATAATGCTAGGCAGTGTACTTCCCATATACCCCCACCACTGCTAGTACATAGCCAACAACGTTGAAAATTAGAGAAAGGCTCTAGACAGGAAAGATATCAAGAAAGTAGCCTAAATATAATCCTTGCAAAGTAAATTCACAAGAACTCCAGTACAAAATCTGACTCACTACCAGAGTTATGTAAAAATATATAAAACCATGAACAAGCCCTCGGAATCGCAAAGAAAAGACTCAAACGCGAGTGACAGCAGGACATCCATCCTCTACTGCTGCAAATACCAGTTTTGATGTAGTCACACTCATCACTCATTATAGGTGTCTTCTGGAAGCCGGAGATATAGGTGTGAGTGAAGCACAACAGAACCGTCACTAATCCCCATTCACAAAACATAAAAGAACATGAAATATACAGGTAATAAATGAAAACAGGGAGACAGGTAAGGAGGCCATGACCCCTCTATGGCACTTGCAAATTAACATGAGTGTTGGAACAGAAGTGAGCAAGCTACACTTTGTTGCACCCTCCATGAAGCTTGCGTCATGTCACGTACATACGTTGCTGCGTCATGAAAAGGAATAACCAGATGACGTAAGTATTACTATCATCTTCCCAGCTGAGGAGAACAGTAATATAAGTTTATTACATTAGGAAAACACTATATTGTGCACAGTAAAAGAAACAGGATTATAAAATAATAATAATAATAAAAAGAAGACGAATAGGAAGAATACACACAATACATAAAATATAAACAAAAGAATATACATTAATAGAATTAATGTGCAAAAAGCACATCACTTTGTGATATCTGCACATCACGAGGTGAATTATTTAAACCTTGCAAGACACGTGTTGAGGTGTCGAGTAGCTCACTAGTGGAGGACACGTGCCTGCTGAGCAGTGTCCTGTTACAACTCTTGTAAGACACGTGTTGAGGTGGCCAGTATCTCTGTAGTTCGATCTCCAGGTAGCTGAAATGTTTTGTGAAGTTTCCATACATCACTGTTCCTGCCCATTTAGCAGTAAAGGTAATTACAGAGATATAAACATCTCAAGCTTGTCCTCCCGCTTGTCTTAGACTCATACTTGTCAGCAAATGCTCACTCTATTTTATGCAAAAACTTTATTAACATGTGAGGCAACATGTCTTTACCTGCCAGTGATAATGATAACTGTATTTGAAAGTTAAGACACATGTGCAACATCTGGTTATCTGTCTTTTAATTATGTCCCAGAATCTGTATTGATAAAGCCATTGGATGGCGAAACGTCTACAATAAAGATAACTTGTTGGTATTTAATACCTTTATTGCATAACTGTATTTGCTATAATCTGTGATTATGATCTTATCGCGAACTGTATACATTGTGTAAGCAGCAGGACACCACGTGCGACGATGTTAGGAAAAGGACTCTGTATTCCTAGAAGCTGTGTGTATTCCTAGGAGCAGTGTTTATTCTTAAAAGCTGTATGTATTCTTAGATAGCGTGTGTTCGTAAAAGCCGTGTTTACTTCTGGAATCTTTGTATATTGCTAGAGGTGTATTTTTGTAAAAGATGTGTGTACTCAGGATTTCCTAGTTAGGCACAACTAAGAAGAAAGTTAGTGTGTCAGATTGTGGAGGGTTATCCTAGGTTCTCTACACATCTGCTGCTATGTATGATAATTCTATGTAACTGTATTTGTGTATACCTGAATAAACTTACTTACAGGCGTGTGTATTGACTTTTAGTGTTCATCAACTAGCTAGGACATACTGAACAAATAGAATAGAGGAATGTGTACTAAGCTCTCTTACTTTTGCGAAATGTTAATTGTGATAAAGCGTAAAGGTCATGCCTTCTAAGTCAACCCACAGGAATCTTAAATATTTTATATCACATTAGACACTTTTGGCATTTTTAGACGACAGATGAGAAAAAAGGAATAGAATTCTGCGTGTGTACTCTCCGAGGTGTTTGCTTCGGTCAAGACTCGACCACTGGACTGTCTCTTAACCTTCAGTTGGCCTTCTGAGACCTTTGTCACTTACTCTTAAAACTGTGTATAATGTTTGCTTCCAGTCCTCCACATCTAGTTCGTGTCTTTAGTTTCGGTGTTACAGTGACTCTGGTTCAGCTTGATAGTTAAAGAGTGAAAATGTTTGCGCTAGTGTGCTTTCCCAATATGGATTCATCATAAGGCCGCCACCCTCAAGTCTCAGAGCCGCCATCAGTCGCAGCCCTTAGGCACTGAAGCCGCCATCAGTCGCAGCCCTTGAACATTGGAGCTGCCATCAGCCTCAGCCCTTGGACATTAGAGCCGCCATCGGCCTCTACCACTGGACACTGGAGACGCCATCAGCCTCTACTACTGGACATTGGAGACGCCATCAGCCTCTAACACTGGACATTGGAGGCGCTATCAGCTTTAACCACTGGACATTGGAGACGCCATCAGCCTTTACCACTGGACATTGGAGCCGCCATCATCCTAGCCACGCCTTGGCTTGCTACACTCAGAAATGTTGACCACACACGTATTCCATCCGTGATGCTTGCCTGTGCTGGCCTCACGTGGGGTCTGCACCTGTGTACACAACCAGCACTGCACTTTATGGACCATTTCTCGCTGTCAGAAATGGGCAAACAAACAAGCCAAGTATTCTGGTGACGAAAGGTTATAGGTCGTATAATCAGTTGGCGGCCCCAAAACATTTTTTTTCAAAAGGGATAGTGTTTGCCATAGCGCTGACTAACCTGCTAAGAAAAGTCCATTGTTCATTCGCCTCCTCTTCGTTTCACTTGCGTTCAAGAAATAACACACACACACACACACACAGAAATAATATACGAGAACATGTTATTCCTCTCGAAGGTAACCTTCTTTTGTTTCCTTAAGTGTTGATAAAAGTGTTTTGATTCTACATATTTGTGCGATTGTAAGGAATCCTCCTATCTGACTCGCAATAACACATCTGAAGGTTGTAATATGAAGGTCGGTATTTAACTGCCACTGTATAATTTTACTACAAACACTGCGAACGTAACTCTTTCTCATTATTATAAACAAGCCTTAAAATATCCAAGAAGTCAAATACAAAGTTGCATATCTGGAGAATATGCAAAGAACTTTCAAAACAAGTGTCGGTACAATTAAGCACCTCAATTACTGGGGCCGTTTGAAGTCCCTTGGAGCACAGGCGAGAAAGATACATCATGATTTAAACCTGGAAAATCCTAGTGGGACTAGTCCCAAATCTGCTTATGGAAATCACTCCCTATGGAAGCAAAATTCTTGGCAGGCGGTGCAGCATTCCCCCAATGAAAAGCTGGGAACCGTGAGTGCGTTAAGAGATAACACAATAAGTCTCAGAGGCCCAAGACTGTTGAACTGGCACCCAGCATACACAAGGAATATTATCAGTAAATCCCTGGCTGTCTTCAAGAAGAAGCTGGACAGATACCTAAAGTCAGTACCTCACCAGCCGGGCTGTGGATTGCGTGCTGCCGGCAGTAACAGCCTGGTTGATCAGGGCCTGATCCACCTCGAGGCCTGGTCATGAACCGGGCCGCGGTGGATCAGGTCATGGTCATGTTTGGTCACGGACCGAACATCCTTCAGGTAGTAACGATCATAATACAGTGATCTAGCTCAATTCTCGATTAATATAATGTTTAAGTGTAAACCATACCCCCGGCCGGGATTGAACCCGCGGTCATAGAGTCTCAAAACTCCAGCCCGTCGCGTTAGCCACTAGACCAGCTAGCCACAATAAGATTCATCCAACTAGGTATATTTCTACACCATAGGAAGGTTAGCACAGGCACCACTGTGACCACAAATGCAAGTTTGTGGTCACAGTGGTGCCTGTGCTAACCTTCCTATGGTGTAGAAATATACCTAGTTGGATGAATCTTATTGTGGCTAGCTGGTCTAGTGGCTAACGCGACGGGCTGGAGTTTTGAGACTCTGACCGCGGGTTCAATCCCGGCCGGGGGTATGGTTTGTTTGCAATCGTGTCATTACGATTTCTTGAGTCATGTTTAAGTGTATTTACAGTACCGTATTTAGAGTTAATAATTGAAATAACTGATTACACTTTGTACATCGTGACGTAAACATAATGGTACATATATCACACATAATCTAAACATGATCGATACCATGATTAACCTGTCCAAGATAGAAACAACGTTGTGAAATATTAGCAAACAACTTGACACACGAGAGCATACATGGAACAGCAGTAGCTAACGTCAGTCAAAGTTCCCGATACCACAACAAAGTTCCAGTTGCGATACTAACTGTGCTAATGCACAGCACACAACGTTGAAAATCTAGAACAAGGCTCTGGACAGCAAAGATATAGAGACAGGAAGATCCTGCAACAATGAAAAGAAAGTACAACTTAAATATGAATTTTGTGGATTCACAAGAACACCAGTACTTAAACTGACTCCCCACTAGAGTCGTGTAGACACAAATTTATGAATTAGCACTCAAAAGCGATAATAAGAGCACGTTCAAACACTTCGAAGTACTAGTTGTAACAGAGTGATCTGAGTCATATATTAATAATAAGATATCTTTATTTACTACAAGTACATGTACAAGGTATACAGTCCTAGCTGACATCAATGACATACTACTATATAGAAAGCCCCTTGTTAAGCGGAGCATTTCAGGTAAATTAGGTCCTTGTCCCAGGGTGCGACCCACACCAGTCGACTAACACCCAGGTACCCATTTTACTGATGGGTGAACATAGACAGCCGGTGTAAGGAAACACGTCCCATGTTTCCACCCCTTCGCCGGGAATCGAACCCAGACCCTCACCGTGTGAAGCAAGAGCTTTAGCCACCTGGCCACGGGGCCCTCACTCCAAGGTTTTTTTTAGAACCTTCCTTGATGTTGGCAGGGTTAAGCAAAACATCACAGAAACGTCGCTCATCCACACAAAACATGAAAAAAATACACAAAAATCAAAATTTAATATATGATCACAGTGAGACAGGCAAGGAAGCCACACACACTTCCCGGTGCTAGCCAAGTAATGTGAGTATTGGAACAGAGGTGATCAAGCTACAGCTTGCTGGAGCTGCCATTATGCTGGCGTCCTGTCAAGTATCTTACATAACTACGTCATAATAAATAACCAAATATAAAATATTACCATTGTCTTCCCAACCGACAAAAACAACAGCATAAATTTATGGCATTCGATAAATATAATATTATGCACAAAAGAAACAAGATGAATAAGAATAATATACACCATACAGTATGTAACTGATGCATATAGAAATACACAGTAAGAAATATAAACAAGATGGAACTAAGACACATGTGCAACATCTGGGTATCTTTATTGTAGACGTTTCGCCATCCAGTGGCTTTATCAATACAAATTCCAGGACATAATTTGAAGACAGAACACCGTAGTCGTGGATGTACATCCACGACTATGGTGCTCTTCGCACCAACTCCAAGGTTGAGGGACTGATTACCTCATCTTCTGTATATAGTTCTACTGTCTTCAAGTTATGTCCTGGAATTTGTATTGATAAAGCCACTGGATGGCGAAACGTCTACAATAAAGATACCCAGATGATGCACATGTGTCTTAACTTTATCTTGTCAGTATTGTATACCATTCTTGTAGAAATATAAACAAAGCATGGACATTATATTACTGACTGTACGTTTATACGTCTGCATAACACAGTCTGGGTTTTCCGCATGTACCGTAAAGTGTTTTATAAGAATATTTCCTGAAAAGATTTTATAAATATTTAATGTTTACGTTTTTTTTCGTTATATATAAAATTATATTGGTAAAAATAAAAATTTAATAATGTTTATATTGTATGGATTATTATTGCCGTTTGTGTATATTTATATCCTAGACTTGTAAGGGATGAGGTAATATTTAGCGAGGTGAAGCAGTGACAACAACACATGAATTATCCTGTAGAACATTGACGTGAGTTAATATGACCCTGTCCCTGGTCTGGATCAGGATCGCGGGGGTGTTGACCCCCGAAACAACCTTCACATACACTTCGGATAACACCCTCTCATATCCGGCTAGATTCTGCGGAAGGTTGCCTAATATAAATGGGTGAGGGTGATTAATGGTGTCGAGAGAGGGGGACAGTCTACGTGAATCTTCCTTTTAACCCTCGTTCGCTCGCTATCTTTTCCCTTGCTCTCCCTCGTTCTCCTACTTTATCTCTCTTTCTCCCTTCTTTATTAAGTAAAAATAAAGAAGTTACCTTTGATATGGTTAAAATTTATGAAAGAGAAAAAGTATGGTAATTTAAAGCCTCAAAATAATAACCTTCAAATATATTACTTATAAGACATCAAACTCTTCCGTGTGTTTGCTGACGTGTTGCTAAATGATTGGAAAGTAAATGAATGTGGATCCTAGAGCTATGCACAGGCCCAAGAACTAGAGCTTCAAGGTATTGTAACCTGAATATAGGAGTTCAAGATTTGGAGTTTCCCTGTGACTCCCCATCTCTCAAACAGTGGGGGAGGTAGACAGAGGAAGTAACTGGAGGAGATAGAGGAAGTAACTAAAGGAGGTAAACAGAGGAAGTAACTGAAGGAGGTAGGCAGAAAAAGTAACTAAAGGAGGTAAACAGGAAGTAACTGGAGGAGGTAGACGGAGGAAGTAAATGGAGGAGGTAGACAGGAAGTAACTGGAGGAGGTAAAAAGAGGAAATAACTGGAGGTAGACAGAGGAAGTAACTGGAGGAGATAGAGGAAGTGACAGGAGGAGGTAGACAGAGGAAGTAACTAGAGGAGGTAGACAGAGGAAGTAACTAGAGGAGGTAGACAGAGGAAGTAACTAGAGGAGGAAGACAGAGGAAGTAACTAGAGGAGGTAGACAGAGGAAGTAACTGGAGGAGGTAGACAGAAGATGTGTAATGGTGTTGGTAACACTGATTATTGTTGTGTACCAGTATTGGTAACACTGATTAATGTTGTATACCAGTATTGGTAACACTGGTTATTGTTGCGTACCAGTGTTGGTAAGACTATTATTGTGTGCCAGTGCTGGTAACATTGATTATTGCTGTGTACCAGTGTTGGTAACACTGATTATTGTTGTGTACCAGTGTTGGTAACTGATTATTGTTGTGTACCAGTGTTGGTAACACTGATTATTGTTGTGTATCAGTGTTGGTAACACTGGTTATTGAGTAGCAGTGTTGGTTGCACTGGTTATTATTGTGTGTCAGTGCTGGTAACACTGATTATTGTTGTGTACCAGTGTTGGTAACTGATTATTGTTGTGTACCAGTGTTGGTAACTCTGTTGTTGTTGTACCAGTGTTGGTAACAATGATTATTGTTGTGTACCATGTTGGTAATACTGATTATTGTTGTATACCAGTGTTGGTAACACTGATTATTGTTGTGTACCATGTTGGTAATACTGATTATTGTTGTATACCAGTGTTGGTAACACTGATTATTGTTGTGTACCATTGCTGGTAATTCTGATTATTGTTGTGTACTAGTGCTGGTAACACTGATTATTGTTGTGTACCAGTGTTGGTAGCACTGATCATTGTTGTGTACCAGTGTTGGTAGCACTGATTATTGTGTACCAGTGTTGGTAACACTGATTATTGTTGTGTACCAGTGCTGGTAACACTATTGTTGTGTACCAGTGCTGGTAACACTATTGTTGTGCACCAGTAACTGATAACACTGCTGGTAACACTGATTATTGTTGTGTATTAGTGCTGGTAACACTGATTATTGTTGTATACCAGTGCTGGTAACACTATTGTTGTGCACCAGTAACTGATAACACTGCTGGTAACACTGATTATTGTTGTGTATTAGTGCTGGTAATTCTGATTATTGTTGTGTACTAGTGCTGGTAACACTGATTATTGTTGTGTACCAGTGTTAGTAGCACTGATTATTGTGTACCAGTGTTGGTAACACTGATTATTGTGGTGTACCAGTGCTGGTAACACTATTGTTGTGTACCAGTGCTGGTAACACTATTGTTGTGTACCAGTGCTGGTAACACTATTGTTGTGCACCAGTAACTGGTAACACTGCTGGTAACACTGATTATTGTTGTGTATTAGTGCTGGTAATTCTGATTATTGTTGTGTACTAGTGCTGGTAACACTGATTATTGTTGTGTACCAGTGTTAGTAGCACTGATTATTGTGTACCAGTGTTGGTAACACTGATTATTGTGGTGTACCAGTGCTGGTAACACTATTGTTGTGCACCAGTAACTGGTAACACTGCTGGTAACACTGATTATTGTTGTGTATTAGTGCTGGTAATTCTGATTATTGTTGTGTACTAGTGCTGGTAACACTGATTATTGTTGTGTACCAGTGTTAGTAGCACTGATTATTGTGTACCAGTGCTGGTAACACTATTGTTGTGTACCAGTGCTGGTAACACTATTGTTGTGTACCATTGCTGGTAACACTATTGTTGTGCACCAGTAACTGGTAACACTGCTGGTAACACTGATTATTGTTGTGTATTAGTGCTGGTAACACTGATTATTGTTGTATACCAGTGCTGGTAACACTGATTTTTGTTGTATACCGGTGCTGGTAACACTGATTATTGTTGTATATCATTGCTGGTAACAATGATTATTGTTGTATACCAGTGCTGGTAACACTGATTATTGTAGTATATCATTGCTGGTAACAATGATTATTGTTGTATACCAGTGCTGGTAACACTGATTATTGTTGTATACCAGTGCTGGTAACACTGATTATTGTTGTATACCAGTGCTGGTAACACTGTGCCTCCTCCCAAGACACTGACTTCTCATATTAAAACAATTATTTTTTAAAATTGCAATGTGGGGTTCTGTGGGGCCATAGCCTTGCTACTTCCGTTCTAAAGGTCCAGAGCTATGCCACATCCGGCTCGAAGGACTAAAGCTTTGTAGAATAGAGGGTGTGCATGTGGATTCACAACTAGGTAGGTTAGTAGTACCTTGGTCAGTCATGAATCCCCTAGGTCCTGCCGCTTCACCCTAGATTAACTGAAAGTAATGGATACATACCTCTACGCTACACAGGAGGCAGTGTACAATATCAGATAGTTACAAAGGTAAATCTCTGGTCGTGGTAGTGGCCACCCCTAGCATGTGTGTTCTGGGAGTACTAGAATACATTCAAAGACTCGAGTACTTATGTGGAGGTGGTGGGTCGTGGTACATCTGAGAATACCTGTACGAGTCACGCAACTGCTTGGTTCAGCTAGCGAGAGTGAGTTGGTCGTGGTGATATATTCAAGTCGCGTGCGGTAATGACTAATTCACTGCGATGGGGTCGCAAGGTAAGTGGCTCGCACTCTCATTAGTGAAGTGTGACTGAGGCAGCTAGGCATACCTAAGGCCAGCGTGGGTTTTATTGGCTGGAAAAGGAGTGCCTACAGCCTACTAATGTATGGGTGGTGTAATTACTACGTTAAGCTAAACGACCAACTCTAACTTAGCCTAAATACATATAAGTGGTAATACCTGTGGAGGCACAGTGACTAGGCTAAATCTCAGAAATTAAGTGTATACGGAACTGGCATCCCCATCTGGGGGGCTGCATGACTCTTCCTCTTCCCCAACTTGGTGATGGCTTGCAACTCTTCTGGGAAATCACCTGTTTCCCACGTATGTTAATTTCAAATATGCTGATCATAGCTGTTATGATGTACATTAACTTTATATTTATGTATTAGTAATAAACAACTATCTTGTTGTTAGGATGAACAGAGTGGCTTGAAAGATATACACTGGAAATCAGTCTCAGCAGGCAGGTGAGGTATGGAAGAGACTAAAACATCGGTACCGAAAACCACTAAGGTTACTTCTAGGCTCTAGTCTTGTAAGTTACAAGTAAGTGACAGGTTGTGGTGGAGAGCGAGGGAGGGAAGAGGTAGGGAGGGAGGGTGACTCCTGGCTGAGATACGGGACAATAACAGTCCAGAGTAAATACAATTTTCTTGCTCTTGCTGGTGATTGGTGGAACCCCAGGCAGCCTGTCGTGGCTACCTCCATCAAGTATCACATTGCATCCTCCCCCAACTTTCTTGCTCACTCTTTTTTTTTTTTTTTTTTTTTTTTACACACAGGGTTTGACAAGGTTAAGGATCCCTAGCTTTATTGACAAGCTATTTACAGGTTAAGGATTCCTAACTTTATTGGCAAGCTAAGAGCTGTTACCTACATCAGCTCATTTGAAAGCATTTTTATTGTTGTGAGACATGCAAGTAGGGAACAGGATGAAATTGGAGCCATCTGTGGGCCAGCATTTTCATTTGATCAACTGACTTTATCTCGTTGACATCATTATGCTGTACGAATGTGTGCCATACTCGAGTCATCCTGGGTATATATGATCTCAGATGGAGTGATGTTCTGGAGAAGGGTACAGCCAGAGTGAAGTTGCTGCTTTCTGCCCGTCTTGTGGCATAAAAGCTTGTTTCACGCTGTCCTCGAAGTGGATCTCTCTCTCTCTCTCTCTCTCTCTCTCTCTCTCTCTCTCTCTCTCTCTCTCTCTCTCTCTCTCTCTCTCTCTCTCTCTCTCTCTCTCGGTAGCTATACTGCTAGCCTTAAGGCTCCAGCTGTGGGTCTTCATATGACCCACAGTTCGTGTCACGAAACACTTCTCCTGTTTCCTGACAAACCTTACCTTAACCTTAAAGATTTTCTGCTATATAGTTCAGTACAAATCTTTAAGAAACGCCTAACAACCTCTGTGACATGTAAATATCAACCTAAAGATTAATCTTGTATATGCAACAACTTCCCTTCACCAGGACTGTGGGAGAGGATATATTTACGTGTCCTTCATAGGATCAGCGCCTCACCCCGTGTACTCACACCAAGTTGGACTCGCTGAGGTGTGTTTCCTGGGGAGAGGCACTGTCCCTTTCCCCGCTTCTTAGTTTGACATTGGCTAACATCCGCTGGATTTTGAGCGTCCTGGGTTGAGTCATACCTATTCTTAAAACTGTGAGTGTAGGGAGCCTCCATCGCCTCTCTCTAGCTCATTCCACTTTTGAGTAACCCTGAGACTAAACAAATACGTACTCCTAGAGTTTCTGTGGCTCATCTGTCCTTAGCTTCCATCTTTGTCCTTAGCTCACATCTGTGTCCTTAGCTTCCATCTGTGTCCTTAGCTCCCATCTGTGTCCTTAGCTCCCATCTGTGTCCTTAGCTCCCATCTGTGTCCTTAGTTTCCATCTGTGTCCCAGTTCTTGTCCTCTAGAACAGCCAATTTTTATCTGCCCTGTCGAGTCCTCTCAGTATTTTATACATCGTGATCATATCCTCCACTACTCTCCTTGCTTCTAGGCTCCTCAGATTCAGTTCTTAAAGTTTTTCCAGTTATCGCATTCCTCTGAACCTTCTCGCGAACTCATTTCGTTTCTGCTTCCGTCCGTCTCTCCCTTCCTCCTTCCCTCCGTCCTTCTCTCTCTCTCTCTCTCTCTCTCTCTCTCTCTCTCTCTCTCTCTCTCTCTCTCTCTCTCTCTCTCTCTCTCTCTCTCTCTCCTTCCGTCTAATTCTTCATAGATTTAACCGCAGGATTATGAATGTGTTTAGAATTTTTATTAAATATTCACATTTTTTACAAGTATATCTGTCTAGGACACACAAACTGTATTTAATCTTATGAGTAATGGTTCTTGTTAATGAGGAATTGTGCCCCTTGTGAGTAATGGGTCTTGTTAATGAGAAATGATGTGCTTTGCGCTAACAAACATCACAGGGCTGGAAACTTTATTTGGGTTTTGTTTGCGAATGCGTGTGATTGCCTTTTTTTCTTTTAGTGCTGTTGAAGAGGGTGAACGCTATCTCCTGGCTCCGCCTTTAAAAAAAAAAACATTGTACTGGCTTAAATGAAACAGGCCTTTCCTGAAGATTTGTAACTTTTGCGGTGCCGACTTTCATTGAGAACTTTTTGAGCGCCTTCCGTTTCTTGATCTAGAGAGTGGTTAGCGCGCTGGCCTGTAAAGTTGAGGTATCGCCTGCCCTGGATTTGAACCCTACTCGTTCCGTGATTTGTTTCCACTCGTGTTACTATGACTTCATGAGTCATGATGGTGGCACTAATGCAACTTGGGGTGGAGTACGTCAGTGTGGAGTACGTCAGTGTGGAGTACGCCACAGTGACGTACTCCACATCAAGCCCTAACACTCTAGCAAAAGAAATGTTTGTGGCCTCCAAAAAACCTTCAAGATATTTAATAAGTTCGATATACTTATGCATGATGATTTTTGAAATTTACTGATATAAACCTCGGTAGTGTGAGTATTAATATAACTGCGAGTAAGAGCCTCTTTTCAACCACAGTTGTGGAGTCCTGGAAATGTCTCTCTACTAAGCTTGTGCTCAGCAAATCTGTTTAATCTTTAAAGAACTGTTGCCACACACAGAATGTAAACAGGATTCTACTAGTGAAAGTCATCTGCGTGTAGCGGCCACCAGGATCCTGGTGACAGTTCCCAAACTGCTGGTGATATCCTGTGGTCCATGTGTACCTGCACTACAGTGTGTAGATACATAGTTGTATCCAGGAGAACTAGTGGTAGACAGTTCTGTGAGTTGTAGTGCAGTAACATAATTGTTGCAGTAAGAGTAGTGTACTATTGCAGTAGATATAGTTGTACCTAATGCCTTACATACATTCCTTTCTCCTATAAATTCTTCGCCTGTTTTTCTAATACTGTATGCAATGTTTTGTCCAGTTTCAAGGCAGCAGTAGCCGGAGGGGTGAAGACTGGGGAGACAGAGCCTTCTCCTTTACTATATTTACCTTTACCATATAGATAATAGTACATAGTACTCAGTCGAGATAGTAGTGGTCAGCAGATAGCCTCGGTGCGCACTTCTAAGTCTTCTGCTGTCTTCCTTTCCCATGGTATCTGTGTGCTTTATCTGGTTGTGTAATGTCTAACTATTCCATCCATCTTCTTATATTCCTAGTAAAGAGTTAATAGATGTCTTCTATCCTGGCTGTACTACTGAGTATATTTTGCTTGTAATCATATCCAGTCTTGTTCTTCCTCCGCCAGTGACATAAAGCCTGGTTCTCAACTTCTTTCGTCGTAGTTTATTACCCTTCACTCAGACAGTAGTTTGGATGCTCACCGTTGTACTTCTCCAGTGTCAGTGTTTTACAGGCTCATGATTCCACACCGGCACAGCATTGTATCTGAACTTCCTCAGTTTTCTGTATTCTTATTGATGTGTGTGTGTGTACTCACCTAGTTGTACTCATCTAGTTGTGGTTGTAGGGGTCGAGTCACAGCTCCTGGCCCCGCCTCTTCACTGGTCGCTACTAGGTCACTCTCCCTGCTCCATGAGCTTTATCATACCTCTTCTTAAAGCTATGTATTGATCCTGCCTCCACTGCATCACTTTCCAGACTATTCCACTTCCTGACAACTCTATAACTGAAGAAATACTTCCTAACATCCCTGTGACTCATATGAATCTTCATCTTCCAATTATGACCCCTTGTTGCTGTGTCCCATCTCTAGAACATCCTGTCTCTGTCCACCTTGTCGATTCCTCTCAGTATTTTATATGTCCTCCAGTGCCATTAGGTCGATTTCCCTAACCTCTCCTCATAAGACATGCCTCTTAGCTCAGGGACTAGTCTCGTTGTGTGTGTACTCACCTCACCTAGTTGTACTCACCTAGTTGTGGTTGCGGGGGTCGATTCACAGCTCCTGGCCCCGCCTCTTCATCTGGCCGCTTCCCGGTCATTCTTCCCGCTCCGTGAACTTTATCATACCTTACCTTAAAGCTATGTATGGATCCTGCCTCCACTACATCACTACCCAGGCTATTCCACTTCCTGACAACTCTATGACTAAAGAAATACTTCCTAACATCCCTGTGGTTCATGTGAGTCTTCAGCTTCCAACTGTGACCCCTTGCTGCTGTGTCCTATCTTTGGAACATCCTGTCTCTGTCCACCTTGTCTATACCTCTCAGGATTTTATATGTCGTTATCATATCCCCCCTAACTCTCCTGTGTGTGTGTGTGTGTGTGTGTGTGTACTCACCTATTTGTACTCACCTATTTGTGGTTGCAGGGTCGAGTCCTAGCTCCTGGCCCCGCCTCTTCACCGGTTGCTACTAGGCCCTCTCTCTCCCCGCTCCATGAGCTTTATCAAACCTCGTCTTAAAACTGTGTATGGTTCCTGCCTCCACTACGTCATTTTCTAGGCTATTCCACTGCCTTACAACTCTATGACTGAAGAAATACTTCCTACTATCTCTCTGACTCATTTGTGTCTTCAACTTCCAATTGTGGCCTCTTGTTTCTGTGTCCCCTCCCTGGAACATCCTGTCCTTGTCCACCTTGTCTATTCCACGCAGTATTTTATATGTCGTTATCATGTCTCCCCTGACCCTCCTGTCCTCCAGTGTCGTCAGGCCGATTTCCCTTAATCTTTCTTCATAGGACATTCCCCTTAGCTCTGGAACTAACCTTGTTGCAAACCTTTGTACTTTCTCTAGTTTCTTGACGTGCTTTATCAAGTGCGGGTTCCAAACAGGTGCTGCATGTGTGTGTGTGTGTGTGTGTGTGCCTGCGTGCGTGCGTGCATATGTGTTGTGTGTGTTTTCGCGTGTTTGTGCATATTTGTGCGTGCGCGCATGTATGCTGTAAATATATAATAAACGAATGTAACTATTCATTGGAATCATCAGGATTCAAACTCGCTGTCTGGAATATAAACATTGGTAAGTTTGGCTTCTCTGACCCTGGTTTATGCATTATAATATACATTATACAGGATTCGTATATAAAGATTCTTGTCACTCACTGCGTATTCTATGTTGTGTTGCAATTTTTCTTA
Organism: Cherax quadricarinatus; assembly: GCF_026875155.1. Lineage (NCBI taxonomy): Eukaryota > Metazoa > Arthropoda > Malacostraca > Decapoda > Parastacidae > Cherax > Cherax quadricarinatus. The sequence continues at coordinate 31,292,670 of NC_069443.1, read as the reverse complement.
GCTAATTCCTTACCTAGTGTGAGGGAAATATTTTTGTTTCCAAACAAGATGCCATCACGAGAAGTGGTACACTAGCCACCCCTCCACAATGACGCCCCACCCGCTCAAACCAGACTATATAAGCCTACATGGAGACAAAGGCAGAATAAAAACTGATCTGTTTGTTTCAGTGTCGGTGTGAGAGCATCAGCAGTGTTAAGAGAAATAATTTACAGGATATATAGTCCCGTGTGTGTGTGTGGGGGGGGGGGGTTGTGTCCGCGGCGCTAGCATGTACGACCTGTCTTTGTGGTATCTCCTCTCGTGGTACTAGTACAAGTCGTGGTAGTGGATACATACATAAGAATAAAGTTCACTGGCCCATGTATGTAAATAAGAGACACTGTGCGGTTTAAGGCATTTTATTAATAAAGATATTTCATCTCCCAAGGACCATCAGAGTAGAGGCCCTGAGGTGAAAAAAATATTGATGCACGTGAGTAGCTGGTAGAGCAGGTGAGGTTAGGTAATGGCAGTGTCAGAGTTGAGGTGAATGATCCTCGCTAAGACTTAAGAGACTGTGAAGGATCCAGAGTTTTGAGTAACAGTATTGGAAGTGACTCCTGTTGGTGACTCTACAACCATCTCTTTCTTTAATGATGCTGTAAGTCTTGTCTTTTGGAAATTCATAAGGTTCTCGGTGTTTGAGTGTTTGTGTTACTAACATCTTTCCTCGGGCATGCGTACCTACAGGTCTGTTTCCTAACTCTGGCATCTACAGTATGTCCCCGGAAGTTCCTAATACTTAAACCTTGTTGGTACAAGTGCCGGCAGTACTGCTCGCTGGTTTTCCTTCGTTTTTTAAATTAACTTTTTTATAATTTTTGAGGAAATGTTGGTGACCCTGGTATTGGTTCTTGCTAAAGTACTATAAAATTGTTGACAGGAAGTACAACATCATGTGGGTGTACTGTCAGAAACAGAGTAGCATAGAATCTTCCCGCCTTCATTCCTGCAGTCGACGGTGAAATATTGTGGTTAATGAAGTGTGAAGACTTGCTGGATATGATTAGTGTTCTTCAAGAGCAACGAGAGTGGAAGAAATCATGGGCGCTCTTAACACGAATTTAATGATGATATCATTGTTGAAATGTTTTTCTTAATTACTTCAGCATAAAAAATTCCTCAAATATCATGTCTTGAGCATTTTACTTAAATAATTCCCGTTATCATTTAACTATACCATTTTATTTAAAAAGTAGCAGACATTATCTCTGAGTATTGATTTCAACATTAATCTAGGAAGGTCATTTGAATTATGATGTTCTCACGCTTCTGGCAAGACAGTGAGTGAATGAGTGACAGTGAAAGTGTTTTTTTCTTTTTTTCGGGCCACCTTACATCTGTGGGAGGCAGCCAGTGTATTAAAAATAATTTATTCTATGATGTTGAACTTAGACGTTACAATGTGATTGTGGCGTACGCCGAGTATGCCACAATTTATACGGAGTTCACCACACGCCCATTGGCACGCCCTCTAGACCAGCCAACAGCCAGTTAAACTGGATTATTATTATTATTATTATTATTATTATTATTATTATTATTATTAAAATCAAGGGGAAGCGCTAAACCCGGAGGATTATACAGCGCCTGGGGGGGGGGATGTGGAAGGCATTCAGGCTTAATTCGGGGAACTGGAGCACAGATCCAATTCCCTAAATCAAGAGCCCCTCACCAACATCAAGGAACCTTCCTTGAGGGGAGTTAAACTGGAGCAGTTTATATAGGGACCCCCATTGCTGCTTTAGACAATTCAAGGAAACCAAGAGAGTGAGAGAGCTGGACCCTGCCAAGTTGAAGTTATACTTTCCCACGTAGCAGGGCAACAGACCCTCACTAACACTGGTCGTATACACTCATACACACTGGTCGTATACACTCATACACTGGTATACACTCATACACACTGGTCGTATACACTCATACACACTGGTCGTATACACTCATATACACTGGTCGTATACACTCATACACACTGGTCGTATACACTCATACACTGGTATACACTCATACACACTGGTCGTATACACTCATACACACCGGTCGTATACACTCATATACACTGGTCGTATACACTCATACACTGGTCGTATACACTCATACACACTGGTCGTATACACTCATACACACTGGTCGTATACACTCATACACACTGGTCGTATACACTCATACACACTGGTCGTATACACTCATACACACTGGTCGTATACACTCATACACACTGATCTATCGTGAGGTGTAAAACTAAGTGTAGTTCTCTTTTCTCTCTCATCGTTATTATTATTCTGAGGATAATACCGAGTCTGTAGATACTGTCAGTATATTGGTGAAGGGAATATACCTGTATTTCCCTCTACCATTAATTGCTGTGGTTGTTGTGTGTGTTGATACGTCAGTTACTGCCAGGTACAACACTGCTGTGGTTGTTGTGTGTGTTGATACGTCAGTTACTGCCAGGTACAACACTGCTGTGGTTGTTGTGTGTGTTAATACGTCAGTTACTGCCAGGTACAACACTGCTGTGGTTGTTGTGTGTGTTTTATACGTCAGTTACTGCCAGGTACAACACTGCTGTGGTTGTTGTGTGTGTTGATACGTCAGTTACTGCCAGGTACAACACTGCTGTGGTTGTTGTGTGTGTTGATACGTCAGTTACTGCCAGGTACAACATGCTGTGGTTGTTGTGTGTGTTGATACGTCAGTTACTGCCAGGTACAACACTGCTGTGGTTGTTGTGTGTGTTGATACGTCAGTTACTGCCAGGTACAACACTGCCAGGTACAACACTGCCAGGTACAACACTGCCAGGTACTTCCTACCTGTCTTCCTAATAGCATAAAATTATATATTAAAATACTGAAATAGAATGAAACTGCATGAAAAAATGTAAACTTTAAACTGTAGTAAAATAAAACATCTGTCATAAAATAAAACACCCGTGTCACAGTAAAACATCCACGTCACAATAAAACACCCGTGTCACAGTAAAACATCCACGTCACAATAAAACACCAGTGTCACAGTAAAACATCCACGTCACAATAAAACACCAGTGTCACAGTAAAACATCCACGTCACAATAAAACACCCGTGTCACAGTAAAACATCCACGTCACAATAAAACACCTGTGTCACAGTAAAACATCCACGTCACAATAAAACACCAGTGTCACAGTAAAACATCCACGTCACAATAAAACACCAGTGTCACAGTAAAACATCCACGTCACAATAAAACATTTACATCACAATAAAACACCCGTGTCACAATAAAACACCCGTGTCATAAAATAAAACTGAACTGTGATAAAATATATTGAAATCTGACTTTCAATTATGAAGCTTAACGACACTAAAAATTATATTGGAAAACTTTGATATTATTCTTTCATGATAAACTTTTTAAAAATCTATAATAAAAACTGTGGCAGTGATTATTATGTCTTTGGGATGTAAAAATATTTTTATTTCTGGACTCTTGATGTCCATTATCTCTTGATCCAAGGAAATGGAGCTACGGTCCTTTTGGATTCAATCTGATCCAAAAATGTGTGTGTGAGGGCACGCGCGCGCTCATTGACGTGTTTACAGAGGTCAAGACTTAGCTCCTGGCCCCGCCTCATATACCCCTTTGATCAACATCACTGACTCGCGTCTTATATCTGGTCTTGAAGCTGTGTATTGAAGTTACTTCCACCACTCCTCCAAGTCATTCCACTTTTCAACCATCCTGAGACTAAAGAAATATTTCCTTACACCTCTATGGCTCATTTGTATCTTCAGCTTTCACCTGTGTCACCTTGATCCTGGTCCTCATAATTCAGTGTTCCTATCTGACATATCAGTTCATCTTAACATTCTGTATGTCATAATTATGTTCTAGTCTTTCTCTCCGCCATAGTGTATTCATCTCATTTCTGGTACCAGTTTACAGTATTTGCAAACCCTGTGATCTATCCGAGCTTCTGGACGTACTTGATCAGGTGTGGACTCTATGCTGAGGCCGCATACTCAATAATTGCCCTTACATACGTAGTATATAAAGTTTTGAAGGGTTCTTTGTTAAAGTTCCTGATGGCTGTTTGGAGATTTATTAATCTTGCATATACCGATGCCATAATGGTGTTTACGTAATTCTTGACGATATGTTTGGTGTTATATTTACCCCAATTCATTTTCAGTCCATGATAGTTGAACCTTCTTTCCACCCATGCTGTACTCTGTGTCCACTCTACCCTCCGTGCGTATGTTCGGACTGAACTCTATTTTTATTATTTTTATCATTAGTTTTACATCATCAGAAAACAAGGATATATAAGACTCAGTCCCCTCTGGTAGGTCATTCACGTAAGATAGGAACAGTAATGTCCTAACATTTACCCATGCGGGACCTCACTCGTTTTTCTTCCCTTTCCTCATGTTTCATCTCTTACTGCTTCTCTCTGCCTTCTGTCATTCAGGTACCTCTTAATCCTTTAAGTAGACCTCAGAATGTCAAGAGGCTTTCAGTAAAGCCAAATTATTCCTTTGTACTGCACCTATTATCTTATCTCCTGATTTCTCCAAACCCTTTACATTACAGGTTGATACTTATGAGTATGGGGTAGGGGCAGTACTTCTGCAATCTGGGGACGATGGGTTGCAGCCTTTGGCTTACTACTCCGCCAAATACCAGCCGCACCACAGGGCTTACTCCACAGTTGAAAAAGAAGCCCTCGCCCTGATACTGGCTTTGGAGCACTTTGAAATATATGTGGGCCAGACCTCTCAGGTGGTCACAGTCTATAGTGACCACAATCCTCTGGTTTATCTACAACATATGAAGAACCATAATACAAGACTCGTGACGTGGTGCATCAGACTGCAACCGTATAACATAAAAATTTGTCACCTCGCCGGCAAAGAAAATACGCTGGCTGATTCTTTATCCCGCGTATATTAGGTTACGATGTGTTAGGGTCTTTGGGTAAACATATGTATAGCTCTTTTTTTCCCCCTTTTGTATATAATGAATATCTAATTATGTGTGTTTTTTTTTTTTTTAGTGAGGGGATATTCTGCTACCGTTCGCAGGTATCTTGGACATACGTTAGCCCTACTGTCTGCTGTCTCGCTCTAAATTTAGAGTTTGGCTTTATGTCACGAGAAAAGCTGAGCTCTGTCTAATGAGTTGGATGGTTGAGAGGAAAGGCGGTTCCATTATACTGTGCCATGGCGGCACTTTTACCCATTGAGGTGGAAGCCTAGTCCTGAGCCCTCTTGGGGTGGGGTGTTGCATGCAAAGAGTATGTATCCTTTATTTGGAGCATGTTAACACACACAAGCTACCTCACCAACAAGCGAACCAGATGTTAAGGGTCTGACGATCCAACGGGGCCCCATCGTCAGATCAGTATCTAGGTTCAGCCTGTCACATGTGGATCTGGCAATTGTGAGGGTGACGTGGTTACCACTCACCTTTTCACCCTTGTCATTTTCATTCTACTGCTGGTTGAAGCACGGTGGTCTGCTCTCTCTTGGCTGCTGTTCTGCCTTGATTACCGTGGTGTGCACTAATACCTATTGCTGTACATAATGTATATAGTGTACATACTTTTGTTTATACTTGGTGAAGGATAAATATAATTCAATTTTTTTTCTGCTGTGAAAATAAATGGTATAAAATACCGACACAATGGAAACATAAACACATATGCAGTTTAATGTGATCCCTTATTGACAACGTTTCGCCCACACTGGGCTTTTTCAAGTCACAAACAGATCTACCTGGGGTGGAAGGTACGCGAGTATTTATAGTCAGGTTCAGAATGTTGAGGTCAGGTGGAAAATGCTGCATCTGATGATCTACCGGGTGGGGTTATAGAGTCTAAAATCTTGGGTAGCTTGGCAGGGGTATTGGACAAGTTGTGAGCAGACCTTCTGCAGTGTTCTATGTTCTTATGTGGGATAGCGATGAAGAAGTTTCTTGGCAAGTGGTTCAGCTATGTTATAGAATCCATTGTTCTGGTTGAAATTGTTGGTTATAGAGATAAGCGATGATTCCAGGATTCTTCGGTATTGAGTGTTGTCTTCTGTGGCGATAAGTCTTGAGTTTCTGTAGTTAATTAAATGGTTGTGTGAATTGCGATGTTGTACACAGGCATTCCTTGTATCGTCAGTCCTGCTTGCGTATTGGTGTTCTGAAATACGTGTTTGGAGGTCTTTTTGATGTTTCACCCACGTTTTAATTTGTTGGTCATTACAAGGGATTATGTATACCCCTGCAGAGGATGGAAGCTTGTCCTGTCTACTACTGGTGATGTCCTTGATGGTCGTGGTTGTGGAGGTAGATACTTGGAATGATGTATTGGAAAAGATGTTGGAAACATGTTTGGCAATGGAGTTGGTGGGGAGGACTAGGTATCTCTTCTCGGCAGTGTCTTCTCTGGGTGTGTTGAAGATGTTTAATGCCCGCCGTCTGCAGTCTCTGATGAAGTGACGAGGATAGTGGAGTTTAGAAAATACTTGTTCAATTATAGTGCATTCTTCCTCAAGGAACTCATTGCTGCAGACCTGCCAGAATGTACGGCCTACCAAAAACTCACAAGCCTGGTATCCCATTGAGGCCCATATCTTCGGGAATAGGCAGTGCTTCCCACCAACTCTCAGGAATTCTCGCAAAACACCTCTCCAAACTCTTGGGCACTATCAGTCCAGCACATCTCAAACACTCGGGTGATCTTCTCAATCGCATTCGCAACATCAACATCAGGAACAAGAAACTTTCCAGCCTTGACGTAACTTCCCGGTTCACCAAAGTACCTACTACACAAGCCATCGATCTCCTGCGCAGAAAAATTGACGATTCACTTAATCTTCCTATTCCAGCCAGCGATTTCATCGACCTCGTTGAACTATGTGTCGGCTTTACGTGTTTCTCTTTCGAAAATCACCTCTTTCAACAGACTTTTGGTCTACCCATGGGCTCGCCACTCAGTGCCGTCCTGGCGAACTTATACATGGAACATCTGAAAGCCGAGTGTTTCTCCACCATTATTCCTTCGACTGTCACCTGGCTCCGTTATGTTGACGACATTCTCCTCATAATTCCCAGGCGCTTCAACGTTCAAGCTCTCCAAGACAAGCTCAACCAGGTCGAGCCCTCAATCCAGTTCACACTTGAAGAAGAAGTCGACAACACTCTTCCTTTCCTTGATGTTCTTCTCTGCAAAACTGACCATGAACTTCGTTTTAAAGTCTATCGAAAACCAACCAACCAAAACGATCTTCTGCACTTCTACTCTCACCACGACACCAAAACTAAACGTGGTGTAATTATAGGCTTCTTCCTGCGCGCACTCAGAATCTGCAGCAATGAGTTCCTTGAGGAAGAATGCACTATAATTGAACAAGTATTTTCTAAACTCCACTATCCTCGTCACTTCATCAGAGACTGCAGACGGCGGGCATTAAACATCTTCAACACACCCAGAGAAGACACTGCCGAGAAGAGATACATAGTCCTCCCCACCAACTCCATTGCCAAACATGTTTCCAACATCTTTTCCAATACATCATTCCAAGTATCTACCTCCACAACCACGACCATCAAGGGCATCACCAGTAGTAGACAGGACAAGCTTCCATCCTCTGCAGGGGTATACATAATCCCTTGTAATGACTGCAACAAATTATACGTGGGCGAAACATCAAGAGACCTCCAAACACGTATTTCAGAACACCAATACGCAAGCAGGACTGACGATACAAGGAATGCCTGTGTACAACATCGCAATTCACACAGCCATTTAATTAACTACAGAAACTCAAGACTTATCGCCAGAGAAGACAACACTCAATACCGAAGAATCCTGGAATCATCGCTTATCTCTATAACCAACAATTTCAACCAGAACAATGGATTCTATAACATAGCTGAACCACTTGCCAAGAAACTTCTTCATCGCTATCCCACATAAGAACATAGAACACTGCGGAAGGTCTGTTCACAACTTGTCCAATACCCCTGCCAAGCTACCCAAGATTTTAGACTCTTTAACCCCACTCAGTAGATCATCAGATGCAGCATTCTCCACCTGACCTCATCATTCTGAACCTGACTATAAATACTCGCGTACCTTCCACCCCAGGTAGATCTGTTTGTGACTTGAAAAAGCCCACTGTTTGGGCGAAACGTTGTCAATAAAGGATCACATTAAACTGCATATGTGTTTATTTTTCTGCTGTGTTTATTTTGCTCCCTTTACACCCAGAATAACAGGCCTTTGATACCTGGGTTGTAATACCCTGCTTGTTTAATTTTATGCCATTCAGTGGTATGGTACTGTGTCAGTGACAGTGCTTATACTCGGATAAGATGCAGTCCACTCAAACATTTTTTTCTTGCTTATATATTTGTGACTGTCACATAATTCCAGCAAGTTCGCAAAACAATCTTTTCATCAATAAATTGGTGTTAATTTTCTTTAGACTATCCTTTCCAGTTGTTCCAAAGTCCTTTTCATTACTATGTTCTCCTGAGCTTTCAACAGTATGAATGTTAGAGATACTGGCCTGTGATTCATGGCCTCCTATCTATCTCCCTTTTTTATATATATGGGAACCACATTTGCCTTTTTCTAAATATCTGGCAGTTCTAATTGAAGAGATGGATTAAAAATCTTTGCTATTGGGTCACATAGTTGTTTTTCTGCTTCTTTGACGCAACACTCTTAGTGTTGTAGTATTTCTTTGTTCTCTTATGTTACTTATGTAGTAGTCTCATTACTTCGCTTCTTTTACTGATGTTTTCTAACACCTGTTAGAACACTTCCTTTTGTTAATTAAGCTTCGTATTGCTTCTGTCGTTCTTGGTCAGCATTTTTTGCTCCTCTTCATTATTATAACCTGGTCCTTCACAGTCCTCTATGTTCTGGTGTGGCTGTCTACTAACTTTTTCTTCATTTATCATCTTTGATACCACGCCATTTTCAAACTGACTTTCACCTTCCCTTCTTATCTTATTTTCTGTGTGTGTGTCTGTGTGGTGTGTGTGTGTGTGTGTTGTGTGTGTGTGTGTGTGTGTGTGTGTGTTGTGTGTGTGTGTGTGTGTTTGTGTGTGTGTTGTGTGTGTGTGTGTGTGTGTGTGTGTGTGTATGTGTGTGTGTGTGTGTGTGTGTGGTGATGTGTGTGAGTGTGTGTGTGTGGTGTGTGTTGGTGTGTGTTGTCGTGTATGTATGTGTAATGTGTGTGAGTGTTTACACACACACACACACACACACACACACACTCACACTTATATTTCATTCAGATAAAAAAAATATTTTTTGATGAGTTGAAAATTATTAATTACTAATTATTTATAATTGCCTAGTAATCGTTAATTGATAAGTAATGATAAATACTAACTGATAAATAATTAGTATTTTTTTATTACTTGAAAATTAGTGTGATACATAATTACAAATATATTCTGATTTATCATCACTGGTTAATTATTTCATAGCACATTATTAATAGCTGATAATTACTAATAATCATTGATGGATTAATTATTGCACATTAATCATTTTTAACATATAAGTCAAGACCTTAATTTCATTTTACATATTTTCTTGAAGTATTAGTTATTTTTTTCCCTTTGTGTCATTCTCTTCTTCCTGAGACCCCTATTATTCACTTATTTCTTCACCTCCTGGTCTGGGACCAGTCCACGGGGGCGTTCACCCCCCTGAAGCATCCTTCAGGTATCCTCTGTCTCCTTTACATCCTTTCTTTAAGCTCTTTACTTAGCTCACCTTCACAGTGTCTGGATCTCCCTCTCCCTTTACAACATTACTCTAAGGATTTTAGCTTCCCATCTTTTTCTTGGTCCCTTTATAACCCTTTTCTTGTCAGGTAGTTAAGATTTGGATCTTATTTAAATTATGGAAGTGCTTGAAGATACAAGTGATGTAGTAAGATGTTCTAGCAGGAAGTAGAGTATAATAATTGTGGTTGACAGCACTGTTCTAGCAGGGCGCACCTGTGTTGTATACTGTCATGTGTATTACACACACACACACACACATTTGTTGTTAAATATTAAGGAAAGTGTGTGTGTACTCACCTATTTGTGGTTGCAGGGGTCGAGACTTAGCTCCTGGCCCCGTCTCTTCACTGCCGTTATAGGTCCTCTCTCTCCCTGCTCCATGAGCTTTATCATATCTCCAGACAACTCTATGACTGAAGAAATGCTTCCTAACATCCCTTTGACTCATCTGAGTCTTCAACTTCCAGTTGTGACCCCTTATTTCTTTGTCCCATCTCTGGAACATCCAGTCTCTGTTCACCTTATCTGTTCCTAGTAGTATTTTGTATGTCGTTATCATGTCTCCCCTAACCCTCCTGTGCTCCAGTGTCGTCAAGCCGTTTTCCATTAACTTTTCTTCGTAGGACAATCTCCTTAGCTCTGGAACTAGCCATGTTGCAAGCCTTTACACTTTCTCTAATTTCTTGACGTGCTTGACCAGGTGTGGGTTCCTAACTGGTGCTGCACAATCCAGTATGGGCCTGACGTACACGGTGTACAGAGTCTTGAACCATTAATTATTGAGGTATCGGAACGCTATTCTCAGGTTTGTCAAGCGCCTATATGCTGCAGCATTTATCTGGTGGATGTGTGGTTCCGGAAACATGTTCGGTGTTATACTCACCCCAAGATCTCTTTCCTTGAGTGGAGTTTGCAATCTTTGGCCATCTAGCCTATACTCTGTCTGCGGTCTTCTTTGCCCTTCCCCGATCTTCATGAGTTTGCATTTGGCAGGGTTAAATTCAAGGAGCCAGTTGCTGGACCACGCGTCCAGCCTATGTGTGTGTACTCACCTAATTGTGGTTGCAGGGGTCGAGACTCAGTCCTGGCCCAGCGTGTGTGTGTGTGTGTGTGTGTGTGTTTGTGTGTGTGTGTGTGTGTGTGTGTGTGTGTAGTGTGTGTGTGTGGTGTGTGTGTTGTGTGTGTATGTGTGTGTGTGTGTGTGTGTGTGTGTGTGTATGTGTGCGTAAGTGTGACCGTGCAGAGTTTGAAAAAAATAGTTGGTGATATCATTGTATATTTAAAATAGATATTGACCATAGTTGTGGTCATTGTTTCTGGATTTGAACTTTGACATTGAATTTTGGCATTTTTTCCATATTTTTACAGTTGAGGTGAAATAAATTCTCATTATTGTTTAATGCCTATTCCCATGTACTTTAATACTGTGTCAATTTGGTTCTCACACTGGCACTGGTTTCAACTTTGTTTCTCTCTATTTTAATTGTAGTTCTCCTGGACACGGTGTAAGTTGTGTTCCACTGGCCTGTGTAATGTATTGTCTCCTGGCACTGGTGTCCAGATTGTTCTCTCTGCCATTTAAATCTTGTAGTCTCTCCTGGAACTGCTAATGTTCGCTTTCTCCCTGCCCTTGAAATGTTGAGTCTCTGACTGGTGTATGTTGGTCTCCCTGGAACTGGTGTAAACCTGTTTCTCTCTCACGGTGTAAGATCTTGTTCTTCTGATGGTGTAAATGTTGTGTCAATCCCTTTGGCACTGTTAAATTTCGTGTTCCTGCATGGTTGGAAACTGTTGTGTCTTCCCTCATCTGTTAATGAGTTGGTCTTGGCAGGTGTAATTTGTTCACCATGCTGGACCACTCGGTTACCTTGTTTCTCTTGCACTGTTAAATTTTGTCATCTGGCATGGTGTAAATAGTTCTCTGGCACGCGTCGTAATGTTGTGTCTCACCTGTGGTGTAAGCTTGTGTTGCTCGTTTCTGGCCACTGTGTCCTTGTGTGTCTTGCACTGGTGTAACCTGTGTTTGCTCCGTGTGCATGGTGTGCTGTGTTTATGGCCTGTGTTGTACTTGGTGTGTCTCTGTGTGGTGTAAGTGTGTTCTCGTGCACTGGTGTAAACATGTTGTGTTCTCCTGATGTGTAAAACCTGTATTGACCATGGATGTGGTACTTGTTTCTCATGGCACTGGTGTAAACTTGATTTTTCTGGCATTTGTACCTTTTTTCAGTTGGCACTGGTGATAATAAACTTGTTTCTCACTGGACTGTTAATAGCCATTTTTCACCTAGGATGGTGTAACTGTGTTTAATCTGGCACTGGTGTAAACTTGTGTTCTCCCTGGCACTGGTGTAAACGTTGTTTCTCCCTGGCACTGGTGTAAATGTTGTTTCACCCTGGCACTGGTGTAAACCTTGTTTCTCTCTGGCACTGGTGTAAATCTTGTTTCTCCCTGGCACTGGTGTAAATGTTGTGTCTCCCTGGCACTGGTGTAATGCCTTGTTTCTCCCTGGCACTGGTGTAAGCCTTGTTTCTCCCTGGCACTGGTGTAAACCTTGTTTCTCCTCTGGCACTGGTGTAAGCCTTGTTTCTCCCTGGCACTGGTGTAATGCCTTGTTTCTCCCTGGCACTGGTGTAAACCTTGTTTCTCCCTGGCACTGGTGTAAACGTTGTTTCTCCCTGGCACTGGTGTAAGCCTTGTTTCTCCCTGGCACTGGTGTAAACCTTGTTTCTCCCTGGCACTGGTGTAAACCTTGTTTCACCCTGGCACTGGTGTAAACCTTGTTTCTCCCCTGGCAGTGGTGTAAACCTTGTTTCTCCCTGGCACTGGTGTAAACCTTGTTTCACCCTGGCACTGGTGTAAACCTTGTTTCTCCCTGGCACTGGTGTAAACCTTGTTTCTCCCTGGCACTGGTGTAAACCTTGTTTCACCCTGGCACTGGTGTAAGCCTTGTTTCACCCTGGCACTGGTGTAAGCCTTGTTTCTCCCTGGCACTGGTGTAAGCCTTGTTTCTCCCTGGCACTGGTGTAAGCCTTGTTTCTCCCTGGCACTGGTGTAAACCTTGTTTCTCCCTGGCACTGGTGTAAGCCTTGTTTCTCCCTGGCACTGGTGTAAGCCTTGTTTCTCCCTGGCACTGGTGTAAACCTTGTTTCTCCCTGGCACTGGTGTAAACCTTGTTTCTCCCTGGCACTGGTGTAAACCTTGTTTCTCCCTGGCAGTGGTGTAAACCTTGTTTCACCCTGGCACTGGTGTAAGCCTTGTTTCACCCTGGCACTGGTGTAAACCTTGTTTCTCCCTGGCACTGGTGTAAACCTTGTTTCTCCCTGGCACTGGTGTAAAGCCTTGTTTCTCCTGGCACTGTGTAAACCTTGTTTCTCCCTGGCACTGGTGTAAACCTTGTTTCTCCCTGGCACTGGTGTAAACCTTGTTTCTCCCTGGCACGGGTGTAAACCTTGTTTCACCCTTCCGTTGATGTCAGATTTATTTCCTGCTAGCACTGGTTTCAGATTTTTTCCTGCTAGCACTGGTTTCAGATTTTTTCCTGCTAGCACTGGTTTCAGATTTTTTCCTGCTAGCACTGGTTTCAGATTTTTTCCTGCTAGCACTGGTTTCAGATTTTTTCCTGCTAGCACTGGTTTCAGATTTTTTCCTGCTAGCACTGGTGTCAAATATGTTTCACCCCAGCAGTGATGTGAAACATATTTCACTCTGAGGCTGGTGTGACTTATTTCACTCTAGCACTGGTGTCTGTTGGTTTGTGGCTAAAGTGTCTGTTGACTCTTGGCTAGAGTGTCTGTTGGTGCGTGGCTAGTGTCTGTTGGTATGTGGCTAGAGCAGGGCTACTTAATTGGCGTTCCGAATCCGGACCTTCTGAGTGTTGTAGTGCACCGCGAGCTTCACAAGAAAGCTTACTTAAGTAACAGCTGTTACCACGTTCAGGATCAGGTAGTACACAAGAGCGGGATTGTGGAAAAAGACACTTATGTACAGTTCAGGACATTTATTAAAGGATATAAAACGTCCATCACTAGTATTGTGTTCTTGACAATGAGGAAATGGTATGGTGATACCGACAAGATGTGGAAAAAGACACTTATGTACAGTTCAGGACATGGTATGGTGATACCGACATCTTGTCGGTATCACCATACCATTTCCTCAAGAGCGGGATTAATACATTATTCTATCTGAATGGAATGCATAGCTAAAATGTATCCGGATCTCTGCATACATTGTAAAATATGTATCCGGACCTTTGCATACATTGGTACTTGTCCAAGTGGACCTTTTCTCATAATAGTTGAGTAGCCCTGGGCTAGAGTGTCTGTTGGTCCGTGGCTAAAAAAAAAAAGGCTGTAAATTTCCGTAAAATAACGTCATGTGGGTACAGGTGAAGTCTTTTCTCCTGGTTCTGACAGCTACATTTATGTTTGTATTATGTGCGCCATTCTTGTGGAGAAGCAGATGGATTGAAATGTCAGCTGCCGCACTGGGAAACCCTTGTTTACGAGGCTTCATAGTAAGTCTTCACCTTCTGAGGGAAATCAATTCCAGCTGAAAGATGGTCTGTATAAAAACTGTGTGTGTGTGTGTTTGTGTGTGTGTGTGTGTGTGTGTGTGTGTGTGTGTGTGTGTGTGTGTGTGTGTGTGTGTTGTACTTCAATTGAAGAGTGAAACACTTTTGCAACATTTGGGAAAGGTTTCGCCAGCCAGTGGCTTCTCTGTATTTTGTGTGTTCTTCTCTGTATTGGACTCAAGTTGCTGGCTGGCAAAACGTTTATTGAATTAAGATCTCCAAATATTACGCAAGTGTTTCATTCTTCAACTTGTCGGTTGTTAAACTATTATTGGGCTCGACTCTTTACATGGTTCGGCAAAGAGAATTGTTATGTTTTTAGGACTGTGTAGTTTACTGTCTATGAGACGAGGTATATCAACGCCCAGTTGACTGCTAGAGTGGTTATATCTAAATCACTTTCACTACATATTCCATTGTACAGTCTCACCAATCTTCTTAGAGTTCGTTCAGATCACCTGATAATTCTCTTCGCTGAGTTCAAAACTGTCTTCCGGCAGAAGTGTTGTTGATCACCTTCAACTGATTCATCAACTCATTAATAAGGTGCTATTGATTAACTTCAACTGGTTCATCAACTCATTAATATGGTGCTATTGATCACCTTCAACTGGTTCATCAACTCACTAGTAAAGTGTTGATGAGAGTAAGACACATGTGCAACATCTGGGTATCTTTATTGTAGACGTTTCGCCATCCAGTGGCTTTATCAATACAAATTCTAGGACATAACTTGAAGACAGTAGAACTATGTACAGAAGATGAGGTAATCAGTCCCTCAACCTAGGAGTAGGTGCGAATTTGTATTGATAAAGCCACTGGATGGCGAAACGTCTACAATAAAGATACCCAGATGTTGCACATGTGTCTTACTCTCATCTTGTCGGTATTATATACCATTTGTACACAACTTGTCAGACACTGCAACATCATGGAATCTTAATTCTGAGGACATGTACATAACCTTCACGACTACGACATCTACTACTACAACTAACCCATCTCTTTGGGAAGGACCTACTTCCACTGGGGAATCCCGCCTACCAGTGAATATGCCCTCGTCTGCTACACCTGACGTTACTATATAAGCGCCAGGATTCTTTCTTCTGCTTCAGAATCTCCACGACTATGGTGCTGTTCGCACCTACTCCTAGGTTGAGGGACTGATTACCTCATCTTCTGTACATAGTTCTACTGTCTTCAAGTTATGTCCTAGAATTTGTATTGATAAAGCCACTGGATGGCGAAACGTCTACAATAAAGATACCCAGATGTTGCACATGTGTCTTACTCTCATCTTGTCGGTATTATATACCATTCGTAGTAAAGTGTTGTTGATCATCTTCAACTGGTTCATCAACTCACTAGTAAAGTGTTGTTGATCATCTTCAACTCGTTCATCAACTCACTAGTAAAGTCCTGTTGATCACCTTCAACTGGGTCATCAACTCACTAGTAAGGTCCTCTGGATCATCATCAACTGGTTCATCAACTCACTAGTAAGGTTCTCTTGATCATCTTCAACTGGTTCATCAACTCACTAGTAAGGTCCTGTTAATCGTCTTCAACTGGTTCATCAACTCACTGGTAAGGTGCTGTTGATCATCTTAAACGGGTTTTCATCAGTTCAATTTAAAAAGGGTTTTTGTTTAACCTTAAAACTTTTTCGCAACTCACTTGAAAGGGCCCCGGTTTATCACCTTCAACTTTTCATCAACTCACAAAAAGGGCCCTATAAACACTTTCAACGGGTTCTCAACTCACTAGAAAAGGCCCTTTTGATCACATTCAACGGTTCATAAACTCACTAAAGGGGCCCTGTTAAATCACCTTAAAACTTTTCTTCAACTTACTATTAATTTCCTTTATCCCCTTTCAAGGGGTTTTCATCAACTCACTAAAAAAGGTCCTGTTAAACACCTTCAACGTTAAACCCAACCCTAAAAAAAGGTCCTTTTGATCACCTTAAACCCTTTTCCCAACAACTCACTATAATTTCCCCTTTTGATCACCTTCAATGGTTCATCAACCACAGAAAGGTCCTTTTTGATCCCCCTTTCAACGGGTTCATCAACCACTAGAAAGGGTCCTTTTGACACCTTTCCCAACGGGTTCATCACTCCTAAAAGGGCCCCCTGTTATCACATTCAACTGGTTTTTCAACTCACTATTAAGGCCTTTTTGACACCTTCAACTGGTTCATCAACTCACAAATTTAAGGGGCCTTTTTAATAAACCTTAAACCGGTTCAAAAAACCACTAAAAAGGGGCCCCGGGGAAATCCCCTTTCAACGGGTTTTCATCAACTCACTAAAAAGGCCCTTTTTTTTGGATCCCTAAACGGGTTTCCCCTAAAAACTCACCAAAAGGGCCCCTGTTGGTAAACCTTCAACGGGTTCATAAATTCACTATAAGCCCTGTTGACCCCCTTCAACTGGAAATCAACTACTAGTAAGGTCCGGGTTGATCCCCTTTCAACTATTTCATCAACTCATTAATAAGGGCTATTGATTAAACTTAAAACTGGTTCATCAACTCATTAATAGGGTTCCCTATTAATCACCTTCAACGGTTCATCAACCACTATAAAGTGTTGTTAAATAAATCTTAAACTGTCATCAACCACTAGTAAAGTTTGTTGATAAATTTTCAACGCGTTCTTTAAAACTCACTATAAAGCCGTTGATCCCCTTTCAACTGGTCACCCAACCACTAGAAGGGTTCCTCGGGAACTTCACCCAACTGGTTCATAAACCCACTGTAAGGGTTTCCCTCTTGACATCTTAAACTTTCATAAAACTCACTATAAAGTCCTTTTAATCCCCTTAAATTTGGTTCATCAACTCACTGGTAAGGTGCTGTTGATCATCTTAAAACGGGTCATCATTTTAAACCCTAAAAAGGGCGTATTTTTGAAAATTTTTCCAACTGTTCGCCCAACCCAAAACTTGAAAGGGGTCCTTAATCCCCTTTTCAACGGTTCATAAAAACCCAAAAAAAAGGTTTTTTTGACCCCTTTTTCAACTTTTCATCAACCCTATTAAGGCCCCTTTGACACCTTCAACGGTTTCCCTAAACCAAACTATAATTTCCTGGATCCCCTTTCAATTTGGTTAAATCCACTCACTAGTAAAGGCCCCCTGATTTCCCCTTTCCCAATTTGGTTCAAAACCCTCACTAGTAATCCTGTTTTCCCCTTTTCAACGGGTTTTCACCCAACTCACTAGAAAAAAAAAAGGTCCGTTGATCCCCTTTCAACTTTTAAATCAACCCCACTAGTAAGGCCCCTGTTGATCACCTTAAACGGTTCATCAACTCACTAAGAAAGGGTTCCTGTTGATAAACCCCAACGGGTTTAAATAAACTCACTAGAAATTTCCAAATTTTGACACAAAAAACTGGTCATCAACCACTATAAGGCCCTGTTGATCACTTTCCCAACGGTTAAACCAACTCACTATAAGGCCCTTTTGATCACATTCAACGGGTTAAACAACTCACTTTTAAGGGCCCCCTGTTGATCACCTTTCAACGGGTTCATCAACTCACTATAAGGCCCTTTTTTTGGATCACCTTCAACGGGGTTCATCAACCCCAATAAGGCCTGTTGATCCCCTTTCAACGGTTCAAAAACCCCCCTAGAAAACCTGTTGATCACCTTCAACGGTTTATCAATTTCACTAGTAAGGTCCTTTTATCCCCCTTAAACCCTTTTTCATCAACCCCAAAAGGTAAGGTCCTGTATCACATTCAACGGGTTTTCATAAACCTCACTAGTACGGTCCTGTTGTCCCCCCTTCACGGGTTCATCAACTCACTAGAAAGGTTTCCTGTTAAATTCACCTCAACGGTTCATCAACTCACTAGTAAGGCCAATGTCACCTTCAACTTTCATAAAACCCCTAGAAAGGGCCTTTTGATAAACCTTTAAACTGGCTCATAAACCTCACTAAAAGGGTTTCCCTGTTGTTTCACCTTCAAACTGGTTCATCAACTCACTGAAAGGCCCCTGTTGACCCACCTTCCCAACTGTTCATCAACTATTTTTAAAAGGTCCTGTTAAACCCCTTTCAACTTTTTACTTTCAACTCACTAGAAAGGGCCTGTTTGACACCTTCAACTGTTAAATTAAACTCACTAAAAGGGTTCCGGTTGATCACCTTCAACGGGTTCCCTTAAACCCAACTAAAAGGGCCCTTTGTTGACACCTTCAATTTGGGCATCAACCCCCTCTAAAAAGGGCCCTTTATCACATTCCCGGTTCATCAACCACTAGAAAGGGTCCTGTTGACACCTTAAACGGGTTTTCATCAACTCACTAGAAAGGTCCGTTGATCCCCCCTTTCAACTTTTAAACCCAACTCCCAGAAAGGGTCCTGTTGATAAACCTTTTCCCCGGGTTCATCAATTTCACAAAGAAAGGGTAAATGTTACCCCCTTCAACGGTTCTTAAACTCACTAGAAAGGGTCCTTTTTATCACCTTCAGGGGGTTCATAAACCCTCACTAAAAAGGGTCCTGTTAAATCACCTTCAACGGGTTTCTTAAACTCACTTTTAAGGCCCTTTGACCCCTTCAACTGGTTCATCAACTCACTAGTAAGTCATGTTAAATCCCCTTTCAACGGGTTCATAAACTCCCCTTTTAAGTCCTTTTGGGATCATTTTCAACGGTTCATCATCTCACTAGAAAGGCCCCTTTTAATCCCCTTTCAAACGGGTTCTAAACTCACAAGAAAAAGGTCCAAAAAAAATCACCTTAAACGGGTTCATCAACCTAAACAAAGAAAGGGGTCCTTTTGGGATCACCTTCAACTTTTCCCTCAACTCACTACAAAGGGTCATGTTGACCCACCTTCAACGGGTTCTTCAACTCACTAAAAAGGTCCTTTTGATCACCTTCAACGGTTCATAAACCCACAAGTAAGGACCCCGGTTGATCACATTCAACTTGTTCATTTGTTAAACAAAAAAATTTTACTCAACTCTTTTGAAAATCACTAAAAAAAAACAAATTTTTTAAAAAATTAAAAAATCAAAATTTATACTAAATCAATAAATTTTTCAAACACAGTTTTAAATTGGGTTTAATGGATTTAAAACAGAGATATTTTTCAGGATTTGATAAAATGTTTTTTCATTTTTCCACATTCTTTTTTCTTGTCATCAAAATTTAAACAATGTATAAATTTTCCTGGGTACAAAAGGGCAATGCTAAAAATTCTCTTTTTTTAACATTTTTTCCCCGGGTTTTGTATATAAAAATTGATCACCAGCCCCTTTTAATTCCCCATCGCCTTTCCTTTTCAACCACCTCTTTTTTTCACACAGTACTCTATGAAAAATTACTTCATTAATTATTTTCATTTTCATGTAATTTTTGGGCTCCCTCTCACGGCAAACATCCTGCCACTCACTTTTTTGACCCAGAGTCAACATAAAAAACAACTCATCATCCCCCTCTATATTAACAAACCTTTTGTGCCAGGGGGTTACTAAAAACTCTACCCCTCACATGACAAATTATCTTAACACAAAGGGACATAGGTCCCCACTTCCTGCCAGGGTACGGGGGAGATACCTACCTCACATGACTATTACTTAACACTAAACAGTAGGTACCACTCCCCCCGGGATGTACTGAAACTCTACCTCACATACTTTTTATCTTAACACAAACATAGGACCACTCCGGCCAGGAGTACTAAGAAAATCTACCTCCATACTATAAATTTTAACACTAAAAAAACGGTAGGACCAACCCGGCGGGGAGGTAATTTAAGATATTTCAAACCTTTCACATGACTTTTATCTTAACACTAAACAGTGGGGTCCATTTCTGCCAGGGGGTACTAAAAAACCCTACTTCATTAGATAAAATTTTCCCACTAAAAAATTTGGGGAAATATTTTTCCTAACAACGTAAAAACATCCCAGACAGGTTTACTCCCCCTTTACCCCCCCACCCCCCCCATCCCCTCCTCTACTCCCCTCACCCTACTCCCCACCTCGCCCCCACTCCTCACCTCACCCCACTCCAAAACCTCCCCACCCCACTCCTCACCTCCCCCCACCCTCACTTCCACCTACTCTTCACCTCACCCACTCCACACCCCACTCCTCACCTCCCCCTACTCCTCACCTCACCCCACTGCCACCTCCCCCCATTTCCCCCCACCTAAACCCTATTTCCCTCCCTAAACCCAAACCCCTCACCACACCTCAAACTCCTACCCCCCCCCCCAAACCCTCACCTAAAACCCAAACTCCCACCTCACCCACCCCTCCCCTCCCCCTACCCTCCCCTCACCCCCACTCCTCACCTCACCCTACCCCCCCTCACCCCACTCCTAAACCTCACCCCCACCCTCACCTCACCCCACCCCCCCACCTCCCCCCCCAAAACCCTCACCTCACCCACTCCTCACCTCCCCCACTAACCCCTCCCCCACCCTCACCTCCCCCCCCACCCTCACCTCACCCTATCCTCACCTCACCCCTACTTCTCCCCCAAACCCCTCCTCCCCCTCCCCCAAAACTCCCCCTCACCCCACTCCCCCTCACCCACCCCCCACCTCACCCCACCCCCATTTCCTCACCCTCACCCCACTCCCCCACCCCACGGGTTGACTCATTTAAATGTCCTCCAAAAATCTTCACAAAAGAAAAATTTCTGGGCCTCAACATTAAAAACGGGCCCCCAAAAACCCCCTTCATTACATAATTGTAAAACATTTTTTGAAAGTATTATTTCCCAAATTAGAAGATAACTTACATAAAACTGGTTATCTTTAAATTTATGGGCTGGGCCCCCAAAAACCATATAACAGTTATTATCTTTCCTTTTATAAAAACTTTATTTAGACACAGCTACACATAATAAAAAATTTAAACCTACTTTAAGTAAGTCTCCTAGAAAAATTAATGAATGAATTATTTCGTCAAAATTTTTTTAGGGGTTACATCAAACAGTTTTTTTTTAGTGTACGTCAAAACAGCTGTTTAGTTTACTCCCAAAACATTTTTTTTATTTAAACTCCCAAAACAGCCTTTAGTGTACTCCATAACAGCGTTTAGTTTTAACCCCAAATAACCTGTTTAGTGACTCCAAAACATTTTTTTTGGGGTTACTCCAAGACAACGGTTTTAAATTATTTCCAAAACAGCTGTTTAATTACCCCATAACACCTTTTATGTCTCCATAACGTTTTTAAATGTACTCCATAACAGTTTTTTAAGGTCCCATGGGGCTTTCAAAAAAAACAAACCCTTTTAAATTCCCGGCCATTACACACCCTCATTACACCTATCTCCCCCCAACCACGAACCGGGGGGGGGCTAAGATTGATAAAGGGGCCCCGTCGTTAAACATGAACCAGGTTCTACCCAAATAAGAAGAGGGTTTTTTTGGCAACCCGCACAGGATTGGGCCCGGGCCCTCCGGGCTGGCCCTTGTCTTTTCCCCTTTTCTAAGCGGGGTTAAAAGCAGGCTCTACCCCTTGGGGGCTTTTTTTTTCTGCCTTCTTACCGGGGGGGGGCACTAACTTATAAATGTACAAGTGTACATATTGCGTTTTTAAATTGGGAAAAGGATAAAAAAGCCCAAAACTTTTTCTCTGTTTTTTTTTGCTCCCATTAAAAACCCCGGGGTAACAGGCCGGGGGAATCCGGGGTTTGTAATACTCCAAAAAACAGTTTTAGTGTACTCCAAACATTGTTTATGTACCCATAACATTTTGTTTATTCTCCATAAAAACTGTTTATGTACCCCATAACCTTTTTATGTACCCCATACACTGTTTATGAAACTCCATAACACTTTTAGTGAAACCCATAACAGTTTTTTTAAAGGGGGTCCCCAAACATTTTTTTTAGGGGTACCCATAACACTGTTTAGTGTACCCATAACAGGTTTTTTTTGTGTCCCAAAACAGCTTTTTTTAGTGAAACTCCAAAACAGTTTTTTAGTGTACTCCATAACAGTTGTTTTTGTCCCCCAAACACTTTTTAAGTGACCCCAAAACCCACTTTTTATGCCCCATAACAGCCTTTTTTGTGTACCCATAACATTTTTTTTATTTCCTCCATAACCTTTTTTAGTGTACCCATAACATTTGTTTGGGTGTACCCAAACATTTTTTTTAGTGTCTCCAAAACCCAGCTGTTTAGGAAACTCCATACATTTTTTAGGGGTCTCCATAACAGCTGTTTAGTTTTCTCCAAACATTTTTTGGTCCCCCCTAACACCCTTTTTTAGGTACTCCATAACAGTTTTTATTTCCCCCAAAACAGCTGTTTAGTGTACCCCCTTTAACAGTTTTTAGTTACCCCTTTAACACTTTTTAGGGGTACTCCATAACACTTTTTTAGGTCCCTCCATAACAGTTTTTAGTGTCTCCATAACACTGTTTAGGGGACCCCATAACTTTGTTTAGTGTCCCCCAAATAACAGCTTTTTTTAGTGACCCCCATAAAAATTTTTTTAGTGTACTCCATAACAGTTTTTTTTTAGTGTCTCCATAACACCCGTTTTTTTAAAACCCAAAACAGCTTTTTGGGTTTTATTTCCCATAACATTTGTTTAGTGCCCCCCAAAAACGGGCTTTTTGTGACCCCAAATAACAGTTTTTTAAATGTACTCCATAACTTTTGTTTAGTGTCTCCATAACCCTTTTTTAGTGACTCCATAACAGTTTTTTAAGTGTACCCCATAACTTTTTGTTTTAGTGTCTCCATAAAAAGCTTTTATTTTACTCCAAAACAGGTTCTAGTGTACGCCATAACGTACCAATTTTACTCCATTTTCAGTAATATCTTACAATATCCTCATCAAACTGTATATAGAACTCCCTTTTTAAAAAACATTATTTTTTTTAACTCAAATTTGAGCAAAAAATGTTTATCCACTATATTTTTTAAAAATATTACTTCCTCATTTTAATTTTTTATTTCATTTTCCTTTTCATTTTTTTTAAATTTTTAAAACTCTTCTTGTATCTTTGCTAGTTTTTTTTTAAAGGGTTTTAAATGAAATTCCATTTTGGGTTTTGTAAGGGTTTTTTTAAATAGAGAAAACAGTAAGGGGGTGGTTAGGGGGGTGGGGGGCAGGGGGGTTTTTGGGGTTTGGGTTCAGGGGGGATTTTGGGGTGGGGGAAAGATGGTTATGGGTGGGGCCCTCATTGGGTTTTTTGGGTGGGGGGATTTTGGGTGAACGGGGGTTTTTTGGGGAAGGGGATGGGAAAGGTTTGGGTTTGGGTTTGGGAGGGAGGGGGGGGCAGGTGTTTTGTTGGGGGGTTTGGGCGGTGGGTTTTTGGGATGGGGGGGTTGGGGGGCCAAGGGGTTTTTTGGGTTGGGGGGGCGGGGGTTTTGTAGGGGGGGGTGGGGGTTGGGGTGTCCAGGAAAGGTGGGGGGGGGGGGGGCCAGGGGGGTTGGAGGGGGGGTTCCATGGGTGGGAGGGGGGATGGCCAGGGGGGTTGGGGTGGGGGGGAGGGGGGGTGTCCATGGGGGTTGGGCGGGGGGTCCATGGGGGGGGTGGGGGGTGGGGGGAAATTTGGGTGGGCATCCTATAGAGGGGGGTTAAAGGGGAGGCCGGGCTATTGATCGGGGCCAAGGGTTAAGGTTTAATCGGGGGAGGTCCCCCCCCCTCACTCTCACCCCTCAACCTTCTTTCTCCCCCCCTCATCTAAAACCCTCCCCCAAAGCTTCCCCTTTCACCCCCTTCCCCCTTTAAAGACCACACCCCCCACCCAACACCCCCTTACTAAACCCAACCCTTTTCCACCCCAAAAATCCCTCGCCCCTACATCCTCCCCCCCGCCCTTTTTCCACTCCCTCTCCCCATACCCCTAACTACACCCTACGTAAAACCCCTTTACCTAAAACCCCTTTTACCACACCCCCTTTCTAAAAAAAATAAGAAGCTGCCTTTTTTTAAGTATTTGCAATTCCATTTTTCATCTGTGTCAAAGTTCATCAGTGAACTTTGACAAAAGGGAATTTTCCGTGGAAAAACCCAGCCGACCACTCATTTGAACCCGCCGCCACCTTTTTCGAAATATCAAAAAAGGGCAATTTTCTCTTTCGTTAAAATCACGGGTTTTGGGGCCAAGGGTTTAACTTTTCCATTTAAAATTTAAACCCCTCCGATTTGCAGCACCCCTCCCCTATTTCAGGGGTGCGGGCAAATTCCCTTTTTGGGTTGGAACCATGACGAACACACTGAAAAGGGGAAGTTTTCCCCAGGGGCTTTTTTTTAAAATTTCATAAACTTGCAAATTTTGGGTCGGGACGATGCCGGAAAGGGTTTTTGGCAGAACTGACCCGGGCTCCAGGGCCTGATAAATGGGAAACAATGATTTCCTTTTTAGTCTTCAGTCGAATGCAGGATAAAGGGGGGAGCTGAAGGCTAACCAGTACCAGTGTCAACAAGGTAACCCTGGTGTAAGGGTAATTAGGAAAATAGTAAAGTAAAGAAACGGGGTGATATTTTTTGTAGCTAAAATTGAAAACCCGACTGATCCCCCAACGTGGACAGACTCAAGACCCTTTGGAACCCCCGACCCGATAATTGTTTTTTTTTCGAGGCTTTCCAAAAAACGCAGCCCAATAAAGTGCTATTAAATTTTTCCCAAAGGGAAACGGAGACGAATTCAAAATAAGTTGGATTTACAAACGCTGCGGCAACTAAATTTTCTTGAACAAATATGCCAAAATGGCTGATGTTGGGGGAGAGGGCTAAAATTCTGTTTTTCAAAGAACTGAAATAGGAAAGGGTTAAGGGGTTTTTACTACGTCCTAAATATCACATTGCCCGGTTTTTGCGCAAAGATGTTCAGTTATATAACAATTAGTGACCAAAAACTAGTATTTTTTTTACTTCTCCCCATGACTCTGCAGGGACGTCAGTAAGACAACCCAAAGGGGGGAAAAATGAAGGAGTCGTTGGGGCGGCTTTTTAGGTTTTTTTGGGGAGCGACAATATCGCATTTACTGACAATCCGTTGTACAATGCAAAAACAGGTTCGACTAATCGGATATAGCTATTGTAAGTCATCCCAGAGAGACCGGGGACTTTTACCTTCACAGGATTTTAGGGCAAGAGAAAGAGGAGGCTGTTGGTGAGCAGCAATTGAATACGGGCACTGGAAATGTTTTCGATTATGTTCACTGGGGTGTCTTTTTGTTTAGGGGATCAGAACCGTTTATTGGCATTCTTTGTAATACAGAAAACATTTCCCCCCCAAGATCCGCTTGGCTTCTTGATTTAGTCTTCCTGGCCCCGAAGGTCAAAGGCCCCTGTAGGTGCCCCAAGGTGAGTCCCTTTGCGCATTTCGTCCGCCAGTGAACCTTTTCGTTTGTGGTAGCAGAAGGTCTTAATAAGGCAAAAATCACGTTCTCTGACTGTAACGTAATTTTTCCGGGAAAATATCGCAGTTGCGACCCTCGAAATAATTCCTAATCCCTTTTTTGAATTTAAAAATGTGAACTGTAGGGAAACAGAGGTGTTAAATTATAAGAAATGCATTTCCCGGGGAGTAGTCACCCCAAGGGAATTTATAAAGACTTCTTAAAGGACGTAGGGGCTATATTGGGAGAGTGCAAAGATCTTTTTTTTGGTTTAAAAATGGCGTGTTAAAAATAAAAAAAATTTCACTGCCTTTTTTTTTTAGAAGAGTGACTTTTGTATTTAAAAGAAAATTTGACAATTTGTTTACATGTCCCGTTCACCCTAATACCCAGCCGAAATACGTGAATGAAATCCCCTGCACTGAATTTTCGGGAGCGTTGATCAAAAACAATTAAGCACATGTTCGAGGTTTCGGATTGGGGGGTAAAAAATTTGTCGGGGTGATTTTTTTTTCATTTAAATTTGCATGGACTTATTCAGGTTAAATTTAAAAAAGACCCGGGTGAGGGAATTGTATTGGGGACAAATGGCGTCCTTGCCCTCACTGAAAGATTGTATGTTCCAGGGGAAAAACAGTTAGACTGGTGGGGGACAAATGTTGTCTGTTGGTAAAGTATCATTAGCTGCAGTTCATCTATCTGTCCTAACATCAAATAATTTCATTTAAATAGTGAACGTGCGGTTTAATAAAGTCGATGCCGTCCAGTTTGAAATGCTTCCCATTGTTTTTCCCCGGGGAAGTTTTGACCTTTCACAATCCTAGTAGTAATTTAAAGACTAGAGCTTGATTCTTTAAGCGCCTGGAAGAGAGAGAGAAGGGAGAGAAGAAAGAGAGAGAGGAGAGAGAGATTTGGCATTAACCCAAAGGGGCTGGTTGTTTAAGTAAGCAGAGAGGGTAAGGAGGGAATGAACGAGGCTGTTTTTTTGATTTTGCTCGTTTTTTCCCTTTTGTATTTCAGACGAAATGGACAATCAGGAGGAAGTCTAAGTTGAGCAAAAAAGAAAAAGAAAAGTAAAGTCTTAGAGCAGGTGGGGTGCGAGGTGAGGGAAACCCGGAACTGTTTAGTAAAGCAGTGCGAGGTGCAGGAACCAGGGGGGAGATTTGGTACTATCATGAGAGGTGCAAGAACCAGGACAGTGTTTAGTACTACTGTGGGGGTGCAGAAACCAGGGGGGGGGGGTGTGTGTACCCCCTAATTGTGGGTTTCGGGGCGTTCATAGCTCCTGGCCCCCGCCTCTTTGCTATCGCTACCCGGGCACCTTCCCGCTCCGTAGTTTATCCTACCTCTCTTAAAACTTTGTATGGATCCCGCCCCACACTAACTTTCCAGACTATTTCACTTCCTGACAACTCTATGACTGAAGAAATACTTCCTAACATTACTGTGACTCATCTGAGTCTTCAACTTCTAATTGTGTCCTCATGTTGTTTTGTCCCATCTCAGGAGCATCCTGTCTCGGTCCACACTGTCAATTCCTCTCAGTATCTTATATGTCGTTATGCCCCCCCTATCCCTCCTGTACTCCAGTGTTATCAAGTCGATTTCTCTTAACCTCTCCTTGTAGGCTATGTCCCTTAGCCTTGGGACTAGTCTCTTTGCAAACCTTTGCACTTTCTCTAATTTCTTGACGTGCTTGGACAGGTGTGGATTCCAAACTGGTGCTGCATACTCCAATATGGGCCTGACGTGCACGGTGTACAGAGTCTTGAACGATTCCTTACCGTGTATGTGTGTATGTCAGGATACTCACCTATTTGTTCTATCCTATATGTGGCGTCCGACCTCCTATCACTAATTATTAACATTCCGTACAGCATATACTTCCCAGTCCCGTGGGCCCTGCGTATCTTTTCTTAAGAGCCTGCTTCCTAATTCTCTGGCCAGGGCGTTCCACTTTCTAACCTCCCTGAAGCTGAAGGAATGCTTCCTGAAATCCCTGTGGCTCATCATTTTATTTTTTGTTTCTCTCTCTCTCCATCCTCTCAAGTTTTCTGAGCATTGTTATTGTCGTGTCTCCACTGGTTCTTCTATCCTTTAATGTCAGATTCAGTTCTTTTATTCATTTCCCATAGCTCCAGGACTAGTCTCATTGCAAACCTCTGCACTTTCTCCAGTTTACTGACATGCTTTCTCATATGTGAGTTATATCCTGATGCTGCATCTTGGGTTGTGAATGACTGAAAATTTTTAAAGCAAATCTGATATTCATCGAACCCCTGCAGAGGATATTTGGCTGATTTTCACTCGGTGCTATGCCCACCTCTTGGTCCTTGGCCTGGAGTGACGTTTGCAGTCTGTACTCCGTTTTCAGTATTTTTCCCTCTTCCATTAATATTATAATTGCATTTGCTCAGCTTGAATTCAGGTAGCTACTTGACTGATCAATCCTGCGGTTTTTCCAGGTTTAATTTTAGCTTTCCCTCATTAATTTCTCATCAGGTGATTACAAAGCGTATTCCTTCTTTTGCAATGTCATTCACATTTACCAGAAACATTGTCACTCCCAGTACCCTTCCCAGTAGAAATAAACTTGCTAAATTTGCTCATTCTGATACCTCGGTCAATAACTGTCTCCTTCTCATAAAGTTCTCTATGATCAACCACAGTGCTTTCCCTCTTGTCTTTGTCTGCTCCTCAAGTTTTTGTCTCAGTCTCGTGTGCCGTACATCGTCAGATGTCTTCTTGCAGTCCAAGATTATTATTATGTATCAATGAAGAGGGACCTTTAGGAGGCTGTCTAATTTTTTCTTGTTTCTCTTCTTAAAATTTTTCCATTTTATTTTGTTCATAACTCAAGAACGCCTCATCCAGTCTCCTTCATTTTTAACGTTCTTTTTTACGATAAGTACAAAATTCTTGGAATACTTGGCATGTTTACGTCCCCATATGACCAAAGTTGTTGAAACTGTTCCCAGCATCCTGGAATAATAGATTGTAATAACTTCCAAAACCTTCAATGGCGCAGCTTACAACCTTTAATAAAGTTGCCTCCTAATTTAACGACGGTGGAGAGTGAAACTCAGATGTGTTGGAGCGGATTTAACCATATGTGTAAAATAATGCCAAATTTATATTCCTGTTTAATCACGCTTAGCAAATTTTAGTTTACCTCTTCTGAACGTCTTCAGTATTTAAAGGCTGATGCATCCTAGTGACAGGATGTTGATGCATCCTTGTGCCAGGATAGTACCTGTTGATGCATCCTGGTGCCAGGAGAGTACCTGTTGATGCATCCTGGTGCCAGGATAGTACCTGTTGATGCATCCTAGTGCCAGGATAGTACCTGTTGATGCATCCTGGTGCCAGGAGAGTACATGTTGATGCATCTTGGTGCTAGGATAGTACCTGTTGATGCATCCTGGTGCCAGGCTAATACATGTTGATGCATCCTGGTGCCAGGATAGTAACTGTTGATGCATCTTAGTGCCAGGATAGTAACTGTTGATGCATCTTAGTGCCAGGATAATACCTGCTGATGCATCCTAGTGCCAGGATAGTACCTGTTCGTGCATCCTAGTACCAGGATAGTACCTGTTGATGCATCTTAGTGCCAGGATTGTACCTGTTGATGCATCTTAGTGCCAGTATAGTACCTGTTGATGCATCTTAGTGCCAGGATTGTACCTGTTGATGCATCTTAGTGCCAGGATTGTACCTGTTGATGCATCTTAGTACCAGGATAGTACCTGTTGATGCATCTTAGTGCCAGGATTGTACCTGTTGATGCATCTTAGTGCCAGGATAGTACCTGTTGATGCATCTTAGTGCCAGGATAGTACCTGTTGATGCATCTTAGTGCCAGGATAGTACCTGTTGATGCATCTTAGTGCCAGGATAGTACCTGTTGATGCATCTTAGTGCCAGGATAGTACCTGTTGATGCATCTTAGTGCCAGGATTGTACCTGTTGATGCATCTTAGTGCCAGTATAGTACCTGTTGATGCATCTTAGTGCCAGGATTGTACCTGTTGATGCATCTTAGTGCCAGGATTGTACCTGTTGATGCATCTTAGTGCCAGTAAGTACCTGTTGATGCATCTTAGTGCCAGGATAGTACCTGTTGATGCATCTTAGTGCCAGGATTGTACCTGTGATGCATCTTAGTGCCAGTATAGTACCTGTTGATGCATCTTAGTGCCAGGATTGTACCTGTTTTATGCATCTTAGTACCAGGATAGTAAACCTGTTGATGCATCTTAGTGCCAGGATTGTACCTGTTGATGCATCTTAGTGCCAGGATTGTAAACCCGTTGATGCATCTTAGTGCCAGGATAGTACCTGTTGATGCATCTTAGTGCCAGGATAGTACCTGTTGATGCATCTTAGTGCCAGGATAGTACCTGTTGATGCATCTAGTGCCAGGATAGTACCTGTTGATGCATCTTAGTGCCAGGATAGTACCTGTTGATGCATCTTAGTGCCAGGATTGTACCTGTTGATGCATCTTAGTGCCAGTATAGTACCTGTTGATGCATCTTAGTGCCAGGATTGTACCTGTTGATGCATCTTAGTGCCAGGATTGTACCTGTTGATGCATCTTAGTACCAGGATAGTACCTGTTGATGCATCTTAGTGCCAGGATTGTACCTGTTGATGCATCTTAGTGCCAGGATAGTACCTGTTGATGCATCTTAGTGCCAGGATAGTACCTGTTGATGCATCTTAGTGCCAGGATAGTACCTGTTGATGCATCTTAGTGCCAGGATAGTACCTGTTGATGCATCTTAGTGCCAGGATAGTACCTGTTGATGCATCTTAGTGCCAGTATAGTACCTGTTGATGCATCTTAGTGCCAGGATTGTACCTGTTGATGCATCTTAGTACCAGGATAGTACCTGTTGATGCATCTTAGTGCCAGGATAGTACCTGTTGATGCATCTTAGTGCCAGGATTGTACCTGTTGATGCATCTTAGTACCAGGATAGTACCTGTTGATGCATCTTAGTGCCAGGATTGTGCTTGTTGACGAATCCTAGTGCCAGGATAGTACCTGTTCGTGCATCCTGGTGCCAGGATAGTTTTGTTTGTGTGAAGGAAAATTTGTTGATGTAGTAAAACGATAAAAAAATGGAATCGTTGGAATCTGCGCCATAACTGGAGAATGACTCGTCTGATCGACTTCAAATTTTCACCACTGGTGTGACTTCCTGAACACGAGACTCACACCGGCATTAGTTCAATTTGCGGAGTTAATTTAATAAATAGTAATATTAATTTTTATTCCATAACTAATGAATGCTTCTTTTGATTGACTTCAAAATTCTATAGACGATGTATTCTATAATAGGAATAAAACCCCATAAGTGTCTCATCTGATTACCTTCAAGCCGTCCAAGCTGAGTGCTTGATAACACGACTTCTGAGCGGCTTCAAGCTTAATATGTTTGTGTGTCAGTTTGTTGGTTTCCTTGCTCTCTTTAAAAGGTCTGACTTATATATAGGCTGTATCGTATTGGCATATTAGTTTATGATGACTTTCGAATGTCCCTTCTGATTCTCTTTCAGTCTTCAAAGTTAATATGCAACTGCATTATCAGTTTGTGTTGCAATATGATTATTCCAGTCACGTGGAATTAAGGCACAGGAAACTAGAGTTACGGAATACCGGGATAACGTTTTTGGATCAACCTACCACTGAAATACATCTACTTATATGCTTATGGGATGAAAGTTAATCAGGTTTAACCCATATACCTGTTTATCTGGAATTTATCTGGAGAGAGTTCCGGGGGTCAACGCCCCCGCGGCCCGGTCTGTGACCAGGCCTCCTTACGTCAGTGTCCCAGGATGCGACCCACACCAGTCGACTAACACCCAGGTACCCATTTTACTGATGGGGAACATAGACAACAGGTGGAAAGAAACACGTCCAATGTTTCTACTCTGGCTGGGAATCGAACCCAGGCCCTCACCGTGTGAAGCGAAAGCGTTAAGATTTCGAGGACTGTCTAACTTATTTCCATTGGGGTCCTTAATCTTGTCCCCCAGGATGCGACCCACACCAGTCGACTAACACCCAGGTACCTATTTGCTGCTAGGTGAACAGGACAACAGGTGTAAGGAAACGTGTCGAAATGTTTCCACCCGCCGGGAATCGAACCCGGGCCCTCCGTGTGTGAAGCGGGAGCTTTAACCACCAGGCCACCAGAGTCCAGACACGGACAATATACACAGTGTGAACATCTCTCAGTTATTTTGCGTGGCTGATTACCTACGGTCATTCATAATACTAGAGTATGTAATTCACTCATAAATGTTATGTCTCACTTGGTTGGTGAGAGGATTTACCATCTCTTCACTCCACGTGCTTCACCACTCATCTTATTCATTACCTAATATACAACGCATAACAATAACAGCGGCCTTTAATTTAACGCTTCCTGTCTATCTCCTTTCTAAAATACTGATATTATATTCTCTGTCTTTCAGATCTCTGACAGTTGCCTCGAATCTGTTTAATTGTAGATTTTAGCTAGTTATTAAGACAGTTCTGCTTCTTGTTGCAGA
The DNA here is from genome assembly GCF_026875155.1 of Cherax quadricarinatus. Classification (NCBI taxonomy): domain Eukaryota; kingdom Metazoa; phylum Arthropoda; class Malacostraca; order Decapoda; family Parastacidae; genus Cherax; species Cherax quadricarinatus. Next base: position 31,260,350 of record NC_069443.1, on the reverse strand, counting down.
ATGCATAGTTATAGTTCGTTAGATTCCATTTACCTAGATAAAAGCTGTGTGTGTGTGTGTGTGTGTGTGTGTGTTGTGTGTGTGTGGGTGTGTGTGTGTGTGTGTGGTGTGTGTGTGTGTGTGTGTTGTTTTTGTGTGTGTGTGGTGTGTGTGTGTGTGTGTGTGTATGTGTGTGTGTGTTGTGTGTGTATGTATGCATGTTTCAGGTGCTTTCATTTATGTTCATATTATGTCTTAGTTTTTATTGATAGGTATATTTACAGTAATTTTTTTCATGCATCACATATTTTGTTGACACTGGAAGGCAAAGTGACAAGAGTTTTATAAAGGTGACTTTGGTGAGGTTGGTACTGAGGTGTATTAACCTGAGCCATCAAAGAGTGACAGGTGTGGTACACAGGTAACCTTGGTAAGGTTGGTACTGAGATGTAATCACCCCCATCAATGACAGGTGTGGTACACAGATAACCTTGGTAAGGTTGGTACTGAGATGTAATCACCCCCATCAATGACAGGTGTGGTACACAGATAACCTTGTTAAGGTTGGTACTGAGATGTAATCACCCCCATCAAAGCTACTGTTTGATGGGGCTGTAAACTTTACTGCAAATTGGCCCTTAAAAAGTATTTTTTTAAGACACGTTATAACTTGTACACATATGTATATGTATGAAATGTCTACCTGCCTGTCTGCTTGCTAGACTGCCTGCTTGCCTGACTGCTCACTTGCCTGCTTGTTCTGCTACTTTCCTGCCTAACTGTTTGTTTTGCTACTCTCCTGTCTGGCTGCCTGACTATCTACTATCTTGCTCTCTGTTTGTCTGCTTGTATTTTTGGCCTGTTCGTTTCTCAACCTACTTGCCTGCCTGCCTGCCTGCCTGCCTGCCTGCCTGCCTCCCTGCCTGCCTCCCTGCCTCCCTGCCTGCCTGCCTGCCTGCCTGCCTGCCTCCCTGCCTGCCTGCCTGCCTCCCTGCCTGCCTGCCTGCCTGCCTGCCTGCCTCCCTCCCTGCCTGCCTGCCTCCCTCCTGCCTGCCTGCTCCTGCCTCCCTGCCTGCCTGCCTGCCTCCCTCCTGCCTGCCTGCCTGCCTGCCTGCCTCCCTGCCCTGCCTGCCTGCCTCCTCCCTGCCTGCCCTGCCTGCCTGCCTGCCTACCTGCCTGCTCCCCGCCCTCGCCTGCCTGCCGCCTCTGCCTGCCTGCCTGCCTGCCTGCCTGCCTGCTCTGCCTGCCTGCCTGCCTGCCTGCCTGCCTGCCTGCCTGCCTGCCTGCCTGCCTGCCTGCCTGCCTGCCTGCCTCCCTCCCTGCCTGCCTGCCTGCCTGCCTGCCTGCCTGCCTGCCTGCCTGCTTGCCTGCCTGCCTGCCTGCTCCTCCCTGCCTGCCTCTCCGCCTGCCTGCTCGCTGCCTGCCTGCCTGCCCTGCCTGCCTGCCTACTGCCTGCTCTGCTCGCCTCCGCCCACCTGCCTGCCTGCCCCAGCCTGCCGCCGCCTGCCTGCCTGCCTGCACCTCTCCGCCTGCCTGCCTGCCTGTCTGCTACCTGCCTGCTTGCCTCCTGCCTGCCGCCTCCTGCTACCTGCTGACTGTCCCTGCCTGCTGTCTGTTGCTGCTCCCTGCCTGCATGCTCCCGCTGACTACCTCCTACTCCTGCTGTATCTGCTCCTGCCTGGCTGTTGCTGCTGCTGCTTGCCCTGCTGCCTTGCTGCCTCCTTGCTGTGTGCTCACCACGCACTGTATTGCCTTGCACTGCCTTCTCTGCATGTTGCCTGCGCTGCCTGCCTGCCTGTATTGCTGCCACGCTCTTATGCTGCTGATATGCTGCCTCTGTCAATTGGCCGTCCTGCTGCTGTTCATGAATGCATGGTTGACTGAACCGCTTGCCCATCACTGCCTGCCTCCACTCTGCCCGTAGTCCTATGTATGTATGAATGAATCACTGCTAGCCTCCGCTTGTATCCTTCAATATCACTGTCATTGTACGTGAAGTATCGATAATTGCACTGTATACTGCATCCATACGCGTGCCTATGCCCACCTTGCTATGATACTGTGACATGCTTGTTGTTGTCCTTACGCAGGTATTCGAGTAGCATGGTTCCTAGTGTATGGTAAATGCTAAGTATCTGAAATTCCAGGAATTCTCCACTTGTACCAACTGGTATATAGGTCCAGTACCCTGGTGTTGTGGTATATTTGTGATGGTTATATTTGCAACCGATGTATATTTCCTTGAGGTTTGATGCTGGCTCGAACGTATGGTCACATTCTATGTGGTCGATATTAACAACCTCTGCTTGTATTATGAATGCATGGTAATGTAACAGTATGATATACTGTCTATATCTCCCGCATCTGTAGTAGCACATGACATGATGATTACGGTTCGAGATACATAATTAACTGTATTTCGTATTTTGATAGAGTATCTTCCATTACTGAATTATTGCATTTAAACAACATAAATACACTATTCCATCGATATTCATAGGCAGGTGCCTAAACAAGGAAACACGAAAGTTGTATTCTTTTAATTTGTATATGTATACAGGAGAAGGAGTTATGGCCTTGCTCCCGGCATTTTAGTCGACTCTTAAGACACGCATTGCTTACGCAGGAAGAATATATATATATATATATATATATATATATATATATATATATATATATATATATATATATATATATATATATATTCACCCTCCTCCTGTTGGAATACCCGCCTCCACAAGGAGTCTATATAGCAGTGAAACCACGAAAAATACCTAGCTCTGATGGGTGCGTGATCTTTGTAAGATCGATGGCTGAGTGGATAAGGTGACATATACGTTGTGTTGTCTCTTGAGGCGGGGCAATGTGTTGTGGGGTCGAAACTTGGCCTGCCGCAATTTGGTAAATTATATACACACATCACACACACACTATATATATATATATATATATATATATATATATATATATATATTATATATATATATATATATATATAAACCACGACTAGCCGGGGGATCGAACCTGTGTTGTTTTAGCCCACTCATGGTGAGCGGAAAATTCCACGACGCTGTAACCCACGGGACCATAGGATTGTATGGTCCAGTGGTTAGAGCGTCCGTGAATTTTCGCTCACCATGAGGCGGGCTATAACAACACGGTTCGATCACCTGGTTAGTCGCAATGTTGCTATTAATTAAATACCACTGTTCGTGGTTACTATGTTGTAATATTGCATAGGTCCTGATGACGCTCTGAGGAAGTGCGAAGTACTTGATCTAAAGATTTCCACCCCCCCCCTGTGGCTTGTCTTGCATAGTTAAGATCACCTGCGAGTGTTTGAAATATATATTATATATATATATAATATATATATATATATTATATATATATATATATATATATATATATATATATTTATATTATTGAAAGTTGACAGTTTGCAACCAGTTATTTCAATTCTTATAATCACGTTATGTAATATGCATAATCAATAATTTGCAATTTATTAATTAGATGCATCAACGACCTTATTTACACCTGGTATTAAAATATTCATAGGATGTGTGTTGGATGATCCAGTTAATTTATTCATCAGTTACTAATATTAAACAGTTGTTGGTTTTTATATAATAACTGAGCATCTAGTCCTTATCTTAATGTATATATATATATTATATATATATATATTTATATATATATATATATATATATATATATATTATATTATATCTTCTTATTATAACATATATATAAAAAAACAAATTTCTCTTTCAAATTTATAATATATATATAGAAGAGGTTACTAGATTATATTTAGTCGTCTTACAAATACGAGAAATTATTATTATAGATAAGATATAAAATAAAGATATAGAAATAGAAATAAAATGTATGTATATATACTTTAATTATAGTATGTACTATGTAATATATACAAATACTAAATTTTCATGTATGAAGCAATAAGACATAAATATACATATGTAAATAAATAATTTCGTTTTACATATTGGAGAGGTAGTACTATTTGCTATTACCAATATACTAGATTTATATATATATATATATATATATATATATTATATATATATATATATATATATATATTATATATATATTAGGGAGAGGCACCAGCTCTAGACCTGACTGATCTTGATCAACAGGTGTGGTCTTGATCAACAGGTGTGGTTTTGATAAACAGGTGTGGTCTTGATCAACAGGTGTGGTCTTGGTCAACAGGTGTGGTCTTGATCAACAGGTGTGGTCTTGATCAACAGGTGTGGTCTTGATCAACAGGTGTGGTCTTGTTCAACAGGTGTGGTCTTGTTCAACAGGTGTGGTCTTGATCAACAGGTGTGGTCTTGGTCAACAGGTGTGGTCTTGGTCAACAGGTGTGGTCTTGATCAACAGGTGTGGTCTTGATCAACAGGTTTGGTCTTGATCAACAGGTGTGGTCTTGATCAACAGGTGTGGTCTTGGTCAACAGGTGTGGTCTTGGTCAACAGGTGTGGTCTTGATCAACAGGTTTGGTCTTGATCAACAGGTGTGGTCTTGATCAACAGGTGTGGTCTTGATCAACAGGTGTGGTCTTGATCAACAGGTGTGGTCTTGATCAACAGGTTTGGTCTTGATCAACAGGTGTGGTCTTGATCAACAGGTGTGGTCTTGGTCAACAGGTGTGGTCTTGGTCAACAGGTGTGGTCTTGATCAACAGGTGTGGTCTTGATCAACAGGTGTGGTCTTGATCAACAGGTGTGGTCTTGATCAACAGGTGTGGTCTTGGTCAACAGTGTGGCCCTTGGTCAACAGGTGTGGTCTTGGTCAACAGGTGTGGTCTTGATCAACAGGTGTGGTCTTGATCAACAGGTGTGGTCTTGATCAACAGGTGTGGTCTTGGTCAACAGGTGTGGTCTTGATCAACAGGTGTGGTCTTGATCAACAGGTGTGGTCTTGATCAACAGGTGTGGTCTTGATCAACAGGTGTGGCCTTGGTCAACAGGTGTGGTCTTGGTCAACAGGTGTGGTCCTGGTCAACAGGGCTAGCGTTGTCTTGATCAACAGTCATGTCAACAAAATATAAGTTCTTGGTTTGGACTGCGTGCAGTCAGCACCACCAACAGCCTGATTGTTCTGGTCATCCACCGGTCTAGCACCGGGCAATGGGAGAGGTGACACTTGACACCGTCTACAGGTAACCTCCTGGTAACTCAAGGAAAAATCTACGGTGATCTCTACCCGCGTTTAACATCGTTTTGTAACTAGTGTTCAAGGGGTATTCTCACTCGTACGGGTTTAGTGCCTGGTTTTAATATAGTAAAAAAGACAAATAATAATAATAATAGTAATAATAATTATTATTATTAGTATTACAATTATATTGATAATAATATGTTTATAATAATTATATATAAAAGACACATAAATATCGTCGTGGTTAGACGATACTTGTCAAAGAATCGTATATTATTTTGCGCTTTTTACTCTATGTCGTCGGTGTTTGTGGTGAGATGTGTGTTGTAGTTATCAGACGTCTGTGCTCATGTACACTGTTGTAGCGCATGTACACTGTTGCAGCGCATGTACACTGTTGTAGCGCATGTATGCTGTTGTAGCGCATGTACACTGTTGTAGCGCATGTACACTGTTGTAGCGCATGTACACTGTTGCAGCGCATGTACACTGTTGTAGCGCATGTACACTGTTGTAGCGCATGTACACTGTTGTAGCGCATGTACACTGTTGTAGCGCATGTATGCTGTTGTAGCGCATGTACACTGTTGTAGCGCATGTACACTGTTGTAGCGCATGTACACTGTTGCAGCGCATGTACACTGTTGCAGCGCATGTACACTGTTGCAGCGCATGTACACTGTTGCAGCGCATGTACACTGTTGTAGCGCATGTACACTGTTGCAGCGCATGTACACTGTTGCAGCTCATGTACACTGTTGCAGCGCATGTACACTGTTGCAGCGCATGTACACTGTTGTAGCGCATGTATGCTGTTGTAGCGCATGTACACTGTTGTAGCGCATGTACACTGTTGTAGCGCATGTACACTGTTGCAGCGCATGTACACTGTTGCAGCGCATGTACACTGTTGCAGCGCATGTACACTGTTGCAGCGCATGTACACTGTTGTAGCGCATGTACACTGTTGCAGCGCATGTACACTGTTGTAGCTCATGTACACTGTTGCAGCGCATGTACACTGTTGTAGCGCATGTACACTGTTGCCAGCGCATGTACACTGTGCAGCGCATGTACACTGTTGCAGCGCATGTACACTGTTGCAGCGCATGTACACTGTTGTAGCGCATGTACACTGTTGCAGCGCATGTACACTGTTGCAGCGCATGTACACTGTTGTAGGGTCATGTACACTGTTGCAGCGCATGTACACTGTTGCAGCTCATGTACACTGTTGCAGCGCATGTACACTGTTGCAGCGCATGTACACTGTTGCAGCGCATGTATGCTGTTGTAGCGCATGTACACTGTTGTAGCGCATGTACACTGTTGCAGCGCATGTACACTGTTGCAGCGCATGTATGCTGTTGTAGCGCATGTACACTGTTGCAGCGCATGTACACTGTTGTAGCGCATGTATGTTGTTGCAGCGCATGTACACTGTTGCAGCGCATGTACACTGTTGTAGCTCATGTACACTGTTGCAGCGCATGTACACTGTTTCAGCTCATGTACACTGTTGTAGCGCATGTACACTGTTGCAGCGCATGTACACTGTTGCAGCGCATGTACACTGTTGCAGCGCATGTACACTGTTGCAGCGCATGTACTCTGTTGCAGCGCATGTACACTGCTGTAGCGGGATGTACACTGTTTGTAGCGCATGTATGCTGTTGCAGCGCATGTACACTGTTGTAGCTCATGTACACTGTTGCAGCGCATGTACACTGTTGCAGCGCATGTACACTGTTGCAGCGCATGTACACTGTTGCAGCGCATGTACACTGTTGCAGCGCATGTACACTGTTGCAGCGCATGTATGCTGTTGCAGCGCATGTACACTGTTGTAGCGCATGTATGCTGTTGCAGCGCATGTATGCTGTTGCAGCGCATGTATGCTGTTGCAGCGCATGTATGCTGTTGCAGCGCATGTACACTGTTGCAGCGCATGTATGCTGTTGCAGCGCATGTACACTGTTGCAGCGCATGTACGCTGTTGCAGCGCATGTACACTGTTGCAGCGCATGTACACTGTTGCAGCGCATGTATGCTGTTGCAGCGCATGTATGCTGTTGCAGCGCATGTACACTGTTGCAGCGCATGTACACTGTTGCAGCGTCTGTGTGCTGTTGCAGCGCATGTACACTGTTGCAGCGCATGCTGTTGCAGCGCATGTATGCTGTTGCAGCGCATGTATGCTGTTGCAGCGCATGTATGCTGTTGCAGCGCATGTATGCTGTTGCAGCGCATGTACGCTGTTGCAGCGCAGGTATGCTGTTGTAGCGCATGTACACTGTTGCAGCGCATGTATGCTGTTGTAGCGCATGTACACTGTTGCAGCGCATGTATGCTGTTGCAGCGCATGTACACTGTTGCAGCGCATGTACACTGTTGCAGCGCATGTACACTGTTGCAGCGCATGTACACTGTTGCAGCGCATGTACACTGTTGCAGCGCATGTATTCTGTTGCAGCGCATGTACACTGTTGCAGCGCATGTACACTGTTGCAGCGCATGTACACTGTTGCAGCGCATGTATGCTGTTGTAGCGCATGTAAACTGTTGTAGTGCATGTATGCTGTTGCAGCGCATGTATGCTGTTGCAGCGCATGTATGCTGTTGCAGCGCATGTATGCTGTTGCAGCGCATGTACACTGTTGCAGCGCATGTATGCTGTTGCAGCGCATGTACACTGTTGCAGCGCATGTACACTGTTGCAGCGCATGTATGCTGTTGCAGCGCATGTATGCTGTTGCAGCGCATGTATGCTGTTGCAGCGCATGTATGCTGTTGCAGCGCATGTACACTGTTGTAGCGCATGTATGCTGTTGCAGCGCATGTATGCTGTTGCAGCACATGTATGCTGTTGCAGCGCATGTATGCTGTTGCAGCGCATGTATGCTGTTGCAGCGCATGTACACTGTTGCAGGCCCCATGTATGCTGTTGCAGCGCATGTACACTGTTGCAGCACATGTATGCTGTTGCAGCGCATGTATGCTGTTGCAGCGCATGTATGCTGTTGCAGCGCATGTACACTGTTGCAGCGCATTTTATGCTGTTTTCAGCGCATGTATGCTGTTGCAGCGCATGTACACTGTTGCAGCGCATGTATGCTGTTGCAGCGCATGTACACTGTTGCAGCGCATGTATGCTGTTGCAGCGCATGTACACTGTTGTAGCGCATGTATGCTGTTGCAGCGCATGCTGTTGCAGCGCATGTATGCTGTTGCAGCGCATGTATGCTGTTGCAGCGCATGTATGCTGTTGCAGCGCATGTATGCTGTTGCAGCGCAATGTACGCTGTTGCAGCGCATGTACACTGTTGCAGCGCATGTACACTGTTGCAGCGCATGTATGCTGTTGCAGCGCATGTACACTGTTGCAGCGCATGTATGCTGTTGCAGCGCATGTATGCTGTTGCAGCGCATGTACACTGTTGCAGCGCATGTATGCTGTTGCAGCGCATGTACACTGTTGCAGCGCATGTATGCTGTTGCAGCGCATGTACACTGTTGCAGCGCATGTAAACCCGTTGCAGCGCATGTATGCTGTTGCAGCGCATGTATGCTGTTGCAGCGCATGTATGCTGTTGCAGCGCATGTATGCTGTTGCAGCGCATGTATGCTGTTGCAGCGCATGTATGCTGTTGCAGCGCATGTACACTGTTGCAGCGCATGTACACTTGCAGCGCATGTACACTGTTGCAGCGCATGTATGCTGTTGCAGCGCATGTACACTGTTGCAGCGCATGTACACTGTTGCAGCGCATGTACACTGTTGCAGCGCATGTATGCTGTTGCAGCGCATGTACACTGTTGCAGCTCATGTACACTGTTGCAGCGCATGTACACTGTTGCAGCGCATGTACACTGTTGCAGCGCATGTATGCTGTTGCAGCGCATGTACACTGTTGCAGCTCATGTACACTGTTGCAGCTCATGTACACTGTTGCAGCGCATGTACACTGTTGCAGCTCATGTACACTGTTGCAGCTCATGTACACTGTTGCAGCGGGATGTACACTGTTGCAGCTCATGTACACTGTTGCAGCTCATGTACACTGTTGCAGCTCATGTACACTGTTGCAGTTCATGTACACTGTTGCAGCTCATGTACACTGTTGCAGCGCATGCACACTGTTGCAGCTCATGTACACTGTTGCAGCTCATGTACACTGTTGCAGCGCATGTACACTGTTGCAGCTCATGTACACTGTTGCAGCTCATGTACACTGTTGCAGCTCATGTACACTGTTGCAGCTCATGTACACTGTTGCAGCTCATGTACACTGTTGCAGCGCATGTACACTGTTGCAGCTCATGTACACTGGTTCAGTGTAAGTACACTGTGGCAACATGCGTATGTTGATGATGATGATGATTGTTGAGGTTCACGAGGAGTTTGTGTGATGTGTTGATAAACCTTTTTGATTAGAGTCGTAAAGTAGCTGTCACGCATCTGATTGTCACACACACACACACACACACACACACACACACACACACACACACACACACACACACACACACACACACACACACACACTTTTATACCCAGACACGCATAAGAGATAAAGACTGCTAGAAGATAGCTACGCTGTTGATACTCTTCTAGCATCTAGCCTGTGTCTAGTTTGAAACATTATTCAATTTAGCATCGTGATTCAACTCACCGCAGCAAGACCAGTTACCTTTCATTAGCACTTTAAAGCTGAGTTTCATAATAAGGTTACAACTGGGAGAATGCAAACTTGGTACAGAAATTTTGAAAACATTGATAATACAAAATATGTGTAGGGTAATAATATTTACAATGAAATTACGGTGCCCCGTTGCTTGATCACTGAAGGTCTCGCTTCACACTGCGAGGGTGTGCGTTCGATTCCCAGCGCTGGTAGAAACATTGGGCGTGTTTTTTGCACCGATTATCGATGTTCACCCATCAGTGAAATGGCTACCTAGGAATTAGTTGACTGGTGTGGGTCGCACCCTGGGACAAGAACCTAATTTACCCAAAATGCTCAGCATAACAAGCGGCTTTCTATATAGTAGTATGTTATTGATGTCAGCTAGGACTGTATACCTTGTACATGTACTTGTAGTAAATAAAAATATTATCATAATTTTTGGAATCAGCTTTCTACACATCTCAGTGCATAAGCTTAGCATAATTATTAAGATATATCTTGTATCTGTGCAGCTGTTAATCAACTGTATGTACCCTTAGACACGTTCCTATGTATTCCAGGTATTAACAGCGATTAACTATAAAATCTGACACCTTACTGAATATATATATATATATATATATAATATATATATATATATATATATATATATATATATATATATATATATATATTTATATATATATATATATAAAATATATATAAAAATATATATATATATATATATATATATATTTATATATATATAATCGCGAACAAGTGATTGCAGTTTGTTATATGATTTACAAAAAGCGACTAAGTTGATAAATAAGACACTTGTACAGTACTTGGGGATATTTAATAAAGGTAACCAAATGTTGCACATGTGATCCCTTTATCAAAACTGATTATTTCCTATATCTCAAGCTGTTTACGTCCCTTATGAATTTAGTATTTCCTTAATAATAATAATAATAATACTAATAATAATTGCAAGAAGAAGAATAATTATATTATTGTTATAACAATAATATTTATTATTGTAATAATAATAATAATATTATTAGTGTAACAGTAATCTAGTCTGCCTCATATAAATATCATATTTTTGTACAAGAAATGTTATGTCGATGCAAAATTTGTGTTTAATGTTGAGTTCCGCACACAAATGTTTGTGTTTAATGATGAATTATACAACCTAGGTTGTATTAAGTAATAAATTCTACCAACAAGTTCGTATTTATCATGACTTTTACAACCAAGGTTGTGTTTAGTGATGAATTCTACACCCAAAGTTTGTGTTGAGTGATGAGTCGCACACTCAGAGATCTGGTATGCAGCCGCATCTGGCCACTCACTGGTATAATGTTCCCTCTCTGAATGGTGTTGTTTTCTTGTGGCTCATCAGACATGCATCCTGGCGCGCGGTCGATCAAGTAATGCTTTTACCTCTGATGTCTTTGACCTTGACCCCGCGTGACCTCTGAAATGAGGTTGAGTGTGGAATTTAATGTCGCGATTCTTGTGTGAGTTTGGAGAGTCCATCAAGTCTCTTGATGGACAGGGACGGAAGTATAGGCATGTCGGCAGACGGAAGACTGGCACATGGACGGACGGCTGGACGTAGACAGAAAGACGGACAGATCATAGGAGGTTTGCAAATTATGGAAGAAAACGTTTAAAATAAATCTAAACAGTGAAGAGAGCGAGATATACCAGGAGTGACAAAGATGCTGTACCAATCTTACGACATGTTCATTCATCTCTTCCTCTCAACATCATCTCACTGTCCCCACTCATCTCACTCTAATGACTATCTCACCTCTAGATCATCTGACTCTGCCAACACTCTGCCACCTCTAAACTAGGTTATGTCCCAATCTAATGTTCTTCTTCATTATTGACTCTCCCAACACTCATCTCACTGGTCCCCAGGGACAATATGCACTTCTCCCGAAGACTTCTGACACTCTGCCCCGCGTAACATAATGCACGTTCCCAACAATCTGGATTTTGCCAAACTATTGCACTCGAATCCACAACGCTCATTACATCTACATCCAACACTGCAATGACGAGGTGACTATACCAGAGACACAGATCTGCATCCAAATCTATGCACGAACATCATCTCACTCTACCCCAAACACTCATCTCACTCTCCCCAACACTCATCTCACTCTCCCCAACACTCATCTCACTCTCCCCAACACTCATCTCACTCTCCCCCAACACTCATCTCACTCTCCCCAACACTCATCTCACTCTCCCCAACACTCATCTCACTCTCCCCAACACTCATCTCACTCTCCCCCAACACTCATCTCACTCTCCCCCAACACTCATCTCACTCTCCCCAACACTCATCTCACCTCCCCAACACTCATCTCACTCTCCCCCAACACTCATCTCACTCTCCCCAACACTCATCTCACTCTCCCCCAACACTCATCTCACTCTCCCCAACACTCATCTCACTCTCCCCAACATCATCTCACTCTCCCCAACACTCATCTCACTCTCCCCAACACTCATCTCACTCTCCCCCAACACTCATCTCACTCTCCCCCAACACTCATCTCACTCTCCCCCAACACTCATCTCACTCTCCCCAACACTCATCTCACTCTCCCCCAACACTCATCTCACTCTCCCCCAACACTCATCTCACTCTCCCCAACACTCATCTCACTCTCCCCAACACTCATCTCACTCTCCCCCAACACTCATCTCACTCTCCCCAACACTCATCTCACTCTCCCCAACACTCATCTCACTCTCCCCAACACTCATCTCACTCTCCCCAACACTCATCTCACTCTCCCCAACACTCATCTCACTCTCCCCCAACACTCATCTCATCTCCCCCAACACTCATCTCACTCTCCCCAACACTCACTCACTCTCCCAACACTCATCTCACTCTCCCAACACTCATCTCACTCTCCCCAACACTCATCTCACTCTCCCCAACACTCATCTCACTCTCCCCAACACTCATCTCACTCTCCCCAACACTCATCTCACTCTCCCCAACAACACTCTCTCACTCCTCCCCCAACACTCATCTCACTCTCCCCAACACTCATCTCACTCTCCCCAACACTCATCTCACTCTCCCCAACACTCATCTCACTCTCCCAACACTCATCTCACTCTCCCAACACTCATCTCACTCTCCCCCAACACTCATCTCACTCTCCCCAACATCTCATCTCACATCTCTCTCCCCAACACTCATCTCACTCTCCCCAACACTCATCTCACTCTCCCCCAACACTCATCTCAAATGCATCAAAATACAGACAAAAACTCAACACAACTGAACTACACTCGTAATAGGAACACGCAACACGCATCTCAAATACACTCAGAATAGGGACACTCACCACACCCATTCCAACTGAAATAAAAAAATAACAAACTTTTTTTTTTTAAATGAAAGGAAATTGAAGTATGGGGACTGAAGAAGTGAAGGTAACTGCTCTCAGACACATCTACATAAACATCAGTGTAGTGAAGGTAACTGCTCTCAGACACATCTACTATAAACATCAGTGTAGTGAAGGTAACTGCTCTCAGACACATTCTACATATAAACATCATAGTGTAGTGAAGGTAACTGCTCTCAGACACATCTACATAAACATCAGTGTAGTGAAGGTAACTACTCTCAGACACAGCTACATAAACATCAGTGTAGTGAAGGTAACTGCTCTGAGACACATCTACATAAACATCAGTGTAGTGAAGGTAACTACTCTCAGACACATCTACATAAACATCAGTGTAGTGAAGGTAACTGCTCTCAGACACATCTACATAAACATCAGTGTAGTGAAGGTAACTGCTCTCAGAACATCAATACTACTTACACTCATAAACATCAGTGTAGTGAAGGTAACTACTCTCAGACACATCTACATAAACATCAGTGTAGTGAAGGTAACTACTCTCAGACACATCTACATAAACATCAGTGTAGTGAAGGTAACTACTCTCAGACACATCTACATAAACATCAGTGTAGTGAAGGTAACTACTCTCAGACACATCTACATAAACATCAGTGTAGTGAAGGTAACTACTCTCAGACACATCTACATAAACATCAGTGTAGTGAAGGTAACTGCTCTCAGACACATCTACATAAACATCAGTGTAGTGAAGGTAACTACTCTCAGACACATCTACATAAACATCAGTGTAGTGAAGGTAACTACTCTCAGACACATCTACATAAACATCAGTGTAGTGAAGGTAACTGCTCTCAGACACATCTACATAAACATCAGTGTAGTGAAGGTAACTGCTCTCAGACACATCTACATAAACATCAGTGTAGTGAAGGTAACTGCTCTCAGACACATCTACATAAACATCAGTGTAGTGAAGGTAACTACTCTCAGACACATCTACATAAACATCAGTGTAGTGAAGGTAACTGCTCTCAGACACATCTACATAAACATCAGTGTAGTGAAGGTAAACTGCTCTCAGACACATCTACATAAACATCAGTGTAGTGAAGGTAACTCTCTCAGACACATCTACATAAACATCAGTGTAGTGAAGGTAACTAGCTCTCAGACACATCTACATAAACATCAGTGTAGTGAAGGTAACTACTCTCAGACACATCTACATAAACATCAGTGTAGTGAAGGTAACTACTCTCAGACACATGTACATAAACATCAGTGTAGTGAAGGTAACTGCTCTCAGACACATCTACATAAACATCAGTGTAGTGAAGGTAACTACTCTCAGACACATGTACATAAACATCAGTGTAGTCACCGTTCCACCAATTCTTCCCTCTCATTTTGTATCTATATTTTCGTCTTTCATAATTTTTCACTTTTCACTGCAGTTTAGCGTACGTAAACCCTTAGGGAAAAGTATTAAACTGAGCAGTTCAACCTCCACACAATCCACTGAATTTTTTTTTTTAAATAAGTTTGCAAAACTTTTAAATATCCACGCTTAGAAATGACCATTAGCTTCCTCATTACGTGGATGATTGTATTGAAGTTGGACCACAGACTCACTCTTGTGGGTCTTCTCTGATACGTAGCAGTTAAAAAAACTGTGTATTATTAAGAAAATATATAATTGAAATAGACTTTATATTATATTAACGTATGTTTATTCTCTCCCTCACTAACCTATCTGACCCTTAAGATGAAAATAAATACACACACAAACACCTCGCCCCCCTCCCACACACACACACACACACTCACACGCATTTTCTTGGACTACAAGAAGGCCTTCGACACAGTTCCTCACAAGAGATTAGTGCAGAAGCTAGAGGATCAGGCACGTAAAACGGGAGGGGCACTGCAATATATCAAAGAATACCTGACAGGGAGGCAACAACGAGTCATGGTACGTGATGAGGTATCACAGTGGGCACCTGTGGCAAGCGTGGTCCCACAGGGGTCGGTCCTAGGACCAGTGCAATTTTTGGTATATATGAATGACATGATGGAAGGGATAGACTCAGAAGTGTCCCTGTTCGCAGATGATGTGAAGTTAATGAGGACAATTAAATCAGATGAGGATCAGGCAGGACTTCAAAGAGACCCGGACAGGCTGGACACCAGGTCCAGCAACTGGCTTCTCGAATTTAAACCCGCCAAATGCAAAGTCATGAAGACTGGGGAAGGGCAAAGAAGACCCGCGACAGGGGAATGGCTAGTGGCCAAAGACTGAAACCTCGCTAAAGGGAGAAAGTTCCTGGGGTAATTTAACACCGAGCACGTCCCCGGGAAGAACCATAAACGATAACGTTGCACATATGGGCGCCTGGAAAACCCTGAGAATAGCTTTTTCCGGGGTATCTTAGAAAGGAATCGTTCAAGACACGTCATCGGTAAGTCAGCCCATAGGGATTATCGCACCTGTTTTTGGGGCCCCACTTGACAATCACGTCCAGAAAATTTGAGAAAGTGCAAAGGGTTTGCGACAAAATTATTCCAGAGCTAAGGGAATGGCTTACGAAAAAAGGGTTAAGGGGAATGGTCTGACACAAAGGAGGGCAGGAGGGTTAGGGGAGACATTAACGACAAAAAAATACTGCGTGGGAAAAACAAGGTGGACAGAGACAGGGGTGTCCCGAAGGACACAGAAACAAGGGTTTCCCCTTGGGAATTGAAGGCCCAAGAGTCAAAGGGATGTTAGGAAATTTCTTCAGTCATAGTGTATCGGAAAATGGAATAGTCTACAAGTGATGCGTGGAGCAGGGAACCTAATACTTTAAGACGAGGGATGAAAAACCTTGAACAGGGGAAAGGGGGGCCTAACAGCGTTCAGTGAAAGGGGGGGCCAGGGGGTGGCCTCGACCCCGAACCCCAATTGGTGAGTACACACACACACACAAACACCACCCACACACACACACAACCAACACACACCACACACACCACACATTGTAAAAATCCGCTGGAGTTTCTAAAAGCGAAAAAAATGTTGGAAGCCCCACCTTCTTTGAAACCCACACCTTTTTCATTTAAACGAAAATGGATGCCGTCCAAAAAAGGGCACCGAACACTTGTACAAGCACTGTGATGGAACATGACTGAAAAACACACCCTAGCTGACCTTCCTCTATAAAATTTCCCATAACAGAATTTTTACGTGGGAAACCTAGTAAGCTTTTGTTTACAATATTTTTGGTTTTGGGAAAATACAATAAAAGCACGATTGAAAATATGAAACCAAATCCCAAAGAAAGCACTAAAATTTTATTTTTCAAATTTTCGCTTGGTATTTGTTTTCACGATGTAGGAAAAATGATTGGGGAAAAGTAGTTTAAGTTTTATTCCACCAATTTTACAAACAAATATAAACGGGAAAGGGGGGGGGGGGGAAAACCACAAATATATAGAAACCTGGGATTTTAACAATCAAAAGGAAATTGATTGTATTTAAGAGTGAGTCATACAATAAAAAAAACCTTTTTTTTAACGAAAATTTTAAAATATATAATATATATATATATATATAAATTAATAAAAAATATATAAATATATATATTCTATATATAATATATAAAATAATAAATTAAATATAATATAAAAAATATAAAATATTTTAAAATAACCTATAATATATTTATCTATTAAAATTTTAAAATATATATATATAAATATTTATATATATATATATATATATAAAATATATATGTCGGGGCCAAATATGAAAAACCTGTCAAAAAGCAAAAAAACCCCAAATTTTTTAAAATTTAAAATTTTCCTTTCAAAATTTTCTTTTTATACTTTTAAAGATATATATTTTTCAAAAAGTTAAAGAAAAAAAAAAATTAATTTGCTCCAAAAAAAACTTAAAAAACTTACCTAACCTTTTTAAAAACAAGAAAAAATTTTTTTTTAGCCAAACCCCAAAAACTATAAAATTTTTAGATTTGTTTCAAAAATTTTTAATACTAAACAAACACAGTGAAATAAAATTTTTTTCTTTTGGGTTCAAAAATTTTTTTTGGGCGAAATTTTGCATACAAAAATTTTTTCGCTTTTTCCCAAATATGGCAAAAAGAGGGGTCCCTTTTAAGCCAAGATCGCAAGTTTTTCCTATTCGGGCCCGGGCCCCGAATATATACATTTATAAATATAAAAAAATATAAATTAAAATATATATATAAAATTATATATATATATATATATATTATATATATTATATATATTTTAAAAAAACCCAAACAAAAATTTGCAAAACTGTCAAACATATATACATCAGATTTTTCGGGCTATTAAAACTTGTGTCCCGTATGGTTTTTCCAGCACCAGGTTCAGCAGTAGAAATTGTTCCCCCAACACCAGTGTTCACAGTAGTAGGTTTCCGAAACCCCAGTGTTCAGCAGTGGGAAAGGTTTCTCCAACCCCAAGTGTTAAACCAGTTTATGGTTCCCCAAACCCCCAGTGTTCAGCAGTAATAATGGTTCTACAACACCAGTTTTTAAAGCGGGTAGGAGGGGTTTCCCCCAACACCCATTTTTCCCGCAGTATAGGGTTTCTCCAACACCATTTTCCCAGCAGTAGTAAGGTTCCCCAACACCATGTTAGCAGTAGTATGGTCTCCAACACCATTTTTCAGCATGTATGGTTCTCCAACACCAGTTTTCGCAGAAGTAGGGGTTCCCCAAACACCATGTTCAGCATTGGGGTGGTTTTTCCAAAAACCATTTTTCAGCATAGTAGGGTTCCCAACACCAGTGTTCGCAGTAGTATGGTTCTCCAACACCATTTTTCAGCATAGGATGGTTCCCCAACACCATTTTTCAGCATTGGGTTTTTTTTTCCCCTCCAACACCATTTTTCACCCTTATAGGGTTCTCCAACACCATGTTCAGCAGGGGATGGTTCTCCAAAAACCAGTGTTCAGCAGTAGTATGGTTCTCCAACACCAGGTTCCCGGGTAGAAAGGGTTTCCCTCGAACACCAGTGTTCAGCAGTAGAAAGGGGGTTTTCTCCAACCCCAGGTTCAGCAGTATATGGTTCCCCAAAAACCCCAAATTTTTCAGCGGGAGGATGGTTCTCCAACACCAGTGTTCACAGTAGTGGGGTTCTCCAAAAAACCAGTGTTCAGAGTAGTAGGGTTCCCCCCAACACCATGTTCACATTTGTAGGGTTTTCCCCCAAACACCATTTTTTCAGCAGTAGAAATGGTTCTCCAACACCATGTTCAGCAGTAGAAAGGTTTCCCCTCCAAAAACCAGTGTTCAGCATAGGAGGGTTTCCTCCAAAAACCAGTGTTAAAGTTTTTATATGTTCTCCAACACCAGTTTTTCAGCAGTAGAAATGGTTCCCAACCCCATGTTCGGGCAGTGGGTTTGGTTCTCCAACAAAAATTTTCCCGCATAGTATTTTTCCCAACACCATTTTTCACAGTAGTATGGTTCTCCAAAAACCAGTGTTCGCAGTAGATGGTTTTTCCCAACACCAGTGTTCAGCATAGTATGGTTCCCAAAACACCAGTTCGCATAGTTTTTTTTTCCCCAAACACCAGTTCACAGTAGGAGGGTTCTCCAACACCATGTTAAAGGCAGTAGTATGGTTCCCAAAACCCCCCAGTTTTTTCAGCAGTAGAAGGTTTTTCTCCAACACCAGTGTTCAGCAGTAGGAGGGTTTTCTCCAACCCCATGTTCAGCATAGAAAGGGGTTCCCCAAACCACCATTGTTCAGGCAGTAGTAGGGTTTTCTCCAACCCCAGTGTTCAGCGTAGGAGGGTTTTTCCAAACCCAGTGTTAAACAGTAGTAGGTTTTTTCTCCAACACCAGTGTTAAAGCATAGAAAAGGGTTCTCGAACACCAGTGTTCAGCATTTAGAAAAGGGTTCTCCAACACCAGTGTTCAGCAATTAAGGGTTTCTCCAACACCAGGTTCAGCATAGGAAAGGTTCTCCAACACCAGTGTTAAAGCAGAAGTAGGGGTTCCCCAAACACCCGTGTTCACCCAGTAGTATGGTTCTCCCACCATTGTTCAGCAGTAGTATGGTTCCCCCAACACCCAGTTTCACAGTAGTAGGGTTTTCCCCAAACACCATTTTTCAGCATAGTAGGGTTCCCCCAACACCAGTGTTAAAGCAGTGGATGGTTCTCCAACCCAGTGTTCAAAGAAATTAGGGTTTCTCCAACCCCAAGGTTCACGGGAGTATGGTTCTCCAACACCAGTGTTCAGCAGTACAAAGGTTCCCAACACCAGTGTTCAGCAGTAGTTTTGGTTCTCCAACACCAGTTTTTTCAGCAGTAGGGGTTTCCCAACACCAGGTTCAGCATAGGAGGGTTTCTCCAACCCCATTTTTTCAGCAGTATTTTAAGGTTTCCCTCCAACCCCAGTTTTTCAGCATAGTAGGGTTTTCTCCAACACCGTTTTTCAGCAGTAGTAGGGTTTCTCCAACACCATGTTCACAGTAGGAGGGTTCCCTCCAACAGGGGGGTTCACAGTATTAGGGGTTTTTTTCCAACACCTTTGTTAAAGCATTAGTAGGGTTCTCCAACACCATTTTCCCAGATACGAGGGGTTCCCCAACCCCAGTGTTCACAGTATAGGTTTCTCCAACACCATTTTTAAAGGCAGTAGTAGGGTTTCTCCAAAAACCATTTTTCGGGGCCATAGGATGGTTCCCCCAAAAACCAGTGTTCAGCAGTAGAAAGGTTTTCTCCAACACCAGTGTTAGCGGGTGGGAGGGTTCTCCAACCAGTTTTTCACCCAGTAGAAATGGTTCTCCAACACCAGTGTTCACAGTAGTATGGTTCTCCAACACCATGTTCACCGTAGGATGGTTCCCCAAACCCGGGGCCAGCAGAAAGTAGGTTCTCCAACACCATGTTCAGCAGTGGGATGGTTTTTCAAAAACCAGTTTTTTTCAGCTAGTATGGTTCTCCAACACAATTTTCAGCAGTATATGGTCTCCAACACCATATTCACAGAATAGGGGTTCCTCCAACACCATTTTCCCAGCATATAGGGTTTCCCCAAAACACCATTTTCAGCAAGTAGGTTCTCCCCAACACCAGTGTTCAGCAGTATATGGTTCTCCCCCCCACAGTGTTCAGCAGTAGTAGGTTCTCCAACACCGGGTGTTCAGCAGTAGTAGGGGTTCCCCCAAAACACCAGTTTTTCAGCATTAATGGTTCCCCAAACACCGTGTTCACATTAGTATGGTTCCCCAACACCATGTTCAGCAGTAGGAGGGTTCCCCCAACACCAGTGTTCACAGTGGGAAAGGTCCCAAACCCACCAGTTTTTCCGGGCAGTAGTATGGTTCTCCAAAACCAGTTTTCAGCATAAAATGGTTTTTCCAACACCAGTGTTCACAGTGGGAAAGGGGGTTCTAAAAACCCCACCATTTCAGCAGTATTTATGGTTCTCCAACCCCAAATGTTCGGGAAAGTAGAAAGGGTTTTCTCCAACACCAGGCTTTTCCCAGTGGGAGGGTTCCCCAAACACCGTTTTTTCAAAAGTGGGAGGGGTTCTCCAACACCAGTGTTCACAGTAGTAGGGTTTTCCCCCCAAACACCAGTTTTTAAAAGCAGTAGGATGGTTCTCCAACACCTTTGTTCGCAGTAGAAATGGTTCCCCCAACACAAATTTTTTCCCAGCAGTAAGGATGGTTCCCCAAAAACACAGTGTTCACCCAGAGAAGGGTTCCCAACACCATTGTTCACGAAAGGAGGGTTTTCCCCAACAACATGTTCAGCATTAGTAGGGTTTTCCCAAATCAGGGGTTCC
Organism: Cherax quadricarinatus; assembly: GCF_026875155.1. Taxonomy (NCBI): domain Eukaryota; kingdom Metazoa; phylum Arthropoda; class Malacostraca; order Decapoda; family Parastacidae; genus Cherax; species Cherax quadricarinatus. The sequence continues at coordinate 31,239,257 of NC_069443.1, read as the reverse complement.
ACAGTAGTATTTTCCCCAAAACACCAGGGGTTCACAGTAAAAGGGGTTCTCCAACACCAGTGTTCAGCAGTAGTATTTTTTCTCCAAAAACCAAATTTTTTCAGCAGTAGAAATGGTTCTCCAACACCATTTCAGCATAGAAAGGTTCTCCAACCCCCAGTGTTTCAGCAGTAGTAGGGTTTCCCTCCAAAAACCAGTTTTTTCAGCAGAAAGAAAATTGGTCTCCAACACCAGTGTCAGCATATTAGGGGTTTCCCCAAACACCAGGTTCGGGCAGTGGGAGGGTTTTCTCCAACACCATTTTTTCAGCATAGGATTTTTTCTCCAACACCATGTCCAGCAGAAATTTATGGGGGCTCTACCCACCATTTTTCCCAGCAGTAAAAGGTTCCATTTAGCATCAGTGTCCAGCAGTAGAAAGGGTCTCTAGCACCAGTACCCCAGCAGTAGTTTTGGTTCCTATCACTATGCCCCAGCAGAAAGGTTCTCTATCACTAGTGCCCCAGCATATATGGTTCTCTACCCACCAGTGTCCGCAGTAAAATTGGTTCCTAGCATCATGTCCACAGTAGTAGGGTTCTCTACCCCCTTTGTCCAGCATTAGTAGGGTTTCCCTCTATCACTGTGCCACAGTAGTATGGTTCTTTTTTTATCACTAGTTCCAGCAGAAATTTTGTTCCTATCCTAGGGGTCCGGGCAGAAAGAAAGGTTTTCTCTAGCACCAGTGTCCCAGTAGTATGGTTCTCTATAAACTATTGTCCCCCCATTTAGTATGTTCTCTCCCATCAGTGCCCCAAGCAGTAGTAGGGTTCTCTAGAAACCAAGTGCCACATAAGGGTTTTCCTAGCACCATGTCCACAGTAGTATGGTTCTCAATCACTAGTGTCCAGCAGTATTTATGGTTCCCCAACACTAGTGTCCACCATAGTAGGGTTCTCTAGAAATCAGTGTCCGGGAGTAGAAAGGTTCTTTTAGCACTATGTCCCCATAGAAAGGGTTTTCTCAAACACTAGTGTCCAGCAGTAGTATTTTTTCTCTATCACAAGTGTCCAGCAGTAGAAATTGTTCCTTCACTAAGCCCCCAGCAGTAGTAGGGGGTTCCCTTTTAGCACCCAGGGGCCAGCATGTAGGGTTTTCTCTATCACTGGGTGTCCACCAGTATTTTGGTTCTTACCCATCATGTCCAGCAGTAGTAGGGTTTCTCTGGGCACCAGTGTCCAGCAGAAAAGTATGGTTCTCTACAACCAGGGGGTCCAGCAGTAGTATGGTTCTCTATCACTAGTGCCCCAGCATTTAGAAAGGTTCTCTATAAACTATTTGTCCACCATTAGTAGGGGTTTCTCTAGCATCAGTTTCCAGCGGGAGTATGGTTCTCTAGCACTATTTGTCCAGCAGTATATGGTTTTTTTCCTTCACTAGTGTCCAGCAGTGTATGGTTCTCAAAGCACATGTCCAGCAGTATATGGTTCTCTAGATCAGTGCCCAAAGCAGTAGTAGGGTTCTCTAGCATCAGTGCCCCAGGAGTAGTTTTGGTTTTCTCTAGCACCATTTGTCCAGCAGTATAGGGTTTTCTCTATCACATGTCCAGCATGGTAGGGTTTTTCTCTACCCCTAGTGTCCAGCATATTTGGGTTCTCTTGAAACCATGCCCCGCAGTATAGGGTTCTCTAGCCACCAGTGTCCAGCAGTAGTAGGGTTTCTCTATCACTAGTGTCCACCAAAAGTATGGTTCCTAAAATCAGTGCCCCACATTACCTGGATTTTACCTGGAGAGGGGTTTCCCGGGGGTCAACGCCCCCGCGGCCCCCCCCTGTACCACCCCTCCTGGGGATCAGCGCCTATCAACCGGGCTTTTTGGCGCTGTTTGCACGAAAACCCAAACCGTACGAGCCCAGCCCGGGCTGATCGGGAAACTCCCCTTTGGGTGCTTGCCCAGTGCCACTTAAAAAGATTTGCCGGGGGTCTTTTGGAAACCCCCCCTTAAGTGTCGGGAGGCAGTTGAACATCTGGGTCCCCGACACTTTTTTGAATGGTCTCTTAACGTGCTAGTGACACCCCGTTTTTTCTTTGGGGGGGAAGGTGAAATCCCCTGCCCAAGTCTTTTGCTTTCGTAGTGAGGGGTTTTTCTTTGGCAAGTTCGGTACTATCCCTCTAGGTTTTTTCCAGGTTTTATAAAAATCATGTTTCCTCCCTCCGGGCTTTTCCGGGGAAATACGGGTTTTTAAAAAACCTCAAGCGCCCCCCAAAATTTGGGAGGTGTTTTATCTCCGTTATGCGCGCCGTAAATTTCTCTGTACATTTTCTGGGTGGGCAATTTCACCTGCCTTAAAAGGGTGCTTTTTAGGGGTGCGGGCAATTTTCCCCAGCCTAGATAGAACAAGTAAACCTGAAGAGGTCTCATGGGCTTGGCCTCCCTATTTTAAAGGGTTCCTTTATCCATCCTGTCTTTATTCAAAGCAAAATTGCGATGATACAATTTTTAGGGTCCTTAAAAAGGTGAAACCCTCCGACAAAATCACCCCGGGGCCCTTGACGGGTTTTTCGCTCTATTTTGGGGGCCAGAATTTTTTTGTATTTCTGATGAAGATTTAATTTCCTCATGTTTACCATATCTGATAATTAAAATTTTCTCATCGTTAAAACTTCATTTTGGGTTTTTTCCCTCCCGCCCACTGAAAGATTTTGGTTGATGCCCCGCCTGGAGCCTTCCCGGTGTCTCAATGGAAGACACTGTCATGAGTTTCGGGTGTCATTTTGAAAAGGAAGAAAACGTGCTGGGGTTTGACATCCTTGCCCTAGGGTGGGATATGGGGATGGGGGAACAAGAGGGAAATTAGAAACTGTCCCTTGTGGAACAAAAAGTTTTTCCACCGTACTGCCTCGGACTTTATCTGTTGACGACTACTCCTGTGTTCTGTTAGTGGGGAAAATTTAAATAGATCCATCGCCCAAATTTTTCCCCTGTTTTTTCCCTTTAGCGCGAAAATTTTTGGGGCGCTATTAGGGCCAAGGCCCACATTTGTCGAAGGCTTTTGAAAAATCTGAAATATATTACATTTTGCTTTCTTTTGTCTTCTTTTGAAATTTAGGACCTTGCCCGTAGTATCCAGTATTTTGAGAAAAGCCCGGAGCAAACCTGGTTTAAACCCATTTTTCCCGGGGTTTGTGAAAACAAAAGGGGTTTTCTAGATGGGGGGGGGGGGGGACTTGCTTCTTAGGACCCTTTAAAAAAGATTTTTTTGAAAGGGGAAATTTAGTGCTATTGGTCTGTAGTTCTTTGCTGTTGCTTTACTGCCCCTTTGTGAGTGGGGCTATGTCTGTTGTTTTTTAGTAACTGAGGGACGACCCCCGTGTCCATGCTCCCTCTCCATAGGATGGAAAAGGCTCGTGATAGGGGCTTCTTGCAGTTCTTGATGAACACAGAGTTCCATGAGTCTGGCCCTGGGGCAGAGTGCATGGGCATGTCATTTATCGCCTGTTCGAAGTCATTTGGCGTCAGGATAACATCGGATAGGCTTGTGTTAATCAAATTTTGTGGCTCTCTCATAAAAAATTCATTTTGATCTTCGACTCTCAGTCTGGTTAGCGGCTTGCTAAAAACTGAGTCATATTGGGACTTGAGTAGCTCACTCATTTCCTTGCTGTCATCTGTGTAGGACCCATCTTGTTTAAGTAGGGGCCCAATACTGGACGTTGTTCTCGATTTTGATTTGGCATAGGAGAAGAAATACTTTGGGTTTCTTCGATTTCATTTATGGCTTTTAGTTCTTCCCGCGATTCCTGACTCCTAAAGGATTCTTTTAGCTTAAGTTCGATGCTTGCTATTTCTCTGACCAGTGTCTCCCTGCGCATTTCTGATATATTGACCTCTTTTAGCCGCTCTGTTATTCTTTTCCGTCGCCTGTAAAGGGAGCGCCTGTCTCTTTCTATTTTACATCTACTCCTCCTTTTTCTTAGAGGAATAAGCCTTGTGCATACATCGAGTGCCACCGAGTTAATCTGTTCTAGGCAGTAGTATGGTTCTCTAGCATCAGTGTCCACCAGTAGTATGGTTCTCTATCACTAGTGTCCAGCAGTAGTATGGTTCTCTATCACTAGTGCCCAGCAGTAGTATGGTTCTCTAGCACCAGTGTCCAGCAGTAGTATGGTTCTCTAGCACCAGTGTCCAGCAGTAGTATGGTTCTCTAGCACCAGTGTCCAGCAGTAGTATGGTTCTCTAGCATCAGTGTCCAGCAGTAGTATGGTTCTCTAGCACCAGTGTCCAGCAGTTGTATGGTTCTCTAGCAGCAGTGTCCAGCAGTAGTATGGTTCTCTAGCACCAGTGTCCAGCAGTAGTATGGTTCTCTAGCATCAGTGTCCAGCAGTAGTATGGTTCTCTAACACCAGTGTCCAGCAGTAGTATGGTTCTCTAGCACCAGTGTCCAGCAGTAGTATGGTTCTCTATCACTAGTGTCCAGCAGTAGTATGGTTCTCTAGCATCAGTGTCCAGCAGTAGTATAGTTCTCTAGCACGAGTGTCCAGCAGTAGTATGGTTCTCTATCACTAGTGTCCAGCAGTAGTATGGTTCTCTAGCATCAGTGTCCAGTAGTAGTATGGTTCTCTAGCACCAGTGTCCAGCAGTAGTATGGTTCTCTAGCATCAGTGTCCAGCAGTAGTATGGTTCTCTAGCATCAGTGTCCAGCAGTAGTATGGTTCTCTAGCACCAGTGTCCAGCAGTAGTATGGTTCTCTAGCATCAGTGTCCAGCAGTAGTATGGTTGTCTAGCATCAGTGTCCAGCAGTAGTATGGTTCTCTAGCACCAGTGTCCAGCAGTAGTATGGTTCTCTAGCACCAGTGTCCAGCAGTAGTATGGTTCTCTAGCGTCAGTGTCCAGCAGTAGTATGGTTCTCTAGCACCAGTGTCCAGCAGTAGTATGGTTTCTCTAGCATCAGTGTCCAGCAGTAGTATGGTTCTCTAGCACCAGTGTCCAGCAGTAGTATGGTTCTCTAGCACCAGTGTCCAGCAGTAGTATGGTTCTCTAGCACCAGTGTCCAGCAGTAGTATGGTTCTCTAGCACCAGTGTCCAGCAGTAGTATGGTTCTCTAGCATCAGTGTCCAGCAGTAGTATGGTTCTCTAGCACCAGTGTCCAGCAGTAGTATGGTGTTCTCTAGCACCAGTGTCCAGCAGTAGTATGGTTCTCTAGCATCAGTGACCAGCAGTAGTATGGTTCTCTAGCATCAGTGTCCAGCAGTAGTATGGTTCTCTAGCATCAGTGTCCAGCAGTAGTATGGTTCTCTAGCACCAGTGTCCAGCAGTAGTATGGTTCTCTAGCACCAGTGTCCAGCAGTAGTATGGTTCTCTAGCACCAGTGTCCAGCAGTAGTATGGTTCTCTATCACTAGTTTCCAGCAGTAGTATGGTTCTCTAGCACCAGTGTCCAGCAGTAGTATGGTTCTCTAGCACCAGTGTCCAGCAGTAGTATGGTTCTCTATCACTAGTGTCCAGCAGTAGTATGGTTCTCTAGCATCAGTGTCCAGCAGTAGTATGGTTCTCTAGCATCAGTGTCCAGCAGTAGTATGGTTCTCTATCACTAGTGTCCAGCAGTAGTATGGTTCTCTATCACTAGTGTCCAGCAGTAGTATGGTTCTCTATCACTAGTGTCCAGCAGTAGTATGGTTCTCTAGCATCAGTGTCCAGCAGTAGTATGGTTCTCTAGCATCAGTATCCAGCAGTAGTATGGTTCTCTATCACTAGTGTCCAGCAGTAGTATGGTTCTCTATCACTAGTGTCCAGCAGTAGTATGGTTCTCTCTTACTAGTGTCCACCAGTAGTATGGTTCTCTATGACTAGTGTCCAGCAGTAGTATGGTTCTCTATCACTAGTGTCCAGCAGTAGTATGGTTCTTTATCACTAGTGTCAACCAGTAGTATGGTTCTCTATGACTAGTGTCCAGCAGTAGTATTGTTCTCTATGACTAGTGTCCACCAGTAGTATGGTTCTCTATCACTAGTGTCCAGCAGTAGTATGGTTCTCTATCACTAGTGTCCAGCAGTAGTATGGTTCTCTATCACTATTGTCCAGCAGTAGTATGGTTGTCTAGCATCAGTGTCCATCAGTAGTATGGTTCTCTAGCATCAGTGTCCAGCAGTAGTATGGTTCTCTAGCATCAGTGTCCAGCAGTAGTATGGTTCTCTAGCATCAGTGTCCAGCAGTAGTATGGTTCTCTAGCATCAGTGCCCAGCAGTAGTATGGTTCTCTAGCACCAGTGTCCGGCAGTAGTATGGTTCTCTAGTACCATTGTCCAGCAGTAGTATGGTTCTCTAGCACCAATATCCAGCAATAGTATGGTTCTCTAGCACCATTGTCCAGCAGTAGTATGGTTCTCTAGCACCAATATCCAGCAATAGTATGGTTCTCTAGCACCAGTGTCCAGCAGTAGTAAGGTTCTCTAGCACCAATAACCAGCAGTAGTATGGTTCTCTAGCACCAATAACCAGCAGTAGTATGGTTCTCTAGCACCAATAACCAGCAGTAGTATGGTTCTCTAGCACCAATAACCAGCAGTAGTATGGTTCTCTAGCACCAATAACCAGCAGTAGTATGGTTCTCTAGCACCAATAACCAGCAGTAGTATGGTTCTCTAGCACCAATAACCAGCAGTAGTATGGTTCTCTAGCACCAGTGTCCAGCAGTAGTAAGGTTCTCTAGCACCAATAACCAGCAGTAGTATGGTTCTCTAGCACCAATAACCAGCAGTAGTATGGTTCTCTAGCACCAATAACCAGTAGTAGTAAGGTTCTCTAGCACCAATAACCAGTAGTAGTAAGGTTTTCTAGCACCAATAACCAGTAGTAGTAAGGTTCTCTAGCACCAATAACCAGTAGTAGTATGGTTCTCTAGCACCAATAACCAGTAGTAGTATGGTTCTCTAGCACCAATAACCAGTAGTAGAAGGTTCTCTATGCACCAATAACCAGTAGTAGTAAGGTTCTCTAGCACCAATAACCAGTAGTAGTATGGTTCTCTAGCACCAATAACCAGTAGTAGTATGGTTCTCTAGCACCAGTGTCCAGCAGTAGTATGGTTCTCTAGCACCAATAACCAGTAGTAGTATGGTTCTCTAGCACCAATAACCAGTAGTAGTATGGTTCTCTAGCACCAATAACCAGTAGTAGTATGGTTCTCTAGCACCAGTGTCCAGTAGTAGTATGGTTCTCTAGCACCAATAACCAGCAGTAGTATGGTTCTCTAGCACCAATAACCAGCAGTAGTATGGTTCCCTAGCACCAATAACCAGTAGTAGTATGGTTCTCTAGCACCAATAACCATCAGTAGTATGGTTCTCTAGCACCAATAACCAGCAGTAGTATGGTTCTCTAGCACCAATAACCAGTAGTAGTATGGTTCTCTAGCACCAATAACCAGTAGTAGTATGGTTCTCTAGCACCAGTGTCCAGCAGTAGTATGGTTCTCTAGCACCAGTGTCCAGCAGTAGTATGGTTCTCTAGCACCAGTGTCCAGCAGTAGTCGACCATCAAACTGATCATCAGGTCTCCGTGATATTTCTTCACCATGATGGCTGTCTTTGAGAAATCGTTCACTGTGGGTTGATGTTTCACAGAAACTGTTCGTGTTGGAGCTAAAACTAAATTTAAACTTGAATTCATCGTGAACTGAAAACCATTGTTGACCAGTGTAATTAAAATAAAAAGTTTTAATACCTTGACTAGAATATTTAATCTAAAACCCGCACTTGGAAGAGAAACCTTTGACGACGTTTCGGTCAGTCCTGGATCAATGTCGAGTTACAACTTGGGCGAGAAAATTAGACCTTTATATCCTAAGTGCGTGTGTTTGGTGAAATAATAATAATTACTTACAAAACATGTGTAAGCGTTCAATGTGCCTTAAACAATGAACTTTTTCAGGTGGTTTGTTCCTCCCGTTTATATCTCAGAAATCAATTCACTGTAATAATGTAAAAAAAAAATTAATACCTTTTAAAGTCAGCTTAATATTTAATATTAATTTTAAACTTAAGATAAAAAAAATATCTGCTGAACAACCTAATTAAGTTGCATAAAAATTGAAGTAATTTAGGTTTATTAAATATTAAAAGCCCGTTTAGTTTCCAGCTTGAAACATAATATTATTAATAGTCTACAAGAGTAAACAGAGGCTACAAAGCCCATTAGTTTAACATATCTCCCACTCAGTAAGATGAACTAACTCTAAAACTTAAGAGCTGAACAGAAGAGCCTTTCTCAAGTTATCACGTGAAATAAAAGCAGGAAATGGATTATATAAGATTACCAGTAGGATACTTGCATATTCAAATAGTCCTATGAATTTTGTCCGAGAAACTGTACATCAGTATGGAAATACTGAAGCCAATCAGACGAAGCCTTTTTGATTGATAAGCAAATCAGAAAATTTGGGGAAGAATAAAAAAATTGGCAACCACTTAAAGGTCACCCATCGGGGATAAATAATAATAATAATAATAATAATAATAATAATAATTTAATGTTTTTGGGATGTAAAGTGAATATCACAGCTGCTCTTGTGAGGGTAATTAATGTTTCTATGCTTAATGTCTCCTAATTCCCTGTGCCTAATGGCTCCTAATTACTTGTGTCTTTGTGTTGGGGCGAATAGAGAGAGAAGCAGTGAGTGACCTGGTGAGTACTGCACCGGTCCTAGACCAGTGCTGGTGCTTCTCACTTCATTCTTGATGGCGAGTAGTGATCCTGGTAATTCTCACTACATATTCTTGATGGTGAGTGGTGATCCTGGTGCTTCTTACTTCATATTCTTGACAATGAGTGGTGATCCTGTACTTTTCACTTCATATTCTTGACAATGAGTGGTGATCCTGTACTTCTCACTTCATATTCTTGACAATGAGTGGTGATCCTGTACTTCTCACTTCATATTCTTGACAATGAGTGGTGATCCTGTACTTCTCACTTCATATTCTTGACAATGAGTGGTGATTCTGGTGCTTCTCACTTCATATTCTTGACCATGAGTGGTGATCCTGTACTTCTCACTTCATATTCTTGACAATGAGTGGTGATTCTGGTGCTTCTCACTTCATATTCTTGACAATGAGTGGTGATCTCACTATTGCCACAATTATTATATAATGTAGCGGTGACACAGGAAGACATAACAACAACATTGTATGTAAAGTAAAAGGACACAAGTGCAACTAATGTGACATTTTATCGTGGCAACGTTTCGCTCTCCAGGAGCTTTGTCAAGCCGTTACAAACAATACATGGACACAGAGGGTATATATAGGCTCAGAGTGAGGTGCAATACTAGTGGTAGTAGTAGTAGTAGTAGTAATACAATATGTTAGAATAATTAACTTACACATGAGTAAACGATATAAAAGCTATTACTTGGGAAACATAAAAATTGGTTAGACAAATATTTCTATTGGAGGCTGGATAGAGGCAGCCTGTTTCAGTGTTCACTCTCTGTAATGTGCTTGTGTAGTAATAACAGGAGAGACTATGTGATGGCAGGATTTACTGTTTTCAGGAGGATTCTTGCTAAGACTTCAGAGATGGTGAAGCTCCAATTGAAACAGGCCTTCTTTATCCAGCCTCCAATAGAAATATTTGTCTAACCAATTTTTATGGTAAGTGAGTCATAAAAATTACTTGTCCAGTGGCTTACACACTGGCCTAGAGTTTTAAGATTTACTTGCCATGGGTTGTAGCTCCACCCGTGCCGGGGTCTGGTTTACATGGTTTACGTTGTGGACGCAACATAGCTGCTGAATAATACAATTTTGACTTACTACGTGTGTTGAAAACAATTATTTAGCATTTCTTCATCCATATGTTTCGTTTATGGTTTTCTGTTGTTTTTTTTTTTTATTAATTTACCCTAGATTTCCCTGTGTCTGATATGTTCAGTATTTTCTCACTTTTATTCCTCATGCAAACCTGTGTGTGTGTGTGTGTGTGTGTGTGTGTGTGTGTGTGTGTGTGTGTGTGTGTGTGTGTGCGTGTGCGTGCGTGTGTGTTGGTGTGTGTGTGTGTGTGTGTTTTGTGTGTGTGTGTGCGCGCGCGTGTGTGTGTGTGTGTGTGTGTGTGTGTGCGTGTGCGTGCGTGTGTGTGTGTGTGTGTGTGTTTTGTGTGTGTGTGTGTGTGTGCGCGCGCGTGTGTGTGTGTGTGTGTGTGTGTGTGTGTGTGTGTGTGTGTGTGTTGTGTGTGTGTGTGTGTGTGTGTTTGCGTGTGTGTGTGTGTGTATGTGTGTGTGTGCGTGCGTGTGTGTGTACTCACCTAGTTCAGGTTGCAGGGGTCGAGTCCAAGCTCCTGGCCTCGCCTCTTCATTGGTCGCTACTAGGTCACTCTCCCTGAACCGTGAGCTTTATCATACCTCTCCTTCAAGCTATGTATGGATCCTGCCTCCACTACATCGCTTTCCAAACTATTCCACTTCCTGACTACTCTGTGGCTGAAGAAATACTTCCTAACATCGCCGTGATTCATCTGTGTCTTCAACTTCCAACTGTGTTCCCTTGTTGCTGTGTCCCATCTCTGGAACATCCTGTCTTTATCCACCTTGTCAATTCCTCTCAGTATTTTGTATGTCGTTATCATGTTCCCCCTATATCTCCTGTCCTCCAGTGTCCTCAGGTTGATTTCCCTTAACTTCTCCTCGTTGGACATACCTCTTAGCTCTGGGACTAGTCTTGTTGGAAACCTTTACACTTTCTCTAGTTTCCTTACGTGCTTGGCTAGGTGTGGGTTCCAAACTGGTGCCGCATACTCCAATATGGGCCTAACGTACACGGTGTACAGGGTCCTGAACGAATCCTTATTAAGATGTTGGAATGGTGTTCTGAGGTTTGCTAGGCACCCATATGCTGAAGCAGTTATTTGGTTGATGTGCGCTTCAGGAGATGTGCCTGGTGTTATACTCGCCCCAAGATCTTTCCCTTGAGTGAGGTTTGTAGTCTCTGGCCCCCTAGACTATCCGTGTGTGTGTGTGTGTGTGTGTGCGTGCGTGTGTCTGCTCGCGCGCGCGCGTGTGTGTGTGTATGTGTGTGTGTGCGTGTGTGTGCGTGTGTGTGCGTGTGTGTGCGTGTGTGTGCGTGTTGTGTGCGTGTGTGCGTGTATGTGTGTGTGCGTGTGCGTGTGTGTGCGTGTGTGTGTGTGTGTACTCACCTATTTGTACTCACCTATTTGTGGTTGCAGGGTCGAGTCACAGCTCCTGGCCCCGCCTCTTCGCTGATTGCTACTAGGTCCTCTCTCTCCCTGCCCCATGAGCTCTATCATACCTCGCCTTAAAACTATGTATGGTTTCCTGCCTCCACTACATCACTTTCTAGGCTATTCCATGGCCTGACTACTCTATGACTGAAGAAATACTTCCTAACATCCCTTTGATTCATCTGAGTCTTCAGCTTCCAATTGTGACCTCTTGTGTCTGTGTCCCATCTCTGGAAAAATCCCGTCTTTGTCCACCTCGTCTATTCCGCGCAGTATTTTATATGTCTTATCATGTCTCCCCTGACCCTCCTGTCCTCCAGTGTCGTCAGGCCGATTTCCCTCAACCTTTCTTCATAGAACAATCCCCGTAGCTCTGGGACTAGTCTTGTTGCAAACCTTTGCACTTTCTCTAATTTCTTGACGTGCTTGACTAGGTGTGGATTCCAAAACTGGTGCTGCATACTCCAGTATGGGCCTGACGTAGATGGTATACAGAGTCTTAAACGAATCCTTACTGAGGTATCGGAACGCTATCCGTAGGTTTGCCAGGCGCCCGTACGCTGCAGCAGTTATCTGATTGATGTGCGCCTCAGGAGATATGCTTGGTGTTATACTCACCCCCAGATCTTTTTCCTTGAGTGAGGTTTGCAGTCTTTGGCCATCTAAACTGTATTGTGTCTGCGGTCTTCTTTGCCCTTCCCCAATCTTTATGACTTTGCATTTGGCAGGGTTAAATTCAAGGAGCCAGTTGCTGGACCAGGCTTGTAGCCTGTCCAGGTCTCTTTGTAGTCCTGCCTGATCCTCGTCCGATTTTATTCTTCTCATTAACTTCACATCATCTGCAAACAAGGACACTTCTGAGTCTATCCCTTCCGTTATGTCGTTCACATATACCAAGAACAGCACAGGTCCTAGAACTGACCCCTGTGGAACCCCGCTTGTCACAGGCGCCCACTCTGACACCTCGTCGCGTACCATGACTCGTTGTGTGTGTGTGTGTGTGTGTGTGTGTGTGTGTGTGGTGTGTGTGTGTGTGGTGTGTGTGTGTGTGTTGTACTCAAAAAATATGTGGTTACAGGGGTCGATTCACAGCTCCTTACCCACCTCTCCCTGCCATGTCCTTGCCCACCCCTCCCTGCCATGTCCTTACCCACCCCTCCCTGCCATGTCCTGGCCCACACCTCCCTGCCATGTCATTGCCCACCCCAACCTCCCCTGTCCTTGCCCCCCCCTCCCGCCTTTCCCTTTTGCCCACCCCTCCCGCCATGTCCTGGCCCCCCCTCCCTCCATGCCCTTTTACCCCCCCCTCCCTCCTTCCCTGGCCCACCCCCCCCTGCCGTTCCTGGCCCACCCCTCCTGCCATGCCTTCCCACCCCCCCCTTCCATGTCATTGCCCACCCCCCCCTGCCATGCCTGGAACACCCCCCCCCTGCCATTCCTTCCACCCCCCCCTGCCATGCCCTGGCCCACCCCTTCCCCCATGTCATTGCCCCCACCCCCCCCTCCCGTCCTTGCCACCCCTCCCTGCCATGCCCGGGCCCCCCCCCTCCCTCCCAGTCCTGGCCCCCCCCTTTCCTACCAGTCTTGCCCCCCCCCCCTGCCTGCCCTTCCCCACCCCTCCCGCCATGTCCTTCCCACCCCTCCCGCCATGCCCCTGGCCCCCCCCTCCTGCCAGTCCGGCCCACCCCTCCCTGCCATGTCCTTGCCCACCCTCCATGCCATGTCCTTGCCCCTCCCCCTGCCAGCCTTGCCCCCCCTTCCTGCATTCATTGCCCACCCCTCCCCTGCCATGTCCTGGCCCCACCCCCCCCTGCCATGCCCTTACCCACCCCCCCCCTGTATGTCCTTTGCCCCCCCTTTTCCCTACCAGTCATTCCCCACCCCTCCTGCCTGCCCTGCCAACCCCTCCCTGCCATTCATTCCCCACCCCCTCCCTCCCAGCCGGGCCCACCGCTCCCTCCCTGTTATGCCCACCCCCCCCTCCCATGCCCTGGCCACCCCTCCCTGCCTTTGCTTGGCCACCCCTCCGTCCTGTTTTTGGCCACCCTCCGTGCCATGTCCTTACCCACCCCTCCCGCCATGCCCGGGCCCACCCCCCCTCCCATGCCTTCCCCCAACCCCCCCCATGCCCCTGCCCCCCCCTCCCTGCCATGCCTTGCCCACCCTTTCCCCTGTCAGCATGGCCCCCCCCTTTCCCTCCCCTGTCATGGCCCCTCCCCCCTGCTATGTCCTTACCCCCCCCTCCCTCCATGCCCTTTGCCCCCCCCTCCTGCCATTTTCCTTCCCCACCCCCCCCTGCCATGTCCTGCCCCCACCTCTTCCTCCATGCATGCCCACCCCTCCCCGCCATGTCCTGGCCCACCCCTCCCTGCCATTTCTTCCCCACCCTCCCGACATGTCCTGGCCCACCCCTCCCTGCCATGTCCTGCCCACCCTCCCTCCCTGTTCTTACCCCCCCCCCTGCCAATCCTTGCCCACCCCCCCCTGCCATGTTCGGGGCCCATCCCCCTGCCATGTTCTGGCCCACCTCCCCCTGCATACCCTTTACCCACTCCCCCTGCCTTTTTTGCCCCCCCTACCTGCCATTTCCTTGCCCCCCCCTCCCGCCATTAATTGCCGACTCCTCCCCCCATGCCCTTTGCCCACCCCTCCTGTCTGTCATTGCGAACCCTCCCGCCTGACATTGCCCACCCCTCCCTGCCTTTTTTTACCCCTTCCCCCCACATGTCCTGGCCACCCCTCCCTGCCCGTCTTTGCCCACCCCCCCTGCCTGCCCTGGCCCCCCCCCCTCCCTGTCTTTGGGCCCACCCCTCCTGGCATGTCTTCCCACCCCCCCCTGCCATGTCATTGCCCCCCCTCCTTTACATGTCCTTACCCACCGCTCCCTCCCATGCCCGGCCACCCCCCCGCCAAGTAATTTGCCCACCCCCCCCTTTCCTGCCCGGGCCCACCCCTCCCTCCCATGTCATTGCTCCACCCCTCCCTGCCATGTCCTGGCCCACCTCTCCACCATGCCCGGCCCACCTCTCCATGCCATGTCCTTCCCCACCCTTCCCGACATGCCCGGCCCCCTCTTCCTGCCTTCCGACCCACCCCTTCCTCCCTTTCCACCCAACCCCTCCCTGTAATGTCCTGACCCACCCTTCCTTTCCATGTCCTGGCCCACCCCTCCATTCCATGTCCTGGCCCCCCCCTCCGTAATGTCCTGACCCACCCTTCCTTTTTCCAGTCCTGGCCCACCCCTCCATGCCATGTCTTGGGCCCACACCCCCTGCTTTGCCATTCCCCACCCCTCCCTGTCGACCTTGGCCCACCCTCTTGCCATTTCCTGGCCCAACCCCCTGCCACGTTCTGACCACCCCCCCCTGTATGTCATGGCCCACCCTCCCTCCATTCTGGCCTCACCTCCTTGTTTGCCCTTGGCGACCCCCCCCTGACAGCCCTGGCCCACCTCTCCATGCCTTCCTGGCCCCCTCCCTCCCACGCCCTCCCCACCCCCCCTGAAATGTCCTGGCCCACCCTCCAGCCGGGTCCTGCCCACCCCTCCCGCATTTTTCGGGCCCCACCACTCCCTCCCCTTTCCCTGGCCACCCCAATGCCATTTTCTGGCCCACCACCCCCTGCCATGTCCGGGCCCCCCCCCCTGCCTGTCCGGCCACCCCTCCCGGGGCCCAAAAGGTCCTGGCCCCCCACCCTCCCATTTTTGGACCACCACTCCCTACCTTTAACCACCCCTCCTATTTACCTCATCCCCTTTTTTCCTCCCCCAATTTGCCCCACCACCTTCCCCTCACCACCTTGCACTCACCCCCTTGCACTCACCCCCCTTTGCACTCACCCACCTTACCCCACCCCCCTTACCTCACCCACCTTGCACTCCCTCCCTTGCCCTCACCCACCTTGCCCTTACCCACCTTGCCCTACCCCCTTCCCCCTCACCCACCTCCCCCTCCCCCACTTTGCCCTCACCCACCTTACCCACCCATTAAACCTCCCCCACCTTTCCCCTCACCCCCCTTTACCCCACCACCTTACCTCACCCCCCTTTGCCTCCCCACCTTGCACTCCCCCACTTTGCAATTCCCCCACATTGCACTCACTCCCCGTGCATCACCCACCTTGCCCTTACCCACCTTCCCCTAAAACCCCTTGCCCTCACCCCCCTTACCCTCACCCATTTTGCCCTCCCCCACCTTCCTCACCCACCTTACCTCACCCCCTTTACCCTCACCCACCTTACCTCACCCCCCCTTTCCCCCTCACCCCCCTTTTACCCTTTGGGGTGAGTATAAACCGGGGACTCTCTGAGCGCACTAAACCCAAAATAACGCTGCAGCATTGGGTGTAGAAAACCCTCAGAACACCATTCAACTCTTAAAAAGGAAATCGTTTGGCCTGACAGTGTACGTTGGCCCATTTGGAGTTGCGGCCCTTTGGGAAACCCAACCTACCAACCCCCTAAAAAACTAGAGAAGTGCAAAGTTTCCAAAAAGATAGTCCAGAGAAGGGGGGTATTTTTCTCGAGGAGAGGTTAAGGGAAATGACCTCAAACCCCGGAGGACGGGAGAGATAGGGGGGACTTTAAAACGACATAAAAAATACTGGGGAAATTTTGACAAGGGGACAAAGCAGAAGTTCCTAGATGGAACAGCAACAAGGGGGCCCCCGTTGGAAATTTAAGACACAGATAAAACACGGGATGTTAGGGAATTTTCTTCGTCGCAGAGTAGTAGGAAGTGGGAATGTTTGGGAAGGAGTAGTGGAGTCAGGATCCTACTTTGCTTTAAAACAGAGGTAGAAAAGCTCTTTGGTTCAGGGAGAGTGACCCCAGTAGCGACCAGTGAAGGGCGGGGCCAGGGGCTTGGGCCGACCCCTCAACCTCAACTAGGTGAGTACAAATAGGTGAGTACACACACACAAAAACCATGCACACATAACATACACACACACACAAATGCACACACACACACACACACACACGCGCGCGCGCACGCAGGCACGCACGCGCGCGCACTTTTTTCCACTAGTAATTAGTCTGGCTATACTGCTTGAAAAATGAAGTGTTTTTTATCCTCTTGGAAGACAACACCGAGGCGAGTAATTAAGTGTCTGAGAGAGGCAGATAAGAGCGTATATCATGAACATTGTACCAGCAGTGGTGAACACTGTTGTACCAGCAGTGATGAACACTGTTGTACCAGCAGTAATGAACATTGTTGTACCAGCAGTGATGAACACTGTTGTACCAGCAGTAATGAAGACTGTTGTACCAGCAGTGATGAACACTGTTGTACCAGCAGTGATGAACACTGTTAACATAAGAACATAAGAAAGGAGGAACACTGCAGGAGGCCTGCTGGCCCATACTAGGCAGGTCCTTTACAATTCATCCCACTAACAAAACATTTGCCCAACCCAATTTTCAATGCCACCCAAGAAATAAGCTCTGATGTGAAAGTCCCACTCAAATCCAACCCCTCCCACTCATGTACTTATCCAACCTAGATTTGAAACTACCCAAAGTCCCAGCCTCAATAACCCAACTAGGTAGACTGTTCCACTCATCAACTACCCTATTTCCAAACCAATACTTTCCTATGTCCTTTCTAAATCTAAACTTATCTAATTTAAATCCATTACTGCGGGTTCTCTCTTGGAGAGACATCCTCAAGACCTTATTAATATCCCCTTTATTAATACCTATCTTCCACTTATACACTTCGATCAGGTCTCCCCTCATTCTTCGTCTAACAAGTGAATGTAACTTAAGAGTCTTCAATCTTTCTTCATAAGGAAGATTTCTAATGCTATGTATTAATTTAGTCATCCTACGCTGAATGTTTTCTAACGAATTTATGTCCATTTTGTAATACGGAGACCAAAACTGAGCTGCATAATCTAGGTGAGGCCTTACTAATGATGTATAAAGCTGCAGTATGACCTCTGGACTTCTGTTGCTTACACTTCTTGATATAAATCCCAGTAATCTATTTGCCTTATTACGTACGCTTAGGCATTGCTGTCTTGGTATCGCTAAGTTCTACATCATTTAACTTATAAGTACTAGGGTTATGGGCACTCCCAAGCTTCAGAACCTTGCATTTATCTACATTGAACTGCATCTGCCACTTTTCTGACCAAGAATAGAGTTTGTTTAAATCCTCCTGAAGTTCCATAACATCTACGTTTGAATCAATTATCCTACCTATCTTTGTGTCATCGGCGAATTTGCTCATAACACTAGTAATTCCCTCATCAAGATCATTGATATATATTATAAACAACAACGGGCCCAAGACTGATCCCTGTGGAACGCCACTTGTTACAGATCCCCACTCGGATTTAACCCCATTTATGGACACTCTCTGCTTCCTGTCAGTGATCCATGACTCGATCCACGAGAGCCCTTGTCCCCCAATGCCATGAGCTGCCACTTTCTTTAACAGTCTATGGTGCGGAACTCTATCAAAAGCCTTACTAAAATCTAAGTAAATAATATCAAATTCTTTATTGTGCTCAACAGCCTCAAAAGCTTTACTGAAGAAAGTTAATAAATTAGTTAGACAAGACCGGCCTCTTGTGAATCCATGCTGAGTATCATTAATCAGTTATGCTATCGAGAGGCTTCTTATAATCTCAGCTATAATAGACTCTAGCAATTGCCTACAACTTGAGTCAGCTTATTGGCGTAATTGACGTAACGACATGTCCCCTGTTTAAAAAAGGAGTTACATAGCCAATTCCACATATCATAACTACACCTGTTTGAAGAGAAATTAAAAATATTACGTTAAGTTCACAGAGTTCCATTTTGCATTCCCTTAAGAACCCTTGGAAAAACCTCATCAGACCGCGACATATTCGTTTTCAGTCTTCTATCTCTTCACAACGCATCCACTAGTGACTGTGTTACTCAATTTATCTTTCTACTAGCCCACTGTAAAATTACTTACTGAAATATTGTAGTCTCCTGTGTAAAAACTGAGAGAAAATAATTATTTAAAACAGCACATTTCATTCCTTTGTCAGAGTGCCCATAGTATTTTTAAGGTGAACCACTATCTCAACTTTTGTTCTATAGACTAAAAAACTTTCTTGTTAGTTTTAGAATCCCTAGCAACTTAATCTTCATATCCGCTTAGCTTTTCATTCCCCTTTTAATGTCACTCTTAAGTCAATATACTGATTCATAAGATGACCCTCGCCTCTTTGATACCCTATAAATTCCTGCTCATTATGCCTAGTATTTTGAGCCTATTATTCCATCCATTTGGTCATTTCATTTTCTAATTCTTATAGGGATAAACGCTCTTGAGCACATGTATAGTGTTCAGAAAACTGTCATATTGATACTCCTTCGTTACCCCAGTCACGATGATAGTGTTCTCATAAGCCCATCGTAATCTGCTAGCAAAAATCTGACGTTACTGAGTTATCGCTACTATCGTACTTCCCATTCAGTGCTAATGTAATGCTTTGTGTCGCTACACCCATTCCTCTGAAATTACTAAATTAATAACAGGGATTCATTGTTTGCCATAACTAAGTCAAGCAGGTATTTCCCTGTAGTTGTCATCAAACTGCTTCAAAAAACAATCCTGAAATACTTCAAGAAGTCGTAATTGATTCTAATTCCCAGTCAGAAATCCAATCAACATTACAATTAAAGTCTCCTAGATTACTACATACCGTGCCTTGTGGCCTTAAAAATTTTCCCCCCATAGAGTTCTCCCTTGGTCCCTATCTAAGTTTGGGACGTATATGCACCCTAAAATCAGTTTTCATGGCTCCTCTAATCATCCAAACAGACTCTTATTGTTACTCAACTTAATACCCGTTTTATGCACATTCAAGCGATCTCGGACAATACATAATTGCCACACCCCCCCCTCCCATACTTCATCTATGGAAAATTAAACCAATATGACATTCCTCCGCATGTCCCCGATTTGAATTAAACCACGTCTCAGTTAAGCAAATACTCATGTTACCTCACAGCAACTAATCTCACTCGTCCACTTATTCCTAGCACTACGGCAATAGCAAATAAACATTAAAACTCTCCTTTCTCTTTACCCTTCGCTCATTCTATTTCACTAAACCTATTACTGCCTTATCACCCAGAGGACCCTGCTTTTCAATACTATCTCGTCATTATTACTAGTTCCCCTAGAACTCGTATTTACACACGGCATTCACTTTTCTCTTCCAAACCCGATACACTAACTATTCCTAGTTCAGTCCTACTGCTCCCTCCAACTGCAGTTGCCAGTGCTGCCAGCCCCACACCTAGATAATGAACCCATCCCTAGCATTCAGTCATTCTTTCTGCTCATAGAAGAGGTCCCATGTCATGAATGTTACCTGCATTTTCCTTACAGTATTGTCCAGCCAGCAATTGACACCAATTGCCCGACAACCATTCATTCCAACTCCTCTTGCAAAATACCACATGATAGGGTTCCACCTTACTTCTAATTATTTCTATTGCTGACCTATACTGCTAATCAGGTCCTCACTCACGTCAGCCAACATCGTTGCCTCCAGCACTGAACAGCTAATAGATTGCTCCATTACCTCTCATGATGCAGCATACGGCCAACAATATCCTCCATCCGAGCCCAGAAAGCAAACTCCTGTCTCCTACTCCTGTCCTCAAGCAGACGCCTATCCATATACCTAACTTGGCTATCCCACATAAACAATATTCTTACCTTCCTTAATGTCTTTCGTCGTGTCGTCCCAGTAGTCACTCACATTCGTTGGTAGCCACTGAGAATGATTGGATGTTCCACAACAGTTGTTCCACGCAGTCCTTTTCTTCATCTTTTACCTTCATTCGTCTTCTTGATCGTCAACATCTTTACCCTGCAGTCCAGTCCACTGACCAGTTTCACCTTCTTGACCTGTGACCAAAACAGAGTGACTACTCCGAATCTTTTGTTCCTCGTCAGATCGACCGATTTACCATATTCGCCAACCTCAATCTTCCTAAGCGTACGTAAGTGCTCGATGGAGGGCATCTTGCTTCAATTCAGAAGCGCGCAACACAGTCTTCACAGAGCCAAGTACACGTCAACACGCGCAAAAGCCAACTCAATCAGGACACTGCGCAGCACGTCCGCACGGCCCAATAGCACGGGCGAATGTTCAAACTGTTGTACCAACATTGTTTAACATTGTGATAACCATCAAGTGATGAACACTGTTGTACCATCATACATGACATTGCTGTACAGCATGATGAACACTGTTTGTACTAGCAGTGATGAACCACTGTGTGACCAACAGTGTTTAAAATGTTTACCACAATGATGAACATTGTTGTACCACAGTAATGAACACTGTGTACCAGCAGTATGAACACTTTTTAACCACAGTAATGACACTGTTTACAGCAGTGATGAACTGTTGTACCAGCAGTGTTCAACACTGTTGTACCAGATTGAGACACTTATGCAGCATATGAACTTTATCAGGAAACGTTTGCACACAGTGGCACTCAGTCCAATACAAAGAGGATAGCGTTAGGCAAGGAGGATATGAGTATCATCCCTCACCTGGAGTCGATTGTTCAGTCCATCAGATTGATGATTGATGGATAACACATCGACTCCAGGCTGAGGACTGATTACCTCAACTCCTGCCTCTCCTTACGCCTTCCTTTGTGATTGGACTGATGAACCACTGTGTGCGAAACGTTTCCTGAATAAGATCATATGCTGCATAATGTCCAATCTTCAACTGTCGTTTTTTTTCAAACCATTCATCACAACTGTTGTACCAGCAGTGTTCAACACTGTTGTACCAGCAGTGATGAACATTGTTGTACCAGCAGTGATGAACACTGTTGTACCAGCAGTGATGAACATTGTTGTACCAGCAGTGATGAACACTGTTGTACCAGCAGTGATGAACACTGTTGTACCAGCAGTGATGAACACTGTTGTGCCAGCAGTGATGAACATGTTTGCACCAGCAGTGATGAATACTGTTTGTACCAACAGTGTTAACATTGTTATATCAACAATAATGAACCTGACCACAGTGTTAACACTCTTGTTGCAGCAGTGTTGAACATTGTTGACTGCGGATGAAACGTTGTACCACAGTGATGACACTGTTGTACCAGCGATGTTAGACGCTTATGTACACGCAGATGATGAACACTGTTGTATCCAGCGATGTGAACCTGTTGATACCAGCATGATGAACAGTGTTGTTTCAGCAGTGATGAACAACTGTTGTACCAACGTGTTAAACACTGTTGTTTCCACAGTGATAACTTCTGTTGTACCAACAGTGGATAAACACTGTTTCAATAAGTAAAGATTTCTTGTGGCATGGTAAAGGCTGCCCTGTGTTCTACTGCCTCATACACTGTAGAGTTGATGTACATCCCTGGAGATATGTTCAGACTAATTCTTTCTAGGGGTAAGTGAGTCTTTGATGCTGATGAAAGGCTTTTGATCCGAGTCTGAGCAACGCTTTCCGTCCATTTGGGATAAACGTGATACTTCCATTTACCACCCTGTGATGCTGACATGGTTAATGTTTGTTTCACAGGAGGTCCTATCTGTTAGATACTCTCATTTGTGAGCAGGTAAGAGTACATATATTTGTGGTATGTTAAGAGTACATTACATTTGTAGCACGTTAAGAGTATATTACATTTGTGGTATACTAAGAGTACATTACATTTGTAGTATGCTAAGATATGTTACATTTGTGGCATGTTAAGAGTACATTACATTTGTGGCACGTTAAGAGTACATTACATTTGTAGTATGCTAAGATATGTTACATTTGTGGCATGTTAAGAGTACATTATATTTGTGGTATATTAAGAGTACATTACATTTGTGGCACGTTAAGAGTACATTACATTTGTAGTATGCTAAGAGTACATTACATTTGTGGCACGTTAAGAGTACATTACATTTGTGGTATGCTAAGATATGTTACATTTGTGGCATGTTAAGAGTACATTACATTGTGTATTCTGAGAAGCGTTGCATTTGTACACTTAAGAGTACAACATATTGTAATATCTAAAGACATTACATTTGTAGTATGCAAGAGTACATACATTGTAGCACGTAAGAGTACATTACATTGTGGTATGTTAGATGTTTACATTCTATTCGGCTATGTCAAGAACACCACACAATGTGAGATGTCCTCCGACCACGAATCAGATACTCGAGGTATGAAATGAGAAGCGGCTCCCTCGTATCCAGTACCTTTTATTCAGTCACCAATTGACAAAGAAACAGCAAACTTGTGAACCATGATGTACACTCGTGAAATCAACATACAGACTTACTCAGGTACTGGTCGCAACGGTTCTCACGTGTCTCGTGCCTACATTTGCTTTTTTTCTTAATGTATAATGACACTTTACATGTATATATTGTACATATCACCAGTTATATTGTACATACATGCTTGCTTTGTAGTGAAGGAAATATAGGTATATGCGCTCTGTTGCCTTTGCTGGTTCCCTACCTTGTTATCGTGCTACACCAGTGTGGCAGCACTAGACATACCTGGTTGTAAGTACCGTGCTCATAGAACTGTATGACCTTGAGGATTCAACCTCTTCCCAGTGAACAAACATAATGCTCGGGGTCGAAAGTGACGGGAGAAAAGAGGTGGCACGATAATCAAGAATTAACTGTGTTCCCAGGAAACAGACTAAATACGTGGGGAAAGTACGCGAGAATTACTAAGTGTGGTACCAGAGTAACTGACTGTAGTAACTGCGTGTAGTACTAGAGTAACTGAGTGTAGTAACTGGGTGTAGTACCAGAGTAACTGAGCGTAGTAACTGGTGTAGTACCAGAGTAACTAAGCGTAGTAACTGGGTGTAGTACCAGAGTAACTGAGCGTAGCTAACTGGGTGTAGTACCAGAGTAACTGAGGTAGTAACTGGTGTAGTACCAGAGTAACTGAGTAGTAAACTGGGTGTAGTAACAGAGTAACTGAGTGTAGTAACTGGGTGTAGTACCAGAGTAACTGAGCGTAGTAACTGGGTGTAGTACCAGAGTAACTGAGTGTAGTAACTGGGTGTAGTACCAGAGTAACTGAGTGTAGTAACTGGGTGTAGTAACAGAGTAACTGACTGTAGTAACTGGGTGTAGTACCAGAGTAACTGAGGTAGTAAACTGGGTGTAGTACCAGAGTAACTGAGCGTAGTAACTGGGTGTAGTACCAGAGTAACTGACGTGTAGTAACGCGTGTAGTACCAGAGTAACTGAGCGTAGTAACTGGGTGTAGTACCAGTAACTGACTGTAGTAACTGCGTGTAGTACCAGAGTAACTGAGTAGTAACTGGGTGTAGTACCAGAGTAACTGAGTGTAGTAACTGGGTGTAGTACCAGAGTAACTGAGCGTAGTAACTGGGTGTAGTACCAGAGTAACTGAGCGTAGTAACTGGGTGTAGTACCAGAGTAACTGAGCGTAGTAACTGGGTGTAGTACCAGAGTAACTGAGTGTAGTAACTGGTGTAGTACCAGAAACTGAGCGTAGTAACTGGGTGTAGTACCAGAGTAACTGAGTGTAGTAACTGGTGTAGTACCAGAGTAAACTGAGGTAGTAAACTGGTGTAGTACCAGAGTAACTGACTGTAGTAACTGGGTGTAGTACCAGAGTAGCTGACTGTAGTAACTGCGTGTAGTACCAGAGTAACTGAGCGTAGTAACTGGGTGTAGTACCAGAGTAACTGAGTGTAGTAACTGGGTGTAGTACCAGAATAACTGACTGTAGTAACTGCGTGTAGTACCAGAGTAACTGAGTGTAGTAACTGGGTGTAGTACCAGAGTAACTGACTGTAGTAACTGGGTGTAGTACCAGAGTAACTGAGTGTAGTAACTGGGTGTAGTAACTGGTTGTAGTACCAGAGTAACTGAGTGTAGTAACTGGGTGTAGTACCAGAGTAACTGAGTGTAGTAACTGGTTGTAGTACCAGAGTAACTGAGTGTAGTAACTGGTTGTAGTACCAGAGTAACTGAGTGTAGTAACTGGGTGTAGTACCAGAGTAACTGACTGTAGTAACTGGTTGTAGTACCAGAATAACTGACTGTAGTAACTGGGTGTAGTACCAGAGTAACTGACTGTAGTAACTGGTTGTAGTACCAGAGTAACTGAGTGTAGTAACTGGGTGTAGTACCAGAGTAACTGACTGTAGTAACTGGTTGTAGTACCAGAGTAACTGACTGTAGTAACTGGGTGTAGTACCAGAGTAACTGAGTGTAGTAACTGGGTGTAGTACCAGAGTAACTGACTGAGTACTGGTTGTAGTACCAGAATAACTGAGTGTAGTAACTGGGTGTAGTACCAGAGTAACTGAGTGTAGTAACTGGGTGTAGTAACTGGGTGTAGTACCAGAGTAACTGAGTGTAGTAACTGGTTGTAGTACCAGAGTAACTGAGCGTAGTAACTGGGTGTAATAACTGGGTGTAGTACCAGAGTAACTGAGTGTAGTAACTGGTTGTAGTACCAGAGTAACAGCGTAGTAACTGGTGTAGTAACTGGGTGTAGTACCAGAGTAACTGAGTGTAGTAACTGGGTGTAGTACCAGAGTAACTGAGTGTAGTAACTGGGTGTAGTACCAGAGTAACTGAGTGTAGTAACTGGGTGTAGTACCAGAGTAACTGAGTGTAGTAACTGGGTGTAGTACCAGAGTAACTGGGTGTAGTAACTGGGTGTAGTACCAGAGTAACTGAGTGTAGTAACTGGGTGTAGTACCAGAGTAACTGAGTGTAGTAACTGACTGTAGTAACTAGGTGTAGTACCAGAGTAACTGGGTGTAGTACCAGAGTAACTGGGTGTAGTACCAGAGTAACTGGGTGTAGTACCAGAGTAACTGGGTGTAGTACCAGAGTAACTGGGTGTAGTACCAGAGTAACTGGGTGTAGTACCAGAGTAACTGGGTGTCGTACCAGAGTAACGGTGTAGTACCAGAGTAACTGGGGTACCGAGTAACGGGTGTAGTACCAGAGTAACTGGGTGTAGTACCAGAGTAACTGGGTGTAGTACCAGAGTAACTGGGTGTAGTACCAGAGTAACTGGGTGTCGTACCAGAGTAACTGGTGTCGTACCAGAGTACTGGTGTAGTACCAAGTAACTGGGTGTCGTACCAAGTAACTGGTGTCGTACCAGAGTAACTGGGTGTAAGTACCAGAGTAACGGGTGTCGTACCAGAGTAACTGGGTGTAATACCAGAGTAACTGGGTGTCGTACCAGAGTAACTGGGTGTCGTACCAGAGTAACTGGGTGTAGTACCAGAGTAACTGGGTGTCGTACCAGAGTAACTGTGGTCGTAACCAGAGTAACTGGGTGTAGTAGCAAGTAACTGGGTGTCGTTACCAGAGTAACTGGGTGTAGTACCAGAGTAACTGGGTGTAGTACCAGAGTAACTGGGTGTCGTACCAGAGTAACTGGGTGTAATACCAGAGTAACTAGGTGTAGTACCAGTGATAAAACATTATCACACTACACGGAGACAGGAACAAAATATTAAAGTAACAAAAACAATAGATCGTGTAAACAGTGGCTAACAAAGCACACATGACGAAAACAAACCTGCTTAACGAGACTTCAGTCACAAGGAAATAGGAGATAACTGGAAGCCACATAGGAGGAAAGAGACACGGAGAGAAAAGCTGATAGAGGCAGCAATAAAAACCTTAGCGAGGAATCATGTCAAGGAAACGACACGAACTCAGAGATCACGAGCTCAGAAGAATGTCCTTGATCCTCTTCTTAAACGATTCAGATGTAGAAGAATTCGTTTATGGAGAACCATTAGGGTGGAGAGATCATCAGTACCAAGTTGTGAGTACCCGGGGAGGAGATGAGTAGGAGAAAATAACAGATCAGAGTATGAAAGAGAATATGAGAAGATTAGATAGGTTCCTGTGGCGAGGAAACGAGGAAAGGGAATTAGAAATCAAGAAAACTGGTGATGGTGAATTAAAAATATTTTTTTTATCTACAAACATTTCGCTCCTAAAGCGAGCAAAAGTAACAGGATAAAAACATCCTGAGACATGCACAGAAAAATGTTGCACAGCCAACACCAACTCACGAGCCTTCTGTTTTCTGGTAGTATAATTTACTTGTGTACTGGCCACAACTCACACAGGGTTAAAATTTATGCTTTGATTATGGCCTCACACTATCTACTGCCACGTTAAGAGACTATGAGCAGACTTGATCATGTGTAGCCTGGTTGTGGAGTGTGACCTGCAGCCCAGCAACTACCCTCGTGCTACTCGGCAGAAGACGTCACTTTAACTCATTCAGACCTCTCACTGTAACTCATCCAGACCTCTCACTGTAACTCACCCAGACCTCTCACTGTAACTCGTCAAGACCTCTCACTGTAACTCACCCAGACCTCTCACTGTAACTCGTCAAGACCTCTCACTGTAACTCACCCAGACCTCTCACTGTAACTCATCCAGACCTCTCACTGTAACTCATCCAGTCCTCTCACTGTAACTCACCCAGACCTCTCACTGTAACTCACTCAGACCTCTCACTATAACTCATCCAGTCCTCTCACTGTAACTCACCCAGACCTCTCACTGTAACTCATCCAGTCCTCTCACTGTAGCTCATCCAGATCTCTCACTGTAACTCATCCAGACCTCTCACTGTAACTCATCCAGATCTTTCACTGTAACTCATCCAGATCTTTCACTGTAATTCATCCAGATCTCTCACTGTAACTCATCCAGATCTCTCACTGTAACTCATCCAGATCTTTCACTGTAACTCATCCAGACCTCTCACTGTAACTCATCCAGATCTTTCACTGTAACTCATCCAGATCTCTCACTGTAACTCATCCAAATCTTTCACTGTAACTCATCCAGATCTCTCACTATAACTCATCCAGATCTTTCACTGTAACTCATCCAGACCTCTCACTGTAACTCATCCAGATCTTTCACTGTAACTCATCCAGACCTCTCACTGTAACTCATCCAGATCTTTCACTGTAACTCATCCAGATTCTCACTGTAACTCATCCAGATCTTTCACTGTAACTCATCCAGACCTCTCACTGTAACTCATCCAGATCTCTCACTGTAACTCATCCAGATCTTTCACTGTAACTCATCCAGACCTCTCACTGTAACTCATCCAGATCTTTCACTGTAACTCATCCAGACCTCTCACTGTAACTCATCCAGATCTTTCACTGTAACTCATCCAGACCTCTCACTGTAACTCATCCAGACCTCTCACTGTAACTCATCCAGACCTCTCACTGTAACTCATCCAGACCTCTCACTGTAACTCATCCTTATTCTTCTAAGTTAATTTTCTTATGAGGTATCAGCATCAGTTTCTTGTCGTTAACCGAAATTTTACAGATACAGTTTAGTAAATTTATTTGAAGTTAGGTTAGGTTAGATGCTGGCCGTCTTAAACCGATGCAGGTGACCCGAAAAAGAAACACTTTCACCCTCATTCACACTATCACTGTCTTGCCAGAGGAGCGTAGATACGGCAGTTTAGATATAACTCCAAACAACAAATATCCTAAACCCCTCCTTTAGAGCGCAGGCACTGTACCTCCCACCTCCCGTCCAGCTAACCGATTTTCTTGAATATTTTCACAAATTATTAACTTGCTCACACTCTAACCGCTTATCAAGTCCAAAAACCATTTTTCTCTACTGACTCCTATCTAACACGCTCACACATGCCTGCTGTATGTCCAAGCCACTTGCACACACAACCTGATTCCAGCAGCAGTGTCCACCATTTTGCTGGTCAAATACATCGTTTTTATTCAGTATGCATTATGTGTGATAAGCCATAAAGATCAAACTTTAGAAGTGTTGTGCTGTACTGATGTTATTAGTATATATACATATGTAATTATTATTATTATTATTATTATTTAGCTGAGCAGTAACTAAGTCTACATAGATGAAACTAGAGGCAGGTTAATTATCTCTGATTCCTTAGCCTCGTTAAAGATATGTACACCGTCTGTTATTGATAAACAAATGAATGTTAGAGGACTGGAACTAAAGCTCTTGCTCGCTGCTCAACACTGTCCTCAGCCAAAAAACTTGTATAAGCATTTAATAATCCTGTCACAGAAGTGCTGGTTGTAAAATTATCCTGTTTTTAAACTTCCTGACTTACTGATTACAGCTGTGAGTCTGCTACTGGCATGGAACAAGGTACGAGTCCCCGTCTATTATTCTGTCTGTTCACACTGAGAAGTATATATCTCTCCGTGAATAAACACAAAGATTACTTTAGTCCCTACTTTAAGATAAATGTATTCTTGACTGATGGTGAATAGGTTAATGTAGTTGATAGGCTTTAAACCCCATCCTAGTCTCTGTGTATGTAGCCTGTGTACTTATGTGTATGTATAGTTTGTTAACATACTGATGAGTGTATGCGTGGTGGGTAGTGTTGTCTAGCACATGGATACATGTAACCAAACCAGGAACACTGTATGTGTGGTGGTAGTGTTGTCTAACACATGGATACATAATCTTGTTAAGAGGAGGGAACCTGGTCGTTACAGTGGACTTCCTACACTGACATTTCCCGTAACCTTTATTATTGATATTAACATGGTTACAGGAGGAGTGGGGGGGGGGGGGGGCTCCACCTCCGTCGTGTCGTGACCTCACTGTAGTGGGGTGATGATGGTGGTGATGGTGGCTGTGTGGGTGATGGTGGATATTGGGTGATGATGGTGTGGAAGAGATGGAGGGAGTGGTAATGGTGATATTGTGGGTGGTAGTAGTAGTAGTACGGCGGGTAGTGATGGTGGGGAGAGGAGGTGGGGTGATGGGAACTGTGGTTAGTTGTGATTAGTTGTGGTAGTTGTGGTGGTGGTAAAAATAATAACACTAACAACACTTAAACAGAAACTAAAATTTGCACAATACACTATTAATATAAATAACACGTATTTAGAGGCGTCTACAGTGAACTCCTTGTACGCTGGTACACTTGCCTAGTGACACAGTTGTATGCTGACACAGTTGTAAGCTGACACAGTTGCTTACTAACACGCTTGTATGCTGACACACTTGCATGCTGACACACTTGTCTGCTGATTCACTTTACATGCTAACACAGTTGGAGACCTCAGTGTTCAGTCATGCTGCTTATGCTGTTAACATATACAGCATTAAAACATAAATTTGGTAACACATATACAATAAGATTTTCGATTTATAGTTGACAAAACTGACGAACTGTTGGAGTGTAAGCAAGGTAATGTTTATGAAGAGATTCATGGAAAACCAGTTGCCTGGACTTGAGTCCTGGAGATGGGAAGTACTGGGCCTGCACTCTGACGTAGAGGTAGGGATGTTACAGTCCTGGAGGTGGGATGTACAGTATCTGCACTCTGAAGGACGGGTAGGGATGTTAGAGTCCTGGAAGTGGGAAGTACAGTACCTACACTCTGAAGGACGGGTAGGGATGTTATAGTCCTGGAAGTGGGGAGTACAGTACCTAAACTCTGAAGGACGGGTAGGGATGTTATAGTCCTGGAAGTGGGGAGTACAATACCTACACTCTGAAGGACGGGTAGGGATGTTACAGTCCTGGAAATGGGAAGTACAGTATCTACATTCTGAAGGACGGGTAGGGATGTTATAGTCCTGGAAGTGGGAAGTACAGTTCCTAAACTCTGAAGGACGGGTAGGGGTGTTATAGTCCTGGAAGTGGGAAGTACAGTACCTACACTCTGAAGGACGGGTAGGGATGTTATGGTCCTGGAAGTGGGAAGTACAGCACCTACACTCTGAAGGACGGGTAGGGATGTTAGAGTCCTGGAAGTGGGAAGTACAGTACCTAAACTCTGATGGACGGGTAGGGATGTTATAGTCCTGGAAGTGGGGAGTACAGTACCTAAACTCTGATGGACGGGTAGGGATGTTGTAGTCCTGGAAGTGGGGCGTACAATACCTACACTCTGAAGGACGGGTAGGGATGTTATAGTCCTGGAAGTGGGAAGTACAGTACCTACACTCTGAAGGACGGGTAGGGATGTTAAAGTCCTGGAAGTGGGGAGTACAGTACCTAAACTCTGAAGGACGGGTAGGGATGTTATAGTCCTGGAAGTGGGAAGTACAGTATCTACACTCTGAAGGACGGGTAGGGATGTTAAAGTCCTGGAAGTGGGGAGTACAGTACCTACACTCTGAAGGACGGGTAGGGATGTTAAAGTCCTGGAAGTGGGGAGTACAGTACCTAAACTCTGAAGGACGGGTAGGGATGTTATAGTCCTGGAAGTGGGAAGTACAGTACCTAAACTCTGAAGGCCGGGTAGGGATGTTATAGTCCTGGAAGTGGGAAGTACAGTACCTACACTCTGAAGGACGGGTAGGGATGTTAGAGTCCTGGAAGTGGGAGGTAGAGTACTTACACTCTGAAGGCCTGGTAGGGATGTTATAGTCCTGGAAGTGGGAAGTACAGTACCTACACTCTGAAGGATGGGTAGGGATGTTATAGTCCTGGAAGTGGGAGGTACAGTACTTACACTCTGAAGGCCGGGTAGGGATGTTAGAGTCCTGGAAGTGGGAAGTACAGTACCTACACTCTGAAGGACGGGTAGGGATGTTATAGTCCTGGAAGTGGGAAGTACAGTACCTACACTCTGAAGGACGGTTAGGGATGTTATAGTCCTGGAAGTGGGGAGTACAGCACCTAAACTCTGAAGGACGGGTAGGGATGTTATAGTCCTGGAAGTGGGAAGTACAGTATCTACATTCTGAACGGGTAGGGATGTTATAGTCCTGGAAGTGGGAAGTACAGTTCCTACACTCTGAAGGACGGGTAGGGATGTTACAGTCCTGGAAGTGGGAAGTACAGTATCTACATTCTGAACGGGTAGGGATGTTATAGTCCTGGAAGTGGGAGGTACAGTACCTACACTCTGAAGGACGGGTAGGGATGTTATAGTCCTGGAAGTGGGGAGTACAATACCTAAACTCTGATGGACGGGTAGGGATGTTATAGTCCTGGAAGTGGGGAGTACAATACGTACACTCTGAAGGACGGGTAGGGATGTTATAGTCCTGGAGGTGGGGAGTACAGTACCTACACTCTGAAGGACGGGTAGGGATGTTATAGTCCTGGAAGTGGGGAGTACAATACGTACACTCTGAAGGACGGGTAGGGGTGTTTTAGCCCTGGAAGTGGAGAATACAGTACCTACACTCTGAAGGACGGGTAGGGGTGTTTTAGCCCTGGAAGTGGAGAATACAGTACCTACACTCTGAAGGACGGGTAGGGATGTTACAATCCTGGAGGTGGGAAGTATAGTACCTGCACTCTGAAGGATGGGTAGGGATGTTACAGTTCAGGAGATGGTTTTAATTTTGACGTCCACGCACTTAAAACAAGATGGCTAGTGAGTGAATGATGGTGAATATGTTTCCTTGTTTGGGTCACCTTACAATGGCGGGAAACAATCGGTTTGGTAAAAAAAATAATAGTAATTGTCTAGGATAGATTGAACTTCTTGTTTTCATGTCCAAGTTGTGAGTGATGTGTGACGCAACACACCCTTGTTGATGAGTGTCTGGGTTATTAGTAGTAGTGGTTGTACTAGTAGTAGTAGTAGTGGTTGTAGTAATAGTTGTAGTAGTGGTTTTAGTAATAGTAGTAGTAGTGGTTGTAGTAAATAGTAGTAGTGGTTGTAGTAGTAGTAGTAGCGGTTGTAGTAATAGTGGTTGTAAATAATAGTAGTAGCAGACGTATTATTATTAATATTATTATTATTAGCAATAGTAGTATAAAAACGTTTAAACTAACATGTATGATAGAGCGCTTAACGTGTGATGACTGAAGTAACATGTGTTATTTCCGTAGGTGTACAACTTCCTGCCGAGCTTCAGCGCTGTGACCGGTGTGTCACCTCAGAGGTACCTGTGGCGGGTGGCTGTGGCACTACACACATCTCCCCGCGCCTACTGGTTAGCCTGGGTCGCCCCGCGCTTACTACACTTCCCTCGCAGCCCATGTTCCACCAGCCCGCCGCCCAGCCTACCTGGCACTGGTCGCTGCTGCCTTCTACCTCAACTTGACGGAGCTGGCCACACTCTGTGGGGTCACATATATCTCCAACAAAGAGAATTTACCTGTGATACCAGTGTGGGGTCAGTATGGGGTCAAATACCCGTAATTGATATATGGGGTCAAATGCCTTATAGGGCAATATCTGGGGTCAGCAGTTGAGGTCAGGTGTCTCTGACTAATATCTGGGTCAAATACCTGAAGCCAGTATCTGGGTCAATATTCACTGTCAAATAACTGAGACTTAATATCTGGGTCAAATACCTGAAGCCAGTAAACTGGGGGCAGTATCCACTGTCAGATAACTGAGCCTTAATATCTGGGGTCAAATACCTGAAGTCAATATACTGGGGGTCATATACCTTAGATCAATATATGGGGGTCAAATATAGGGCTACCTCGGATAAAACACATGAGGGGCAAGGACCTGAGGGCAATACCTGGGTCAAATACCTGATGTCAGTACATGGGGGGTCAAAGAACTGAGACAGTATCTGGGGTCAGTGCCCAGGGTCCAAGAATTGGGGTGAAAAACTGGGTGTTAACATGAGGCTTCGGGGGGTTAGCGACTAGTTTAGGTATAACGGCCAGTTGAAGTGTGAGGACACCTCTTGAAATGTGATGACGCTTTTTGAAGTGTGAGGACACTTTTTGAAGTGTGAGGACACGTTTTGAAGTGTGAGGACACCTCTTATCATCTCATTAAGCTCTCTCCCATTATCAAAGCCTAGTCTCCCCGCTGGAGAGCTTTACGCAGCCACTTAAAGAACTCACTTTCTTTTCGATTACACATATCACATTGAAAGACCTCTTATCATAGTAAGGCGTTTATCAGTTCAGAGACATTGTTGTCACCCTTGTCTACCTGTGTATGTAACTGTATATTGTATGCAGGTGTGTATACTTGTGTCTTGTTGTATATTGTATGTAGTGTGTATATACTTGTGTCTTGTTGTATATTGTATGTAGGTGTGTATACTTGTGTCTTGTTGTATATTGTATGTAGGTGTGTATACTTGTGTCTTGTTGTATATTGTATGTAGGTGTGTATACTTGTGTCTTGTTGTATATTGTATTTAGGTGTGATACTTGTGTTGTTGTATATTGTATGTAGGTGTGTATACTTGTGCCTTGTTGTATATTGTATGTAGGTGTGTATACTTGTGTCTTGTTGTATATTGTATGTAGGTGTGTATACTTGTGTTTTGTTGTATATTGTATGTAGGTGTGTATACTTGTGTCTTGTTGTATATTGTGTGTAGGTGTGTAATACTTGTGTGTTGTTGTATATTGTATGTAGGTGTGTATACTTATGTCTTGTTGTATATTGTATGTAGGTGTGTATACTTGTGCCTTGTTGTATTTTTGTATGTAGGGTGTATACTTGTGTCTTGTTGTTTATTGTATGTAGGTGTGTATACTTGTGTCTTGTTGTATATTGTGTGTAGGTGTGTAAAATTTGTGTGTTGTTGTATATTGTATGTGGGTGTGTATACTTGTGTCTTGTTGTATATTGTGTGTAGGTGTGTATACTTGTGTGTTGTTGTATATTGTATGTAGGTGTGTATACTTGTGTCTTGTTGTATATTGTATGTAGGTGTGTATACTTGTGCCTTGTTGTATATTGTATGTAGGTGTGTATACTTGTGTGTTGTTGTATATTGTATGTAGGTGTGTATACTTGTGTCTTGCTGTATATTGTATGTAGGTGTGTATACTTGTGTATTGTTGTATATTGTATGTAGGTGTGTATACTTGTATCTTGTTGTATATTGTATGTAGGTGTGTATACTTGTATCTTGTTGTATATTGTATGTAGGTGTGTATACTTGTGTCTTGTTGTATATTGTATGTAGGTGTGTATATTTGTGTTGTTGTATATTGTGTGTAGGTGTGTATACTTGTGTTGTTGTATATTGTGTGTAGGTGTGTAATACTTGTGTCTTGTTGTATACTGTATGTAGGTGTGTATACTTGTGCCTTGTTGTATATTGTATGTAGGTGTGTATACTTGTGTGTTGTTGTATATTGTATGTAGGTGTGTATACTTGTTTCTTGTTGTATATTGTATGTAGGTGTGTATACTTGTGTCTGTTGTATATTGTATGTAGGTGTGTATACTTGTTCTTGTTGTATATTGTATGTAGGTGTGTATACTTGTTTCTTGTTGTATATTGTATGTAGGTGTGATACTTGTGTCTTGTTGTATATTGTATGTAGGTGTGTATACTTGTGTCTTGTTGTATATTAGTCTTGGCTTGTTTAACTCTTATTTAAGTGACTTTAATTAAAAAAAGATGATTTATTGAGACAGAAAAATGAAAGGTAAAAATTTTTGGAAAGAGTAAATGACTGGGGAGGAGAGAGAGAGAGAGAGGAGAGAGAGAGGTAGGAAGGTTGTCAGACATACAGAGAGAGAGAGAGAGGTGGGAAGGTGTCAGATATAAAGGAGAGAGAGAGAGAGGGGGGAACGATTGTCAGACATACAGAGAGGTGGTAAGTTGTCAGACATAGAGAGAGAGAGAGAGAGAGAGAGAGAGAGGTGGTAAGGTTGTTAGACATAGAGAGAGAGAGAGGTGGTAAGGTTGTCAGTCATAAGGGAGAGAGAGGTGGTAAGGTTGTCAGACAAAAGAGAAAAGAGAGAGAGAGGTGGTAAGGTTGTTAGACATAGAGAGAGAGAGAGAGGTGGTAAGGTTGTCAGTCATAGAGGGAGAGAGAGGTGGTAAGGTTGTCAGACATAGAGAGAGAGAGAAAGAGAGAGAGGTAGTAAGTTTGTCAGACATAGAGAGAGAGAGAGGTAAGTTGTCAGACATAGAGAAAGGTGGAAAGGCTGTCATAGAAAGAGAGAGAGAAAGAGGTGGTAAGTTGTCAGACATACAGAGAAGAGGTGGCAAGTTGTCAGAAAATAGAGAGAGAGAGAGAGAGAGAGAGATTTGGGGAAGGTTGTCAGACAATAAAGAGAGAGGGAGAAAGGGAGAGAGAGAGACGTGGAAGGTTATGAGTAGACAAGAAGACAGAGGTAAGAAGTAAGGGATATTTTAATACTGTGTTTTGACTGTGTGAGTCAGTAAAGAGTTCTGTGTGAGTCAGTAAACAGTTGTGTGTGAGTCAGTAAACAGTGCTGTGTGGGTGAGCAAGCAGTGCTGTGTGAGTCAGTAAACAGTACTGTGTGAGTCAGTAAACAGTGCTGTGTGTGTAAGTAAACAGAGGTTTGTGATTAAGTAAACAGTGCTGTGAGAGTCAGTAAACAGTGCTGTGAGAGTCAGTAAACAGTGCTGTGTGAGTTAGTAAACATTACTGTGTGAGTTAGTAAACATTGCTGTGTGAGTTAGTAAACATTACTGTGTGAGTTAGTAAACATTACTGTGTGAGTTAGTAAACATTACTGTGTGAGTTAGTAAACATTACTGTGTGAGCCAGTAAACATTGCTGTGTGAGTCAGTAAACATTACTGTGTGAGTCAGTAAACATTGCTGTGTGAGTCAGTAAACAGTGCTGTGTGAGTCAGTAAACATCGCTGTGTGAGTCAGTAAACAGTGCTGTGTGAGTCAGTAAACAGTGCTGTGTGAGTCAGTAAACAGTGCTTTGTGAGTCAGTAAACAGTGCTGTGTGAGTCAGTAAACAGTGCTGTGTGAGTCAGTAAACAGTGCTGTGTGAGTCAGTAAACAGTGCTGTGTGAGTCAGTAAACAGTGCTGTGTGAGTCAGTAAACAGTGCTGTGTGAGTCAGTAAACAGTGCTTTGTGAGTCAGTAAACAGTGCTGTGTGAGTCAGTAAACAGTGCTGTGTGAGTCAGTAAACAGTGCTGTGTGAGTCAGTAAACAGTGCTGTGTGAGTCAGTAAACAGTGCTGTGTGAGTCAGTAAGCAGTGCTGTGTGAGTCAGTAAACAGTGTTGTGTGAGTCAGTAAACAGTGTTGTGTGAGTCAGTAAACAGTGTTGTGTGAGTCAGTAAACAGTGTTGTGTGAGTCAGTAAACAGTGCTGTGTGAGTCAGTAAACAGTGCTGTGTGAGTCAGTAAACAGTGCTGTGTGAGTCAGTAAACAGTGCTGTGTGAGTCAGTAAGCAGTGCTGTGTGAGTCAGTAAACAGTGTTGTGTGAGTCAGTAAACAGTGCTGTGTGAGTCAGTAAGCAGTGCTGTGTGAGTCAGTAAACAGTGTTGTGTGAGTCAGTAAACAGTGTTGTGTGAGTCAGTAAACAGTGTTGTGTGAGTCAGTAAACAGTGTTGTGTGAGTCAGTAAACAGTAGTCTCCACCACATCATGGTGTGTCGTGGTCGCTTGATATCTCATTTCAACAATTAATCCTGCCGTCGATTTCTCGTTATATTATAATTTTAAATATCTCGGTAAAACAGTCCAAACATTTAATTAGGTTTGAGTCATTTTGAAAAGAGATGTAAATTCTTGCATAATTGAGGCAGGATATGGAAGACCTAAACACTTCTCTGAGTAACATGACTTTTCTTTCTGAGATTAAATAAATTCTTACTAATATATATATATATATATATATATATATATATATAATATATAAATATATATATATATATATATATATATATATATATAATATATATATATATATATATATAAAGAGAGAGAGAGAGAGTAATGTTTTTCTTAGAGCAGAGTATTTGTAAAGTCATGACCTAAGGAAGCTCTACCGAAAGCAAAATTTTTTTGCCGATAAAGATTTACTTGCATATTTTCATCCTTTTACACATAACCTGTGGAGGTTACGCCCTGCTAGCAGCGTTCATCTTTAAAACATCTGCCCCATCATGTCTAACACATGATGAATAATACACATGTGCAACACTTGGGTATCTGTATTGCCCATAAAGGTACCCAGGTGTTGCACATATGTTTTCTTCTTCAGTAATACTGAAGCAGTTTGTCATGGTCACTGAGGTGAACTTACTAGACGGAGGGTCGAGCCTGGACCCCTCCTGGCGCTGCACAACACACAAGGGTTTAGCGCTTCATGAAATACAATACTACATTCAGTAAAGTTATTTGTAAACCAGGTTCAAGAATGTAACCTTTAATATTCCTTACTTTTTTGAAAAATAATTATAACCTTAAATTTTAAAGGGGTGGACCTGTAAGCCAGCGGAAGGTCTCGGTCAGATGACCAAAACCTCTAGACCCACGTCAGGAAACACTTGTTCTGTTACCTGGCAAACCTTACCTAACCTAACCTCTTTCCTTTCACTGTTTACTTCACTATAGTGTTGTTTACTTCACTATAGTGTTGTTTACTTCAGTTTAGTGTTGTTTATTTCAGTTTAGTGTTGTTTACTTCAGCTTATTATTTAGTTTAGTGTTTACTTCAGCTTATTGTTTGCTTCAGTTTAGTGTTGTTTACTTCAGCTTGTTTGCTTCAGTTTAGTGTTGTTTACTTCAGCTTATTGTTTGCTTCAGTTTAGTGTTGTTTACTTCAGCTTATTGTTTGCTTCAGTTTAGTGTTGTTTACTTCAGCTTATTGTTTGCTTCAGTTTAGTGTTGTTTACTTCAGCTTATTATTTAGTTTAGTGTTGTTTACTTCAGCTTATTGTTTGCTTCAGTTTAGTGTTGTTTACTTCAGTTTAATATTTTTCACTTTAGTTAGGAAGTTTTTTGTTTGTTGTACATATGTTTCAGTTGATGCTGGGGACCCAGGTCAGTGCTATATTACTACAAGTGTTTTACTCCCGGGACGACCGTGGATAGCGCACCCGAGCGATGTAACCCATGTCGGGTTTCATAGTTCGCGTTCATGGCCATTTGGCCTTGTGCTGCTATCTGGCGTAGGCCTAGCTCTACTTAGAGCTGACTCTACGAGACTCTGCCTAGTCCTCACTCAAGCTCCAGACAACCTAAGAACAGGACGTTCCTCCCAGCTGTCTTGTCAGGCCGTTGGTCTGGCGGAGGTAGCACACAACACACTGCTCTGTACGGTTTATATTACAGGTGTTTCACTCGTAGGAGGCCCGGAGTTGGTACTCCCGTAGTTGCATCCATCTTGTTTTTATATTATGTCTGTAGTAAAGGATAACTCAGAGGCTTCTACTCATAGGAGGCCCCGAGTTATCGTTTACTACAAACATAATATACAAACAAAACGGTTGCAACTACGGGAGCACTAACTCGGTGCCACCTACAAGTGGAACACTGTACTATAAGCCGTACATATATTGTACTCCTTCAAAACTGCAACAGTTCCGTGGCATACAACACACAAGGCTATATCACCTGCTTCTACAAAGTACTTTTTGCCCCATTCTTTATTAAACAGGCGGCACTCTCCACTATACTTTTCTTTTTTCCTTCCATAACTGAAAGGTATATCTGAAAAATTAAAAAAATAGAACTAAAATTTGAACAAATTTATATATATAAATTGTTACAAGCAACAAAATCCTTAACTTTAAGTGACTCAAAATGAGGGCTTATATTTCAAGTTGCTGTGGGACGCATAAAATCTTGTGGCGGGCGGCAGTTTGGAGACCCCTAGTTAATCCAAATATAACTTTAAGAGTCGCCTGCAGCAGGAATCTCATTACACCAGCGGATAATTCATTATTAATTTAGTATTGTTAACCTCAGTTTCATATTCTCTACTTCAGTTTTCTTTTGTCTTCTTTAGTTTCGTGCTGTTTACTTCAATTTCGTGTTTACGCCAGCTTCGTGTTGTCTACGTCAGTTTCATATTGTTTACGTCAATTTCGTATTGTTTACGTCAGTTTCGTATTGATTCAGTTTTATGTTGTCTACTTTGGTTTCGTGCTGTTTTCTTCAGTTTCGTGTTGTTTACGTCATTTTCACGTTGTTTACGTCAAGTTCGTGTTTACTTCAATTTCGTGTTGTTTTCCACCTCTTTCCCTTTTTTTCGTTTCTGTCGTTCCCTAAGAGATGGCAGTTGTGAAGGTTGCAGTGAGCAACGCAAGTTGAAATTAATTTGGAATCTCATTAAAAAAATAATTAATGGAGGGTATGAGCTTGGAGTCACAGGTCAGTGTTGATGATGTTGATGACCATACTTTGTCAAGCCGTTACAACGGCTTGACAAAGCTCCTGGAGAGCGAAACGTTGCCACAATAAAAATGTCACATTAGTTGCACTTGTGTCCTTTTACTTTACATATTGTCGGTAATTCTACCAATATTATTACGATCTGTTGGATGCCTTCAACATCTCTCGGACTTACCTTCAGCATCCTCACAGACTTACCGTCAACACCCTCACAGACTTACTTCGCATCTCACGACTTACCGTCAACACCCTCACAGACTTACCTTCAGCATCCTCACAGACTTACCGTCAACACCCTCACAGACTTACCGTCAACACCCTCACAGACTTACCGTCAGCACCCTCACAGACTTACCGTCAACACCCTCACAGACTTACCGTCAACACCCTCACAGACTTACCGTCAACACCCTCACAGACTTACCGTCAACACCCTCACAGACTTACCGTCAACATCCTCACAGACTTACCGTCAACACCCTCACAGACTTACCGTCAACACCCTCACAGACTTACCTTCAGCATCCTCACAGACTTACCGTCAACACCCTCACAGACTTACCTTCAGCATCCTCACAGACTTACCGTCAACACCCTCACATAATCCAGCAAGCAAGCTTCGCATTCACAGTGCAGCGCTGAGGAACTCACAGGAATTTTCCACGTTTTCTGAGAATATAACACGTTTCAGCAAATTTTAGATAGATCTTTGCTTATTACAGCAGGTGGTGTGGGAACACTCTGAGCACTCACTGTAAGCTGAATAGTACTTAATTACACTGAAGCTAATTAAGAACTATGTGCTTCGTGGCTGAGATTAGTAACTCACTCACTAGTTCGTCAGCTTTATGTTGTTAAGTTAGGTTAGGTAAGGTAATATTTGTTAGGAAATAGGACAAGTGCTTCCTGACGCGATTCTTAGTCATATAATGACCCGCCATCTGACTGAGGCCTACCGCTGATTCACCTGCCCACCTCTGCCATATTACTTATATTTTTTTTCCATATTTTAGGACTCTGTTTCTGTCTGTCTGAATGGAAGAAAAGAGCACTGCTGAAGGGTCTTCTGTCCCATACTAGACAGATCACACACACACACACACACACACACACACACACACACACACACACACACACACACACACACACACACACACACACACATACAATGATATTGCTGTCACACTAGCCACTGTCTCAAGCGGCGAGCTGTTGTTGCTGGTGTACTGGTGGGGTGTNTGTTGCTGGTGTACTGGTGGTGTTGCTGGTGTACTGGTGTTACTGCTGGTGTACTGATGTTGCTCCTGTACTTGTGGTGTTGCTTCTGGTGTACTGGTGTTGTACTGGTGATGGTGTACTAGTGATGTTGTAAGGTTGGTAATGGTGTGGTGGTGGTGCTGATGCTGTGTTGTTGGTGTGTTGGTATTGTACTGGTGGTGTTGCTGCTATGCTGGTGATGTGTTGGTGTAGCACTGGTGGTGAAAGTGTACTAGTGATAAGGACTTACTGGTGATGGTGTATTGTGGTCGTTGATGATGTCCTGGTGTTGTGCATGGTGGTGTCGGTGTACCATGATGTGGTTCCTGGTGTTGTGCTGTGTGACGTTTTGACTCGTGATGTTCCTGGTGTGCTGGTGGTGACGGTGTACAGATGATGTCTGGTGTGTCTGTGGTGCCCGTTTGGTACACCAGCGATGTGAGTCACTGGTGTTGTGCTGGTCGGTGACGGTGTACACAGTGATAGTGGTCCTGGTGTTGTGCTGGTGGACGGTGTACCAGTGATTGGTCCTGGTGGGCTGGTTGTTGACGGTGTACAGTGATGTGGTCTGGTGGTGACTGGTGGTGACGGTGTACCAGTGTGTGGTCTGTGGTGCTGGTGGTGACGTGTACCAGTGATTGTGGTCCTGGTTGCTGTGGTGACGGTGTACCGGATGTGGTACCTGGTGGATTGGTGGTGACGGTGTACAGTGATGTGGTCACTGGTGTTGTGCTGGTGGTGCGGTGTACAGTGATGTGGTCTGGTGTTGTGTGGTGGTGACGGTGTACAGTGATGTGGCTGGTGTTGTGGTGGTGACGGTGTACAGTGATGTGGTCTGGTGTGCTGGTGGTGACGGTTCTGAGTGATGTGTGTCACTGGTGGTGAGGTGTACCAGTGATGTGTCTGGTGGTGTTGGTGGTGACGGTGTACCGTGATATGGTCCTGGTGGTTGGTGTGGTGGTGACGGTGTACCAGTGATGTGGTCCTGGTGTTGTGCTGGTGGTGACGGTGTACCAGTGATGTGGTCCTGGTGTTGTGCTGGTGGTGACGGTGTACCAGTGATGTGGTCCTGGTTGTGGTGGTGGTGACGGTGTACCAGTGATGTGGTCCTGGTGGTGGTGGTGGTGACGGTGTACCAGTGATGTGGTCCTGGTGTTGTGCTGGTGGTGACGGTGTACCAGTGATGTGGTCCTGGTGTTGTGCTGGTGGTGACGGTGTACCAGTGATGTGGTCCTGGTGGTGCTGGTGGTGACGGTGTACCAGTGTTGTGGTCCTGGTGGTGTTGGTGGTGACGGTGTACCAGTGATGTGGTCCTGGTGTTGTGGTGGTGGTGACGGTGTACCAGTGATGTGGTCCTGGTGGTGGTGGTGGTGACGGTGTACCAGTGATGTGGCCTGGTGGTTGGTGGTGACGGTGTACCAGTGATGTGGTCCTGGTGTTGGTGGTGGTGACGGTGTGTACAGTGATGTGGTCCTGGTGGTGCTGGTGGTGACGGTGTACCAGTGATGTGGTCCTGGTGGTGCTGGTAGTGACGGTGTACCAGTGATGTGGTCCTGGTGGTGGTGGTGATGACGGTGTACCAGTGATGTGGTCCTGGTGGTGGTGGTGGTGACGGTGTACCAGTGATGTGGTCCTGGTGGTGGTGGTGGTGGTGACGGTGTACCAGTGATGTGGTCCTGGTGGTGGTGGTGGTGACGGTGTACCAGTGATTGGTCCTGGTGGTGGTGGTGTGACGGTTGTACCAGTGATGTGGTCCTGGTGGTGTTGGTGGTGACGGTGTACCAGTGATGTGGTCCTGGTGGTGGTGGTGGTGACGGTGTACCAGTGATGTGGTCCTGGTGGTGGTGGTGGTGACGGTGTACCAGTGATGTGGTCCTGGTGGTGGTGGTGGTGACGGTGTACCAGTGATGTGGTCCTGGTGGTGTGGTGGTGACGGTGTACCAGTGATGTGGTCCTGGTGTGTGGTGCTGGTGGTGGACGGTTGTACCAGTGATGTGGTCCTGGTGGTGGTGGTGGTGACGGTGTACCAGTGATGTGGTCCTGTGGTGGTGACGTGTACCGTGAGTGGTCCTGGTGTGGTGGTGGTGACGGTGTACCAGTGATGTGGTCCTGGTGGTGGTGGTGGTGACGGTGTACCAGTGATGTGGTCCTGGTGGTGGTGGTGGTGACGGTGTACCAGTGATGTGGTCCTGGTGGTGGTGGTGGTGACGGTTACAGTGATGTGGTCTGGTGGTGGTGGTGACGGTGTACCAGTGATGTGGTCCTGGTGGTGGTGGTGGTGACGGTGTACCAGTGATGTGGTCCTGGTGGTGGTGGTGGTGACGGTGTACCAGTGATGTGGTCCTGGTGGTGGTGGTGACGGTGTACCAGTGATGTGGTCCTGGTGGTGGTGGTGGTGACGGTGTACCAGTGATGTGGTCCTGGTGGTGTTGGTGGTGACGGTGTACCAGTGATGTGGTCCTGGTGGTGGTGGTGGTGGTGACGGTGTACCAGTGATGTGGTCCTGGTGGTGGTGGTGGTGACGGTGTACCAGTGATGTGGTCCTGGTGGTGGTGACGGTGTACCAGTGATGTGGTCCTGGTGGTGGTGGTGGTGACGGTGTACCAGTGATGTGGTCCTGGTGGTGGTGGTGGTGACGGTGTGTACCAGTGATGTGGTCCTGGTGGTGGTGGTGGTGACTGTGTACCAGTGATGTGGTCCTGGTGGTGGTGGTGGTGACGGTGTACCAGTGATGTGGTCCTGGTGGTGTTGGTGGTGACGGTGTACCAGTGATGTGGTCCTGGTGGTGGTGGTGGTGGTGACGGTGTACCAGTGATGTGGTCCTGGTGGTGGTGGTGGTGACGGTGTACCAGTGATGTGGTCCTGGTGGTGACGGTGTACCAATGATGTGGTCCTGGTGGTGGTGGTGGTGAATACACGTAAGTTTTGTTTTGTGCTAAGCTGTACACTGAGTAAGCTTTGTCTTGTGCTTAGCTGTATCTTGTTTAAGAATCAGCGTGTGTTAAGCTTTACACT
Organism: Cherax quadricarinatus; assembly: GCF_026875155.1. Taxonomy (NCBI): domain Eukaryota; kingdom Metazoa; phylum Arthropoda; class Malacostraca; order Decapoda; family Parastacidae; genus Cherax; species Cherax quadricarinatus. The sequence goes on along the minus strand of NC_069443.1, from coordinate 31,195,683 downwards.
ATACTAAGCTTATGTCATACATAAAGGAATTCTTTCATACATTTTCCAACCCCACAATAGAGCGAGAAATTAATGTGAAGGACCTGGGAGTGATAATGTCAGGGTATCTCACTTTCAAAGATCACAACAATATCTCTTCCATATCTGCTAGGAAAATGAGAGGATGGATAGTGAGAACCTTCAAAACTTGGGATGCGAAGCCAGTGATGATTCTCTTCAAATTGCTTGTTCTCTCTAGGCTGGAATACTGCTGTAAACGAACGGCCCCTTTCAAGGCAAGCGAATTTGCAGACCTGGAGAATGTACAGAGAATTTTCGCTGCAAGTATAAGTACGATAAAGCACCTAAATTACTGGGAACGGTTGAAGTCCCTTGACCTGTACTCCTTGGAAAGCAGGCGAGAAAAAGACATGATAATATTCACTTGAAAAATCTTAGAGGGACTTATCCCAAATCTGCACACGGAAATCACTCCCTACGAAATCAAAAGACTCGACAGACGGTGCAACAATCCCCCAATGAAAAGCAGGGAAGCCACAGTACACTAAGAGACAACACAGTAAGTGTCAGAGGCCCAAGACTGTTCAACTGCCTTCCAGCATACATAAGGGGGATTACCAATAGACCCCTGACTGTCTTCAAGAAGGCGTTCGACAGGCACCTCAAGTCAGTTCCCGATCAACCGGGCTGTGGTTCGGACGTTGGTTTGCGTGCGGCCAGCAGTAACAGACTGGTTGATTAGACCCTGATCTACCGTGAGGCCTGGTCATGGGCCGGGCCGCAGGGGCGTTAACCCCCGGAACACTCTCCAGGTAGTTTCTCATTTTATTTGTTTTAATTAGTTTTCATTTGGGCTCCAATATTGCTCTGTTTGGGCTCTATTATGGATTTATTTGGGCTAGAATACAGAATGGATTACTTTTACATGTTTTCTGAATCATTTACACAGATTCAGAATCATTTACACAGGCTCAGCATTATTTACACAGATTCAGAATCATTTACATACATTCTGGATCATTTACCTACATTCTGGATCATAAACATACATTCAAGATCATTTATAATTATGTTTATATAACTGCTCAATTGATGGTATGTTCATGTAAAAGGGTTTAAATTTTCATCTATTCGAGTCATTAGTCCAGATTATCGAGTTTACATAGTCTCACATATTTGAGTTTATTACTCTCAATATTGGATTTATTACTACTCAATGCAGTTTATTACTCTCAATTTGGATTTATTACTCTCAAATCATTTAGCTTAATTTGATCTAACATAATTTGGATTTATTTGATCTACATATTTGGACTTTTAGTCTACATTTGGATTATTAACTCAATATTTGGAGTTTATTACATCTCATAATATATTGGAGTTTATTACTCTACATTTGGATTATTAATCTATAATTTGGAGTTATTATCTCAATTTGTGAGTTTATATACTCTCAATATATTTAGATGTTCATTAGTCTCATGTCGGAGTTTATTAGTCTCAGATTCGGAGTTTATTAGTCTCAATATTCGGAGTTTATTAGTCTCAATATTCGGAGTTTATTAGTCTCAATATTCGGAGTTTATTAGTCTCAATATTTGGAGTTTATTACTCTCAATATTTGGAGTTTATTACTCTCAATATTCGGAGTTTATTAGTCTCAATATTTGGAGTTTATTAGTCTCAATATTGGAGTTTATTAGTCTCAATATTTGGAGTTTATTAGTCTCAATATTTGGAGTTTATTAGTCTCAATATTTGGAGTTTATTACTCTCAATATTTGGAGTTTATTATCTCAATATTGGAGTTTATTAGTCTAATACTTGGAGTTTATTAGTCTCAATATTTGGAGTTTATTAGTCTCAATATTTGGAGTTTATTAGTCTCAATATTTGGAGTTTATTAGTCTCAATATTTGGAGTTTATTACTCTCAATATTCGGAGTTTATTAGTCTCAATATTTGGAGTTTATTAGTCTCAATATTTGGAGTTTATTAGTCTCAATATTTGGAGTTATTAGTCTCAATATTTGGAGTTTATTAGTCTCAATATTTGGAGTTTATTAGTCTCAATATTTGGAGTTTATTACTCTCAATATTCGGAGTTTATTAGTCTCAATATTTGGAGTTTATTAGTCTCAATATTTGGAGTTTATTACTCTCAATATTCGGAGTTTATTACTCTCAATATTCGGAGTTTATTACTCTCAATATTCGGAGTTTATTACTCTCAATATTCGGAGTTTATTACTCTCAATATTCGGAGTTTATTAGTCTCAATATTGGAGTTTATTATCTCAATATTCGGAGTTTATTACTCTCAATATTCGGAGTTTATTACTCTCAATATTCGGAGTTTATTACTCTCAATATTCGGAGTTTATTACTCTCAATATTCGGAGTTTATTACTCTCAATATTCGGAGTTTATTACTCTCAATATTCGGAGTTTATTACTCTCAATATTCGGAGTTTATTACTCTCAATATTCGGAGTTTATTACTCTCAATATTCGGAGTTTATTAGTCTCAATATTCGGAGTTTATTACTCTCAATATTCGGAGTTTATTACTCTCAATATTCGGAGTTTATTAGTCTCAATGTGCTCCAGTTTGACCTATTTTGAGGTCCACTTGGATCACTTTGTCCTTCCTTTGGGCTCCAGTCAGGTGTAATTACTACGCTTGTGTTCCCTCTAGTGATTATTTGGGTGATTAGACAAATATTCTGTTTCAGCAGGCAAGTGTTCAGTTTCAGCAGGCAGGCAAGTGGTCTGCTTCAGCAGGCAGTCAAGTGTTGTGTTTCAGCAGGAGGCAAGTGTTGTGTTTCAACAGGCAGTCAAGTGTTCTATTTCAGCAGGCAGTCAAGAGGTCTGTTTCAACAGGCAGGCAAATGTTGTGTTTCAGTAGGCAGTCAAGTGTTCTGTTTCAGTAGGCAGTCAAGTATTCTGTTTCAGCAAGCAGTCAAGTGTCCTGTTTCAGCAGGCAGTCAAGTGTTCTGTTTCAGCAGGCAGTCAAGTATTCTATTTCAGTAGGCAGTCAAGTGTTCTGTTTCAGCAGGCAGTCAAGTATTCTATTTCAGTAGGCAGTCAAGTGTTCTGTTTCAGCAGGCAGTCAAGTGTTCTGTTTCAGCAGGCAGTCAAGTGTTCTCTTTCAGCAGGCAGTCAAGTCTCTTTCAGCAGGCAGGCAAATGTACTGTTTTAGCAGGCAGTCAAGTGTTCCGCTTCAGCAGCCAGTCAAGTGTCCTGTTTCAGCAGGCAGTCAAGTGTTCTGTTTCAGCAGGCAGTCAAGTGTTCTGTTTCAGCAGGCAGTCAAGTGTTGTGTTTCAGCAGGCAGTCAAGTGTTGTGTTTCAGCAGGCAGTCAAGTGTTGTGTTTTAGCAGGCAGTCAAGTGTTCTGTTTCAGCAGGCAGTCAAGTGTTCTGTTTCAGCAGGCAGTCAAGTGTTGTGTTTCAGCAGGCAGTCAAGTGTCCTGTTTCAGCAGGCAGTCAAGTGCTGTGTTTTAGCAGGCAGTCAAGTGCTGTGTTTCAGCAGGCAGTCAAGTGTTCTGTTTCAGCAGGCAGTCAAGTGTTGTGTTTCAGCAGGCAGTCAAGTGTCCTGTTTCAGCAGGCAGTCAAGTGTTGTGTTTTAGCAGGCAGTCAAGTGTTGTGTTTTAGCAGGCAGTCAAGTGCTGTGTTTTAGCAGGCAGTCAAGTGCTGTGTTTCAGCAGGCAGTCAAGTGTTCTGTTTCAGCAGGCAGTCAAGTGTTCTGTTTCAGCAGGCAGTCAAGTGCTGTGTTTCAGCAGGCAGTCAAGTGCTGTGTTTTAGCAGGCAGTAAAGTGCTGTGTTTTAGCAGGCAGTCAAGTGTTCTGTTTCAGCAGGCAGTCAAGTGCTGTGTTTTAGCAGGCAGTCAAGTGCTGTGTTTCAGCAGGCAGTCAAGTGTTCTGTTTCAGCAGGCAGTCAAGTGTTCTGTTTCAGCAGGCAGTCAAGTGCTGTGTTTCAGCAGGCAGTCAAGTGCTGTGTTTTAGCAGGCAGTAAAGTGCTGTGTTTTAGCAGGCAGTCAAGTGTTCTGTTTCAGCAGGCAGTCAAGTGCTGTGTTTCAGCAGGCAGTCAAGTGCTGTGTTTTAGCAGGCAGTCAAGTGCTGTGTTTCAGCAGGCAGTCAAGTGTTCTGTTTCAGCAGGCAGTCAAGTGTTCTGTTTCAGCAGGCAGTCAAGTGCTGTGTTTCAGCAGGCAGTCAAGTGTTCTGTTTCAGCAGGCAGTCAAGTGTTCTGTTTCAGCAGGCAGTCAAGTGTTGTGTTTTAGCAGGCAGTCAAGTGTTGTGTTTTAGCAGGCAGTCAAGTGTTGTGTTTTAGCAGGCAGTCAAGTGCTGTGTTTCAGCAGGCAGTCAAGTGTTGTGTTTTAGCAGGCAGTCAAGTGTTGTGTTTCAGCAGGAAGGCAAGTGTTCTGTTTTAGCAGGCAGTCAAGTGCTGTGTTTCAGCAGGCAGACAAGTGTTCTGTTTTAGCAGGCAAGCAAGTATGCTTCAGCAGGCATGAAAGCTTTCTGTCTTATTAGAGCACTTTCCTGCTTGCCTGCCTGCTTGTTCAAATTTAATGCCCTTGTTATATTTTTCAATGGTCTAGGAATTATTTTCCTCCATTAAAATGTTAGCACTATTTATTGGAGTCTTGAGTTTTGTAATTTCTAAGCACTCAGCAGAAGCACCTTCACTTATCACCTTTACTGACCCGTAACACTAACATATATATACCGTTAACAATACTACGACCACCCGTGTTACTGGGTACCTTATGTCTGTAGCATTGATGGCTTAGTGGTTAGAAAATCGTGGATTTTGACTGGCTTCCCAGGAGGGGGGCTAAAATAACACGGGTTCAATCCCCAGCTGGTCACAGTACTGTTAATTGATTAAAACGACTTGTTCGTGGACCAGGTCGCGGGGGCGTTGATCCCCGTAATAACCTCCAGGTAGACACCTCCGGGTAGATATATAGATATATATATATATATATATATATATATATATATATATATATATATATATATATATATATATATATATATATATATATATATATATATGTCGTGCCGAATAGGCAGAACTTGCGATCTTGGCTTAAAAGCAACGCTTATCTTGCCATATAGGACAAGCGAAAATTTGTGTATGCAATAATTTCGCCAAAATCATTCTGAACCTAACGAAAAAATATATTTCACTGTGTTTGTTTAGTATTAAATTACTGTAAACAAATCTAAAATATATTTAGTTGGGTTAGGCTAAAATAAATTGTTCTTGTTATAATAAGGTTAGGTAAGTTTTCTAAGATTCTTTTGGAGCAAAATTATAAATTTTTACATCAACATTAATGAAAAAAATATATCTTTAAACGTATAAGAGAAAATTTCAGAAAGGACTTAATTTTAAATGAGTTCTTGCTAATTGACCAGTTTTACATATTCGGCACGACATATATAATATATATATATATTTATATATATATATATATATATATATATTATATATATATATATATATATATATATATATGTATATATAATGTTGTGTCTAATAGGTAAAACTTGCGATTTTGGCTTAAATAGCAACGCTCTTCTTGCCGAATAAGGCAAGCTAAAATTTGTGTATGTAATAATTTCGCAAAAATCATTCTGAACCTAACGAAAAAATATTTTATTGTGTTTGCTTATTATTAAATTATTGTAAACCTATCTAAAATATATTTAGTTGGATTAGGCTAAATTAAATTGCGCTTGTTATAATAAGGTTAGATAAGTTTTCTAAGGTTCTTTTAGTACAAAATTAATTTTTGCATTAACATAAGTGAAAAAAAATATATCTTTAAACGTGTAAGAGAAAATTTTAGAAAGGACTTAATTTTAAATGAATAATTTTACTTATTCGGCACGATGTCTATCTATCTATATATATATATATTATATATATATATATATATATATATATATATATATATATATATATATATATATATATATATATATATATATATATAAATACAAAAGAATATGTACATGGAATATATTTTCAGAACGCAAAGAATATATACATTACATATGTAATAGTATATATAGCTAGTGCTAGTGTTTATCCCTCTCAGAGAGGACCAGCATTCCGGGTCATTAGCAGCAGATGGTGTTGTAAGCTGGTTGATGTTGCTGGATGGTCCCTGACCAATACACAGGCTGGTTGATGTTGCTGGATGGTCCCTGACCAACACACAGGCTGGTTGATGTTGCTGGATGGTCCCTGACCAACAAACAGGCTGGTTGATGTTGCTGGATGGTCCCTGACCAACACACAGGCTGATTAATGCTGCTAGAGGGTCTCTGACCAACGAAGGCTACAGTTCAACTGAACCAGACTGGTGGTGGTGTCACTTAACTGGACTGGTCATAATGTACAGTAACTTCCCCGGTGCTGTCACATATCCCAGCCAGTAGTACCACTTAAACCAAACAGTATTAAACACATTTTAAGTAGTATTTACGGAAACCAGTGTTGTGGGTATAACACAGCTTGAAACTGCTTTCCTGTGTTTGCTGAATCAGCCATGATATTATTTTGACCTGACACGCTTAACAAGCTTTGATATTAACCTCTCATTGACTTGTAGTTCTTGTTTTGAGTTCAGTCTGTTGTATCTTGATGTATTCTGTTGTATTTTCTTGAATTATACTTTGTTGTATTCTCTTGTATTCTGCTGTATTATCTTGTATTTTCTTACATTATCCTTTATCCTCTTGTATTATCCTGTATTTTCTTGTATTATCTTTTTAGCAATTGAATTCTCTTGTATTTTGTATTCTGCTGTATTCTCTGTATTCTGCTGTATTTTCTTGCATTATCTTACATGCAGTTGTTTTCTCTTGTATTTTCTTGCATTATCTTTTATTTTCTTTTATCTTGTATTCTGTTGTATATTCTTGTATTATCTTGTATGCTGTTACATTCTCTTGTATTTTCTTTTGTTCGATAATGTCAGTCACTTAGTAGTTTAAGGGAAGTATGTGCGGGTGTGTCACCAGGTACCTCCTGCCTGGGCTCTTTTTTTTATGTACAGACAAGGTTCAACGTTTTTTCAGATTTCTGTCAGGTGACCTCTCTCCAGTGACCTATTGAAGATTATCTTTGCTCATTAAGTATCCCTGGAGGAGGTACCTTTAACTGTGCTCAAACACAGTTGCTGCTAATTAGGTATTCCATGAAGGGGTACCTGGGTACCTTAAGTACGTTCACACAGTTGCTGCTCATTATCCCTGGAGGAGGTACTTTGAGTTCACAGTTTCTCCTTGTTAGGTATCCCTGCAGGGATATATTTATGTGATTGTAGAAGTTTTCTTCCTCCAAGGTTTTTTCGATTATACCTTGAGAGAGAGAGAGAGAGAGAGAGAGAGAGAGAGATTGCTGAGAAGATGTGCAGACCAGCTAGCAGCACCTCTAACTCGCATCTTTCAGCACTGCCTAGTACAGTGTAAATGGCCCTCTCTATGGAAAGAGGCAAATGTAGTCCCTGTTCACAAAAAGAAGAGCAGAGCAGAAATCAGCAACTACAGACCAGTGTCACTCCTGTCAATCACTGGTAAGATCCTTGAGACAATAATCTCAAGACAAATGATAGAGTTTTTTGACTATCACTCACTACTTTGTGATCGTCAATATGGCTTCAGGAAAGGTTACTCTGCTGCTGATCTGTTGTTAAACCTCTCCACTAAGTGGCACCAGTTACTGGATAAATCCAGAGTCAGCTGTGTGGTAGCACTGGACATTGCTGGCGCTTTCGACCGGGTGTGACACCAGGGCCTCTTAGCAAAACTTCAAGCACTGGGAATTGCAGGCTCTACGCTATGTCTCCTCAGTGATTACCTTCATGGTAGATCTCTAAATGTAGTTCTCAATGGAACGGAATCAGCAAGACATCCTATTGGGGCAAGTGTTCCACAAAGAAGCGTGCTGGGGCCATTGTTATGGAATGTCTACTTCAACGACCTTCTTCATCTCATCCCAGAATCACATGCATATGCAGACGACTGCACACTGACATTCACTTATCCAAGAGAAGAAATGTCAACTGCTCTAAGCTACATCAATCACCAGCTGAGAGCTATATCAGCTTGGGGAAATAGATGGCAAGAAACATTTGCACCTGAGAAAACGCAAATGATGATCGTCTCTAGGCACCATGATGGTAATGCTGGTGCAGTAGTAAGGATGAATGGGAGGGTGTTGGCACCTGGAGAAGAAGTTGATATCCTTGGGGTGAAATTTGACTTCAAACTAACCATGAAGAACCATGTTGTAAATCTTGCAAACAAGGCAGCCAGGAAGCTTACAGCACTTCGCCGTATCTCGCATCTACTTGACAGTAGGGGTTGCAAGATTCTGTACGAGGCACAAGTACGCTCGCACCTTGAGTATGCTCCACTTTCTTGGTTTGCCTGCCCCCCCCCTCTCATCTACGACTGCTTGACAGAGTAGAGAACAGAGCAAGACGTCTCATCTCTCGCCTGGACCCATCCTGGATAGTTCTGTCATTTCAGCAGAGCCTTCAACATAGGAGGGATGTGGGTGGCCTTACTGTTATGTACAAGGCCAATATTGTCAAAGTACCACACTTGGATCCACTTCGAGGACAGCGTGAAACAAGCTTTTATGCCACAAGACGGGCAGAAAGCAGCAACTTCACTCTGGCTGTACCCTTCTCCAGAACTTCACTCCATCTGAGATCCTATATACCCAGGAAGACTTGAGTATGGAACACATTCGTACAGCATAATGATGTCAACGAGATAAAGTCAGCTGATCAAATGAAAATGCTGACCCACAGATGGCTCCAACTTCATCCTGTTCCCTACTTGTATGTCTCATAACAATAAAAATGCTTTCAAATGAGCTGATGTAGGTAACAGCTCTTAGCTTGCAAATAAAGCTAGGGATCCTTAACCTGTAAATAGCTTGTCAATAAAGCTAGGAATCCTTAACCTTGTCAAACCTTTGTAAAAAAAAAAAAAAAAAAAAAAAAAAAAAAAAAAAAAGAGAGAGAGAGATACTGCTAGGAAGACTCCAGAATAACAGGAGAGGGAAGAGATAATAGTGTCAGGTGTAAGGTGCCACCTGAACTGGATCCAGGGAAGCCTGTGTTCAGGTCACCCTGACTTGGTATTGTGTAGGACTGTAGCCTGTGTGCAGGTCATCCTGGCTTGGTATCATGCAGCCTGTGTGCAGGTCACCCTGGCTTGGTATTGTGCAGCCTGTGTGCAGGTCACCCTGGCTTGGTATTGTGCAGCCTGTGTGCAGGTCACCCTGGCTTGGTATCGTGCAGCCTGTGTGCAGGTCACCCTGGCTTGGTATCATGCAGCCCGTGTGCAGGTCACCCTGGCTTGGTATCGTGCAGCCTGTGTGCAGGTCACCCTGGCTTGGTATCATGCAGCCCGTGTGCAGGTCACCCTGGCTTGGTATTGTGCAGCCTGTGTGCAGGTCACCCTGGCTTGGTATTGTGCAGCCTGTGTGCAGGTCACCCTGGCTTGGTATCGTGCAGCCTGTGTGCAGGTCACCCTGGCTTGGTATCATGCAGCCCGTGTGCAGGTCACCCTGGCTTGGTATCGTGCAGCCTGTGTGCAGGTCACCCTGGCTTGGTATCATGCAGCCCGTGTGTAGGTCACCCTGGCTTGGTATCGTGCAGCCGTGTGCAGGTCACCCTGGCTTGGTATCATGCAGCCCGTGTGCAGGTCACCCTGGCTTGGTATTGTGCAGCCTGTGTGCAGGTCACCCTGGCTTGGTATCGTGCAGCCTGTGTGCAGGTCACCCTGGCTTGGTATCATGCAGCCCGTGTGCAGGTCACCCTGGCTTGGTATTGTGCAGCCTGTGTGCAGGTCACCCTGGCTTGGCATCATGCAACCAGTGTGCAGGTCACCCTGGCTTGGTATCGTGCAGCCTGTGTGCAGGTCATCCTGGCTTGGTATCATGCAACCAGTGTGCAGGTCACCCTGGCTTGGTATCGTGCAGCCTGTGTGCAGGTCATCCTGGCTTGGTATCATGCAGCCTGTGTGCAGGTCACCCTGGCTTGGCATCATGCAACCAGTGTGCAGGTCACCCTGGCTTGGTATCGTGCAGACTGTGTGCAGGTCTCCCTGGCTTGGTATCATGCAACCAGTGTGCAGGTCACCCTGGCTTGGTATCGTGCAGACTGTGTGCAGGTGTCCCTGGCTTGGTATCATGCAACCAGTGTTCAGGTCACCCTGGTTTGGTATCATGCAGCCCATGTGCAGGTCCCCTTGGCTTGGTATCATGCAGCCCGTATGCAGGTCACCCTGGCTTGGTATCATGCAACCAGTGTGCAGGTCACCCTGGCTTGGTATCATGCAGCCCGTGTGCAGGTCACCCTGGCTTGGTATCATGCAGCCCGTGTCCAGGTCACCCTGGCTTGGTATCATGCAAGCCATGTGTGCAGGTCACCCAGGCTTGGTATCATGCAGCCGTGGCAGGCACCTCTGGCTTGGTATCATGCAGCCCGTGTCCAGGTCACAGTGGCTTGGTGTCATGCAGCCTGTGTTCAGGTCACCCTGGCTTGGTGTCATGCAGCCTGTGTCCAGGTCACCCTGGCTTGGTGTCATGCAGCCTGTGTCCAGGTCACCTTGGCTTGGTGTCATGCAGCCTGTGTCCAGGTCACCCTGGCTTGGTGTCATGCAGCCTGTGTCCAGGTCACCCTGGCTTGGTGTCATGCAGCCTGTGTCCAGGTCACCCTGGCTTGGTAATATGCAGCCTGTGCGCAGGCCACCCTGGCTTGGTATCATGCAGCCTGTGTGCAGGCCACCCTGGCTTGGTATGCAGCCTGTGTGCAGGCCACCCTGGCTTGGTAATATGCAGCCTGTGTGCAGGCCACCCTGGCTAGGTATCATGCAGCCTGTGTGCAGGCCACCCTGGCTTGGTAATATGCAGCCTGTGTGCAGGCCACCCTGGCTTGGTATCATGCAGCCTGTGTGCAGGCCACCCTGGCTTGGTATGCAGCCTGTGTGCAGGCCACCCTGGCTTGGTAATATGCAGCCTGTGTGCAGGCCACCCTGGCTAGGTATCATGCAGCCTGTGTGCAGGCCACCCTGGCTTGGTAATATGCAGCCTGTGTGCAGGCCACCCTGGCTTGGTAATATGCAGCCTGTGTGCAGGGGGTAGGTACGAGGTGGAGGAAGGAGGTAGGTACAGGGTGAAAGAAGGAGGTAGGTACAGGGTGAAAGGAGGTAGGTACAGGGTGAAAGGAGGTAGGTACAGGGTGAAAGGAGGTAGGTACAGGGTGGAGTACAAATGTAGTGTTAAGACAGGAGATGAATCTATACGGGAACAAGACTGAGATATAAACAACTCGGAAGATGGAAATATGTAAAGGGAGATGCAGGAAGGGAGAGAGAGAGAGAGAGTAAGAAGGCAGATAGGAGAAAAACCTTAATATCTACATGAAAATTATTTACTGGGGGATAACAGCAGTCTAGCTACCTTTGTTTTTATTTTGATGCTAGAAGTTAGGTAAATAAAGCAGAAGGCTCTCTCCCCTCCCTTCACTCCAGTCCCTCCTTCGTCCACTCTGGCGCAAGGAAAAATGCCTCAGCGATTTCCATAACGGACAGTAAAATGTCTACATCTGATACTACCATTACCACCCAATATTCGTCCATTAAAACTGCTACGACCACTCTTATTACCAATACTTCGACCACCGCCTTCACTACTACTATTATTAATACTACTATTACCACTACAACTATTACTGCAATTACTACTACTACTATTATTATTAAAGTAAAAGGACACAAGTGCAACTAATATGACATTTTATTGTGGGAACGTTTCGCTCTCCAGGAGCTTTATCAAGCCATTACAAACAATACATGGACACAGAGGGTATATATAGGCTCAGAGTGAGGTGCAATACTAGTGAGGTACCATTTCGATGTTCACTAGTGGTAGTAGTAGTACCTCACTAGTATTGCACCTCACTCTGAGCCTATATATACCCTCTGTGTCCATGTATTGTTTGTAACGGCTTGATAAAGCTCCTGGAGAGCGAAACGTTGCCACAATAAAATGTCACATTAGTTGCACTTGTGTCCTTTTACTTTACATATTGTCGGTAATTCTACCAACTTTATTACAGTAAGTTTATTGTTATTACTATTATCACCAATACCTGTATCTCTCACCAGTACTTCTACTGCTATGACAACCACTACTACCAGTATCGCTACCAACATATCTACCACAATTGCTATTATTCCCTGGGCGGTGGGCTGTCCACTGAGGGTAACGAGTGTTCTTAGGAAGTAATGTCATATATTCTCTGGCCACAGCCAGCCTCTCCTTGTATCTAATTGACTGCCATACTTGTAAACTACTTGTCTAATTACTTCTCAAACAACTGCATTGTTTTTACACTTACAGTTTCAGTGGGCAGTGTTTGTTTATTAATAGCAACAGATATTCAGGTGTTGCACATGTGTCTTTATTATCAACTTGTCAGTATTGTATACCATTTATATAATTAGAATATTTTGGTTATCAGTTAGAATTAAAAACTTTACTCACGTTTGTATTGCAACTTTTGTCTTGGAGTTTTATTTTGATTTTTTTTAATAATTTTTGTGTTTCAAATGTTTTTACATACTCAACAATGTTATTTTTTTTGTTTAGTGTTATAAAGGTCTGAATGAGATCTTCATATCTTAGGTTTCCTTAGAAAGAACATGCTAAGTGTTTTGATATATTATCCTTGTGGTTTGCTTATGGAGATTAAAGCTCAATTTCCCATCTCTGTAGCGTCTGTAGTTTATCACATTTTATGTAATTTAAGGACCAAAGCTGAAAAGCATATTTACGTGTGTGCCAAATAAACCGTTATATTCAGAAAGGACAGTCCTATGTACCATCAATAAAGTCAGCATCAACTACAGTACATTATTGCTGGTGCGAATGAACGGGCCCATTTCCATACAGGGGAAACTACCAGTTGTACAAGTCAGCCAGAGTGAGGGTGGGGCTCCAGGGTAGCCTACCTTGTAGCTAGGATCTCTCCTAGACCTTCAGTTATTCACACACTTTCAGCTGATTAGCACATACGAAAGTTCTCTCCGCTATATTAATAATAATCTTTATTTCTGGAAGTACATGTACAAGGTATATAGGCCTAGCTGACATCAACGACATACTACTATATAGAAATCCCCTTGTTATGCAGAGCATTTCGGACAAATCAGGTCAGTTTTGTCCCAGGATGCGACCCACACCAGTCGACTAACACCCAGGTGCTCATTTCACTGATGGGTGAACATTAGACAACAGGTGTCGAGAGGAAACACGTCCTAGTGTTTCCAGCCGTACCGAGGATCAATCCCCGGATCACAGTGCGTGAGCTGAGTGCGCTAGTGATCGAGCTACGGGATACCTCGATGAGTGTATAAGGTGTAGCCAGATACTGTCATTAGCTAGTGACAGTATCTTTCAAACATATCGCAATTACTGTATATATCTGTAAAGAATATTGGGGGTGAGAATGTAAGGGTACCCAGAAGCAAACTTCTGATGTATACTTTATTCCTCAACTTGTTAATTACTGTTAAATACAACAAGAGGTATATAAATGTCGGTCTAAATACACTGAGAAACTAGTTTAAACCCAGTAATAATGTTGGTAAAATTACCGACAATATGTTAGGTGAAACTCCTAGAGAGGGGAAATGTTGACAATATGTTGCATTAGTTTCACTTGTGTCCTTTTACGTAACATAGTTTAAACACTATTTTACGTATTATTCTTAACCCATCGAGTAGTCGATAGGTTTGAAATCCAAGTAAACAAGCAACAAGTGGCCCGTGGCCTGGTGGCAAAAGCTCTCGCTTCACACGGTGAGGCATCCGGGTTCGATTCCCGGCGAGGGTAGAAACATTGGGCGTGTTTCTTAACACCGGTTGTCTATGTTCACCCATTAGTAATAATAGGTACTTGCGTGTTAGTCGACTGGTGTGGGTCGCATCCTGGGACAAAACTAACCTAATTTGCCCGAAATGCTCTGCATAACAAGTGGCTTTCTATGTAGTAGTATGTCATTGATGTCAGCTAGACCTGTATACCTTGTACATGTACTTGTAGTAAATAAAGTTATTGTTATTGTTGTTGATGTTTTTGTACTCGAGGTTTCTAGCTATGAACATTACTGCCACACTGCTAGCAGCTGGACACTGTCTCTTATACTTAACAATATTATGTAGTCTAGTCTAAATACTTTGCATCAGGAACAGATCTTCTATGAAACTATTGAAGCTTAAGCTTCAGGCCCCCTAAACCCGGAGGGGCCCCAGAAGCGACTCTAGTCCAAGGTTCTTAAAAACTTTGGGTCTACTATGTGAGAAGAGGGTTTTAAAAAATAATTATGTCAATAATATAGTGTAATTCAGTACAAAATTATAGTTATAATAAAAATGGAAAGGTTATTAAAATATGATGTAGGTTAGTTGTTGGTGGTTGTGAAGGTGACGCCATAACTGCTCAAGCTTCAGGGACACACAAATGTAGGTCCGTCACTGCTTGTGTTGCTCTACAGCGAAGCTCATCTTTCATGACTGTGGCCACTGCACCAAGATATGCAGGTCATACATGTAGGTTACATATGTAGGTCACACATGTAGGTCGCACATGCAAGTTACACATGCAGGTCACACATGTAGGTCACACATACAAGTAACACATGCAGGTCACTCAGTACTTAATCAGTGCTGTCATCTTTTTCAGAATTTGTATTATTTATAAATTTTCAATTATAGGTCTTATGTTCACTTCGGAATCATTTATTGATAAATTTATGTGGCTGAAGTTAAAATTTAAAGTAAACTGAGATATACACAACTACATGCGTATATACCACTGCTGCTGCTCAGCCAGTATATACTCATATATACCAATGTTTAACAGTACTGATACCTTCTTGAAGAACGGACTTACGTGTTCCACTGAGAACATGATGATTACCTGTCAATAATTGATAATAATAATAATAATAATAATAATAATAACAGCAACAACAACAACAATAATATTAATATACACACTCACAGTTTATATAATATTTCTGGAGCAATATTTCACTATTAAATATTTATAATGTGTTTATATAACATATATTGGAATCAGTACATGAGATAATGGTAACTCTTGATGTGATTACGACCAGTGACGACTGACGAAGACCCGTTGTCACCTCTGTAATCCTGTTTCTCTCTCTCTCTCTCTCTCTCTCTCTCTCTCTCTCTCTTCTCTCTCTCTCTCTCTCTCTCTCTCTCTCTCTTCTCTCTCTCTCCTCTCTCTCTCTCTATCTCATCTACTCTCTCTCTCTACTCTCTCACTTTTTTTCACCACACACGCAGGCTGAGCCTCGGACGCACGATAAACTAGCCGCTCTAGCAGCACTAATTGTTTTGTTACATGCTATGTTATGTAGACACTTTACAGATATTTAATAATGCAATAATGATCCAGAAATATTATATAAACTGTGATTTTTGTGCATAATTATTATTATTATTATTATTATTATTATTACTATTATAGTATATTATAATAATTTTTAACTCATATATCCTCAGTTTTTGCGCAGGAAGATACTAGCGAAATTCCAGAAATATTAAATTATGTAGAAGAGGAAGATAATAAACTATGCACGATTAGAGTAACTAGCAACATGGTCCTCTGACAGATAGAGAAATTAAAACCCAACATATCACCAGGCCCTGATGAACTGTTTTAAAGGAATGTAAAGAGGAACTTAGTATACCTTTGGCTAATCTTTTCAACATATCACTACAAACTGGCATAGTGCCTGATAAGTGAAAAATGGCAAATGTGATACCTATTTACAAAGCAGGAGACAGGTCCCTAGCTTCGAACTATAGTCCAATAAGCCTTACCTCCGCAGTGGGAAAATTTATGGAATCAGTAATTGCCGAGGCAATTCGTAGCCATCTTGAAAGGAATTGATTAATGAATTCCAGCACGATTTTACAACTTTCTTCACTAAGGTGTTTGAGAAGGTATATCATAGTATTGAACATGATATTGTGTATATGGACTTCAGTAAGGCTTTCGATAGAGTTCCATATCAGAGGCTATTGAGGAAAATTAAGGCACACAGAAAAGGAGGAGAAATTTTTTCTAGGGTAGAGACGTGGTTAACAAATAGGCAGCAGAGAGTTTACATCAATGGAAAGAAATCGGAGAGGGGGTGCGTCACGAGTGGTGTTCCACGGGGGTCAGTGCTGGGCCCTTTGTTCACAATTTATGTAAACGACATTGATGAGGGAATAAATAGCGACATAAGTAAATTTGCTGATGGGCTCTGGTGGCCTGGTGGTTAACGCTCTCGCTTCACACGGCGAGGGCCTGGGTTCGATTCCCAGCCAGAGTAGAAACATTGGACGTGTTTCTTTCAACCTGTTGTCTATGTTCCCCATCAGTAAATTGGGTACCTGGGTGTTAGTCGACTGGTGTGGGTCGCATCCTGGACATGACTAAGGAGCCTGGTCACAGACGGCCGCGGGCGTTGACCCCGAACTCTCTCCAGGTAACTCAGTAAACACCAAATAGGTCGCCTAATTCATTCTAATGAGACAATAGAGAACTCCAGGAAGTGTTAAATGGTTTGAAACCGACAAGTTGAAGATAAAGACACTTTTGCAACCTATGGGAATCTTTACTGAAGAAACGTTTCGCCACACAGTGGCTTCATCAGTCCAATACAAATCAGAAAGGTGTAAGGAGATGAGGAGTTTGGGGGAATGAGTCCCTCAGCCTGGAAAGTACAATATACGGCCGTAGAAGTGGCTTATATACTGTAGTGAGGTGAGGTGAAGCAGGCGGAGGCTGGGTCATAGTGGTACCATCCACTAGCCGAAGTAGGTCTTCGTCCAAAGGTTGGACAAGTGTTGAAGAATTCTTTGTATCAAGATCCCATGATGTTACCATTTATCACATCTGTCAGACACTGTAGCATCATGGGATCTTATTATTACTGTTGTTGTTCTGTTGTTATTATTATTATTATGAGCATGATTATTGTTGTCTTTTTATTATTATTATTGTTCTAGAATTATTATTATCGTTTTTGTTATTACTATTGTTGTTCTTTTTGATATTGTTATTATTGTTATTATAAATTAGTAATATACAGTATTCTGCTTCAGATAATCACTGTTTTGTCGCGCCTCGCCAGAGGTAAACAGTGTCACTGGAACATGATTGACCGTCAGTATGGCTGACATTCACCCTGTGACGCCATTAGTGTGCAAACACTATTGTTGACCTGCTGGTTGATACACACCTCGTGTTTATGTCGTGTACCATGAGTTGTTAGTTTGTACAGCAGTCTTCTCTGTTGTACCTTGTTCAACACTTTCACTAGTTTGTACAGCAGTCTTGTGTACTGTACCTTGTTCAACACTTTCACTAGTTTGTACAGCAGTCTTGTGTACTGTACCTTGTTCAACACTTTCACTAGTTTGTACAGCAGTCTTGTGTACTGTACCTTGTTCAACACTTTCACTAGTTTGTACAGCAGTCTTGTGTACTGTACCTTGTTCAACACTTTCACTAGTTTGTACAGCAGTCTTGTGTACTGTACCTTGTTCAACACTTTCACTAGTTTGTACAGCAGTCTTGTGTACTGTACCTTGTTCAACACTTCCATCAGTTTTCTAGAAATCTTCATGTACTATAGTATCTGTGGTGCACACGCGTGGTGAGCCCCAGCCTATGTATGACTGCGGGCAGCTGGGCGAGGGGTGGGTGGGCATGCGACCCGGTGAGTGAGTGGGCATGAAGGAGGGTCGAGGGGTGGGTGGGCATGAGACCCGGTGAGTGAGTGGGCATGGAGGGTCGAGGGGTGGGTGGGCGTGCGACCCGGTGGGTGAGTGGGCATGAAGGAGGGTCGAGGGGTGGGTGTTTGTGCGACCCGGTGGGTGAGTGGGCATGAAGGAGGGTCGAGGGGTGGGTGGGCATGAAGGAGGGTCGAGGGGTGGGTGGGCGGGCGTGCGACCCGGTGGGTGAGTGAGCATGAAGGAGGGTCGAGGGGTGGGTGTGCGGTTGTTAGTGTCGTCACCACTCTAACCCCAAGTCATTACCACATTATTACCTTTGCAATTAACTTTTTCTTAATGTTCATAAACAATGTTTATGAACATTATATCTGAAATAAATTATATCTGTAAATTATTTGCAAAAGATAAGTGAACTGTACTCCTGTAAACCCTTTATGGGGCCTTGTTCCTAGAGCTTTTGTGTGTCCATATGTTCTTGGGCTACCCTCCACACCATGGATTTATGGTGCACAATAAACTAGCCACAGGATGGATATATGGTGCACAATAAACTAGCCACAGGATGGATATATGGTGCACAATAAACTAGCCACAGGATGGATATATGGTGCACAATAAACTAGCCACAGGATGGATATATGGTGCACAATAAACTAGCCACAGGATGGATATATGGTGCACAATAAACTAGCCACAGGATGGATTTATGGGGCACAATAAACTAGCCACAGGATGGATATATGGTGCACAATAAACTAGCCACAGGATGGATTTATGGGGCACAATAAACTAGCCACAGGATGGATATATGGTGCACAATAAACTAGCCACAGGATGGATATATGGTGCACAATAAACTAGCCACAGGATGGATATATGGTGCACAATAAACTAGCCACAGGATGGATGTTGTGTGCACAATAAACTAGCCACAGGATGGATATATGGTGCACAATAAACTAGCCACAGGATGGATGTATAGTGCACAATAAACTAGCCACAGGATGGATGTTGTGTGCACAATAAACTAGCCACAGGATGGATATATGGTGCACAATAAACTAGCCACAGGATGGATGTATAGTGCACAATAAACTAGCCACAGGATGGATATATGGTGCACAATAAACTAGCCACAGGATGGATTTATGGTGCACAATAAACTAGCCACAGGATGGATTTATGGGCACAATAAACTAGCCACAGGATGGATTTATGGTGCACAATAAACTAGCCACAGGATGGATTTATGGTGCACAATAAACTAGCCACAGGATGGATTTATGGTGCACAATAAACTAGCCACAGGATGGATTTATGGGGCACAATAAACTAGCCTCAGGATGGATTTATGGGGCACAATAAACTAGCCACAGGATGGATATATGGTGCACAATAAACTAGCCACAGGATGGATATATGGTGCACAATAAACTAGCCACAGGATGGATGTATAGTGCACAATAAACTAGCCACAGGATGGATATATGGTGCACAATAAACTAGCCACAGGATGGATGTATAGTGCACAATAAACTAGCCACAGGATGGATATATGGTGCACAATAAACTAGCCACAGGATGGATATATGGTGCACAATAAACTAGCCACAGGATGGATATATGGTGCACAATAAACTAGCCACAGGATGGATGTATAGTGCACAATAAACTAGCAGCTTCGGCGGCAGAATCGAAAATCATGCCTTCTTTTTTCTTGGTCTGAAAATATGAGCATCTTTTTGGGGGGACTGGGGAAAGGGGGGATGGATTTTTTTAATGGTGGTAATACGTGGAGGCAGCTGGTGCTCCTTCTTGGCTGCTTCACCAACATTAGTCACTGCTCCATGCGCCAGCCACCAAACATATTTTATTTTAATATTTAGGTCAGTTTTGGCTCTGGGTTGGTTGTGATCCCTTTTTTACGATATATATTTTACTTTCAGTGTGTTATTACATATCTCTGGCATGTTTGTGTGTTCGTAGTCGAGAAGATGTGCGCTGTGAAACCATTTCTGTTTTCTGCTCTGAACAGATGCACAAAGTTATGAACGCACAAACACGCAGAAAAACCCTTACTTAGGAGACTGAAACTTGTGACGACGTTTCGGTACGACATACACTGTTGACAAGTCGCACACAAATGAATGCACATTTGCACAAACACATGTTTACGTTCGGATACAGATGCTGGCAAACCCAGAACTGGTCTCCTTTAAGCTCCGACCCCAACACTCTCCTCCCTGCCAGTCTTGCCTCACAGCAGACCCTACCCATCACTCAGTCACTCATCCCACCCTTCATCCTCATCCCATAACCCTAGCAACATTTTCGGTGATCATCAGACTTCACAAGTAACTCACACTTAGGCAAATGTGAAACACACACACTTAGGTAAGCAAAGCATTATGATGTTTCGGTCCTTCCTGAACCATTGTCAAGACACAACGATGATCATGGACGGACTGCAACTTTGTCTTAGTTTTTGTCTCCTGTGCGCGGGCTATTAGTGAACGGTATTGTGCCTTTTTTGTTATTTATTAGTGAACTGTTCCAGCCACAGTATTGACTTTTATTCATCTTTAGACTTGTTCTCTACCACCATTTCCGGAAAAAAAAGCATCGAAGTCCTGTACATAAATGAATATCGTATTATAATTAAAAGGTAAAATAAACGGTGCATCCCAGACTTAAAAGCATTCACAGAAACCAAAAACAGATACAGTATCTAGGAGGAAATTTAATATTTTTTGTGTACGTATATATAAACTTTGCTCGAACTGCTGTATACACTTTGTACAGACTATTATAACAGATTTATGGTACCACTTATGTGAACTTAGAATATTTGTGACTCGATAAAAAAAAATGAGAAAGAAAAGAAAACAGAGTGCCTGTTGCACTCTAGCACAACCATGTAAGTTGAGACTGGTGAGAGTACAGAGTAGGTTTGTAACAAGTCCATTACAAGACACTCAGGCCACACTTCTATTAGGCTATAACATCAAGGATAGTGATGATCCTCATCACACGAGTTTCACTCCCATACATACTTCATTGTAACATGCAGGCACCACAAGTGAGGCTGGAACCAAGTCTCGACCCCAGTAAACACAACTGGGTGAACACACATACACACAATCAGTGAAGAGGCGGGGCCAGGAGCTATGACTCGACACCTGCAACCACAAATAGGTGAGTACACACACACACACACACACACACACACACACACACACACACACACACACACACACACACACACACACACACACACACACAGGTGACCTGCGACAATAACGAGGTTATAAATAGTTTTGTTGGGATAATTTGTAAATGTCAAGGGTGAAATTGTGTTAATGTTATGAATGTTATGTGAACTACAGATTATGTATAAAGGACGGTCTTATATATATATATATATATATATATATATATATATATATATATATATATATATATATATATATATATTTTATTTATTTATTATACACGGCGATTCCCACCAAGGCAGGGTGGCCCGAAAGAAAATTTCACCATCATTCACTCATATGTCTTGCCAGAAGGGTGCTTTACACTACAGTTTTAAACTGCAACATTAACACCCTCCTTCAGAGTGCAGGCACTGTACTTCCATCTCAGGATCAAGTCCGGCCTGCCGGTTCCTGAATCCTTCATAATGTTTTCTTTGCTCACATCAACAGCAGTCAAGTATTAAAACCATTTGTCTCCATTCACTCTATCAACACGCTCAGCATGCTGCTGGAGTCCAAGCCCCTCGCACACAAAACTCCTTTACCCCTCCCTCAAACCCTTCTAGGCCGACCCCTACCCTTACCCCTATATATAATGTGTGTGTGTGTGGATATTTTACTCATCTTAATAATTTCTTGAGTTAAGTGTTTGCAAAAAAACATTGTCCAACAACCTTATTTGCTTCTCCTGTTGTGTTTGGCTGTTGTGTTTGGCTGTTGTGTTTACTTATTTTATTATTTCTTTGAGAGGATGTTGTCTGACTGTTACTTAGCAAGGGTCAGTAATAACTCTTGAGTTAGGACTGGTCCACCTACAGCAGAGTTACGTTAACTACCACCTGTTGAAAAACTTAGGCTGCTTAACTTACTCTTTTTTTTCATCTTAGTTGATATGTTGGTGGTGATACAGGTGTGATGTACGCTAGTGTGAGATATTACTGCCAACAATACTGACATGTTACCTACATGGAGACTTTTACAACTAATAACACAATGCGGCTACGTTCTGCTGACCAGAAGATTTCTCAAGCTAATCATTAGCTTGACAATGTTCCTTGAGAGAGCGAAACGTCACCTCAATAAATGTCTTATTAGTTGCACATGTGCCATATACTTAAAAATAGTAGACCATTTAAGAAGTTTAACTATTCATACCATTGTTATTATGATAGTTTACTCAGCACCTGGATCCCTCACACACTCTAGTTTACTCAGCACCTGGATCCCTCACACACTCTAGTTTACTCAGCACCTGGATCCCTCACACACTCTAGTTTATAAATCCTTTTTCTCAGCACCTGGATCCCTCACACACTCTAGTTTACTCAGCACCTGGATCCCTCACACACTCTAGTTTACTCAGCACCTGGATCCCTCACACACTCTAGTTTACTCAGCACCTGGATCCCTCACACACTCTAGTTTACTCAGCACCTGGATCCCTGACACACTCTAGTTTACTCAGCACCTGGATCCCTCACACACTCTAGTTTACTCAGCACCTGGATCCCTCACACACTCTAGTTTACTCAGCACCTGGATCCTCACACACTCTAGTTTACTCAGCACCTGGATCCCTCACACACTCTAGTTTACTCAGCACCTGGATCCCTCACACACTCTAGTTTACTCAGCACCTGGATCCCTCACACACTCTAGTTTACTCAGCACCTGGATCCCTCACACACTCTAGTTTACTCAGCACCTGGATCCCTCACACACTCAGGTCATTACAAGACTTGTGCAGAACACATCCATTGTTTATTTCACCTCCACTCAGGGGAAAGGTACGAGTCAGCGCTCTCAGGCTGGCTCAGCACCTGACTCTTCCGGCGCCAGACTATTCAGCGCCAGGCCGTTTCAGCGTCGGTTCTTTCAGAAATGAGGTGGAGTACCTGCGTGCAGTTTTATCAAACTGACCTGACCTAACTTTAATCCTAACCTAACGTAAACTAACCTAACTCTAACCTAAACCTACCTCTAACCTAAACCTAGTCCTAACCTAAACCTAGTTCTAACCTAAACCTAGTCCTAACCTAAACCTAGTCCTAACCTAAACCTAGTCCTAACCTAAACCTAGTCCTAACCTAAACCTAATCCTAACCTAAACCTAGTCCTAACCTAAACCTAATCCTAACCTAAACCTAATCCTAACCTAAACCTAGTCCTAACCTAAACCTAATCCTAACCTAAACCTAGTCCTAACCTAAACCTAGTCCTAACCTAAACCTAATTCTAACCTAAACCTAGTCCTAACCTAAACCTAATCCTAACCTAAACCTAGCCTAACCTAAACCTAGTCCTAACCTAAACCTAATCCTAACCTAAACCTAGTCCTAACCTAAACCTAAATCCTAACCTAAACCTAGTCCTAACCTAAACCTAATCCTAACCTAAACCTAGTCCTAACCTAAACCTAATCCTAACCTAAACCTAGTCCTAACCTAAACCTAATCCTAACCTAAACCTAGTCCTAACCTAAACCTAATCCTAACCTAAACCTAGTCCTAACCTAAACCTAGTCCTAACCTAAACCTAATCCTAACCTAAACCTAGTCCTAACCTAAACCTAGTCCTAACCAAACCTAATCCTAACCTAAACCTAGTCCTAACCTAAACCTAGTCCTAACCTAAACCTAGTCCTAACCTAAACCTAGTCCTAACCTAAACCTAGTCCTAACCTAAACCTAGTCCTAACCTAAACCTAGTCCTAACCTAAACCTAGTCCTAACCTAAACCTAGTCCTAACCTAAACCTAGTCCTAACCTAAACCTAGTCCTAACCTAAACCTAGTCCTAACCTAAACCTAGTCC
The DNA here is from genome assembly GCF_026875155.1 of Cherax quadricarinatus. Taxonomy (NCBI): domain Eukaryota; kingdom Metazoa; phylum Arthropoda; class Malacostraca; order Decapoda; family Parastacidae; genus Cherax; species Cherax quadricarinatus. The sequence continues at coordinate 31,171,759 of NC_069443.1, read as the reverse complement.
TAACCTAAACCTAATCCTAACCTAAACCTAGTCCTAACCTAAACCTAGTCCTAACCTAAACCTAGTCCTAACCTAAACCTAATCCTAACCTAAACCTAATCCTAACCAAAACCCTAATCCTAACCTAAACCTAATCCTAACCTAAACCTAATCCTAACCTAAACCTAATCCTAACCTAAACCTAATCCTAACCTAAACCTAATCCTAACCCTTTACTTTTAGACGATTTTAAACGATTTTTTAATAATTTTGAATTAAACGAATCTCTTAAATAAGTACTTCAACAAACCTTTATGCAAAATAAACATTTCTTTCTCATATTTTATTGATTTGAATCTTGAAACTGTAGTGACGCTGAAACTGTAGTGACGCTGAAACTGTAGTGACGCTGAAACTGTCTGGCGCTGAACTGGCGCCATCCCGCACGCAGGCGCCAATGAAATATGACGCCATAACTTCACTGCACAGTTCTCCCTTTCGGTAACTTCATTAACATACATATTCAATAGAAATACAGCTAGGGTAGTTAGAGGTGTTAGTGTGGTATTACCTGAATTGTTTCTTCGGTTTATACCTCTGAAGATGTGTGTCTGCACATACGAAAGTGCTCGGGTATTTCTGTTCTGTTATTATTTTTAATGTGGTGCTTGTCTTATATTTGTTGTCATGCGTTCTACTGTGATTTGTCACGTGCGTGGTTGTTCTTCCTAGAACAACCTGATGTGTACGTGTGTGCTTGGTCTTCCTGATGTGTACGTGTGTGCTTGGTCTTCCTGATGTGTACGTGTGTGCTTGGTCTTCCTGATGTGTACATGTGTGCTTGGTCCTTCCTGAGGGTGTACGTGTGTGCTTGGTCTTCCTGATGTGTACGTGTGTGCTTGGTCTTCCTGATGTGTACGTGTGTGCTTGGTCTTCCTGATGTGTACGTGTGTGCTTGGTCTTCCTGATGTGTACATGTGTGCTTGGTCTTCCTGATGTGTACATGTGCGTCCTTGGTCTTCCTGATGTGTACATGTGCATCCTTAGTCTTCCTGATGTGTACATTTGCGTCCTTGGCCTTCCTGATGTGTACATGTGCGTCCTTGGTCTTCCTGATGTGTACATGTGCGTCCTTGGCCTTCCTGATGTGTACATGTGCGTCCTTGGTCTTCCTGATGTGTACATGTGCGTCCTTGGTCTTCCTGATGTGTACATGTGCGTCCTTGGTCTTCCTGGTGTGAAACATGTGTGTCCTTGGCCCTTCCTGATGTGTACATGTGCGTCCTTGGCCTTCCTGATGTGTACATGTGCGTCCTTGGTCTTCCTGATGTGTACATGTGCGTCCTTGGCCTTCCTGATGTGTACATGTGCGTCCTTGGTCTTCCTGATGTGTACATGTGCGTCCTTGGTCTTCCTGATGTATACATGTGCGTCCTTTGTCTTCCTGATGTGTACATGTGCGTCCTTGGTCTTCCTGATGTGTACATGTGCGTCCTTGGTCTTCCTGATGTGTACATGTGCGTCCTTGGTCTTCCTGGTGTGTACATGTGTGTCCTTGGTCTTCCTGATGTGTACATGTGCGTCCTTGGCCTTCCTGATGTGTACATGTGCGTCCTTGGCCTTCCTGGTGTGTACATGTGCGTCCTTGGCCTTCCTGATGTGTACATATGCGTCCTTGGCCTTCCTGATGTGTACATGTGCGTCCTTGGCCTTCCTGATGTGTACATGTGCGTCCTTGGTCTTCCTGATGTGTACATGTGCGTCCTTGGCCTTCCTGATGTGTACATGTGCGTCCTTGGTCTTCCTGATGTGTACATGTGCGTCCTTGGTCTTCCTGATGTGTACATGTGCGTCCTTGGTCTTCCTGATGTGTACATGTGCGTCCTTGGCCTTCCTGATGTGAAACATGTGCGTCCTGGTCTTCCTGATGTGTACATGTGCGTCCTTGGCCTTCCTGATGTGTACATGTGCGTTCCTTGGCCCTTCCTGATGTTACATGTGCGTCCTTGGGTCTTCCTGATGTGTACATGTGCGTCCTTGGCCTTCCTGGTGTGTACATGTGCGTCCCTTGGTCTTCCTGATGTGTACATGTGCGTCCTTGGTCTTCCTGGTGTGTACATGTGTGTCCTTGGTCTTCCTGATGTGTACATGTGCGTCCTTGGCCTTCCTGATGTGTACATGTGCGTCCTTGGCCTTCCTGGTGTGTACATGTGCGTCCTTGGCCTTCCTGATGTGTACATGTGCGTCCTTGGCCTTCCTGATGTGTACATGTGCGTCCTTGGCCTTCCTGATGTGTACATGTGCGTCCTTGGTCTTCCTGATGTGTACATGTGCGTCCTTGGTCTTCCTGGTGTGTACATGTGTGTCCTTGGTCTTCCTGATGTGTACATGTGCGTCCTTGGCCTTCCTGATGTGTACATGTGCGTCCTTGGCCTTCCTGGTGTGTACATGTGCGTCCTTGGCCTTCCTGATGTGTACATGTGCGTCCTTGGCCTTCCTGATGTGTACATGTGCGTCCTTGCCTTCCTGATGTGTACATGTGCGTCCTTGGTCTTCCTATGTGTATAGTGCGTCCTTTGTCTTCCTGATGTGTACATGTGCGTCCTTGGTCTTCCTGGTGTGTACATGTGCGTCCTTGGTCTTCCTGATGTGTACATGTGCGTCCTTGGCCTTCCTGATGTGTACATGTGCGTCCTTGGCCTTCCTGATGTGTACATGTGCGTCCTTGGTCTTCCTGATGTGTACATGTGCGTCCTTGGTCTTCCTGATGTGTACATGTGCGTCCTTGGCCTTCCTGGTGTGTACATGTGCGTCCTTGGTCTTCCTGGTGTGTACATGTGCGTCCTTGGTCTTCCTGATGTGTACATGTGCGTCCTTGGCCTTCCTGATGTGTACATGTGCGTCCTTGGCCTTCTTGATGTGTACATGTGCGTCCTTGGTCTTCCTGATGTGTACATGTGCGTCCTTGGTCTTCCTGATGTGTACATGTGCGTCCTTGGTCTTCCTGATGTGTACATGTGCGTCCTTGGCTTCCTGATGTGAAACATAGTGCGTACCTTGGTCTTCCTGATGTGTACATGTGCGTCCTTGGTCTTCCTGATGTGTACATGTGCGTCCTTGGTCTTCCTGATGTGTACATGTGCGTCCTTGGTCTTCCTGATGTGTACATGTGCGTCCTTGGTCTTCCTGATGTGTACATGTGCGTCCTTGGTCTTCCTGATGTGTACATGTGCGTCCTTGGTCTTCCTGATGTGTACTTGGGTGTTCAACATGGAGGGAGAGGAATGTTTGACCAAGCTGAAGCTGTGCCTGAAAAAAATATGTGTAACGTGACGACTTATAACAGTAAGGTAAAAGGTGAAGGAAGAGATGACAGTAAGGTAAAAGGTGAAGGAAGAGATGACAGTAAGGTAAAAGGTGAAGGAAGAGATGACAGTAAGGTAAAAGGTGAAGGAAGAGATGACAGTAAGGTAAAGGGTGAAGGAAGAGATGACAGTAAGGTAAAAGGTGGAGGAAGAGATGACAGTAAGGTAAAGGGTGGAGGAAGAGATGACAGTAAGGTAAAGAGTGAAGGAAGAGATGACAGTAAGGTAAAAGGTGAGGAAGAGATGACAGTAAGGTAAAAGGTGAAGGAAGAGATGACAGTAAGGTAAAAGGTGAGGAAGAGATGACAGTAAGGTAAAGAGTGAAGGAAGAGATGACAGTAAGGTAAAAGGTGGAGGAAGAGATGACAGTAAGGTAAAGAGTGAAGGAAGAGATGACAGTAAGGTAAAGAGTGAAGGAAGAGATGACGTAAGGAAAAAGGGTGGAGGAAGAGATGACAGTAAGGTAAAGAGTAAAGGGAAGAGATGACAGTAAGGTAAAGAGTGAAGGAAGAGATGACAGTAAGGTAAAGAGTGAAGGAAGAGATGACAGTAAGGTAAAAGGTGGAGGAAGAAAATGACAGTAAGGTAAAAGGTGGAGGAAGAGATGACAGTAAGGTAAAAGGTGGAGGAAGAGATGACAGTAAGGTAAAAGGTGGAGGAAGAGATGACAGTAAGGTAAAAGGTGAGGAAGAGATGACAGTAAGGTAAAAGGTGAGGAAGAGATGACAGTAAGGTAAAGGGTGGAGGAAGAGATGACAGTAAGGTAAAGAGTGAAGGAAGAGATGACAGTAAGGTAAAAGGTGGAGGAAGAGATGACAGTAAGGTAAAAGGTGAAGGAAGAGATGACAGTAAGGTAAAAGGTGGAGGAAGAGATGACAGTAAGGTAAAGGTGGAGGAAGAGATGACAGTAAGGTAAAGAGTGAAGGAAGAGATGACAGTAAGGTAAAAGGTGGAGGAAGAGATGACAGTAAGGTAAAAGGTGAAGGAAGAGATGACAGTAAGGTAAAAGGTGGAGGAAGAGATGACAGTAAGGTAAAGAGTGAAGGAAGAGATGACAGTAAGGTAAAAGGTGGAGGAAGAGATGACAGTAAGGTAAAGAGTGAAGGAAGAGATGACAGTAAGGTAAAGAGTGAAGGAAGAGATGACAGTAAGGTAAAAGGTGGAGGAAGAGATGACCGTAAGGTAAAGAGTGAAGGAAGAGATGACAGTAAGGTAAAGAGTGAAGGAAGAGATGACAGTAAGGTAAAAGGTGGAGGAAGAGATGACAGTAAGGTAAAGAGTGAAGGAAGAGATGACAGTAAGGTAAAGAGTGAAGGAAGAGATGACAGTAAGGTAAAGAGTGAAGGAAGAGATGACAGTAAGGAAAAAGGGTGGAGGAAGAGATGACAGTAAGGTAAAAAAAGGTGGAGGAAGAGATGACAGTAAGGTAAAAGGTGAGAAGAGATGACAGTAAGGTAAAAGGTGGAGGAAGAGATGACAGTAAGGTAAAAGGTGGAGGAAGAGATGACAAGTAAGGTAAAAGGGGGAGGAAGAGATGACAGTAAGGTAAAAGGTGGAGGAAGAGATGACAGTAAGGTAAAAGGTGGAGGAAGAGACGACAGTAAGGTAAAAGGTGAGGAAGAGATGACAGTAAGGTGAAGGGTGAAGGAAGAGATGACAGTAAGGTAAAAGGTGGAGGAAGAGATGACAGTAAGGTGAAGGGTGAAGGAAGAGATGACAGTAAGGTAAAGAGTGAAGGAAGAGATGACAGTAAGGTGAAGGGTGAAGGAAGAGATGACAGTAAGGTGAAGGGTGAAGGAAGAGATGACAGTAAGGTGAAGGGTGAAGGAAGAGATGACAGTAAGGTGAAGGGTGAAGGAAAGAGATGACAGTAAGGTGAAGGTGAAGGAAGAGATGACAGTAAGGTAAAAGGTGGAGGAAGAGATGACAGTAAGGTAAAGAGTGAAGGAAGAGATGACAGTAAGGTGAAGGGTGAAGGAAGAGATGACAGTAAGGTGAAGGGTGAAGGAAGAGATGACAGTAAGGTAAAAGGTGGAGGAAGAGATGACAGTAAGGTGAAGGGTGAAGGAAGAGATGACAGTAAGGTAAAGAGTGAAGGAAGAGATGACAGTAAGTGAAGGTGAAGGAAGAGATGACAGTAAGGTGAAGGGTGAAGGAAGAGATGACAGTAAGGTAAAAGGTGGAGGAAGAGATGACAGTAAGGTGAAGGGTGAAGGAAGAGATGACAGTAAGGTAAAGAGTGAAGGAAGAGATGACAGTAAGGTGAAGGTGAAGGAAGAGATGACAGTAAGGTGAAGGGTGAAGGAAGAGATGACAGTAAGGAAAAAGAGTGAAGGAAGAGATGACAGTAAGGTGAAGGGTGAAGGAAGAGATGACAGTAAGGTAAAAGGTGGAGGAAGAGATGACAGTAAGGTGAAGGGTGAAGGAAGAGATGACAGTAAGGTGAAGGGTGAAGGAAGAGATGACAGTAAGGTAAAGAGTGAAGGAAGAGATGACAGTAAGGTAAAAGGTGGAGGGAGAGAAGGGTAAATAAGAGGATAAAAGATGTAGGGAAGAGAAGGAAAATTAAATGAATATTTAAAGTAATAAAGGAAAGAAATGAAGCCCCAACAAGACTGTTGCTTTATTATATCATTTATGATTGTTAAGTCAGCGTCGTCTTCTGTTTACCTCAGAGTACACCTAACACAATGTTTACCTCAGAGTACACCTAACACAATGTTTACCTCAGAGTACACCTAACACAATGTTTACCTCAGAGTACACCTAACACAATGTTTACCTCAAGTACACCTAACACAATTTTTAAACCTCAGAGTACACCTAACACAATGTTTACCTCAGAGTACACCTAAAAACAATGTTTACCTCAGAGTACACCTAACACAATGTTTACCTCAGAGTACACCTAACACAATGTTTACCTCAGAGTACACCTAACACAATGTTTACCTCAGAGTACACCTAACACAATTTGTTTACCTCAGATACACCTAACACAATGTTTACCTCAGAGTACACCTAACACAATGTTTACCTCAGAGTACACCTAACACAATGTTTACCTCAGAGTACACCTAACACAATGTTTCCCCTCAGAGTACACCTAACACAATGTTTACCTCAGAGTACACCTAACACAATGTTTACCTCAGAGTACACCTAACACAATGTTTACCTCAGAGTACACCTAACACAATGTTTACCTCAGAGTACACCTAACACAATGTTTACCTCAGAGTACACCTAACACAATGTTTTACCTCAGAGTACACCTAACACAATGTTTACCTCAGAGTACACCTAACACAATGTTTACCTCAGAGTACACCTAACACAATGTTTACCTCAGAGTACACCTAACACAATGTTTACCTCAGAGTACACCTAACACAATGTTTTACCTCAGAGTACACCTAACACAATGTTTACCTCAGAGTACACCTAACACAATGTTTACCTCAGAGTACACCTAACACAATACAAGACTAATGCACATAATTATTATGTTATACAGCACAGTCGAAGACACACAAGGAAATAAAAAGCATTATGTATATATAATATATATATATATATATATATATATATATATATATATATATATATATATATATATATATATATATAATATAATATATATAAATATATATATATAATCTTCATTTATCAGACAATAACGAGAGTTGATATCGGTATAGACTACCCCTATAGCTTACCCTTATAGCTTACCCCAATAACTTACACATATAGCTTCATTATCATACAAGTGACTGCACCATCTGATGCTTCAGACCTAAGAAGGTTGCATCTTCTAGTGAAGGGCCAGCTGAACCTAAGATGACCTGTACTAACTTAGTAACATTAAAGTTAGCCAGGGTTAACTTAGCGGACCCTGAAGTAACCCTTGGAGTAACTTCTATAATCTCCAAGTGACCGTAAACGATCTGAGGAAGGTGCAGCATCCCTGCAGTACAAACTCGTACAGGTTCACTTTGCGTTTCTCTGTTGAATTGCCATGCGTTAATTTCTGCCTGCTCGAAATGTTGCTGAAAAGTTAATATTTAATATTCTCGGTTTAGGTTAGGTTAGATTTGGTTAGGTTAGATTTGAATAGCTTATATTTGGTTAGGTTAGGCTAGGTTAGTTTTAAGTAGGTTAAGTTAGTTTTAGTTAGGTTTGACTAAGTTAGATAAGTGGAGATGACTAGATGAGCACAGTACAGGCGGGAGGAGAGGCGCTAAGGACAGTGAAGAACAACAGTGAAAATGAGCAGCAGTGACGTAGGAATCATATCGTTAACAGACACTTCATGCAGTGACGTCTACGACATTTCACTCACGAGTGATGTGCCTGATAACGCACCCTCGGGTAAAACATAGTACCATAAAGTTCACTACGTTTAGTGTCTTCTTGCCACTTGTCAGTGTTACACCTTTACTGAGTATAAAATGTTTGGTGGACCGTGATGGTGACCTGCATGACGGTTACTTACCATTTTGTCCTAGGCACATGTCGATTAGACACTAGTCCTGTTGTATATACGTGCATGTGTGTGTGTGTGTGTGTGTGTGTGTGTGTGTGTGTGTGTGTGTGTGTGTGTGTGTGTGTGTGTGGGTGTGTTGTGTGTGTGTGGTGTGTGTGTGTGTATGTGGTGTTACAGCTGTTATGAGTGAATGTTTGTGGGTGCCGTGATGGTGTGATCCCCGTCTTTGTGCCTGTTTTCGTTGTTGTGAATATGATCTCCCTGCTTAGATATAGTGTATGGCGTGATGTGTATGTATAACTTGTGTGTGTGTGTTGTGAGTTCATGTCATAGTGTGTGTGTGTGTGATGAGTCTTCATAAGCTTGTGTGTGTTGACTGAGTTGTGTAGTGTGGTGTGTTGTGGTTTTCTGGTTGTGTGTTGTGGTGTCATTCGTAAGCATGTTGGGTGTATGTGAGTAGATTGTCTTGTGTGTATGTGATAATTCTGAACTTGGTGTGTGTGGATGAGTACATTCTTGTTGTGTAGTGATGAGTATGCATAATGTGGTGGTGTATGTGAGTTTCATCGTGTGTGTATGGTGAGTACATTTGCTGTGGTGTTGTGTGTAATTGTACTTGGTGTTTGTGAGTCTTGTAATTGGTGGGGTGTTGTGAGTATTTGTTGTGTGTGTATGACTGAGTAGCTTCGTAATGGTGTGTGTATGACTGGAGTACATTATGAACATGTGTGTGTGTGTGATGAGTTGTGAGTACATTCATAACATTGTGTTGAGTATGAATGTGTTGAGTACATTCATAACTTGTGTGTATGTGGTGATTTATGTGTGTTACATACATAAACAATTTGTGGTATGTGACGAGTACATTCATATACATTGTGTGTATGACTGAGTACATTCATAACATTGTGTGTATGACTGAGTACATTCATAACATTGTGTGTATGACTGAGTACATTCATAACATTGTGTGTATGACTGAGTACATTCATAACATTGTGTGTATGACTGAGTACATTCATAACATTGTGTGTATGACTGAGTACATTCATAACATTGTGTGTATGACTGAGTACATTCATAACATTGTGTGTATGACTGAGTACATTCATAACATTGTGTGTATGACTGAGTACATTCATAACATTGTGTATATGACTGAGTACATTCATAACATTGTGTGTATGACTGAGTACATTCATAACATTGTGTGTATGACTGAGTACATTCATAACATTGTGTGTATGACTGAGTACATTCATAACATTGATAACCTTGTGTATACTGAGTACATTCATAAATTTGTATACGATACATTCATAACTTTGTAGATGAGTACATTTCTCTGACGTACATTCATAACATTGTAGTGTATGACTGAGTACATTCATAATCATAATATGTGTATATCTCTGAGTACATTCTGTGCGTTCACACTTCAATCAACTCTGAGACTTGCCTGTCGTTCACCCTTTATCAACTCTGAGTTTGCTGTCGTTCACTTCATCAACTCTGAGACTTGCCTGTCGTTCACTTCATCAACTCTGAGACTTGCCTGTCGTTCACTTCATCAACTCTGAGTTTGCTTGTCGTTCACTTCATCAACTCTGAGGTTTGCTTGTCGTTCACCTCATCAACTCTGAGTTTGCTTGTCGTTCACTTCATCAACTCTGAGGTTTGCTTGTCGTTCCACTTCATCAACTCTGAGGTTTGCTTGTCGTTCACCTCATCAACTCTGAGGTTTGCTTGTCGTTCACCTCATCAACTCTGAGGTTTGCTTGTCGTTCACTTCATCAACTCTGAGGTTTGCTTGTCGTTCACCTCATCAACTCTGAGGTTTGCTTGTCGTTCACCTCATCAACTCTGAGGTTTGCTTGTCGTTCACCTCATCAACTCTGAGGTTTGCTTGTCGTTCACTTCATCAACTCTGAGGTTTGCTTGTCGTTCACCTCATCAACTCTGAGTTTGCTTGTCGTTCACCTCATCAACTCTGAGGTTTGCTTGTCGTTCACCTCATCAACTCTGAGGTTTGCTTGTCGTTCACCTCATCAACTCTGAGGTTTGCTTGTCGTTCACTTCATCAACTCTGAAGTTTGCTTGCGTTCACCTCATCAACTCTGAGGTTTGCTTGTCGTTCACCTCATCAACTCTGAGGTTTGCTTGTCGTTCACCTCATCAACTCTGAGGTTTGCTTGTCGTTCACCTTCATCAACTCTGAGGTTTGCTTGTCGTTCACCTCATCAACTCTGAGGTTTGCTTGTCGTTCACCTCATCAACTCTGAGGTTTGCTTGTCGTTCACCTCATCAACTCTGAGGTTTGCTTGTCGTTCACCTCATCAACTCTGAGGTTTGCTTGTCGTTCACCTCATCAACTCTGAGGTTTGCTTGTCGTTCACCTCATCAACTCTGAGGTTTGCTTGTCGTTCACCTCATCAACTCTGAGGTTTGCTTGTCGTTCACCTCATCAACTCTGAGGTTTGCTTGTCGTTCACTTCATCAACTCTGAGGTTTGCTTGTCGTTCACCTCATCAACTCTGAGGTTTGCTTGTCGTTCACTTCATCAACTCTGAGACTTGCCTGTCGTTCACTTCATCAACTCTGAGACTTGCCTGTCGTTCACTTCATCAACTCTGAGACTTGCCTGTCGTTCACTTCATCAACTCTGAGATTGCTGTCGTTCACCTCATCAACTCTGAGGGCTTGCTTGTCGTTCACTTCATCAACTCTGAGATTGCCTGTCGTTCACTTCATCAACTCTGAGATTTGCTCTGTCGTTCACCTCATCAACTCTGAGGGTTTGCCTGTCGTTTACTTCATCAACTCTGAGTTGCTTGTCGTTCACTTCATCAACTCTGAGGTTTGCTTGTCGTTCACTTCATCAACTCTGAGGTTTGCTTGTCGTTCACTTCATCAACTCTGAGGTTTGCTTGTCGTTCACTTCATCAACTCTGAGGTTTGCTTGTCGTTCACCTCATCAACTCTGAGGTTTGCTTGTCGTTCACTTCATCAACTCTGAGGCTTGCCTGTCGTTCACCTCATCAACTCTGAGGTTTGCTTGTCGTTCACTTCATCAACTCTGAGGTTTGCTTGTCGTTCACCTCATCAACTCTGAGATTTGCTTGTCGTTCACTTCATCAATCTGAGTTGCTTGCGTTCACCTCATCAACTCTGAGTTTGCTTGTCTTCACTCATCACTCTGAGTTTGCTTGTGTTCAGCCTATCAACTCTGGAGGTTTGCTTGTCGTTACACTCATCAACTCTGAGGTTTTGCTTGTCGTTCACTCACACTCTGAGGTTTGCTGAGTTCACTCATACACCTGAGGTTTGCTGTTCGTTCACCTCATCACTCTAGTTTGCTTGTGTCATATCAACCTGAGGTTTTCTGTCGTTCACCCATCACTCTGAGGTGCCTGCGTTTCCTCATCAACTCTGAGGTTTGCTTGTCGTTCACTCATCAACTCTGAGGTTTGCTTGTCGTTCCCTCATCAACTGAGGTTGCTTGTCGTTACCTCATAACTCTGAGTTGCTTGACGTCATCAAACACTCTGAGGTTTGCTTGTCGTTCACCTCTCAACTCTGCAGGTGTCTTGTGTTCACCTCTCACTCTGAGTTGCTGGTGTATCATCAACTCGAGGTTTCTTAGCTCCCTACACAACTCTGAGTTTGTCTTGTCGTACCTCGTCAACCTGATGTTTCTTGTCGTTCACCTCATCACTCTGAGGTTGCTTTCGTTCACTTCATCACTCTGAGGTTTTGCGTCGTTCACCTCATCAACTCTGAGGATTTGCTTGACGTTCACTGTCAACTGAGGTTTGCTTTCGTTCACCTCTCAACTCTGGTTTGCTTGTCGTTCACTCATCAACTCTGAGGTTTGCTTGTCAGTTCACCTCATCAACTCTGAGTATTGCTTGCGTTACCTCGTAACCTATTTCTGTCGTCACCTGACAATTGTTTGTTTGTCATCTCTCGAGGTTATGCTTGTGTGCACTCCTAACCGTGATGTTAGTGTTGCATGATATCCAACCTAACGTAAACAATTTTAAGTATCCATTACCATGGGTAGTGGTCTGCCGGTTGTGAGTGGTGAGAGGTTGACTCAACTCTGTGTGATCAGGTTCCACAGTTTATGTTAAGAAGAGATGGTATACAAAGTTAGTGCACAGAACTGGATAGATACCTGGGAGTTTAGTCACTCCCAGGCCTGTCCTGAAGACCAGGCGTCTAGTGGTAGATTGATACTTTGTATGCTGGCCCGCAGTAAACCATCGTACAACCAATTTTTCTATCGTAGCTGACTTTTCCTTTATGCTTTCTTACAGGCCGGTGCTATGTAATATTCTTATGTACTGGAATGCAGTTGAACGCCTTTTGCCCTGACACATATGTTTGTTCTAGCGCCTCGGGCTCCCTGCTTTTCATTGGGGGAATGTTGCATCTCCTCCTGAGCCTTTTTGCTTTCATAGGGAGTGATTTTCGCGTGCAAGTTTTCTACTACTCCCTCTAGGATTTTCGAAGTGTATATTATCATGTACCTTTCTCGCCTGCGTTCCAGGGAATACAAATCAAGGGACTTCAACCGTTCCCAGTAATTTAGATGTTTTATCGTACTTATGTGTACCGTGAAAGTTTTCTGTACACTCTCGAGGTCAGCAATTTTGCCTACCTTAAAGGTGCAGTTGGTGTAAAGCAGCATTCCAACCTAGAGAGAAGCGATTTGAAGATATTTATCATAGGTTAGGGCGTCCCTGGTTTTGAAGGTTCTCATTTTTCATCCTATCATTTTTCTAGTAGATGAGATGGATACATTGTTGTGGTCTTGAAGGTGAGATCCTCGGACATTATCACTCCCAGGCCCTGCACATAACTTTTTCGCTCTATTGTGTAGTTAGAATTTGTTGTGTACCCTGATACAGTTTTAATTTCCTCAAGTTTTCCATATCTGAGTAGTTTAAATTTCTCTTCATTGAACTTCATATTGTTTTCAGTTGCCCATTTAAATATTTGATTGATGTCCGCTTGGAATCTTGCAGTGTCTTCATGGAGGACACTGTCATGGCAATTCGGGTGTCATCTGCAAAGGAAGACACGGAGCTATGACTTACATCTCTGTGTCAGATATGAAGATGAGAAACAGTGTGGGAGCGAATACTGTGCCTTGTGGAACAGAGCTTTTCACAGTAGCTGCCTCAAACTTTACTCTATTTACTTTACTCTCTGTGTTCTATTTGTTAGGAAGTTATAGATCCATCTACCAACTTTTCCTGTTATTCCTTTATCACGCATTTTGTGCACTATTATACCGTGATCGCACTTGTCGATGGCTTTCGCAAAATCAGTGTATACTACATCTGCATTTTGTTTACCCTCTGTAGCATCCAGGACCTTGTCATAGGGGTTCAGTAGCTAGGACAGGCAGGAACGACCTGCTCTAAATCCGTGTTGCCCTGGGTTGTGTAATTGATAGGTATCTAGGTAGTTGGCGATCTTGCTTCTTAGAACCCTTTCAAAGATTTTTCTGATATGGGATGTTAGTGCTATCGGTCTGTAGTTCTTTACAATTGCTTTACTGCCACCTTTGTAGAGTGGGGCTATGTCTGTTGTTTTTAGTGAGTGTGGGATGACCCCTGTGTCCATGCTTCCTCTCCACAGAATGCTTAAGGCACGTGACAGTGTGTACATAAAGCACACAATGGAAATACAGTGGCACAGTATACACACAGTGTGTAAATGAAACAATGGTTTAATACACAGTGTGTAAATGAACCACATAATGGTAATACAATGGTGAGGCAGGTTATGGTGAGCGAAACGTCTTCACAATAAAATGGCAAAACCCTTAATGTGTGTTTATTACAACCTGGATCTTTGTTGTAGGAGCTGCCTAAGTAACCATGGGATACTGGAGGAAACTTACTCTGTAGGGAATGTGATGTTTCTCTCAGTCTTGTCCTCGCTGCTCAAACTGTTGAACATTATAAAATACAAGACTCTACAGTCTTGTATTTTTAATGTAGGATAACGTAGCTTCAGCAAAAATATCTTAGGCTTTTTAACGTTCTTCGTGCATAAACTCTGGACTTGCGCAGGCGGGAAGCAACAACATAAGAACATTACTACTTGTATAGTATCAGTCTGTCACCACTAGTGTATGACATCGTTGATTAACTACTGTTATTACTACTACTATTATTATTACTACTACTACTATATTACTACTACTACTACTACTATACTACTACTATTACAACTACTACTACTACTACTACTACTATACTACTACTACTACTACTACTACTACTACTATTACTACTACTACTATTACTACTACTGCTACTTCTATACTACTACTACTACTATACTACTACTACTACTATTACTACTACTACTATTACTACTACTGCTACTTCTATACTACTACTACTACTACTACTCTACTACTACTAATACTACACACTATACTACACTACTATACTACTACTACTACTACTATTTTCTTCTTTCCTCTTTTTGTCCCGTTCCTGCTCTCCTCTCGTACATATACTAGCTCCCTTACCTTCGTGTGTTAGTTTGACTAGTTAATGGTCCAAGTCAGACCGAAACGTCGTCATAAGTTTCTTTCTCTCATGTGCAGGTTATTTGTGTATTGTTCAAGTCACGGTATTGTGCTTTTTTGTTCTTTATTTTCTGATATTTTCGTCGCTGACCAGTTTTCTTAATTCTTCTTCCTCCTCTCTTTATATAATTATTGCCCAGTTTTCCCGAATTTTCTCGCTCACTTGTGACTTGACAATGGTCCGGAACGGACCGATGTGTCAAATAAAGTTTTTTCTCCCAGCTGTGGGTCACTTATGTTGAGTACGTTTATTCTTTATTGACAGTAATTCATAAAGCAAAATTTCTCCTTATCAGGATTGTAATGACATGACTTAACAGTTTGTTCTCATTCTACAGCGTCAGTTTTTTAACGTTATTCCCAACGTTGATTTCTTAATGCTTCTTGCAAATTGTCAGATGCTGTTTTCTTTATTTTAAGTTCAGCTGGTGTCAGGGTGCGTTACATGAACAATGTTTATACCAATAATAATAATAGTAATAATAATAATAAGAAGAAGAAGAAGAAGAAGAAGATTACAGGGACTCGAGGTCTGGTAGAGAGGCAACCAAAGAAAAGCAAGAAACGTTCAAATCAGAACGTTTGTCACTCGTGGCGAGAGTAGCATTATCAGTATTAGTGTTTGTATACCTTGGGAATTTGTAGCTTTTGTTCCACTGAGGTCTTAGTATGTGTAGTGGTAGGCAGAATGTTACCATTGTACCATGAGACCTGGAACGATGTAGTAGCAGTTAACAATGTTACCACTGTACCACTGAGACCTGGAACGATGTAGTAGCAGTTAACAATGTTACCATTGTACCACTGAGACCTGGAACTGTGTAGTAGCAGTTAACAATGTTACCACTGTACCACTGAGACCTGGAACTGTGTAGTAGCAGTTAATTAAGAATGTTACCACTATGACAGACCTGGAGCTGTGTAGTAACAGTTAAGAATGTTACCACTGCACCACTGAGGCCAATGGAAGGTGAAAGAAATACTCAGGCTGCCAGGCAGCTGCTAAGTAGAATGGTGGGAGGGACTGACTCGTAGGTGGTAGTCAGAGCAGTAGTATCAGTTTAACTATAAGATGTAGTTTACTTTGAGGAACTGGACCTGTCGTGTCTAAAATGGTAATCTCTACTTACTGAACCCATAGTGAAGTGCTGGACGATATCCTCGTAACTTACTGAAATCTTTCAACTCAGATTTAAATATTACCCAAAGAAACCCAACCTGTGTGATGGAATATAAGAGGGAAATATAGCTAGCTTTTGTTCTCACTATGTAACTGTCATGTAACAGCACACTGATGACGTATCCAGTTTTGTTAAACATACTTTAAAACTTGATGAAGAATTAGACACATGTGCAGCATCTGTTTATCTTTATTTGTAGACGTTTAGTCACCTAGTGGCTTAATAATCATTGCAATACAAGGACATAATGTGAATATTGTAGTCGACAAATAAAACTACCTAGATGTAGCACGTGTCTAGTTTTTAACTGTATCGGTACTGTCTACACTTCATATACAACTTTGAATCTTAATATTCAAAGATGAAAGTTTTGTTATTGGTGTCGAGTGTGAACAATTTTTGTGATGATTTTTGTGTATAAGTTTGAAGGTGAAGAAGTGTGTGAGTAACACTTGTGTGCCACTGTGGAATATTAAGTAGCTTACCAGTAATGTTTTGATGTTCTTACTTCACTCTTGGAATGTTGACGTTATTACTCTTGTTATGTTCAGGTGGGCGGCCTCTTCTTGTCATGTTCAGGTGGGCGGCGTCTTCTTATCATGTTCAGGTGGGCGGCCTCTGCTTGTCATGTTCAGGTGGGCGGCCTCTGCTTGTCATGTTCAGGTGGGCGGCGTCTTCTTGTCATGTTCAGGTGAGCAGCCTCTTCTTGTCATGTTCAGGTGGGCAGCCTCTTCTTGTCATGTTCAGGTGGGCAGCCTCTTCTTGTCATGTTCAGGTGGGCGGCCTCTTCTTGTCATGTTCAGGTGAGCAGCCTCTTATTGTCATGTTCAGGTGGGCGGCCTCTGCTTGTCATGTTCAGGTGGGCAGCCTCTGCTTGTCATGTTCAGATGGGCGGCCTCTGCTTGTCATGTTCAGGTGGCAGGCCTCTGCTTTCATGTTCAGGTGGGCGGCCTCTGCTTTGTCATGTTCAGGTGGGCGGGCCTCTTCTTGTCATGTTCAGGTGGGCAGCCTCTTCTTGTCATGTTCAGGTGGGCGGCCTCTGCTTGTCATGTTCAGGTGGGCGGCCTCTTCTTGTCATGTTCAGGTGGGCGGCCTCTTCTTGTCATGTTCAGGTGGGCAGCCTCTTCTTGTCATGTTCAGGTGGGCGGCCTCTTCTTGTCATGTTCAGGTGGGCGGCCTCTTCTTGTCATGTTCAGGTGGGCGGCGTCTTCTTGTCATGTTCAGGTGGGCGGCCTCTTCTTGTCATGTTCAGGTGGGCGGCGTCTTCTTGTCATGTTCAGGTGGGCGGCCTCTTCTTGTCATGTTCAGGTGGGCAGCGTCTTCTTGTCATGTTCAGGTGGGCGGCGTCTTCTTGCCATGTTCAGGTGGGCGGCCTCTGCTTGTCATGTTCGGGTGGGCGGCCTCTTCTTGTCATGTTCAGGTGGGCGGCCTCTTCTTGTCATGTTCAGGTGGGCGGCCTCTTCTTGTCATGTTCAGGTGGGCGGCCTCTGCTTGTCATGTTCGGGTGGGCGGCCTCTTCTTGTCATGTTCAGGTGGGCAGCCTCTGCTTGTCATGTTCAGATGGGCGGCCTCTGCTTGTCATGTTCAGGTGGGCAGCCTCTGCTTTTCATGTTCAGGTGGGCAGCCTCTGCTTGTCATGTTCAGGTGGGCGGCCTCTTCTTGTCATGTTCAGGTGGGCAGCCTCTTCTTGTCATGTTCAGGTGGGCGGCCTCTGCTTGTCATGTTCAGGTGGGCGGCGTCTTCTTGTCATGTTCAGGTGGGCGGCCTCCTCTTGTCATGTTCAGGTGGGCGGCCTCTTCTTGTCATGTTCAGGTGGGCTGCCTCTTCTTGTCATGTTCAGGTGGGCGGCGTCTTCTTGTCATGTTCAGGTGGGCGGCCTCTTCTTGTCATGTTCAGGTGGGCGGCGTCTTCTTGTCATGTTCAGGTGGGCGGCCTCTTCTTGTCATGTTCAGGTGGGCGGCCTCTTCTTGTCATGTTCAGGTGGGCGGTCCTCTTCTTGTCATGTTCAGGTGGGCGGCCTCTTCTTGTCATGTTCAGGTGGGCGGCCTCTTCTTGTCATGTTCATGTGGGCGGCCTCTTCTTGTCATGTTCAGGTGGGCGGCGTCTTGTCATGTTCAGGTGGGCGGCCTCTTCTTCTCATGTTCAGGTGGGCGGCGTCTTCTTGTCATGTTCAGGTGGGCGGCGTCTTCTTGTCATGTTCAGGTGGGCGGCCTCTTCTTGTCATGTTCAGGTGGGCGGCCTCTGCTTGTCATGTTCAGGTGGGCGGCCTCTTCTTGTCATGTTCAGGTGGGCGGCCTCTTCTTGTCATGTTCAGGTGGGCGGCCTCTTCTTGTCATGTTCAGGTGGGCGGCCTCTTCTTGTCATGTTCAGGTGGGCGGCGCTGCTCTCTTGTCATGTTCAGGTGG
Organism: Cherax quadricarinatus; assembly: GCF_026875155.1. NCBI lineage: Eukaryota > Metazoa > Arthropoda > Malacostraca > Decapoda > Parastacidae > Cherax > Cherax quadricarinatus. Next base: position 31,153,730 of record NC_069443.1, on the reverse strand, counting down.
GTCGGCCTCTGCTTGTCATGTTCGGGTGGGCGGCCTCTTCTTGTCAGGTTCAGGTGGGCGGCGTCTTCTTGTCATGTTCAGGTGGGCGGCGTCTTCTTGTCATGTTCAGGTGGGCGGCGTCTTCTTGTCATGTTCAGGTGGGCGGCCTCTTTTTGTCATGTTCAGGTGGGCGGCCTCTTCTTGTCAGGTTCAGGTGGGCGGCCTCTTCTTGTCATGTTCAGGTGGGCGGCCTCTTCTTGTCATGTTCAGGTGGGCGGTCTCTGCTTGTCATGTTCAGGTGGGCGGCGTCTGCTTGTTATGTTCAGGTGGGCGGCGTCTTCTTGTCATGTTCAGGTGGGCGGCGTCTTCTTGTCATGTTCAGGTGGGCGGCGTCTTCTTGTCATGTTCAGTGAGCGGCCGCTCTTCTTGTCATGTTCAGGTGAGCGGCGTCTTCTTGTCATGTCAGGTGGGCGGCGTCTTCTTGTCATGTTCAGGTGAGCGGCGTCTTCTTGTTATGTTCAGTGGGCGGCGTCTTCTTGTCATGTTCAGGTGGGCGGCGTCTTCTTTCAGTCAGGTGAGCGGCGTCTTCTTGTCATGTTCAGGTGGGCGGCGTCTTCTTGTCATGTTCAGGTGAGCGGCGTCTTCTTGTTATGTTCAGGGTGGCGGCGTCTTCTTGTCATGTTCAGGTGGCGGGGTCTTCTTGTCATGTTCAGGTGGGCGGCGTCTTCTTGTTATGTTCAGATGGGCGGCGTCTTCTTGTCATGTTCAGGTGGGCGGGGTCTTCTTGTCATGTTCAGGGGCGGGCGTCTTCTTGTTATGTTCAGGTGGGCGGCGTCTTCTTGTCATGTTCAGGTGAGCGGGCGTCTTCTTGTTATGTTCAGTGGGCGGCCTCTTCTTGTCATGTTCAGGTGGGCGGGGTCTCTTGTCATGTTCAGGATGGCGGCGTCTTCTTGTTATGTTCAGGTGGGCGGCGTCTCTTTGTCATGTTCAGGTGGGCGGGTCTTCTTGTCATGTTCAGGTGGCGGCGTCTTCTTGTCCATGTTCAGGTGGGCGGCCGTCTTCTTGTCATGTTCAGGTGGGCGGGGTCTTCTTGTCATGTTCAGGTGGGCGGCGTCTGCTTGTTATGTTCAGGTGGGGCGGCGTCTTCTTGTCATGTTCAGGTGGCGGCGCTCTTCTTGTCATGTTCAGGTGGGGCGGCCTCTGCTTGTCATGTTCAGGTGGGCGGCCTCTTCTTGTCATGTTCAGGTGGGCGGCCTCTCTTGTCATGTTTCAGGTGGGGCGGCCTCCTCTTGTCATGTTCAGGTGGGCGGCGTCTTCTTGTCATGTTCAGGTGGGCGGCCTCTTCTTGTCATGTTCAGGTGGGCGGCCTCTGCTTGTCATGTTCGGGTGGGCGGCCTCTTCTTGTCAGGTTCAGGTGGGCGGCGTCTTCTTGTCATGTTCAGGGGGCGCGTCTTCTTGTCATGTTCAGGTGGGCGGCGTCTTCTTGTCATGTTCAGGTGGGCGGCCTCTTTTTGTCATGTTCAGGTGGGCGGCCTCTTCTTGTCAGGTTCAGGTGGGCGGCCTCTTCTTGTCATGTTCAGGTGGGCGGCCTCTTCTTGTCATGTTCAGGTGGGCGGTCTCTGCTTGTCATGTTCAGGTGGGCGGCGTCTGCTTCTTATGTTCAGGTGGGCGGCGTCTTCTTGTCATGTTCAGGTGGGCGGCG